>BSBM01000797.1:1572500-2310000 GCA_027924585.1 Larix kaempferi | reverse complement strand
TTTATTATGGAAGTATTATCTCAAATTGTCCCTCCAAATCAACATATTTTTTTTCCATATTTACAATGCCACTAATGTGTCCTATGAGACCATCATTAACTTGTAGTTACCCATATATCCATACCCTTTAGAAAAGGATTCCAATGAAACTACCTTTCTTTTTTTAGAGGAAGATAACATGATGTTATTTCCCATCATGATCATTCTTTCCAGTTTTTTATTTTTATTTTTTTTGAGAAAGATTGATTTTTACGGATGTCTACCATTAGTAGTTTTGATGTATGGCATGTACATGTTATGTCTCATTGTTTATGCACCATGGTTTGGCAGGGTGGTTCAAACTTTCGATGCGTGAAGAGTAATGACCTAAGTGTAGTAGTTGAAAGATTGAGTTGTGCTTTCGATATGAAATGTGGTAGATTGTTGAGGGTTAGACTTGCATAAGTCCTTAACTTGTCCACTCAAAATGCACAAGTTTATTTATCATGGCCTAGCTGTCATGTTTGTTTTTACCATGAAAAATTACTCTTATATATGCTCATATACCACCCTTTCTAATTTTAAGTCTTTGCATGTACGTAAGCAACAAAAATGATACAAATATAGTTCTCCCATTGACAAAATATAGAACCATAGCATATTAATTCAAAACCCTAATTTTTCTTGTGACTGTCATTTTTCCAAAAATTTGCCCTGTCAAAAAATACTCATCCCTATTTCTATTTCTAATTACGTATGAGCAAATAATCCTTGAATAAAGTTGTTTATTCGGACTTTGTGAAGGAAAAAGTCTAGTTTGACGTCGTTGGCATAGTTAGCAAACATGTTAATCCTATAAAACATAAAAAAGACTAATTTGAATTTAGTTATCCAAGACTTGCATGCAAATAAAAGCATTTACTAAAGTTGGTGTTGCCAAATTTACTAAGAAAGAAAACTAAATCAATTTCATTTATTACAACTAGTATGTGTTATGTTTGGCTGGAAAGGTTGCTTTTGGTATAATTAATTTAGAATTTAGGCATATGTTTGTGGATATTTTCCAAACAAGAATTGCAAGGATGACTCATTTCCAATAGTATTGAGGTTGAAAGGTTTTCTTTAAGATTTATACCATGTCAATACAACCATATTTAATGATGAGTTGAATAGGTTTGGCACATTTTTAAAGATTCGACACGTGTATTGGGAATTATACTTGGGAAGAATTCTATTGGTGGGTGAAGTAAGCATTATTTATATGCCCCCAAACACATCAGACAAGACCTTGATATCTAAGGTGGTGTTATATGTTTTAGTTATAGGTTACTAGAAAGCTATGCAAGGAAAAGTCCAAAAAACAACTAAAGACCTTGATATCTAAGGTGGTGTTATATGTTTTAGTTATAGGTTACTAGAAAGCTATGCAAGGAAAAGTCCAAAAAACAACTAAGGATTTGATATTTTGGTGATCCTTAGTTATTATTTTGGTGATAAGGCTTTATTCTAGTGTAATTCCCCTCTCCCACCCCCTCTTTAGATATAAATTAATCATCTACTCAATTGGGTATAATTCATTATACAACATCATTGATAACTTATTAAATAAACAATTACCTAAAAGATTGATGGATGGTTGCAAGGAGGCCATAAGAGCATATCTTTAGTGATGGTTAGTGGTTGGAAACATATTAGCAATAAGTTTTTGACAAAATAAATCTTCTGATCACTTTACAAAATAAATGTTTCACATGCTTTTATTATTGAACATTGGAATTATGGATGAAGGTTGACAGTTTCAACGAACATTCTCTCATAAATAATTGAGGGATCCTTATAAAACTCATTTTTTATCATAATAGTGGAAGGGTGAATGGTTGACGAGTCTCATGTCCTCCGAGCAAAATTATTGGAAAGGTTATAATGCAAGAATCACTTTGAAAATGCTTGTGGTAAGATAATATCTTATGCTAATGGATCTAAAGATATAGTGTGTGGACTTATGTCTTCTTGCCCAATTAAATACAAATTAGTTGAATAAATCCTTACCATATTTATATAGGAGGATCAAATTGTGATATTAGATATTGGAAAATTATGTCAGGAAAAGAAAATTATTAATATATTGACCAAGAAAGGAATCATATATACAATTTATATTGTTAATATTCTTGGAAAGAGGAGCTGGGTCAATTTTCCTTTCATATTTAGTGTTTTCTTGTAGTCAAACTTATCCTTTATTTGATTGTGTTCTTATAATATCTATGAAAATGGTTTTCATAGTTTCTTCACCAAAGGGAATCCGCTACCCTGTTATACTAGCAATTTTGACAACTTTTACTTGAACCACTAAAGAATGTGGGAGAATGCCCTATTTCTCCTGTAAACATATACATGAATGTTTGAGAAGTCGATTTAGTATATATGCAAGGTATTGGAAAAGCCTTGAAAGAAAGAAAATTCTTCTTAAAATGTGGTTTCCTTTATGGTTAAAGGCACCTTAATCAAATAAGTAATTTGGAAATATGCATAGACAATCCTTCTTAAATAGAAGTTTCCTTTATGGTTAAAGGAGCCTCAATGAAAGAATTAATTTGGCAATATTGCATGGGTAATTTGAAGAGAAATATACTAGTTTTTAAGAGGTATGTTGACTTCATGCTGAAGTCAATTTAGTATATATGCAAGGTATGGAAAAGCCTTGAAAGAAGGAAAATCCTTCTTAAAATGTGGTTTCCTTTATGGTTAAAGGCACCTTAGTCAAATAAGTAATTTGGAAATATGCATAGAGAATCCTTCTTAAATAGAAGTTTCCTTTATGGTTAAAGGATCCTCAATGAAATAAATAATTTGGAAATATTGTATGGGTAATTTGAAGAGAAACATACTAGTTTTTAAGAGGTACGTTGACCTCATGCTAAATGGTAATAAAAAACTATCATACATGCATTTTAAATAGTGAGAAAAACCCTTCTAAATAGAAAGTTTACAACAAGTGGGAATACAAACTTAGAAGTAAAATGAGGTTTGATTTAGAATGTAAAGAAAGTCTTTTTGTACTAGGAAATGGTAGGAAAATGTATCAAAAAAAATAGTTAAGTTCCAAAGGTGACTCGTGGGTAAAGACCTCTTGGTTTTCGTGTTTTATTGCCTTTATCTAGACAACATCAAGGTCTACCTAGTTCAATAGATTTAAGTTCTATATATTTAGATTTGAAGAGAAGAGGAAGGGTTGGCTATTATTTTACCTAGACATTTTGTAGTAGAAAACAAATCTTCATCTTTCCACTATCTAGACCTTAAATCACTATCTCCATTGCAAAAAAGGAGATCCACGCTATCTTGTCCCATATGACTCGCTATGATGCCATATATGTCTTGGGTAATATGTGATTTGTTATGATTTTTTTTTGTTCTATCTCTTTCGACCTATTAATTGTCATTAATTTAGTTGTTTGTAGTGTTATGGTAGTTTATGGGGCACTTAATTGAATTTATTCACTTAAGAAACACATTCAATCCACTCATTTCCATTAATTCATTCTCAAAACTATCTATATGGATTGATCCCAACCACTTCAAATTGTTATTAAATTTTTCCCTCGCTTAATGAATTGTTTGTGGAAAACTCAAAAGTGGATTTATGTGTGCTAATCATCTTGGAATTTGTGTATACTTATTGATTGGATGACCTAGCATACACCTTTTACTGACACACCCCCTCAGACTAGAAAAGTATTAGTATGTAAGGAGAGGCATCTAACACTAATATAACTATAGGCAAGTCTATTGGTGCAAATTTGCATGATAACACTCTCCAATACATATGCGAGGAAGTAAATATGCCCAAAATTAAATAAAGGGAAAAAATGGTATCATGCATAAATGGTTATTCAATTTCAAAATGATCAACAAAATGCAATATCAACACCACTTTCTTTCCATATGGGATTATGAACAAATGCACAAAAATTATCCATTTATTTGATCCTTTATTCCAATGGTCATTTAGATATGTTCATACACAGCTTAAATTCCTTCTTTCTCTTATTAGTCAATATTGGAAAACATCCATGCTTGGTGAATAATTTCAATCCAACTAATTAGGGGCGTGCATCCATGTTAACTTATCTCTCTAGGAAAAACAAATTATCAATGAAGCAAAATCCAATGATGTAAGATACAAAGAATGATGTGGTACTAGGTATAAAATTCTCAAAGAAAAATTTATTTCAAAGCTATCTTTAAAATGAAGGAATATTCTTCATTTAGCTTGCAAGACAACCATGCGTATACTAATCTACACTTCTTAACAATAATAGCTAATAGGTTTCAACTATTCAATTTTGCATATGTTGAATGTTGTGTAATTAGGACTAATCATGAGGAAACAAAATGATCTCCTAAGAAGAAGACTTTGATGCATATAATTGATGATGCATTGGTAGGCACACAATGCTCAAACAAAAATTGATTTCAAATCTATATTTAAAACCAAGGATTCTACATTAACCATCGATGACAATCATGTGCATACAAATTTACACCTAACAATGATAACTAATAAATTTCAAATAATCAATTTTTACATATGTTGAATTATGTGCAAGGACTAATCAAGAGGGACCAAAATGATCTCCAAAAAATAAAAAGACTATGAAGTATGTAAATCATGATGAATTGGTCATCACTTCATCTAGATTGTTTGTAGAAGGGTCGGTGCAAGCTAATGATGGTTACTTTTGGCGCGTTAGATGCAATAGAAAATTGAAAAATTAGGCATCCCTCAACTTACTTGGATTTTTTGAGATACTTACGCAAAATATCTTGCATTGAGTAAAAAAGATGAAATGTAGGAAATTGAATCACGTTTCCAAATATATAACTTTTATGTATTGCAAATTTGCATAGCTATGTCAAGTTTCATTTTTCCTAACAGACACTTTTTATTTTTCAGGCAAATGATAAGGTATATGTTTTTGTGGGTGCAGCCTTTAAGGGCCTAAATGATGGAATCAAGCTACAAAAATCGGCATGCATGTAGAGAACACATAGCACTTGTGCGCCATTATTTTTCGAAAATTAAATTAGTAATTTTATAATTTTTTTATAATTGTCTAAGTGATCAAACCTCAAAAATAGTACCTCTTTTGTGGGTGCGGCCTTTGAAGGTCTTAATGCAAAAATCTTGAAATGGGTTTTTCATAGAACGTGGAGGTTAGTGTCCTCTTGTGCACCATACAATTTTTTTTTGAAATGATCAAGAATTGAAAAAGTTATGGAAGAAACACTAACAGTGTGTTTCACGAGTTAAGGAGGTAGTACACAAAAGAAATTGAAAGAAAATAGGAAAAATTAATATTTCAAAATAAAAGTTACATATTTGGAATCTGCAGAAAAAATGCTATTTGTGTCTAAGATTTCGTCAAAAATGACTGTGTGCAGTATACTATAACGAGTGGCTAAGCACAGGATTCTCTAGAAACTGGAAGAAATACCCAATTAACTTTGGTTTATCATTAACATAGCATAGGTTTGGAATTACCGAAGCAAACTCCAAAGCATACACATAGGATTATTGTTAACATGTGAGCAAGTGAGTCAGCTTGGTTTAGGCTCTACAAAACATGAGCGCATTTTGTTTAAATTCAAAAATATTGCCACACTTTTAAAATTCAAGAACGCTCACGCGTTATATAACTACATAATGTGCATGTGTTATATAACTGCCTAACATGTACGTGTTATGTAGTGCAAAAACGCGCTCGCGTTAGGTAAATCATAAAATATATGTTTAATACTTGAGAGAGAGGGGGTGTGGAAGACTTAAGGGAATTTTTGGTTAATATTTGAGAAGGGGTGGGGAAGGGTCAAGGGAATCTATGGTTAATATTTAATAGGGGTGGGAAAGGGTCAAGGGATTAGAAGGGCTTAGAAGGAGGTTGGAAGCTTGAGTGGGGAGAGATGAAGGGAATGAGAACATGATGGGCTACAGGGGGTGAAGGGAAGTGGAGCTTGAGAGCACTATTAAAAGTAGAAGAGGTTCTGAAGAGGTATAGGGTTAGAAGTTGAAAGTGAGACTTGAATGACAAGGGGGAATGGATGGAGGCAAGGGGGATGTGAGAGAGAAATAAAGAATACATGGGGAAGAGAGAGATAGAACGAGGGAGGGAGAGGGACAATGGGGAGGAATGGATTTATAGGAAGTGAGAGATAGATGGGGATAGAACGAAATAAAGAGATAGGAAGGGAGGGGCAGAAAGTGTTGGTGGGAGACATGCAAGGATTGGTGGTGAGAGAGAGAGAGAGAGAGAGAGAGAGAGAGAGAGAGAGAGAGAGAGGAGGGGGAAGGGACATAAAGTGTGTGAGAGAGAGGGAGTGATGGAGAGATTGGGATAGGTTGAGGGAAAGATAACACGAGGGAGGGATAGAAGGTGAGAGAGAGAGAGGCGATGATAGAGGGAGGGAGAGAAGGTAGGGTGAGGGATGGAGGGAGAAAGGTGGAGATAGATATGGATGGAGGGGGAATGGGTTTGAGAATGTAAAGGGACATAATGTGTGTGTGTGTGTGTGTGTGTTTGTTTGAGAGAGAGAGAGAGAGAGATTGATGGTTGGGGAGAGAGATACTAGAGGGAGGTGTGAGCGACAAAGAAAGTGGGAGGTTGTGTGTGTGTGTGTGATAGGGAAGGAGGAATCAGTGGGGTGGAAGGGACGAAGATGGTGTAAGGGAGAGAAAGAGACATAGAGGGAGGAAGGTAAAGGGAGTGAGGGACATATCCAGGGACAGATCTAGAGAAAGAGATAGGGAGGGAGGGATACAAGGTGAGATAGAGAGGGAAGGGGGGAGGCATAAAGGCACATAGGGTTAGTGATTAAGAACGAACAAAGGGAGAGATTTCTATAGGGACTTGGATAATTGTGAATATATACATAAGGTGGATACCCTCCTCATCATCATCTTCATCACCATCACCATCATCATCAACGTCTTCATCATCATCACCACCATCATCATCATCACCATCAACATATTCATTATCATTGTCATCTCTAGGTTCCTCATCAACATCTCCATCATCATCATCTTCTTCATCCTCATCATCTTCATCATCATCTTCATCACCATCACCATCATCATCAACATCTTCATCATCACCATCATTATCACCATAAACATCTTCACCGTCATTGTCATCTCCCCCTTCCTCATCAACATCTCCATCATCATCGTCTTCATCATCATCATCATCATCATCATCATCATCATCATATTCATCATCATCTTCATCACCATGATCATCATCATCAACATCTTCATCATGATCACCATCATCATCATCATCTTCCAAATCAGATCAACATCTCCATCATGTCACCATCATCTTCTTCATCATCATTGTCATCATCTGAACATCACCATCACCATCATCATCAACATCTTCGTCATCATCATCATCATCTGAGCATCACCATCACCATCACCATCATCATCAACATCTTTATCATCATTATCATCACCATCATCATCAACATCTTCATCGTCATCACCATCATCATCATCATCAACATCTTCATCATCATTGGCATCTCTAGGTTCCTCATCAACATCTCCATCAACATCATCTTCTTCATCATCATCGTCTTCATCACCATCATCACCATCATCAACATCTTCATCATCATCACCATCATCATCATCTTCATCATCATCAGATAAACATCTCCATCATCATCATCATCATCATCATCATCATCTTCATCACCATAACCATCACCATCATCATCACCCTAACCACCATCATCAACATCTCCATCATCATTGTCATCTCCATCATCAACATCTTCATCATCATCACCATCATCATCATCACCATCATCATCATCTTCATCATCATCAGATCAACATCTCCATCTCCATCATCATCATCATATTCGTCATCATCAACATCATCATCATCATCTTCATCATCATCATTAGATCAACATCTTCATCATCATCATTAGATCAACATCTTCATCATCATCACCATCTTCATCATCATCACCATCATCATCATCATCAACATCTTCATCATCACCACCATCATCATCATCATCTTCCTCATCAGATCAACATCTCCATCATCATCATCATCTTTCTCATCAGATCAACATCTCCATCATCATCATCATCATCTTCCTCATCATCATCGTCATCATCTGAGCATCACCATCACCATCATCATCACCATCACCATCATCATCATCATCACCATCACCATCACCATCACCATCAACATCTTCATCATCATTGTCATCTCTAGGTTCCTCATCAACATCTCCATCATCATCATCTTCTTCATCATCATCATCATCTTCATCATCATCATCAACATCTCCATCATCATCACCATCATCATCATCATCATCATCACCATCATCATCAAAATTATCGTCATCATCATCATGTCATCATCATCATCATCATCTTCATCACCATCATCATCATCAACAACATCTTCATCATCATCACCATCATCATCATCTTCATCATCATCAGATCAACATCTCCATCATCATCATCTTCTTCTCCATCATCATCATCAACAACAACTTCATCGCCATCAACATCTCCACGACCATCATCATCATCATCATCATCTTATATCCTCCTCTTCATCATCATTGAAAACTCCCCCTTCCCCATCAACATCTCCATCATCGTCATCTTCTTCATCGCCATCATCATCATCCTCATCACCATCATCATCAAAAATATCATCATCATCATCATCATCATCATCATCTTCTTCATCATCATCTTCATCATCATCAGATCAACATCTCCATCATCATCATCTTCTTCATCATCATCATCATCATCATCATCATCGTCGTCGTCAACAACAACTTCATCACCATCAACATCTCAACCATCATCATCATCATCATCATCATCATCATCATCTTATATCCTCCTCTTCATCATCATTGACAACTCCCCCTTCCCCATCAACATCTCCATCATCGTCATCTTCTTCAACACCATCATCATCATCCTCATCACCCTCATCACCCTCATCATCATATTCAAAATCTTCATCTTCATCACCATCTTCTTCATCAACATCATCATCTCTATCATCTTGATCTGCACCATGATCATCTTCATTGTCATTAGGGATGGATAATGACGAAGATAAAGAGAAGGTGGAGAGATGGAGAGTGGGGTGGTAGGGACATGGTTGGAGTAAGGGAGAGAAAGAAACATGAAACAAACATGTAGGGAGGGATGTAGATAGAATGAGGGACAGATATTTAGAAAGAGATAAGGGGTATCTAGGGATTATTGGGAGAGAGCTAGGGGGGTAGTAAACCATACAAAACATTTGTCCCACACTAAAAACATTTATTTTGTATGTAACCATACAAAACATGTGATTTCTTTTGATTTTATTCGTTTCCCTAGCCGTGCACCTAACCTATTTATTGTGCTTAACCATATTGCGTGTGCATTTTGATTCTTCATATCGCGTGCGCGTTTTATCTTTACATAACGCGTGCACGTTTTGTAACTCTATAAATAGTGGACTGTCCCTGTCTGAGAGCAACTTAACTCTGTCTAAGCGAAAACAACAAATCCCGCGATTTTTTCAAATAGCACGAGCCCACCATTGGAAATACTCACACTCTACACCATCTCCATCATTATTTTTGTTATGTAGGTGCAGCATTGAGGACATCTTTCATGGTTGCTCAATGTGGTGTTGGGTTATATGGCCATATTTGAAGAAGAGAATCAGCAAGCTTGAAGAATCTCCAATTGAATAACACCAAAGATAAGGTCTTTGAAAGATTCATTTTGCCTATATTTGAGGAGCACACAAGATAAGATATCAAGCTTGAAGACCATTTCATGGTGATGGTGGATATACACAATTGTACAAGAGAATCAAAGAGCCCAAAGAATTTATGATTTAACTTTCATTTGCTTATTATTGAAGAGCACCAAAGGTAAATTTTCTCATTCATAATTGTTTTGATGGGAAAGATGAACATTTGAGAAGAAAGATTGAAGCACCTTGAAGGATCTATAGTTCTAGAAAGCACTAAAGGTTTGAAAGCTTGTAATTGAGGAGCAACAAAAACAAACTATATTGAATTGATCATTGTGGTGATGGGGAATCCACGTAACCGAGGAAGAAAATCAACAAGGAAGAAGAGACCTCAAGAAGTCATTGAAGAAGAGAAAGAAAAGAAAAGAATACACATGATGAATCAGAAGCTTTCTTTGGAAACTAATGCAAATCTAATTGTAGAGGATACCACGGTTCATCCTATTAATCCACGACAAGAGGGACCTTCAATTTCCACAATAGTTGTTGAACAAGCACCCCATGGAAGTAATCAAGAAGCTCATGAAGAAACACAAAATTTGTTATCCAGATGTGGTTATACAAGTGATGAAGTCAGAGAGGCATTGGACATGTTGCCTACTGTTGAAGAAGAAAATGTTATCCAGACCATCGATGAGGATGTTGGACTTCCACAGACCATCGATGAGGATGTTGGACTTCCACCATCCAACTACCAGGATGAGAATGAAGGACACCAAGCTACTACTAAAACGCTAGAGCATCTTGGTGATGCGCTACATGGTAGAATTCCAACCCCCTTACCACCATTAGAAAGCACACGTCGAAGAACTTCGAAGCATATACAAGTTGATGAAAGTCTCATCAATTCCATTGAAGGTATGCTATCTAAATGTAGTATTGGTTATCAAACTCAACAGATACTTGATAAATATTTTGTTTCTAAATGTGATGGAGATAAATGTAGATTATTTTTATCATTGTTAAAATCTAGGAGCATGAATGTTGTTAGGGAAAAGTTAGGGAGAAAGATGATAAAGAATTCTGAACCAAGTTCTCATATAGTTAAAAGCTTAGTAGATGCATTTGGTAAAATTGGTAAGAACACACATTCAAAGGACTGCAATGCGGCTCATCGTGTGTTGTCACAAGCAATTGCAAATAAGAACACCAGGGTCCTTCGTATTCTTAGGCCTACATCTAAACTAGTTAATTTGAATGTAAAAACCCTCTGTAGGTATTCAATTAGAAGATAACATCTTGACACAACTGATCAGACAGATTTTTGGGCCTTTATTGGTCGGTTGCCACATCGTGACATGAAGCTAGTTGATGCAGTAAAGGGACTAGTGCAGAGTTTTTGGCATGATCACACAAGGCCTTCTTCAAACCGAAAGGATGTACTAAAACTGAGAAGGGGTTCAAAGGATCGTGAACCACATACTAAGCATCTTCTTGATATAACACAGACAGAACTATACGAGAAATTTAGGAATGAACATAGACAATTGAACTTGGGGCAAAGATCTTTTGAGAAATGTAAGCCATGGTATGTCAGAATAAATACTCTTCGTAACACTTGTTGTAGATACCATGTAAAATATGAATATTACTATGAAACATTTTTGTACATTCATCATGTGTTGCATACTAACCATGTGCAGGATTGCTCCCTGACAATACCATTGAATTCATCAAGAGAATTCATTCATAGCATCATGTGCAATAGGACTGAGGGGAAAACATACTATGCACAATCTTGTTTGGATGGAACATGCCCCAACTGTGCTGGAATGGCATTATTGAGCCAATGTATGCATGAGAGTGGAGACAGTGAATTTGGGAAAATGGTTGTAGACATGAAAAGTTTCAAATATATCAGCTATGAAATAGTCCCAGGGAAAGAAAGCAAAAAAAATACAATTGGTGACATCTCAGGTATGCATTTATATCTATAAAATTATGTTTGAATAGTTGCATTTCAATCCTTGCTTACAAAAAAACTCACATTGAGATCATTTTGTGTCACCAGGTACCAGTTAGTGACTTCATCAAGGAATTTATTGAAAAGACACATGATTATGTTCATCATGTCCACTTGGCATGATGGCAGAATGAACAGTTTAGAATATGCATAGATACATTTCCCCGTGGTACTATACTTTCAGTTGTTGATTTTGCCAAGAACTACACTCTGCAACCTCAAAATGAGATCCAAAGTCAATATTATCACTTTGAGCAGGTTTCCTTGATGGTCCATATCACATATAGGCATGGCCCAAATAGCACTGAAGAGCAAAGAGAAATTCTGAAGGAATATCACTTCTACATAAGTGATGATAGGTGCCACGACTTCCACTATGTGCGTCATTGCTTCATCATGTTCTATGATCACTTGAAGGGAAGGAACATACAGATGGATCGACACTGGATTTGGTTTGATGGATGTGCTGGTCAGTTAAAAAATGCATGCATATTTCAGTGGTTGTGTTCATTGCATAAAAACTACAAAGTGCCACATATGTGGAACTATTTTGAGACTGGGCATGGTAAAGGAGAGCATGATGGAGCTTGAGCATGTGTCAAAACAACCCTACGAAGAGAGGAATTGAAAGTATCTACAGAATCTACTATTCAAAATGGTCAATCTATAGTCAGGTGGTGCACGTCAATAATGGGAGAAGAATCAACTATGCGAGTAGAATCCACAAGAAAGAGACATGTGGAGAGATTTTGTTTGGGAGGTGGTAGACATAGATCGTTCACATGCATGGGAATTCAAGACTGTGCCTAGGACTCGTGGCTTTCATTCGGTTCGAAGCTCTGATAACCCAGTATTTGAAATTTGGACCAGAAAACTCGCTTGTTTTTGCCCGCCTTGTTGTGATGGTGACTGGGATGGGTGTGAATCATCGGATTAGGTTGATGGATGGGATCGCATATCACTTCCACTTGATCAGCATGCAATTGTTGAGTTAAATCCATTGGAAGAAGACCAATCATCTATTTCTGTAGATTTTGATCATGTCTCAGACCTTGTACAATCTGGTATGATGCATTTCCTTAACATTTTTTTGTTTATTTACGTAGTCTTCAAATGCACATTAATGGCCTTGTATTGAACGAAAAATATTTTGATCATATACCTACAATCATATTATGTAGGGCACATATATGCAGTGGTTACCTCAAAAGATAGTGAATGGGGTGGTGATTAATGGTTGGCACGTTGTATAAATGGAAAGCAAACCCTCATTATGTCCACGACTGACGATGAAAACAACCACTACCCAATCGGGTCTATGGTTGTTAAAGGTGAATACTTGACAAAGGACAACAATGCATGAAAGAATGGTGGATATGTTTACAGGGATTACAAACCAGGTGCAAGTGTGTATCACTTTACCAACTTAATCATTGGTACAAACCTCCAGGTATGAACAATTTCCAGCCGAAATACATCAAAGGTACGCTACTTCTTATCGGATACAGAGCACGAGAGACTAATGGAGACCATCAGTATAAGAGATGATCCGGAGGGCTTGGTTGTATGATAAGAGGTGGGATCTAGCATGATGAGGTATGTTACATACTTTTAATACTATACTATTTATACTATTTGTAATTGAATATTGATATATGCTCAATTTTCTCATGTATGTTGTTTATGAATATGTCAATTTTGTGTTCTTGATATGCCAAATTTACGTTTACGTTTTTTATAAGTATGCCAAAAGTTCTCTTGCATGTCAATTTTATGAATATTCCATTTTTTACATGTGATCAATAAACCCTAAGATTATATTATGTTGATTATGTTGGTTATTTGCTTCACCCAACAAAATTTATATTTAACAATACACATATTCATAGATTTGGTTTCCCATGCTCAATGCTCACTATATTTAACAATACACTTATATTAAATTTAATTCATGTCTTGTTAAATATTTCATAATGAATTAGCTATTTGGTTTCCTTCTATAACTCTAACCCTAACCCTCAACCAAACCCTACCACTAAACCCTATGTACCATTTAGATACTTCCTCCAATATCATTGTCATCTCTAGGTTCATCATCAACATCTCCATCATCATTGTCTTCTTCTTCATCATCATCATCATCATCATCTTCACCACCATCACCATCATCAACATCTTCATCATCTCCAACATCATCATCATCATCAACATCTTCATCATCATTTTCATCTCCCCCTTCCTCATCAACATCTGCATCATCATCATCTTCTTCATCCTCATCATCTTCATCCTCATCTTCATCACCATCATCAACAACATCTTCATCATCACCATCATCATCATCATCAAAATATTCATCATCATTGTCATCTCCCCTTCCTCATCAACATATCCTCATCAACACTAGCCATAAGTGCTCGGTGGAGGATTTTGCAAAGTTGACCCCCGTGTGCAAAAATTGCACACTCCCTCACTAAGCAAAACCCTAGTTTCCAAGATGGACCTGCAAGGTGACACCTGGGTTACGGGAATGGAGGAAAGGGGAACCGCTAGCACTATCCGGATGTCCTGAATCCAACTGATTTGACGGTTCATCGATCAGAGCCACAATCGTCATTCTATGGCTCATTTCGTCTCGCATCCAAAAGGCCTTCAGGGACACCTGCTAGATACCTACCGGGGGCATAAAATTCCAACCGTGCAGCAAAACCTGGTTCTGAGGAGTCCTACAAGTGTGTCTAGGGAGGTTCCAGCTGGGAACGCTAGCCGTAAGTGCCCAATGGAGGATTTTGCAAAGTTGACCCCCATGTGCAAAAATTGCACACTCCCTCACTGAGCAAAACCCTAGTTTCCAAGATGCATCTGCAAGGTGACACCTGAGCCACGGGATCGAAGGAGAGGGGCACCCCTAGCTCTATCCGGACGTCCTGAATCCAATGGAGTTGACGGTTCGTCGATCGGAGCCACGATCGTCATTCTATGGCTTGTTTCATCTCGCATCCAAAAGGCCTTCAGGGACACCTACTGGATACCTGCCGCGGGCATAGAATTCCAACCGTGCAGCAAAACCTGGTTCCGGGGAGTCCTACAAGTGTGTCTAGGGAGGTTCCAGCTGGGAACGCTAGTCGTAAGTGCCTGATGGAGGATTTTGCAAAGTTGACTGCCATGTGCAAAAATTGCACACTCCCTCACTGAGCAAAACCCTAGTTTCCAAGATGGACCTACAAGGTGACACCTGGGCCACGGGAGCATGGGAACCCAGACTCCATTAAATTTCATTCAATGATGGGACTAATTTGATAGGAGCATGGGAACCCAGACTCGATTAAAATTCAATTGGACCCATGAGTGAGTTCGTTGAAACCTTGAAAAACATTGTATTGCAATTAGTTTGAATGAGTTCATTGAAACCTTGAAAAACATTGTATTGCACTTAGTTTGATTAAATTACACGAGCAAGAACTTTGACTTAACTTGTAATGATCATCCAAAATCACAAATTTTAATTAGATACCAATTATTGCACGCATGTAGTGAGTTCGTTGAAACCTTTAAATATAATAATTTGTTCTTTTGACATGGCGCATTCATGAGTAATAGATAATCCACACACATCAACACATTAGATTGACACAAGAACACATGGAAACTGAAGAACAAATACAAAGTTAAATGTATCATTCATTTATAAGTGAAATGTCAATGTACATGTCTCCAAAAGTGAATGTATCAAAAATCACATATATATCCAAAAGTATCCAAAAGCACATGTGTCCAAAACTATCCAAAACTATCCAAGCCACATGTACATGTATCCAAATGTACATATATCCCATAAGACACATCAAAACTCAAGCTTCCTCTTGTTCTTTCCCAACGTTGATCCTCTAGGCACATCTCTAGGATCAGTGTGCGTCTCTGGATCCTGCAAATTAAATATCAATTGTTAAATTCAACTAACTATGTACTAATACATTAGCTCAACAATTATCAACTTGTGCATCGAAAGTGCATGAAACACTTGGTCACTGAAGGACATCTCACCTCAACTGACAAAGGGGATTGCATTGCTTATGTAGCAAATGGATCCATTGGTTGAACATCCAGGATGGTCAAACCAGGGGGGCCAGGAACTGCTCCTGTTGGTGGTGGCTAAAATCACAAAATGTTGAAATAGTTAGACATGCATGAATAAACAATAGACAACAATAATAAACTATGTAAATATCATGTTGAAATATTTACATACCTGTGTGTGATCAGTTGCCATTGCAGATGCAGTACTGACTGCTGCATCAACCATCAATGCAAGGTTTAGAGTAGACAACTCGAGTTCCTGATGCAGTAAACATGCAATTCAAACATTAACAAAAACAATTTATACAGTGGATTTCAAGTTAAACAACAAATATCATCGAAGGATATACATTACCATGGTATGAGTAAGCCCATCATCGTGGGAAGCTGGAGTCTTGCTAGGAGTAGGCCACCTCACATACACACGACCCTTGTTCACGAATGGCCCGGGAGATACAAATCCAAGCAATGGTCTAGATGTCTCGGATGGTGCCTACAGTCAGCAAGTGTTCATGTAGTTAGACATGCATGATTCAACAAACAAACATGTATTTAAAAAATGACATTTTTAATTGTTTACCTGGAGCCCAGATGTTTCCTCGGACGGTACCACCATGGGTGCTACCTCCACATTAGCTTGCCCCCGTGAAGGGTCTTCCATCTACAAGTTTAATAATTGTAAATATTAGACAAAAGATAACATTAGTGAACTAAAATGTAAATTATGTGTAAATTAACAAATTAACAAGTATTAAAAAATTGAAATTTTAAAATGTTTACCTCGGTGTGAGATACGTCAATGGGTGGTATATAAGATGGGCCTGCCAAATGGGTAGCATCATGACCCCCTGTAGAGTCTAGAACATCTGAATCTGGGGAGTCACTGCTGGCATAAAACATCAACTGCAAGTTCACAAAATTAATATATTAGCTCAAAGTATATATATGTGTACAAAGAAGAAAATAAATGAATAATTTATTACAACTAACCATCTACATACCTCAGTCAAAAACCCACTGAAGGCAACATCTGAGGCAAGACCATAGTAGGGAAAACCACACGATGTGCACTCGTGAGGCTCAATACTAGGCTGGGGATGTCCCGGTGGTCCTGCACTAGTGGATGGTCCTACACTAGACGATGGTCCTGCATGGTGATGACCTGGTGTATGTACCACACTAGGGACAGATGTCCCTTCCTCACCCATATGTTGAACCATAGTGCCATGGTGAACAACCGCCCGTGCCAAACTCAAAAATGCATCACGTGTCTGTGGAATAAAACGATGTACAGGTGGGACATCTGGCCCAGGAAACTGCCTGCGAGGTGCAAGGATAGGGCGATCCTGGTCTCAAAGCCTCGCATTGGGTCGATTTTGGGGCATCCCCCCACCGATCCCCTGAAACTGCAAGATGTCAAAATAGTTTACATGTTTATGTAACACGAACTCTGTGTACATCTTTCAAAGGAAATACAAGGGAATTTCCCTGTTGTTATGTGGTGGCATATCAAAAACCATGTACCATCTATCCATCCAGTTATCAACAAATGGTTGAAACGTGCAATACTCAATGGAGATATGAGGCTTGTTTGCATTTGGGATTTCCCCCGTTCGAGGGTCCCTAAATAATGCAAATATGAGCTCTTTGGATATTTTCAACTTTTTTATTGCATTGTAGTCTAGCCCATCAGCATATTCTTGTCTTTTTCTTTCTATATGTGATGTAATATCATATAGTACATTGCTAGACTCTTAAATGGTGTCAACAATTGCATCCAAGGTTGATACAAGCGAGCGGCGAATCCTGTCACCACCACTAAAAGATGCACTAATGCCCCTCAAGCGGGAAAGCTCAATCAGTATCTCGGCATTTGTGTCCATAGCCGCATCTGCAATAAAAACACCAATACAAAAATCATTAGAAACATATACATGGTATATAATGACGTCTCTTCAAAATTGAAAATGTATTAAATCAAACTCAAGTAAGCAATTTAATGGCATTCACTTACATACATTTAAAACTTAAAATTAAACATTTAACAATTAAAAAGTAAGTTTCGTTCAACTTCTTTCTAGAAGTTAAGGCACTTCTTAACCCTCATTGGTGACTTTTCCATGCAAACTTGGGTTTAAACTTCTTAGAATTTAGGAGTGTTATTTTGACATGTTTTGTCCTTTACGTCCCTTGCAGAAAACAATATTTCCATCAACTTCATAAGCTAACATTAAATTTATTGATTTCAACATACTACGCCTTGTGGTTGGAGGGGAGGACAAAGTGGCATGGAATGAAATGGATATGTATGAGTTTTTCTTGCCAATATGATTACATATGTAATTGAGATGACTATCAATGATTAAGATGTTGAATAATCAACTAGAGATTGTGACTAGAATGACAATAACAACAATGTCAACTTATCAAGACAGAGAGAATTTCTCTCTGCAAAATCGATCTCTACATCGTATGGCAAGTTCAGAAAATTAAATAAAAAACATAGTTATTTTCTATATGAAGTCTTTGAGTTGAATCGACGTTCCCTGAGCGTTGAGTAGATTGATCGAGGGTGTGGATAGGGCAGGCCTGAGAGGCACTTTGTTAATGTGTTTTGGCATTTAGTCAAAGGTGCTTAACTAAGAGGCAATGTATAGCTACATACACTTGTGATGAAATTTTGATTATGTTCATGGACAAATGATTGTGATGAAATTTTGAGAAACCAAGTCACTAATTTTTTATGCATTTTTTCTATTCACGCTTGTGCATGCATTTCATCTTGTTATGGCCATTTCCAAGGAAAATTATTTAATTAGTATCATGGGAAATGGCCTTTGAGGGTTGGAAATTTGGGTTTCATGTGGATGGATACATTGTAGAAAGGGAGGAGTTCTATTTTTTCAATTTTTGGTTGGATTAGGAATTTTTGAGTTTTTGAAAAGGGATTCATTTTAATTATTCACTCATCTTGGTTGAGGGAGATGTGAATTTAATTAGAGATTGGGTTATTCCCAATTTTATAAATATTACAAAACTGGGTTGTTTTAAACAATAAAAAAATGGTAATTTAGGTTAAGAAATGACAAAAAAATGGTATGGGTGAATGAATTACTTGATTAGATGACAATCCACC
This sequence comes from Larix kaempferi, assembly GCA_027924585.1. Classification (NCBI taxonomy): domain Eukaryota; kingdom Viridiplantae; phylum Streptophyta; class Pinopsida; order Pinales; family Pinaceae; genus Larix; species Larix kaempferi. The sequence goes on along the minus strand of BSBM01000797.1, from coordinate 2,290,970 downwards.
AGTGAATTTGCCTCCCCTCCAACTAAATCGAGCTCCACTGATACTCCAGGGCACACAAACCGTCCTCATCCAACCTCGAATTCGCGTTTCTGATGCGTGAAGAGCGCCGCGGGTGGTCGGGGGTGGTCGGGACTGTGTTTTTAAATTGATTTTAGATTTGCATAACGTGTACGCGTTTTGTAGTTCTATAAAACGTACGCTTTGTGGTTACCTATCCTACATGTCTAGTGACATGTCGGGCTCGGGTTTTACCATACCAAGTGCTAAGTATCAGAAACGCGTTATGTTTTTATGTATCAAAAACGAGTTTTGAAAAAGTAGGATTGCATCTAAAGTGACCCTCTTCTTCTTGCACACACCAAGAATTTAATGACCGAAGGGAGGGGGTGGGAGGTAACATTTTATAAAATTATGAGGGCGTAGTGGAAAGAACATATGAAAGTTAGTTTCACTTACAATAGAAAAAGAAATCCAAGAATGATGTTATTTCTAAACTACACAAGAATTTTGGAGCAATGGTTGAAGAGATCTCTAGTACCTACAATAAAAAAATCATGGAATAAAAAAAATGAATCATTTAAAATGTAGTAATGCAAAGCATTTTTTTAATAATGTGTATACTAGTCCAAAAAATTATCAAATTGGACATTATAGGGTACCATTAAGTGGAAATCATTTGGGATTGCAATATCAATAGGTCTTCCCATGTTGTAAAGCATGATGAATTGTTCATCATTTCATCTAGAACGTTTGTAGATGTTAATAACCAAAGGGAGAGGGTGGGAGGTAAAATTTTATAAAATGATTAGGGGATAGTGGAAATAACATATAAATGTTAGTTTCAATTACAATAGAAAAATAAATCCAAAAATGATGTTATTTTTAAACTACACAAGAATTTTGAAATAATGGTTGAAGAGACTTTTGATACTTGCAATAAAATAATCATGAAATAAAAAAATTGAATAAATGGGAAATTAGAAGGTACCATTCAGTGGATATCATTTGAAATTGCACTATCAATGGGTATTCCCATGTTGTTAAGGATATTGAGATGTGAGTAATGTGGATTTAAAGTTGTTATTTCTTTATATTTATTTTAATATTATGTTATGAATGTTTTAAATCTTTAAATTGTGAAGAAAAAATATTGATCTTTGAATTTGAATTTGAGTTTTTAACGATCATATTTTTGTATACTAATTTTATTTTAAGCATATAATATAAAGTTTTAAAAATTTTAACAATATCCAAATTGTGATGATACATTTGATATTTGAACATCTACGAATCATTATATCAATGTTAAACAAGTTAAGGAAAAAAAAAATGCTACTCATTCAAAAATTAAATCTATGGTTGTCAATTCATGCTAGCTCACTTGGTTAAGGTGTGGGTCTCGTCAACAAGGCGACCCGAGATCAATTCCCCTTAGGGGTGACTTAGTTGGGAGGCGACACCCAAAATCCTAGTCAAGTTGAGGCTGATGCGATTCCCAAGTGATTTCAATGACTTAGATGCCCCTAGGTCGTAGTTTCTGAGACCACGAGACACTCTAACAAATCAAAGAGATTTGAGCAAACAAAAAAACTCATAATAAACAAGTTAAGAAAAAATGTAGAAATTCTTATTGAGTGAAATTCAAGGTAAGCTAATACAATGTTTTGCTAAAGTTGATAACATAGTGATTTTTAAAACAAAAACACCATTTTTATGCAAATATACTTTCAAGAAAGTCATTTTTCTTCATTCCACACTTTTTAACACATCTAATTCTTTTCTTTGATTAATTCTTTGATTTTAAAGATCATAATTATTATTAATGATCTTAATGTTATTATTATTATTATTGATAGATATTATTATTATTAATGATCTTAATGTTATTTTGTTGAATGTCATTTGAAGATTTTTTTCATATTTTAAAATATATCATTGTTACATACTCTTTAGAAAGAAAAAAAAAATATTATTATTAGGCTTTTCTTTGATTAATTCTTCGATTTTAAAAATCATAATTATTATTAATGATATTAATTCTATTATTATTATTATTATTGATGGATATTATTATTATTAATGATCTTAATGTTATTATGTTGAATGTTTTTGAGGATTTTTTTTCTCATTATGAAACGGTTGAATAAGTGGCCGCGTATTGTTACATGCTCTTTAGAAAATAACAAATGCATAAGTTGTCACCTGCCTTTTATATTATGAAAGATATAACCATACCATAAATAATAAGAGGATGTTGCCACAAACCACATGTGGTAGAAATAAATAAAGTAATTAAGTTGTAAGGTGTTTTTATTATGAAATTGTCTTACTTCACAATTATATGTGACAAAACCCCATGTATCACACATTGTATCATTTACATGGCTTCGTTCATCCTCGATATTACAACTCCCTTTTGTCAGTTCACATGCTTACAAAATTATCAAATCTGCATGTCTGACCAAATTCTGTGAAGGAGGTTAATATTTTGTGTTAGGATGTCTAATTTTGAACTTGAATACAAGTTCATGATCTTTTGTGGCTTGATTTGGGATTTCTATTTGCACATATTAGTTTTTAAGATATAGTAGTATAAGTTTATTTATTTGTAGTGGACACAAAAAATAAGATCATTAAAAGAATAATTATGCATAAGAATAAGAAGACATAGAGATTTATTCGGGGAAACTTTCAAGAGAAGAAAACCTAGCAACTTTCCTTACTCAGAGAAATAGATTAAGATACAAAATAAATCAGATGTAAAAGATAAAGCCCATAAAAGTCTTTTACGGTCCTCGTCTTCTCTGCCCTACACTTGCGTCTTAAATCAACTGACTTGAGCAAAAGTGAATGCCCAAATAAGTGAGAAGTCACTTCTATTTATACTTGTTTGTTGGTTAACCCTTTCGTGTTTCTTGGAACCAACTTGCACATTTATTATAAAATAATAATAAAATATTTTTATTTTTTTAAACCAACTTAAGGATGAAACCTCCCGGCGCTACAAACACCAACACATGCATGTCCTAGACAGAATGAGATGATGAAGGCCCAAACTCAAATGTTTATTTCATCATTGGGAGCTTGGTAGCTATCGTGGCATGCATACCGCTGGTCGATTGTTCTTGGTAATTTTGTACAAACAGTAACTAAAGTGCTATGACATCAATTTTTTTATTTTGTGACAAGAGAAATCTCATTATTTTAATCCTGACGAAGAATAATCGCACAATCGATGTAACCGCATGGGCAAAGAATATATTAATCCTTGAAGGATGCCCAAAATTGATTGTAAGAAATCCCATGAGGGTTTTCTTCCCTCGTGTATATGTGAAGCAAATTTAGAGGATTTCTTTCATGAGACTTGACATTAGGCTTTCTAGCCCATGAAAATGCCAAATCCTACAGAAATCCAATGGGGCAAGAGGATTTCTGAAGAAATGTATGATTCCACTTATACCATCGAGAGGGTTTTAGCAAAGATTAATTCATGTAGGCAAGAAATGTTAAACAAGTAGAAACATCATTGCCTCTACCTAGTTGGTAGTATCCATGTTTTGTGGTGATTGTATAGGGGAAATAGATAAGCTGAAAGTGTCTATGGAAGGATGGTATTATTCTTAGTGGTTCTATAGTACGCTATGCATGTCTTATTGTACAATATGAGAATTTCAATAAATTTCATGGAAATTATTTCTTGTTTCCAAAATGGTAGTTTTGACATTAACTTTATTATTGCGATTTCAGAGACCACTAGAGTGAAACACACTCTCCAACTTAAATGTGAGAAATATATACAATCCAATTAATCAAAACTAAAAAAGATTAATGAAACTTGGATAATTCTTGCTATGTAACCTCAGAGTTAGAGCCATCCCATCAATAAACCATGGATCTAAAAAGAGGGTGGATTTGAGCACATACAAGGGATTTACATGTATTAAAAACTAGTATTTAAATCAATTGTAAATATTTTGAAGTGCAAACCTTTTCTAGAACGCAAAATTTGTGGAAAAATTTGTACCTCAATGGATTTGATCCCTCTACGATTTTCGTAGATACAGACTTAAGATAGATCTTTACTAGTAGTATTAAAATCCATTCTATTATCTTCAAGACACATATTAGATCACTTAACACTTTCAACCATATGTAATGTCAAATAAACATGAACAAAAAATGTTATAGATTACTTAATCGAGAAGATAATACAAGATGAAAAGAAAATTTACAATTACACAAGTGTACATAGATATGAAGTACATTTATTTTATAGCTTATTACAAAATCATACAATTCTTCAAACTATCTTAAATCCTAGTTAAGGAAAACAAATAAAACCCTAACCATTACAAAATATCTCCAACACAAAAGCATTTAACATAAGTAAGTCCTCCTTTGCTTAAACACCTAGATATTCCACAAGTGTCCAAGAGATCTCCTTTTCTCCTCCTCAATCAATATCCTTTAGGGTAAACTCTAACCTAGGGTAAAATCTATCTAGTTGCCTCTTTAACGTGAAAAACTACTTTAGAACCAACATAGATCCATCTTAAACCTGGATCTACTTGTTATTAAAATTTTCATATTTTAAAATGTTATTATGTTGAATGTTTTTGAGGATTTTTTTTCTCATTATGAAATGGTTGAATAAGTGGCCGCATATTGTTACATGCTCTTTAGAAAATAACAAATGCATAAGTTGTCACCTGCCTTTTATATTATGAAAGATATAACCATACCATAAATAACAAGAGGATGTTGCCACAAACCACATGTGGTAGAAATAAATAAAGTAATTAAGTTGTAAGGTGTTTTTATTATGAAATTGTCTTACTTCACAATTATATGTGACAAAACCCCATGTATCACACATTGTATCATTTACATGGCTTTGTTCATCCTCGATATTACAACTCCCTTTTGTCAGTTCACATGCTTACAAAATTATCAAATCTGCATGTCTGACCAGATTCTGTGAAGGAGGTTAATATTTTGTGTTAGGATGTCTAATTTTGAACTCGAATACAAGTTCATGATCTTTTGTGGCTTGATTTGGGATTTCTATTTGCACATATTAGTTTTTAAGATATAGTAGTATAACTTTATTTATTTGTAGTGGAAACAAAAAATAAGATCATTAAAAGAATAACCATGTATAAGAATAAGAAGATATGGAGATTTATCTGGGGAAACCTTTCAAGAGAAGAAAACCCAGCAACCTTCCTTACTCAAAGAAATATATCAAGATACAAAATAAATCAGATATAAAAGATAAAGTCCATAAAAGTCTTTTACGGTCCTGGTCTTCTCTGCCTTACACTTGCGTCTTAAATCAACTGACTTGAACAAAAGTGGATGCCCAAATAAGTGAGAAGTCACTTCTATTTATACCTGTTTGATGATTAACCCTTTCGTGTTTCTTGGAACCAACTTGCACATTTATTATAAAATAATAATAAAATATTATTATTTCTTTAAACCAACTTGAGGATGAAACCTCCCGACGCTACAAACACCAACACATGCATGTCCTAGACAGAATGAGATGATGAAGGCCCAAACTCAAATGTTTATTTCATCATTGGGAGCTTGGTAGCTATCGTGGCATGCATACCGCTGGTCGATTGTTCTTGGTAATTTTGTACAAACAATAACTAAAGTGCTATGACATCAATTTTTTATTTTGTGACAAGAGAAATCTCATTATTTTAATCCTGACGAAGAATAATCGCACAATCGATGTAACCGCATGAGCAAAGAATATATTAATCCTCATTATTTTAATCCTGAAGAAGAAGAATCGCACAATCGATGTAACCGCATGAGCAAAGAATATATTAATCCTCATTATTTTAATCCTGACGAAGAATAATCGCACAATCGATGTAACCGCATGAGCAAAGAATATATTAATCCTTGAAGGATGCTCAAAATTGATTGTAAGAAATCCCATGAGGGTTTTCTTCCCTCGTGTATATGTGAAGCAAATTTAGAGGATTTCTTTCATGAGACTTGACATTAGGCTTTCTAGCCCATGAAAATGCCAAATCCTACAGAAATCCAATTGGGCAAGAGGATTTCTGAAGAAATGTATGATTCCACTTATACCATCGAGAGGGTTTTAGCAAAGATTAATTCATGTAGGCAAGAAACGTTAAACAAGTAGAAACATCATTGCCTCTACCTAGTTGGTAGTATCCATGTTTTGTGGTGATTGTATAGGGGAAATGGATAAGCTGAAAGTGTCTATGGAAGGATGGTATTATTCTTAGTGGTTCTATAGTACGCTATGCATGTCTCATTGTACAATATGAGAATTTCAATAAATTTCATGGAAATTATTTCTTGTTTTCAAAATGGTAGTTTTGACATTAACTTTATTATTGCTTCAAAGATCATTAGAGTGAAACACACACTTCAACTTAAATGTGAGAAATATATACAATCCAATTAATCAAAACTAAAAAAGATAAATGAAACTTGGATAATTCTTACTATGTAACCTTAGAGTTAGAGCCATCCCATCAATAAACCACGGATCTAAAAAGAGGGTGGATTTGAGCACATACAAGGGATTTACATGTATTAAAAACTAGTATTTAAATCAATTGTAAATATTTTGAAGTGCAAACCTTTTCTAGAGTGCAAAATTTGTGAAAATTTTTGTACCTCAAGGGATTTGATCCCTCTACGATTTTCGTAGATACTGACTTAAGATAGATCTATACTAGTAGTATTAAAATCCATTCTATTATCTTCAAGACACATATTAAATAACTTAACACTTTCAACCATATGTAATGTCAAATAAACATGAACAAAAAATGTTATAGATTACTTAATCGAGAAGATAATACAAGATGAAAAGAAAATTTACAATTACACAAGTGTAGATAGATATGAAGTACATTTATTTTATAGCTTATTACAAAATCATACAATTCTTCAAACTATCTTAAATCCTAGTTAAGGAAAACAAATAAAACCCTAACCATTACAAAATATCTCCAACACACAAGCATTTAACATAAGTAAGTCCTCCTTTGCTTAAACACCTAGATATTCCACAAGTGTCCAAGAGATCTGCTTTTCTCCTCCTCAATCAATCTCCTTTAGGGTAAACTCTAACCTAGGGTAAAATCTATCTTAGTTGCCTCTTTAAGGTGAAAAACTACTTTAGAACCAACATAGATCTATCTTAAACCTGGATCTACCAAGCACCTAGAGGGTCTACCAAACACCTAGAGAGATCTGATTTCTTTGTTGAGGTGTAAAGCTTTTGTATCGTAGAATTTTTACAAGTACATAAAAATTTACACCTCAAAAAATTTGATTCCTTTAGATGATGATTAAATCCAATTTTAAAATGGATCTAAGTTGGTTTTACTTTTTATTTTATTTTATGAGCTGACATGAATTTTGTTAATTACTTTTTATTTGGTTTTATTTTTTTTATTTTATGAATCAACATGAATGAATTTTTTAATTACTTTTTTTAATTATATAACATACTTTATTTATGTTATATTATGTGAAAACATTTGCCATTTCCCACTCTACATGCAACAACCTTCAACTCCTATAAAATGAAAAATGAAAAAGACATGATACAATGAAAATGAAAATTCTAATGAAAATGAAAATTCTAACACAAGATGATGATATAGATATCTAGAGTTAAAAATTCTTCCTTAATGACAACAATCTAGATTGGAAAAAAATTACACTTCTAACAAAGATGTAGCCCTATAGATGGTAACAAAGATCTTGCACTACGCCTGTAACAAAGATCTAGCCCTAATATTCGAATATAGATGGTAACAAAGATCTTGCACTACACTGCTCTCCTCGCCATCATGTCTTGAACGAAAGTGTTCAGGTTGAGAAAAGAAGAGCCTCCTGGAAGCACCGCCCTCGCTGCAGATTCCTTGAGCTTGAGAGCGTTTTCTTTCAACTGTACTCCTTCGGAACTTTTCATCATTCTCAGCACAACATCCTCCACCTCTTCCTTTCTCACCACCCTGCGATCATCCACGTCCACTCCTTCAAAATCCAAGCCGAACTTCCAAACATCCTTAGCGAACCTGCAGTTGAGAAACTGATCGGCAAACGAAGGTAGTCCTACCACAGGAACTCCCATGCTCATGCTCTCCAAGGTAGAGTTCCATCCACTGTGTGTGAAGAATAATCCCACAGATGCGTGGCCAAGGACTTTCAACTGGGGCGCCCATCTCACAATCAGTGCCCGCTCCTTTGTTCGTTCTTCAAAGCCCTCCGGCAAAACCAAAGACTTGCCGTGTGTGATATCCGAACGAAGAACCCACAAGAAAGGGTGGCCGGTACCCTCTAGCCCTAGCGCCAGCTCCACCAATTGTTCCTGTGACTTTATAGCAATGCTGCCAAAGGATACGTATATAACTGATGCCGGATGTTGCATATCTAGCCATCTCATGTAGTTTTTCTCCTCCTCCTCGTCCCATAGATCGGTGACAGAATCGCGTCGGCCTTGTAGGAAATCTGGAAGGAAGAGAGGTCCTATCGCCAGAGCAGGACATCCATTCAGAGAGAGTGCAGTTACTGCGTCCCGCCCTTCCAGTTCCTCAAATGTGTTCACCAAGACATAGTCTCCTTTACTCTGCTTCTCTGATTCGTACAGAAGCGCATCGAAGAAGCCAGCCGTATCCTGAACACGGTAGAATGATGAGAGGTCGCTTGGGCGTAATGCTGGGATATTACCCGGGAGACAAGTAATGAGTTCCTGATCACAGACTGAAAGCCATCCCAAAACAATGAATTAAAGTCATATATCGCTGATTTCAGATCCAATCCAGAAATAAAGAGAAAATGAATATGAAGAAACATCACAATCATGGTAGCAATAAGCTCCATGCTCCATGTTAGACAGGGTAATCATTAATTAATTTGTCGCACAACAATAATGATTGTAGCCTCATTGCTTGTGGCTGGATTTCGACACCTTAAGATACAAGACAAGAGATAAACATATTGCAACAATCATTGCTCCTCTGCATTAATTTCTGTTTTACATACTAGTATAGAGAGATAGAAATGAAAAAACGTATATAGAGATATGGAAATGAAAAAACGCACTTACATTTGACAGGAATATGTCCGCAAGAAAGAAGAAAGTTAGCGTAGCACTGGCAAATGGAGGAAGCAGCACATGTGGCCCAGAAAATAACCCTGGGCACTTTCAAATTCGTTGCAACCTGCTCCGTGCATGACATAAGGAAATCCGTGATGATGCAGGTGATACGCGGAAATGGTTTCTCATTGATGCAGAGTAGGTGCTCCAACGCGGGGTCCCAACTTTTGAAGTGCACGGAAATAGTGCGGTCCTTCGGATATGCGATCGTGGTGTGGCGAGAAGCCATCCGGAATAGATAAGAATCGAACTTTGTGGTGCTGATCCGGAGAAATTGCGTTTTTGAAAGAAGCTGATTGTGTGATGCGTTTGTGGATCCAGTGAACATTGACGAAAGTGATAAAAAAGCCTCGCGTAACCAGTAGTTGTGCAAGACTCATCTGAGGATAGACATGACCTAGTCCAGGATATGGCATTATCACTGCGTGCAAAGCTTCACGTCTCTCCATTCCATTCATCGTATTCATTGTTCTCCCCACTTCCCAACTCCAGTAAAATCTAGATATCCACTGAGTGTGTGCTTTATGTGCGGACTTTCTGGTTATAAAAACATAACAAGAGAATGAATCTTTTTAACATTATTTATATTACGTTGTATTAAAAGTGATGGCATATACAATATATGTCGGTACGAAGGTTATTTATATTATTTTCATAAAATTAATTTATATTATGTGGTGATAAAGTGGTAGTATTAACACTACTTATATTATATGGTGTTAAAGTGATGGCAATATTTGTTAATCTTAATGTAGGAACAACAATGGCATCTTAGATCACCACACATAGTTTTACAAAGGCTATTCTTGGCCTTTCTGTCTAGATATCAACAATATTAGGAGGTTTTTTCATAACTAGGGATGGGTCTATTGTCCCTCAACATCGTAGATGAAGGAAACCTGAGCCTTAGGCACTAAAGGAATATTTTAGGCACCCAAGTTGAAGAAAGATGGGCACATGCAAAACCACTACAAATGAACTCTTGTGGGGATCATTGCCTTAGAATAGGGATACAAGGGGAATTGAGAGGCTTTTAGGACTAGTTATGAGTATCAAGAACCTAGACATGATTGTTGGATAAAACCTAGGGGTTAGGCCCTAAGGAAACATATAGGCATCTAAGATCTAGAAAGATGCCTCAAACCACCACAAAAAACCTATTTAGTGTAGCCTTAGCCTATGAATGTGGATACCAATGTCATCAAGAGGTTTTGAAAACTTGACATGGGTTTTGAGACATGTGACATGGTTGAGGGAGGAAACATAGGCATTATGCCCTAAAGTAATATTCCAATCACCATGACCCATAAGGATGCTTCAAACCACTACCCATGACTGATAAGGGGTATCCTTCACATATGATTTGGGATATCAATGACATTAGGAGGTTCTAAAAAGTAGGTATGGGTCTCAAGGTTCTTGGCATGGTCGGGGAAGGAAACCTAGGCCTTATGATTTAAAGGAAGCTTCTAAGAATGAGGGGCCAAGAACAACATCCCAAACCAACACACAAATTCCCGAGGGTATCATTGACCTATTATTAAGTACTAGGTATGGGTCTTAGTCCCCTAAACATGGCTAGGGGATGTATTCCAACACTTAGGCCATAAAGGAAACTTCTTATAGGCATCTAGGACTAGGAATCATCACTAAAACTACCACATAACACCTCCAATGTGTATCCTTATTTTCTTAATAGGGATTTGGGAAATCCATTATGAGATTTTGAGCACTAGGTATGGGTATTAAGGACTTTAACATAGTTAGCAGAGGAAACATTGGGATAGGACCCTAAGAAAGCTTCTAGGTGTCCATAGCTATGAACAACACCTTAAAACGCCACATGGGACCTCTCAGTTATCCTTAACTCTTAGTGGTGATAGGAGTTCAATTAAAAGGATTAGATACTAAGTATATGTCTTAGGGCCTTGGACATAACGAGGGCGTAATCCTAGGCCTTATTTTCCTAAGAAAACTTCTAAGAATCCAGGTGAAACAATGACATTTTGGTTAACCACACATGACCTCTTGAGCATATATATGGCCTCTAAGTGGAGATATTGGAAATAATAGGATGCTTTGATCACTAGGTATGGGTATCAAGGCCATGGACATAGTTGGGGGGCAAATCCTAATCCTTAGGCTCTAAATGAATATTATAACAATCCAAGTAAAAGAAAGATGCCCTAACTTAAACACATGAACTCCTAAGGGAATTTTTTGCCTCCAAATGGTGATATGGGCATCATTATGACATTTAGAGAAAAAGGTATGGTTCACAAGGCCTTCAACATGATTGAAAAAGAAAAATTGGGCCTTGGGCCCTAAACAAATATCTTTTCATATAAGGCCAATAAAAATTTCTTGAACAAACACAAATCACCTTCCAAAGGGATCCTTCACCTCTAAGTGGGCATATTGGCACCATAATAAAAAAATTTGGGCGCTAGGTATTTCTCTCAAGGCCTAGACTAAGATCAGGTGATGAAACATGGGCATTGCACTTAAAAGGTAGCTTGCAAATCTAAAGGGCCATGAAAAAGGCCTTGATCCACCACATGTGATCTTTCTATGGGATATTTGACCTTTGAATGGATATATGTGTGTGATCATAATGTTTTCAGAGCTAACGATGCATTGTCGACCCCCTATATGGTAAATGGAGGAACCTAAGACTTATGACCTCAAGTAAGCTTCTTGGCATCCAAATTCAAGAACAATGTCTTGAACTATCACACCTAACCACTCAAGAGAATCATTTGCTGGCACCATTGTTAGGTTTTGAGCACTAAGTATGGATCTTGGTACCTTAACCATGGTTAGGGGAGGAAACTTATACCTTAGGACCTAAAGATAGCTTCTAAGTCTCTAAGTCCATGGTATTTCCTCAAACTAGTAAATAGGACCTCTCTATGACATATTTGAACTTTGAAAGAGCATATGGGATCCATGAAAAAGGTTTTTAGTACTAGGAATTAGTCATGCGGTCCTAGATAGGGTTGAGGAAGGAAACTCGAGCCTTAGGACCTAAAGGAATATTTTAAGCATTTAAGGCCTTCAACATGGTTGAAAAAGAAAACTTGGGCCTTGGGCCCTAAACAAATATCTTTTCATATAAGGCCAATAAAAATTTCTTGAACAAACACAAATCACCTTCCAAAGGGATCCTTCACCTCTAAGTGGGCATATCGGCACCATAATAGAAAAATTGGGAGCTAGGTATTTCCCTCAAGGCTTAGACCAAGGTCAGGTTATGAAACATGGGCATTGCACTTAAAAGGTAGCTTGCAAATCTAAATGGCCATGAAAAAGGCCTTGATCCACAACATGTGATCTTTCTATGGGATATTTGGCCTTTGAATGGATATATGGGTGTGATCATAATGTTTTCAAAGCTAACTAGGATGCATTGTGGTCCGCCCTATATGGTAAAGGGGGGGAACCTAAGAATTATGACCTCAAGTAACTTCTTGGTATCCAAATTCAAGAACAATGTCTTGAACTATCACACCTAACCTCTCAAGAGAATCATTTGCTGGCACCATTATTAGGTTTTGAGCACTACATATGGATCTTGGTACCTTAACCATGGTTAGGGGAGGAAATTTAGACCTTAGGCCCTAAAGATAGCTTCTAAGTTTCTAAGTCCATGGTATTTCCTCAACCTAGTAGATAGGACCTCTCTATGAGATATTTGAACTTTGAAAGCACATATGGGATCCATGAAAAAGGTTTTTAGTACTAGGAATTAGTCATGCGGTCCTAGATAGGGTTGAGGAAGGAAACTCGAACCTTAGGACCTAAAGTAATACTTTAAGCATTTAAGGCCAAGAATGTCATATTGAACCACCACACATGAACTTTCGAGGGTATCCTTCCAAGTGTGGATATTGTTGACACAACGTTTATTGATAGGGGTTCACTGCACACTGTCGCCAACAAACACCAACCGAAACTCCCTTACGCACCAGCCCAGAAGGGTGTTAACCCTTCCAGCAACATTTGCAGAGCGAATGAAGTCTCACCTGAGATGCACAAGGGGGCTGTAGGAACCAAGTTTCTGTAGTGGAGTTGAGGACATGCATCCAAAACACATTAGCTTTGTAGAAACCGGAGATTATATCTTCCGCAGTAAACTATTAACTCATCATTCATACATTAGACCATTTGCAAATTCAACAGAGAATAAACATTCGCAACAAAATACTTATCCTACTTATTCGCATCAACAATAATCATTCAACCCATAGGGTATTAAACATGTTGCAAATATTCACATTCATCATCGCACAGAGACATAGACAGAAATGGAACCATAATCAAACATCTTCATGCATTCATTAAAACCTGCGGAATGAACCTCACAGAAACAGTCAATACACCATGTCACGGATACAAAATGGATCAAAAGATCGATCAACTTCTTCGATGCCCTTAGGCTTACAAATCTACTTCTATTTATATGCTACTATGCAGTTACAAAATGGTCCACATGACCAATTCTAACTAATTTAACTATTCTTGCACTTTCTCAAACTCCGCGAATGGTCCTTCTTTCACAAATTGTCCCTTTCGCACCTGTCGGCTTCCACACTTCCTAGGGACTTATCCCATGCCAATAGGACCCCAACACAAACTTTTGGCTCACCCTTGAGCCACCTCAACTGGACAGCATTAGTTCTGACCTTGTCTGTCACTGTGGTTAGCTTTTGAAGCTATTCTTCACATCTGGAGCTCGCTATCATGTACTTCTCGAACTCATCCTCCAGTATCTTACAATCTTGGTCATCTACATCGAAGTAATCCTCTATTCTCTTGCAACCTTAGTCATCTACCTTGAACTCGTCCTCCAATCTCTTGCAACCTTGTTCATCTACCTCGCCTGTACTTGCTCTGGCACTTTAGGCTTGTTGCGACCTGGGGACAAGTTCATTGTCTTTTCCAAACTGTGAAACAGGCTAGCTACTCTGGCACATCTGTTTCGTACATTTGACAATCCACTACTAGAGCCAGCGGATCTCCTCCCTTGGTGTTCTAGTGGTCAGGGAAACTCCGACCATTCTAACTACTACCGCACTCTTAGACATCTCGGGTGAGACCTCATCTCTATTCCTTCCAAGTGTCCTGATTGCCTCCATTTCTAGTTGTTCATGCACCATCATCGTTCTAGCTCTTAGGGAACCTGGGGTGCTTCCACTTGAAATGAAGTGCACCATTGCAACTATCTCACTACCCTTTTTCACAGCTTCCTTGGGATTTCCTACTCAACTTCCTAATGTTCTGCATCAAACTGGTAGACTTGCATCATACAACCTACTAATGCTCTTCTTCAGATTCTTGCTACTTCAACTTGCATACTACAATCCTTCTGTCGGTATTTATGCTTAGTGCTCAACACTTTCTCATCATTTGGAAAATCTTATCCATAGCCAACCAAATCTTTCATCGTACTCGGCCGCCGTCTTCTGGTGATGTCGATTCATAGTAATCACACTCGGATTGGACTCCTGCATGCGAAGCATTGGCGAGCGACCTGGCTCACCATGCTTCGCACATGATTTCCACACGCTTGTCACTCTTTTTCATCATTGATTTTTTTTTCCCATTCTGTGTTTCTTAACTATTATGCACCTGATCATGGTGATAGGGTTTCAATTGAGTCCCGTTTACCAATTTAGGCAATAGCGTGCCATCTAAACTCTTCAGCTACACCGCACCTCTGTCAATAACAAATTCGATAACATAGGGACCTAACCAATACATCTGTAACTTACCTGGATGCCTGGCGAACTTACTGTCATATAGCAGAACTATATCCCCACGCTGAAAGTGCTTTTGTTTAATATGGATATCATGCCAAGCCTTCTGTCGGCCCTTTTCCACCTTCCAATGAAAGCCTGCGATGAATCTATCCTCATCGAGTTGTACCAATTGGGCCAATCATTCCTCCAAGGATCATCATCACTCATGCCGGTGACAACTGCAATCCATAGACTAGGGACAATGTACTCCATTGGCATTACGGCCTCCTTCCTGTAGATGAGTTTGAACGGTGTCTGGCCACTCAAGCATTTGCAAGTTGTGCAATACGGCCATAATATCGCAGGGATATTCAAATCCCAATCATCCCAATTCGTGTTGCATACCTTTGTGAGCGCATGCTCCAGGATTTTGTTAAATGCTTCCACTATTCCATTTGCTTGTGGATAGTAGGGGGTTCTTTTTCTGTGTTGTATCTAAAATTCCTTTGTCATTGCTATGATTGTCCAATTCACAAAGTGAGCCCCTTGGTCACTCATCAACACTTTTGGGCACCCGAACCTGGTGACGACATTGTCGAAAAGGAACCTAGATGATGTCATGGAAGAGCAATCCTTCACTGGCGCTACTTCCGCTCATCGCATTAAGTAGTCTGTTTCCATATAGATGGCAAGCATTTATGAATGTAGTCTTTGAACGCTGACACCAGTAATTGTGAAAAATTTGCTTGGGCATTCTTCAATCCAAATGGCATTACTAGGTACTAAAAACAACCCCATTCTGTGATGAATGTAGTCTTATGTAGGTCTTCCTTCGCAATCTTGATCTGATGATAGCCTAAAAACCCATCCATAAATGATTATATCTCCTGACCTCCTACTCCTTCCAGCACCTCATCTGTGAATGGTATCATGAACGGGTCGTGTAAGCATGCATCATTCAATTTCCGCAAGTCGACACACATGTGGACTTTGCCACTTTTCTTGTCCTGGACCACCATCGGGATGATCCACTAGAATTCTTCTACAAGTTCTATGATGCCTACTTCCAACATCCTTTCAATCTCATCCTGCACTCTCCCCTTGTGCATTGGATTCAACCAGTAGGGACATTGTTTGACGGGCTTCGCATCAGGATTCGAGGGGATCTTCGTTTCTCCTAAGTCCCCAGAAATTCCTTTCATCTATGAGAATTTCGTTGGGAACAGATCCTGAAACTCATGCAGCAAATCCGTCATCTTTGCAATGGTGGACTCATCCCAATACTCCCTAATTCTTGCAAACTTCGGGTTCTCCTCCGTCCCAATGTTTACTTTCTGGATCTTCAGCGGTTGCTGGAATTTGTCGGAAGGAATTTCTAGTGCCTCGACACTTCGACTACCTTCTGATTCTAGAACATGCGTAGCCCTTGGATCATCCTCATCATTTGGCTCTCCTATTATGTTGTAGCATTCCATCATCATTTATGGTGTCACAGTCCACCGAAGTTCTAATGGTTGCTCTGTTGGTACTACTTCAAATATCTTCTCGTGGATCATGTGTAGTGCACTATGGATGAAAGGGTTCTCATATGAGAAACAAAATGTTTGGGTGAATCCAAGTGTTAGCTTCTCCCAAGAAGTCATTCCGTGTCACAGTTCTGCTGCGGCATACTAACTCCGCGATACTTCATCCAAAGTGTGAATGAACGCATGGACCCACTCCTCTTTGGCTCGTAATCCCCATTTGCTTTTGCACTCTGCCAAATGTACATTTGGGTCGCTTCTACCGTCAAACTTCCTTCCGCTACATCCTTATGCATCGTCGAACCTAACTGTCATTATTTGGCGACATAGTGGTCAGGTTGTGATATTAGACTTGTGCGCTACCCACCAGCGCACATGAGTAGCCTTCAAGGCTTCCTCCAAGGCCAATAAACGTTGCAGCTCCGGTACTTTCTCTTCAAACTCTGCAAGAAAGGTGCTCAAATTAGGAAATCCCTCGTACGTTGGTAGGACGCAGTCCTCCGTGGATACCCATCACAGTGACTATGTGATCCTTGCACATCTCCTAAATGACACTTCATGCATCTGGTTCTGAATTCTCGAGCACCTCATCTGAATCTGACGACGCTGAATAGACACTGCGCCAACCCAATTGACCGTCTGCTGTAGGATTTATGTAATCCTCCGATATATTGTATATATTATACCATCCCTCCATAAATTCATCTCTGTCTGGTTCAACGTATTGCTGCCCCTCTGCAGGATCTCAAATGTCATTGTCTGCTTCTTAAATTTGATAACCGCTAGATTATCGATTTCCCAGTCGATCCCTAGCAATGCTGGGTAGGGACTGGTGTTGTCCACGATTTCAATTACATCGAAATCGACATAAGACTTGAGTCCCTCAATATCAACGGGAAGTTGTTACACCCAACCAATTGGAGTAACCTTACTCTGGTTTTCTAATCACTACTGTACTGGTGACCAGGCCAATTGTGGTTTCCCCATGGTCTCCCATGTTTTCTTGGTCAGAATGTTGACATCCAACCCCATGTCTAAGATAATTGAGTCGACATCAAAAGCTCCAATTTGTGCTGACATTCGCATCTCTCTCCTTGTCTTTCTCTTGTGTATGTGATTAACTCTTTGTTCCTAGCATGCACCCTCCCATGAAATCAACAGAATGGATATCTCATCCAGCGCATCCTGATCCTTTGACAACTCTAGGAAACTCTTTAAGAAGGATTTTAGGGTATTAGCCTTTCCCTGCGACTTCGTCTTGTCGAACGTCGGTGGCATATCGTAGATAACTTCATCCTGAAGAGGTAACTGCCTCCTCTGTCTAATCACCTCCCGTGCTTCTAAGAATATATCTCTTTCAGCCTCCGCATAAAAAGTGACATGTTTCCCTACTGTTGGTCAAGCAGTAGTTTGTGGCCCATCAACTCCTGTCATTGCTCCTCCTCATGTCACCACTCCAACCGTCACATGTTGTTTTCGAGCCTCCATTGATATCATCTACACAGCTGGTGGATTCTGGTTTTGGTTCTGTGGAGGTGGTGGCAGATTCTTGGTCTGCCACTTCGCGATGAGCTGCGGACAGTCTTCAATGCCATGATCCACAGTGCTGCAATACATGCACTATTATGGTGTTGGATTCAGGAAATCCCTCTGATAGTGCCCCTTCTGCCCATAATTGTAGCATATAATTGGTCCTCTCCCTCATCTAGCAGCTCCTCCTCGTCTTGCATCGGCACCTTGACCTCTACGGAATCCTCCTCTAGCCCCTCCACATGGTGGGCCATATTACGGGTATTGCGGCTTCCCATACTGCAGCTGTTGCGGTGGTCCATATGGTGGGTAATGCGGGTGGCAGATACTGCATTGCCAGATACTACAATGCCGGATACTACGGTGCCAAATACTGCTTTTTCCCATACTTCCCCTAATCATATTGCTATGGTTGGTGATTATACCGAGCCGATGGCTAGTTATACTACTGCTGTGGCTGATCTGGTTCCTATCTTCTCCTGCCATGAAATATGCCACTGCAATTGTCTCCTGGAGTAGGCCATAAGCTCTGTAGTTGTTGTCATCGTGGCTAACTGATTTACAAAACATGCAATACAAGTTCTCTAGTTTCGACACCATTTTGTGTAGATAAACACACTCTTCTGGTCGATGGCCTCTCGTTTGGCAGACACGACACCAAGGAAACCCTCCCTGACCGAGGGGATTTGGTGCACCGGATTACAAATTGTCTTGGAAGTCTAGGCATTGATCCTTGTGGTGTCCCTCTGTCCTACACCTAGTACACCAGATCTCTTCGCGAGCTTCTTTCCCTTTCTTCATGTCTTGTAGTTGGATCATCAATTTTTCCAGTTGTGCTTGTATCCGATCCATACCCAACCCTGTTTCATGAATTGGTGAAGCCTCTAGCTTCATCGCAATCTGCAATGCTTCCGCTTGGGTTGCAACCTTATGTTCAGGATCATTGGTCTCATTCCCCTGAAAGGTAGGCATATTTTCCTTGTCTTCCATCCTAACATTACTACTATTATTGTTTATTGAAGCACTACTCTTACCGATGCACGTAGGGTGACTCTACGAATAGCTTGGGTTTATTCCTATATAATTCAGGGTAGTGCGCAGCATTGCAAGTATGTTGTACCTTAAGATCTGTATCTCTTCTGCTTCTCAGATAGCCTGGTCACCATCCTCGTTGCAATAGGGTCGCTTTCTCCCTTGTGGTCATGTTTCGTAGTCTTTTGTTTCGGTCCTCTCAGGAGACTCTCTCTCAATCATCCTCTTCTTCTCAGGATGCCGAAATATCGCTCCACTCCTCAAGGTACCACACTCTTCGTTAGCTTCCCATACAAACTCGTCGTCGCTCATGTCCATCCACTACAATATTTGAACCCAAAATCCGATGAGAAAATCCAACAACATCCGACGAAAAGGACTGTCTCGTCGGATTTCACCTTAAAAATTTCAAAATTTGATTTTTTTTTTAAATTGGTAGAAGGATCCGTCGGATATCCGATGACTCTGTGGATATCCGACGAGATCCCTAGAATATCCGACAGCTATGTGGATATCCGATGGCTCTGTGGATATTAGGCATCATATTAAGCCCTGGGATGTCGGATATCCGACATCATATTAAGCCCTAGGATGTCGGCTATCCGAAATCATGTTAAGACCTGGGATGGCCAGAGGATGTCAGATATCTAACATCAAATCTCCAACGGTAACTAAGTTCAAGGCATCGGATATCCGATGGAAGGATGACTTTTAAAACCTATAAATATCGAAACATTCTAACATGTTTTCTATACAAGTGATGATTTGGGGAAGTTTTTTTATTCGGTGGACTGTTTTTCATTATTTTCATTGTTTTTATGATTCAAGTGAGCGAAGTGTGGAGCTTCATTTTATAAGATCGATAATATTCATTCAAGCTCTTTACGAGAAAATGTCAACTAGCAATATTCCTGATCCAGACGAACAAAATCGACAATTGCTTGCTAGATTGTGGGAAGGAGTTGAAAGAAGGGGTGATGGGAAATGCTATTGTCCATGTAGTCAATGCAGGGGCTTTAAGAGGAGAAGAATTTTGATCACAATAGCCACAAAACATTGTAGGGAGCATGGGCACACTGAGGGGGCACATGAATACCATCCATTTGTAAGTTTTGCATTATATATGTTTTTATTTTGATTGCTTTTGTAAATTTATGTATTATTTTAATTTTTTTTTCTTATATCTATTGATCGTGGTTTCAATATATGGGGACTAACATGGACAATAAATATTATTTTAATATTTAATAGTTATTATAATATTTTGTTCTTTTGTGCATGTTGAATCCAGGGTATAGTAGAATAACTCATTTATTTGTTCGTTAGTGAGACTAACCCACTCACTGGGGAAAGCACTTAACTCTCTAGATTTGTGACACTTTCCATCATGATAGTAGAAATAACGACTATATTGGCATGTTGTAATTTCTCTTATATTTTCTCTATAGAAACCATAGCATCGTTTATCTTACCTTAGTGGATAGTATGAGAAATTTTGGGTTATATTTGAGTAGCTTTGCTCAATAATTGGGTCAATTATTATGTCTCTTGGATAGTTTGTATGCACCTATTTGACCAACAGTACAATTGGTCGTTGTTCTTTTCATCCCAACAGTACAAAATTTGTTACATTTTAAATGCATCACATAAATGTTTACATTTTGCGTTTGAAATTTTTACATTTTATGTTTGAATTTCTTATATTAACTTTTATCTACTGATGGTTTCATGTAAATATAAAGGAAAGAAATCCTACGGCATATCGTCCGTAGGAAGTGTGTCCAGATCAAGTATCGGAGGAACATGGAGCTATGAATATTAATGGAGAACAAGTTAATGATCACATTGAAGAAAGTGATCATACTAATAATATAGTTGAAGATGATGTTACAAATACTTTGATTCATGATTCATTTAATGTTAGAATGGATGATGATGATGATGATCATGATCATGAAAATGATGAACATTTTGATGATATTCATGATATACCTCTTCTTGATAAGGCATACAAACCCCTTTATGAGGGCTCCAAGACAAATCTTCTATCTGCTATATTGTTGATAATGAACTTGAAGGTTATGAATGGTATTTCAAACATATCGATCACACGGATGTTAAGGTATGTAATATATTCCATCACAAAATATACATGATCATGTATTTTATTGTTAATTCATATATAATTAAGATTATTACGGATGAAATGTGTTTCTTTAATATTATTTCTATAATATATTAACTAGATTTTTATTTTTATTTGTTGTAGCATGATAGGTGAATATTTGTTACCACCGTCAAATATTTTACCTCGCACATATCAAGATTTATCTGCCATCATGAAATAAATTGGAATGCAATATGAAGCAATTCATGCATGCCCCGATGACCATGTTCTATATTACAATCAGCATGAATTTGCAACAGAATGTCCTGAATGTCATATAAGTAGATATCGCATAGATCAAGTAACTAAAAAGGTTCCTCGCAAGGTTCTACGTTATATTCCCATTATTCCACGTTTGCAACGACTTTTCAAGTGCAAAAACATAGCGCAGTTTATGGATTACCATGCATGGAACAGAAGTCAAGATTACATTATTTGGATGCTTGCAGATGGGTATGCATTTAGAGATATGGAGGAAAATGGCCTCACTTTAAAGAAGAACCTCGTAATCTTAGGATTTCTTTGGAAGCATATGGTGTTAATCCATTTGTAGAGATGAGATCCGTTTACTCGGTGTGGCCTATTTTTGTTATCAACAACAACATTCCTCCATGGTTGACAATAAAGAGGGAGCACATAATGTTGTCGATGATTGTTCCAGGTACGAACCCTACAGTTTTTTTATAATGTAGTGGTATCTCATTTGTCGCATAATTTCATAATTTCATATATATATATATATATATATATATATATATATATGAATTTTTTCTATTGTGCAATATGGTTTAATATATATCTAATGTTTGTCTCATAATTACATTTTTTATATGTTCAAAACAATCAAGTAAGTACCAAGTCAAAGATATGAATGTATCATATCGAACCTTTTATTGGTGAGCTACTGAAGTTATGGAATGGCATCACTATGTATGACATATCTAGACGAATATGACAAAAGCAATTTCAATTCCATGCCATGCTTGTATGGACAATACATGATGCCCCAGGGTTAACCCATTTTTGTGGTATGTAATTTAAGTTCCACTTTGCATTTAATTTTATGAACTACTAGTTAATATACTACGCATGCATGTTTTTCTAAATAATACGGTCATTTTGTATATAATTATAATTGACATAGATATTCCATCTCTTTATGTAGGTCTTCAGACAAAGGGAAAATTTGCATACCCATTTTGTGGTCCTAAGATCAAATCTCGTCGTTCAAAAAGCTTAGGAAAGGAGGTGTTTGATGAGTATAGGCACTTCCTCTCTAAGAATCATAGGTATCGAACTATCGAAAAACATATGTTCAATGGCAAGTAAGAGACTGCATTAAAACCGCAGAGAATGACACCTCACCTATGAAAGTTGCAATATAATAGAATTCGTCAAGGTACGTATAATGATTCATCGTATATGATATGTTATATTGTATTTTATTATATTTGTGTGTTGTTTACTATAATTGACATTGATTTATGTAATTTCATGATTGTCGTTCATGTGATCATGAAGGCATTAATGGGCTTCCACGAGGAATGAAAAGTTATCCTAGACAATTTAGTAGGTTGCCCTACTATGAGCACCTAAAAATTGCTCATCTATTTGATACAATGCATATTGGAGAGAATGTGACTGAAACATTATGGCGAATATTGGATGGAAGGAGTGACAAAGAAAAAATTGTCAAAATTTGCAAAGACATTCAAGATAGAAACCATGCAATGAAAGACGTTATTCAATTTCATAGCAACGGAGAGCAAATTAATATAAACTCACTTCCATGGATGTTAACGGACCAACAAGGTAATGTTGTAAAAGAAGTCATTCGAAAAATTAAATTTCGCACCGGATTTTGTGCGAAAATGAAGAATATCATGTAACAAAGAAGGTGATTTCGCGGGGGTGAAAACGCACGATTGGCATGTTTTCATGAAGGTAATTATTATGGCCATATGCATTTAATTTTTTTTTTTTTTCTTATTCCAATGAATATGGTTGGTATTTTTGTTTGTCTACTCTTTGTTGATAAAATGAAACGATTTGTATATTATTGTTACAGTATGTTCTACCTCTCTCTATCCCGGACAACTTCGACAACAATGTCAAGCAAATAATATATAGTATCGGGAAATACATGAGGTAAGTGGTGATTTTTTCCATGCGCTTAGTGGTTTAATTCAACATAGAACTTATATTTGATTTTCTTTCTCTAATTCATGTTACGTAAAATAATGTTTTTTTCTTTAATCTCTTGATTGGGTTGTCATGTCACTTGTAGATGGTTGTCATCTAAAGAATTTCATAAAGAAGACATAAAGTATTGGAGGAGAGAAATTCCTCGTCTCATGTGTGAAATGCAGAAGCATCTACCTTTAGCATTTTTCAATGCACAAGAACAGTATCTCATACACCAAGTTGAGGATATTGAACTGTGTGGACCTGCGCACTCAAAGTCCATGTGGATGGTTGAGAGGCACTTGAAATTTATGAAGGATTTGGTCAAACAACAAGCATATGCTGAGGGTTCTATGATGGAGGGATATATGGTATACCAAAACATGTTGTATATTAGTGAATATCTTCCTGTATTAGCGTCAAAGCTCAATTTACATTGCATTTGTGATCTGGACTCCAATAAAGATTTCGAAGGGGAGTACTCGAAGGGGAAAGGTAGATTGAGGAAGGTGAAAGGTAATATAACACATTTGACTATTGATTTTTATTTATATATATCATACATATTCTATTTTTATATTCAGTACTATTTTGCATCAATTTAGAGTGTTATTATATACTTTAATGTTAAGTGACTATACGTTTGTATTGAATTTTAATTTTATTGTCATCAAACAGTTGGTCGAGAGTGGGATGCAATTCATTTATACATTGAAAACAATCTTGACTGGATGAAGGTATGGATCGAACAATGTGAACAATTTGGTCATGGAATATCATGGGAAGGTGTGGCTTCATTGGTTAAAGTTGCACATCGCAATGAATACACCAATCTAACACAAAGGGAAATCGATTTAGCAAGAGGTTTAAAAGATAAGCAGGTAAGCATATTAATCAACCACACTATTTATTTTTTTGTAAAAAATATTGTCGTTGTACGTCACACTGATTTTTTTCCTTGTATGGCATTATTATAAACATGCACTAGTTAATCTTAAATATTGGATCTTTATGTAATCTTTTCCTGTATGGCTTGTTGTAGGTAAAACACCATAAGGTTGTGTGGTGCAATGGATGTAGATATCACATCGAAAAGTTGGATGAAATGGAGAAAACATCTAATTGTGGGATATCTGCAGTCTTGAGGTGACCAATGTTTCTTCTAGAAGTGACAAACATCTAGAACTCTCCGAAAATTGATACTATGGGTATTTGGAAGACATTCTTCAGTGTGACTTTAACTCCTTCAAGGTTTTTATGTTCATTGTCAAATGGTACAAGTGTTGATTGAATCAACGTGACCCCGATAAAACAATTATTGAACATGATAATGGATTTACCATGGTAAATACAAGGTTGTTTGAGCCAGGAACGGAGCCCTATGTTCTTCCAACCCAATGTGAACAGGTATTTTACCAACACTCACTCTATGCATCATATACATTTTTTTTTTCAGCGGAAAAATCACCTTCCTGCTATTCCGAAGGAATCAAGGAAAGCTAACACGCACGGTAAATCTCAACAAACTTCCTCACATATTGTGGATGATAGGTTGAGCATAACCTTCATCAAGAGACAATTCAAGTTTCTCTTCCACCACATCAAGTGTTTGTATCTCTTCAAGTTCATCTTCAAACACACTAAGCACATTCAAATTTCCACATTTCTCATGTTCCACCATATCATGGGGATCCTCCAAACAATCTACCATTTGACAATCTGAAACATAGGAGGAAAAACGAGCATCTTGCAACTTTTCAAGAAGTTGCTCATTTTCAATTGTGAGCTTATGATTATCCTCATTATTCTTCAAGTCTGCATCATGTAACAATTCATTAAGCTCAAACAAATGGTTTCTATCAAAAAGAAAAGACATGAAATTACCTTTGATGTGGCACATTGCTCTTTGAATCTTCTCCATGTCTTCAAGGAAGGATGTTTCATCCAATGAAGTAGCTCTCCAACAAGAATTTGACACCAATGTTTGAGTGTCATGGAGAATGCTGACGAACTCTTGGATCTTCTTTTCATTAATCTTTAAGGACCCTTCAAGAAAATGAGGCTCTTGCAAATGAACCTCCTCATCTTCTTCTTTCTTGCTTGGACCAACTTCATGAAGCTCAAGTGGTGATGGGGAAGTTGATCTTGTTTCTTCTTCAACTACTACAAGTTCTTCATTTTCATGTTTAATGGAAGTTTGGCTTGCAGCAACACTTTCAAAAGTGATCTCTATGTCACCAACATAGAGGTGTGAGCACCCATCAATAGGTACTTCTTCATAGGTCAAGCATCCATCATTAGATGCTCTTTGGTTCATGTCTAAGGTAGAAGGTGTCTCGAAATGATCTTCCATATTTTCAATAGAATCTTCTTCATGCTCTTGTGATGTCTCTACTGATGGAACATCATTTTCAATATAATGATCTTCTTCAAGATCATTATATTTTCAATAAAATGATTTGCCAAACATGTTGTTGATATTGTAGCAAAATAAGACATTACTTTGGATGCAAAATAGGGTGCTACATAGGAAGAAAAATATGGTGCAACAATAGAAGAAATATTTGGCACCATTTTGGTAGCAAAACATGATGCAAAAAATGAAGCAAAAATTGGTGCAAATTTGGAAGCAAAAATTGACACATATATGGAAGTAAAACATGGTGCAAAATGGGATGCTAAAGTGGTAGCACATATGGATACAATATTGGATGCTAATTTGGATGCAAATATGGCGCGAACATAGATGAAAACATAAATTCTAACATGGCGCTTTTAAGGATGAAAACATGGCGCTAATGGGGACGTCATTTAGGAATCAAAAGAGGACGATCTCTAGGAAGCAAAATAGGATGTTATTTAGGAAGAAAACCTTGATGTTGTTTAGGAAGCAAAATTGGAGGCTATTCTGGAAGCAAAAATATGGGTGCTATTATGGACATCAGAAAGGATGATATCTAGGAAGCAAAAAAATACGTTATTTTAGACAATTTACGTTTTGTACATGATGTGTCCCATTTTGCGTCTATTTAGACCACTCAATGAAAAATAAAATTACACTATAAAGGGACACTAAATGGGACTCTAATTCCAGGATTTGTTGTAGTGACAGTTTCTTACCTTCATAGTTGGTAAATAAAAGCTCGACCAGTATTGCCATACATTGTTGTAGTAAGAGTTGCTTGGAATCCAATAAATAGTAGAGGGCTTAAATTTATCATGCCCTGGAATGTGATATTACAGATAGAGGGTTGAATCCCCATCCTCCAGAACTAGTCTAACTCTCTACAAAACCTCGACAAAAAACAAGAATGAGAAGTTTCCAAACCAATTCTGATTTAGATATTGGCTAAAAACATCATCGAGAAATTTGAGGCGGATGAGCAACAAATCTTACTCCAGGTGGAGGGATTCCCTGCAAATGTACATTGTTTTAATCATACCCTTCTTCCAAATTTAATTATGGACCCACCAAGCAATTAATATTTTAGCTCAACATGGTTTGGCATAAAGTTTAAATTGTACCTATGATAACTATCTAGTAATTATCTTTGAAATAAAACGTATACAATGCATAGAGTTAGGGTTAGTAATCCATAAATTTGTTTATGACTATAGAAGTAGTATAGGTATAGTGCACTAGTACGAAGATTATCCTAGTATATATGTTTTCAAATCTTGGAAAATAAACATAGTGTCTTCAAGAAGAAAAAAATCTTAAGTTTGTGCATACATAAATATAACAAGTAGTCATTTTTAAATAAAAGGAAAAAAAATCCTATGAAATTTTATGGTATATTACAACTAAAATAGATCTTGGAAGTGTAGTTCCTAATTAAAGTTTCAACAACTCTTGGAATGGAAACCTTCTTCATTTCTTCATACCATTCTTCAAACTTTTCTTTGTTAATAGAATTTTTGGGTGCGTTCTTCGCAGCTTTCTAGGCAACATTATGTAGGGAAGTTGGTTGTTGTTTCTTGATTTGGGGTACGTTTTGACCACGGGGTGGCTTCCATTTCCACATTACTAGAGAAATCAACAGGTAGATGAAAATAAAATACCCTTGAATTGGTTGGAAACCTGTGTGATATTTTTTAACCTCTATGTATGTTTCGGGCGATAGTCCTACGTCCATATTCAAGAGAACAATTTAATCACCACATGAGTTATGTGCATCCATGCAAACCTGAAAGAGCTTGTCCATTAAAAAATTACACAAGTTTATTTTTATACCTTTGATGCAAAAATTTGCAATGGATAGTGTATCTAGGGTACACTCCCCCTTCGTATACTTCCGCATGACTTTGTTGGCAATGATTTGGCACACCATCTTGATTGGAGGGTTATTGATATCCCCGAAAATGGCACCTTTTCCACCCCTCTTCATACCTTATTTTTCATACAAAATTGGCTAAGTGTGGTTTTTTTCTCTCTTGTGGGTGCCTTCAAATTTCATTGCTACATCATCTCCTTCCATGGAAAACCCTATAAGCTAGTGGATGTAATCTGCATGGATGGGGTACTACTTATCTAACCACAGGGAATGGCCATGCATTTGACTAGTCAGGAACTTAATGCATTTATGGAAATATCGTGTAGTGACGAATGTCGGGAGGTCTTTCAGATGGAGGAGGGTTGAGTTTCTGAGAGCTACAAAATCAAACTTTTATTACTGTTGAACTTGTCCATTGTCGACTGCAAAGAAATTCATGTACTATGTAGGATGCATGTTAGGATATAGGATTCCTTTTGTAAAGTAAATATCTACCAGTTGGGTTTTCTCAACCTTCCCATTCATATCACCCATAGCATGGATCCTTAGATCAACTTGTTTTGCAATCTCCTTCTACTTAGCTAGGCCCTACTACATGCAACTTGTGTGGTGTCCACCTTTACCATGGTAACTATTCAATGATGATAAACAAAATTGATTACAGGATTAGTACTTCCTAAGAGCGCCATTTTGAAAAATTCTCACATTGTGTGAAAGACTAGAAATCAACATCTTTAAGTAGTAAATTATCACTAATTTATGACATTAATGGTGATCCATCGTGATTTTTTGATATAAATGCAGTGTATGAGTCATAGTTTTTTCCACATGAGTAAGACCTCATTTTGAAAAAGAATCGGCCATGTCAACCCATGCTATCAAGGTAGTTGTACAACTCGATATATGCTCTGTGATACGAGCATCCTAGTCGGGCAACCCGGGGCCATTCAAGGACACTTTGGGCATTTGCTCTGCGGCCACGGAACCCAAACCGACGAGCAGACTCAGATTCCGTCGGCTCCCATAGGTCCACGTGGCCATAGTGGACCTTTCCATGGTGGCCACACACGCCCGGGGGCCTCTGGACAAGAAATGGCCCCCTTGATCTAATTTGGAATGCCCTTCATAGAGCAAAACCCTAGCTTCGGGGATGGCCCATTGGCACCGCTTTCGGGCCTTCGAAACACATTGTGTGGGGTCCCCTAGCTAAAACCCGACGTCCCAGACCCACCAGAGTCAACGGATTGGTGAACCAAGCCACGGTTCGGGTGCTACAGGCATCCTAGTCGGGCACCCCAGGGCCATTCAGGGACACTTTGGGCATTTGCTCCGCAGCCACGGAACCCAAACCGACGAGTGGACTCAGATTTCATCGACTCCCATAGGTCCACGTGTCCATAGTGGACCAGTCCACGGTGGCCAAGCATTCTCGGGGGCCTCCGGACGAGAAATGGCCCCCTTGAGCGAATTTGGAATGCCCTTCACTAAGCAAAACCCTAGCTCCGGGGATGGCCCATTGGCACCGCTTCCGGGCCTTCGAGGCACGTGGTGTGGGGTCCCCTAGCTGAAACCCCAGGGCCATTCTAGTGGTGATAACAAGTTTACTATCTTTTGAGTCTTATACTACATCCAGGAGCCGCTCAGCAAACTTTGAGATAGAAAGCTCTGTAATTTTAGGATACTGATTCAACCACTCATATAGTTTCTCAGCTTCTCGATGATCAAAATTTATAATTTCCTTCTAGGTATATTCAGGCATTCTCGAGGATCTAAATTTATAATTGCCTTCTGGGTAGATTCAGGCATGGAATAATATTTGTCGGCACTTCCAAGCTCTCGAGACCATTTGGTTAGCCATAATATGTGCAACTCCTTTGATGAAAGATAAATTCTGGTGTGGATGGCAGCATTTGATACACTAGCAAAATCTATGTTGTTGGAAGAACTTAGATATTTCAACAAAGGAGCATTTTGCAGGTGACTTGAAAATCCCTTCCATTTTTCAGCAATAAAAGCTAATGATACCTACAGCCGCCATATTTCCTTCTGTAAACCGCTTGCCCATTGGAAAATCTAATGTAATAGCCCATTTCCCAACATCTTTCCTCTGCTCAACCCTACACTCGTTTTCCATGGGAAACCACTGCCTCCACATGTAATAACTACATTGTTTTGTTGAAAATTGATCTTCTTCTGCTAACAAATGCAAAATGAAGGACTCATTGTCATTGCTATGAGAAGTTCTAAGGTCAGTTCCTCGTAAAACAAAGATTGCATAAATCCTATTAAGATCTATATGTTCTAGCCAGAACCTCCCTAGACACACTTGCAAGACTCCCCAGCACCAGGTTTTGCTGCACGGTTGAAGTTCTATGCCCCGGCAGGTATCCAGCGGGTGTCCTTGAAGACCTTTTGGATGCGACACGGAACGAGCCATAGAATGACGACCATGGCTCTGATCGACAAACCGTCAGCTCCGTTGGATTCAGGGCATCGGGATAATGCTAGGGGTACCCCTCTCCTCTGGTCCCATGGTCCCGGTGTCACCTTGTAGGCCCATCTTGGAAACTAGGGTTTTGCTCAGTGAGGGAGTGTGCAATTTTTGCACAATGGGGTCAAATTTGCAAAATCATCCACCGAGCACTTGTGGTTAGCATTCCCAGTTGAAACCTCTCTAGACATGCTTGCAGGACTCCGCGGAACCAAGTTTTGCTGCACGGTTGGAGTTCTATGCCCCCGACAGGTATCCAGCAGGTGTCCCTGAAGGTCTTTTGGATGTGAGATAGAATGAGCCATAGAATGAAGACCGTGGCTCTGATCGATGAACCGTCAAATTCATTGGATTCAGGACATCAAAATAGTGGTAGGGGTGCCCCTATCCTCCGATCCCATGGTCCCAGTGTCACCTTGTAGGTCCATCTTGGAAACTAAGGTTTTTCTTAGTGAGGGAGTGTGCAATTTTTGCACAATGGGGTCAAATTTGCAAAATCGTCCACCGAGCACTTGTGGTCAGCATTCCCAGTCAGAACCTCTCTAGACATGCTTGCAAGACTCCTCAGAACCAGGTTGTGCTGCACGGTTGGAGTTCTATGCCCCCTGCAGGTATCCAGCAGGTGTCCTTGAAGGCCTTTTGGATGCGAGACGGAACGAGCCATAGAATGAAGACCGTGGATACGATCGATGAACCATCGACTCCGTTGGATTCAGGACATCCAAATAGTGGTAGGGGTGCCCCTATCCTTCGGTCCCATGGTCCCAGTGTCACCTTGTAGGTCTGTTGATGTATATGTAACTTCGGAATGTATTTCATCAGTATATTATATGTATATTTATTGTACCCTTATAAGAGATGTGTTATTCCTCTATAAGGAAGTGTCGTCATGTGGATTGACAAGTGTCGCAAGTGTGTGTACTTGCCGATGGGTTATTAGACCACCTTATGGGGTCGGCCCTAATTAATATATAATATAATGTGGATGTACTAAAGTAGACAAGTCGGCCCCAGTAGGTCACTGGGCAAAAAGGTGAGTATAAATAGAGATAGGAGATCTCTATTTTACTCACTCGGAAAAGCATCTATCTCTCTCTCTGGAAAGTGGCGCACTAGTGAGGAGGAGGAGGATCATCTGCTAGGAGACTATCTCTGTATTATTTGGTTGTATTTTGGTTGAGCCATTGCTCTCTCTATCTCTGAGGAAGTTTGTGGGGTTTTTCACCTTAGGGTTTTCCCCACGGAAACTCTGTGTCTCTTGTTTCTATGCTTTTGATTCTTGTGATGCTTGTGATGCTTGTCATATTGTGATTGTCATGCATTGATATACTGTAGATGTTATTCTCTCAGCAAAGATCCTATAGTATTGTGATTTAATACTGAAAATTAACATGGTATCAGAGCTTAACTGAGAAGAAGACATTTTGCAGTGACGGAAGCTTGCATTGCTTGTTTATTGGGTTTCTCTCCACAGATTTTTGAAATTCAGTATAGTAGATTGGATCTACTCATCAAGGCGCATCTTTCTGTCCAATCAGATTTCAGTTCCGAGCATTTTCAGTTTTGGCCCTAAAAATTAGGGTTTCCACAAAAATAGGAATTTCTGGAAACTGAAGGTACAGCTGGAAGCTCCTTGCAAAAATCGAAGGTTTGAGCTTTGGATCGAGATTTTTGGCTGGGTAGATCTCCGGGAAACTCAAACCCTAATTCAGGGCTCTCCCTAGTGAACCCAGGAGGACAAAAAGGCAATTTTGAAGGACAAGACTTTGCTGATCTCAAATTCTAAATGTACTAGGCTGATCAGCTCTCCAAGGTGCATCTTTCTATCCTTTCGGAATTTTGAAATTCACATTTTGAATTTTTAGGGTTTCTCTGACAAACCCTAATCCGGGACCAGATCCAGTTTTCAGCACTTCAAGTGGTAAGTTCTAAATCTTTTCTATTTCCATTTGAAGTACTCTTAAAGATGTCTCTTCACACCAAGCTTGAGGATAAGCTTGAAGGGGCTAATAACTTCCGAGCCTGGAAGTATAGGATTGGGCTAATCCTGGAAGAGAATGAGTTGGACTCATATGTGAAAGAAGACATCCCTATCCCAGAGGATGAAGAGGCCAAGGTATTGCACAAGAAGAACTTGGTCAAGGCAAAGAGAATCATTGCTGATTCTATCAAAGACCATCTCATACCCCATGTGTCTTCTCTCAAGACACCCAAAGAGATGTTTGAATCTTTGACCAAGCTATTTGAAGGAAAGAACATAAATCGGAAGATGACCCTGCGGAACCAATTGAAAGCAGTAAAGTTTCAGAATGGGGAAACCATTCAATCCTACTTTTCAAGGGTCTCTCAGATCAAGGAACAATTAGAAGCAGTAGATGAAATGGTGGAGAATGGTGAAGTGGTGATGACCACTCTAAATGGCCTACCCAGGTCATGGGATTCCTTTATTCAAGGAATTTGTGCAAGGAAGAAGTTGATCTCCTTCAGTAGACTTCGGGAAGAATGTTCTCAAGAAGAAGCTAGACTTATAGCTCATGAGGAAAAGATGGGAGGTGAAGATCAAGCTCTTGCAGCTCACACCAAAAGAAGCAAAACCAAGAAGGATCACCCTCACCCCAAAAGATTCCATCAAAAGAATAAGAAGGACCTAAGATGCTTCACATGCAATGAGAAGGGTCACTTTGCTTCAGATTGTCCCAAGAACAAAAGGGATAATAAGAACAACTCCAGTAAGAAGAAGAAAGGTAGCAAAAGAAGGTTTCATGCCCATGCTGCTGAAGATGATGAACCTCCAAAGAAGAAGGCTAGGGTAGAAAGTAGTAGTGATGATGACTCATCAAGTGAAGAAGAATATGTTCTAATTTCCGCTCTTACAGGTACCATCTCCCATGGATGTAATGATTGGTTGATTGATAGTGGGGCTTCCAAACACATGACTGGGTTCAAGGAATCATTTGTGAACCTTTATGAACATGAATCACCCCATAAGGTGAAACTTGGGGATGATTATCAATATCCAATCAAAGGAAGTGGTGAAGCCTCTTACAACTTAGATTCTGGAAAATCTCTGAAGATGAAGGAAGTTCTCTATGTACCTGGGCTCAAGAAAAACTTACTCTCCATCTCTGCTTTAGATGCAAAAGGTATGAGGGTGGCATTTGTTGATGGCCAAGTACTAATGTGGCCAAAGGGAAAGACTATAGATGATGCAGTAGTGATTGGAGAGCAAGAGGGAGGCTTGTATAAATTAAAGGGTCAACCTGAACATGCCATGGTACATGAATCCATGGAGCCAAGTGAACTTTGGCATAGAAGACTTGCTCACATGCACTATAGAGCACTTCCAATTGCAAGCAAGGCTGTAGAAGGTCTTCCTGAAATCAAGACCAAACATGAAGGGGTTTGCAAAGGATGTGCAAAAGGTAAGAACACTAAGAAGGCTTTCCCAAGCAGTGAAAGCAAGGCAAAAGACATCCTGGAAATCATCCACTCAGATGTATGTGGCCCCATGTCATCCAGTTCCCTAAGTGGGTATGTTTACTATGTATCATTTATTGATGACTTCTCCAGGAAGACTTGGGTATACTTCTTGAAGGGCAAAGATGAGGTGTTTGATAAATTCAAGGAATTCAAAAACTTGATGGAGAATCAAACTGACAAGAAAATCAAAACATTCAGATCTGACAATGGTGGAGAATTCACCTCAAATGACTTCAAGAAGCTTTGTAGTGATTCAGGGATTAAGAGGGAGTTGACTGCTCCATATAATCCTCAACAGAATGGAGTTGCAGAAAGGAAGAACAGAACTATCATGGAAGCAGCAAGGGCAATGTTGCATGACCAGGATCTTCCTATGCATCTTTGGGCAGAAGCAGCTAGAACAGCTGTATATGTGCAGAATAGAACACCCCACAAGATATTGGACAACAAGACACCAGAAGAAGTCTTTTCTGGTAAGAAACCTGAAGTCAGCCATCTCAGAATATTTGGTTGTCCAGTATACACTCATGTCCCAAAGGAGAAGAGGACTAAACTAGATCCTTCAGGAAAGAAGGGCATCTTTGTGGGTTATAGTGAAAGCTCGAAGGCTTACAGAATATATTTTCCAGGGTTCAAGAAGATTGATGTCAGCAGGGATGTAACATTTGATGAAAATTCAGCATTCATCAAATCAAGAAAGGCACCTATTGAAGTTTATGAAGAACCTAAGGAAACAAGATTTGAAGACACTACCATGACTGATGCGGTTCCAGGAACTGCTCGTGAGTTTGAAGATCCACAAGAACCTGTAGATCCACCTCGTGAGGATAACTCTCACAAGAGGAAACATGTATGGGCTAGAGAGCTCATTCATGATGCAGAAAGATTTGGCATTCCAGAAGAAGAACACAGAGCAAAGAAAAGAACCAGATCACACACCAGTTATGTTGCTTTACTCTGTGACATCATGAACAAAGAGCCCTCCAGTTATGAAGAAGCAGCAGAAAAGAAAGAATGGAAGGATGCTATGGTTGAGGAATATCAATCAATTATGAAGAATGATGTTTGGGATGTTGTCCCAAGACCTAAAGGGAAGTCTGTTGTGACTTCCAAGTGGATCTACAAAATCAAGCATGCTGCAGATGGCAGTGTGGAAAAATATAAAGCAAGATTTGTAGCTCGTGGTTTCTCTCAGAAGGAAGGAATAGACTATGAAGAAACCTTTGCACCTGTAGCCAGATATACTTCCATCAGAACAGTACTTGCCCTGGCTGCAGCAATGAAATGGAAGATACACCAGATGGATGTCAAGACTGCTTTCCTGAACGGTGTAGTAGAAGAGGAAGTATATGTGGAACAGCCACTCGGCTTTGAAATACATGACAGGGAATCTTATGTATGCAGATTGAAGAAAGCCTTGTATGGCTTGAAGCAAGCTCCCAGAACCTGGTACGGTAGGATGGACAGTTTCCTATCTAGTTTGGGCTTTACCAAGAGTAAAGCGGATTCCAACCTTTACTACAAAGTTGAGGAAGGGAATCCTGTGATTCTACTACTATATGTGGATGACCTATTTGTGACAGGAGATGACAGACTGATTGCGGATACCAAGAGGAAGCTTGCAGCTGAATTCGATATGAAAGACTTGGGAATGATGCACTATTTCCTAGGTATGGAGGTGTGGCAGAATGCAGGTGGGATCTTCCTTGGTCAAGGGAAGTACACAGTTGATATCCTGAAGAGATTTGGGATGATGGATTGCAAAGCCATGGCCACACCTATGGCATCGAATCTGAAGCTTCTTTGTGATGCTTCATCTGAGCCAGTTGATGTTTCTATGTATCGTCAGATTATTGGGTCCTTGATGTACCTGACGAACACGAGACCAGATATCTGCTTTGCTGTGAACACATTGAGCCAGTTCCTGACGGATCCGAGGAGTGTTCACCTGGTTGCTGTAAAGCATGTTCTGAGGTACCTGAAGGGTACAGTGGATTATGGGCTCAGATATGAGGCAAATCAAAAGTTTAACCTACAGGGTTATGTTGATTCAGATTGGGCTGGCAGTGCTGCAGATAGGAAGAGCACATCTGGGTGTTGCTTCAGTATGGGATCAGGTGTGATCTCTTGGTTTAGCAGGAAGCAGTCCTGCGTAGCACTGAGTACAGCTGAGGCAGAGTATGTTGCAGCCTGTTCATCTAGTTGTGAGGCAGTATGGCTACGGAAGCTACTGTCTGAGTTATTTGATCTCCCGTTGGAGGCTACTGGTATCTTCTGTGATAACCAGAGTTGTGTGAAGATGTCCGAGAACCCAGTGTTTCATGACAGGTCGAAACACATAGAGATCAAATATCACTATATCATGGATATGGTGCAGAGAGGAGCTGTGAAGCTCCTGTATGTTGCGACGGACGAGCAGATTGTAGATGTGCTGACGAAGCCACTAGCCAGGGTGAAGTTCGAGTACTTCAGAGAGAGGCTTGGCGTTATTCAGATCGAGGACACTTCGAGGAAGAAGTGACGGACACATTTGCTGAAGCCATTCCAAGCATGTTGGAAGGAGGATCCTTCACATGGCTGTGGATGTAAGCGCTGGATGATGAGCATCAGGATGATGTTCTAGTTTCTGCTTGATATGATCAGTTGGATCATTTTATGTATGTATGTACGCATCATGTTGGATGCAGGATATGATCAGTTGGATCATTTTATGTATGTATGTACGCATCATGTTGGATGCAGGATATGATCAGTTGGATCATTTTATGTATGTATGTACGCATCATGTTGGATGCTGGATATGATCAGTTGGATCATTTTATGTATGTATGTACGCATCATGTTGGATGCTGGATATGATCAGTTGGATCATGTGTATGTATTGTTTATGCATCATGTTGGATGCTTGGACCATGTATCTGTATATGTATCAGGTGGATACATTGTATGATCAGGTGGATCATGTATGGTGATATGTATCATGTATTTGTATCAGGTGGATACATTGATGATCAGGAGGATCATGTATGATGATATGTATCAGGTAGATACTTGGTATGCATCAGGTAGATGCATTGATGATCAGGAGGATCATGTATGGTGATATGTATCATGTATTTGTATCAGGTGGATACATTGATGATCAGGAGGATCATGTATGATGATATGTATCAGGTAGATACTTGGTATGCATCAGGAAGATGCATTGATGATCAGGTAGATCATGCAGCAGGATGTTGCAGTGATGATCAGGATGATCATAGATGACGAGCTTCAGGATGTTTCTCCAGATGACATGCAGCAGGATGTTGCATTGATGATCAGGACGATCATGGATGACGAGCTTCAGGATGTTGCTCCAGATGACTTGCAGCAGGACGTTGCAGTGATTATGATCAGGACGATCATGAGTACATCAGGATGATGTATGGTGAGTATCAGGTTGATACTCTGTGGCCGTGGATCAGGTTGTGCAGATGAGCATGTCTGGGAGATCCTATAGGTCGGAGTTGTGTACCCGTAACAGCCTGGGATGCTCTTTCGAGACATTGCTCTGGGAGGACATGTAATTTGTGCCCTGGGAGATCTCAGGTCGGAGTTGTGTACCCGTAACATCCTGAGATGCTCTTGCGAGGTTTTGTCCTATGGCATGTAATTTGGGCCCTGGGAGATTTCAGGTTGGAGTTGTGTACCCGTAATATCCTGAGATGCTCTTGCGAGGTTTTGCCATGACCACATGTAATTTGTGCCCTAGGAGATCTCAGGTCGGAGTTGTGTACCCGTAACATCCTGAGATGCTCTTGCTAGGTTTTGTGGTGGACCACATGTAATTTGTGCCCTGGGAGATCTTAGGTCGGAGTTGTGTACCCGTAACATCCTAAGATGCTCTTTCGAGGTTTTGTGGTGGGGTCACATGTAATAGCGCCCTGGGAGATCCTATAGGTTGGAGTTGTGTACCCGTAATATCCTGGGATGCTCTTTCGAGGTTTTGTGACGCACGTAATAAGTCCTGAGGATTCCA
This sequence comes from Larix kaempferi, assembly GCA_027924585.1. NCBI lineage: Eukaryota > Viridiplantae > Streptophyta > Pinopsida > Pinales > Pinaceae > Larix > Larix kaempferi. The sequence goes on along the minus strand of BSBM01000797.1, from coordinate 2,253,358 downwards.
CAGTATGGCCAGTGATGACGAAGACCTGCAGGTGGTGGGCCTACATCCAGTATGAAAAAGGACTGGCTCTGTAGAACTTCCTATGACGAGTAGAGACAGAGATTGGACGAGATAGCAGCAGCAGTGATGATGACGATGACGATGCATCGATGACGATGATCCAGAGAAGAAGACTTGTCTAACAGATCTGTGTCGAGAAATACCTTCCTAGTTAAGAGGGAGTGTTGATGTATATGTAACTTCGGAATGTATTTCATCAGTATATTATATGTATATTTATTGTACCCTTATAAGAGATGTGTTATTCCTCTATAAGGAAGTGTCGTCATGTGGATTGACAAGTGTCGCAAGTGTGTGTACTTGCCGATGGGTTATTATACCACCTTATGGGGTCGGCCCTAATTAATATATAATATAATGTGGATGTACTAAAGTAGACAAGTCGGCCCCAGTAGGTCACTGGGCAAAAAGGTGAGTATAAATAGAGATAGGAGATCTCTATTTTACTCACTCGGAAAAGCATCTATCTCTCTCTCTGGAAAGTGGCGCACTAGTGAGGAGGAGGAGGATCATCTGCTAGGAGACTATCTCTGTATTATTTGGTTGTATTTTGGTTGAGCCATTGCTCTCTCTATCTCTGAGGAAGTTTGTGGGGTTTTTCACCTTAGGGTTTTCCCCACGGAAACTCTGTGTCTCTTGTTTCTATGCTTTTGATTCTTGTGATGCTTGTGATGCTTGTCATATTGTGATTGTCATGCATTGATATACTGTAGATGTTATTCTCTCAGCAAAGATCCTATAGTATTGTGATTTAATACTGAAAATTAACAAGGTCCATCTTGGAAAATAGGGTTTTGCTCAATGAGGGAGTGTGCAATTTTTGCACAATGGGGTCAAATTTTCAAAATCATCCATCGAGCACTTGTGGCTAGCATCCCTAGCTAGAACCTCCCTAGACACACTTGTAGGACTTGTCAGAACCCGGTTCTATTGCACGGTTGGAGTTCTATGCCCCCGGTAGGTATCCAACAGGTGTCCCTCAAGGCCTTTCGGATGCGAGATGGAACGAGCCATAGAACAACGACTGTGGATCCAATTGACAAACCGTCAACTCTGTTGGATTTAGGATGTCAGGATAGTCCTAGGGGTGCCCCTCCTCTCCGGTCCTGTGGCTCGGGTGTCACCTTGTAGGTCCATCTTGGAAACTAGGGTTTTGCTCAGTGAGGGAGTGTGCAATTTTTGCACATGGGGGTCAACTTTGCAAAATCCTCCCCCGGGCACTTGTGGCTAGCCTTCCCATCCAGAACCTCCCTAGACACACTTGCAGGACTCGCCGAAACCTGGTTCTATTGCACAGCTGGAGTTCTATGCCCCCGACAGGTATCCAGCAGGTGTCCCTAAAGGCCTTTCGGATGCGAGATGGAACGAGCCATAAAACGATGACCGTGGATCTGATCGACGAACCGTCGACTCCGTTGGATTCAAGATGTCGGGATAGTGCTAGGGGTGCCCCTCCCCTCCGATCCCATGGTCTGGGTGTCACCTTGTAGGTCCATCTTGGAAACTAGGGTTTTGCTCAGTGAGGGAGTGTGCAATTTTTGCACATGGAGGTCAACTTTGCAAAATCCTCCCCCGAGCACTTGTGGCTAGCATCCCCAGCCAAAACCTCCCTAGACACACTTGCAGGACTCACCAAAACCCAGTGTTGTTGCACGATTGGAGTTCTATGCCTCCGGCAGGTATCCAGCAGGTGTCCCTTAAGGCCTTTCGGATGCGAGACGGAGCGAGCCATAGAATGACGACCGTGGCTCCAATCGATGAACCATCGAATTCGTTGGATTAGGAACATCGGGATAGTGCTAGGGGTGCCCCTCCCCTTTGGTCCTGTGGCCCGAGTGTCACCTTGTAGGTCCATCTTGGAAACTAGGGTTTTGCTCAGTGAGGGAATGTGCAATTTTTGCACATGGGGATCAACTTTGAAAAATCCTCCCCTGGGCACTTGTGGCTAGCAGCTAACTGATGAAGGCATTGATGGTGATGGCAATGGTGATGAAGATGATGATGATGATGATGATGATGATGAAGATTGTGATGATGATGGACACAGTGATGAGGAACCTAGAGATGACCACGATGACGAAGATGGTGATGATGATGAAGATGGTGACGAGGGACCTAGAGATGACAATGATGATGAAGATGGTGATGATGATGAAGATGGTGATGATGGTGAAGTTGTTGATGATGATGGCGATGGTGATGAAGATGATGATGATGATGATGAAGATGATGGAGATGATGATGATGATGTTGATGATGATGAAGATGATGAAGATGATGGATATGGTGATGATGATGGCGATGTTGGTGAGGGACCTAGAGATGATAATGATGATGAAGATGGTGATGATGATGAAGATGAAGACGTTGATGATGATGGTGATGGTGATGAAAATGATGATGATGATGATGAAGAAGATGATGATGATGAAGATGATGATGGTGATGATGGAGATGATGTATCTAAGTGGTTTTCTATAGGAATCAAGGATCAATCTTCAACCATAAATGACCATGTTTTAAAATAAATTGTTAGGATACATATCTAAGAGTCTAGAAGATCTCTATGCATTTGACCATCAAATTTACTCAAGGAGATGATGAAGTAGCTCAAGAAAATATGGAAGTTGTTGCATCACATGAACCACATACATATTCACATAAATCATAACTCATGTACATCAAATAAATGATATAAGATAGCGATATCAAATTCCTATCTAACATGAATAACATCGATCATGCATGAATAAACAATCACATGGCTATAAATCATAACTTAATCATAACTCAAACATCAAATAAATGATATAAGATAATGATATCAAATAAACTATCTAACATGAATAACTTTGGACATGCATGACTAAACAATGACATCATTACTATACTATGTACCTCAATCAATTAGGCCTTCTGGATCCTCTTGGTTTTTTATTGTCTCAAACAACCTCTCGTGCTCTGCATGAGGTAGTAAGTAGTGTACCTTGTTTGATGACTTCATTGACATTGTCTGTAGTTGGATGTTTGTAACAACGATCAAGTGCGTAAAGTGATATACCCGCGACCTTGGTCTGTAATCTGTGTATGTGTATCCATTGCTCTTTGGTCCCTTTCCATCAATTGTAAGATATTCCCCCTGAACAACCTTCAAGCCAGTGGGAAATTAATTCCTTCACTATCCGTTAATGATGCGAGGAGGGTTTGCTTCCCTTGGATGCATCGTGCCAACCAATAATTCATCCCAATTGCACTGTCTGTCAGGGTGAAAATTGCGTAGATGTGTCCTACAAAGATGCATTTTACAATCATATTCCAACAAGTAGTGGTTTGATAACTTGGATAATTACATATAAATAAGGAGGGAACCGAGATATGCATGCAGAAATGTTTACCTGGCTGTACTAGATCAGATATATGATCATATTCATTCGAAATAGAGGACTGGCCTTCCTCTAACTGGATTGTTTCAACAAATGCACGTGGGTCCACTGCAAGTGATACATGGTCCCATTCATCAACCCAATCCATTGATTCGCATTCATCCCATTCACAACTGCTGCAAGGCCCACAAAAGCAAGCAAGTTTTCGCGTCCATATTTCAAATAAGGGGTTGTTTGAGCTTCAAACCGAATGAAATCCATGAGTTCCTTGCATAGTACTGCAACTATAAGAACACAATCGGTCTATATCAACTACATGCCAGAAATTTCTAACAACATGTCCTCTACCTGTTGGTATGTGTTGCTCCGTGGTTCGATCTGACATTTTTGCAGAGCACCATTGAACTATGGTTTCTGCATCCCGAATATGAGGGTTTGTCATGCACCTCATCTCTTCCCTTCGTAGGGTAGTTTTGAGACATGCCCCAGCACCGTCGTGCTCTCCCTTTCCATGACCGGTCTCAAAATAGTTCCACACATGCAGCACATCACAAGTATTGTGCAAAATACTCAACCACTGGAATACACGTGCATTTTTGAACTGGCCTGCACAACCATCTGACCATATCCAATGCCGATCCATCTGTATACCTCTCTCCTTCAGCTGATCATAGAAAATTTTGAAGCAATGTTTCATGTAATGTAGGTCATGGCACCTGTCATCACTGATGTAGAAGTTGGTCTCTTTCAATATTATCCTCCTGTCGTTGCTGCTCTCTGGTGCGTGCCTATACGTGATATGGACCATTATGCTAACTTGGTCTGAATGGTAGTATTGACTTTGAATCTCATTCTGTGGCTATAGGGTGCAGTTTTCAGTAAAGTCCACAACTGATAATATTGTGCCATTGGGGAAGGTGTCCCTGCACTGTCTGTACTGTTCATCCTGCCATCGTGCTACATGGACATGCTATACATACTGCTCGGTCTTTTGGTAGAATTCCTTCATGAAATTGCAAATTTGTACCTGGTGCCACAAAACCAAGGGCATTAATACAACATGACATTTTCAATGTGAATATATATGTACAAATTAAACATGTACAGTATGAAAGTATGCAAACTTAGATTACCTGTGACTTCACCAATGCAATTTTTTTGCTTTCCTTCAAACTATCTACTTGATATGTTATGTACTAGAATTTTTGCATTTCTATTGACATCCTCCCAAATGCGTGCTCCGCGGTTGCATGGATGCAGGGGCTCAATAATGCAAATCCACTGCAACTGGAACACGTCCCATATAAACTTGATCTTTTATAATATTTTTGTCCTTCAGGTCTTGGACACATTATGCTATGTGTAAATTCTCTAGATGCATTTGGTGGTTGTAATGATGGGCAATCCTGCACAATATTGGTATTAAAATCACAAAATATATGTCTATATGTATCATAAAAGTACTCAAATTCTACATGGTATCTACAACAACATGTATTGTGATCATTGCAAATTTTAACATACCAGGGTTTGCATTTTTCAAAGGACCTTTGGCCCAAGTTCAATTATGTGTGCTCATTCTTGAACCTCTCATAGAGTTTTGTTTGTGTCGTGTCAAGGAAGTGATTGACATGGGGTTCACCCCCCCTAACACCTTTTCTCAAATTTAAAACATCTCTTTGATTCGATGACGGTCTAGTGTTATCATGCCAAAACTTCTGCACTAGTTCTTTAATAGCATCAATGAGCTTCATGTTTGAACGAGCTAACCTACCAATAAAGGCCCAACAATCTTTTTGGCCTGGGGTCTCAAGTTTTTCTCTAATGGTAGAATACTTTTGAAGAGTCTTTTTGTCTACTTTAAAAATTTAATATGTGTGTGATAGTAGGCGGCGTTTCCTTGTGGATTTGTCTACAATCGATTCCGACAGTACACAATGGGCTGCATTAAAATATTTTGTACGAGAAGTTTTTCCAATCAAATTAAATGCGGATTGTAGATTTCTAACAACATTATTGTTGACATCTGAACTTCTAACTACCTTTATGCCCAAAATTCTCCTAACATCCACTAGACAATGTGATTTTAACAAAGCAAGAAACAATTGACATTTTGCCACATCGGTTTTGGATTCAAAAAATTCTTTCATTATCTTGCTACAATGGAAATCAATAGTGCGTTTGGCATCTTACCTTCAAGTCCTGAAAATGAACTTTCATCCACATGAATACGTCTGGGAGTTCTTCACCGTCCGCTTGATAGTTGAGGCAAGGGAGTCGGCAAGGAAGTATGAGTCCCGTCAACGGCTTGTTGTGGCCCTTCGTTCACAGCTTGATCCTGCAAGGGAGTGTGTTTTGCATGTGTGTGCTCTTCTTGGGGAGGTTTCCAATTAAGAACTTGTTCAATGTTCATCCCTTCATACTCGACATCAGGCAAGATTTGATTGGTTTCAACCACTTCGTCATTGCTTGTTGATGGATCTAAGGCACTAACATTTTGATTTCTACGGTTTTGCATGTACAACCTGGCATTTTCTCTTATCTCATGGGCCTTTTCAGGGGGCAGCCCCGTCCTTCTAGACTATCTTTTATTATTATATCTGTTGCCCATATTCAATGCATTTAAAAAAAAAAAATATCACCCCTGCAAAAATGAACAACAAATAAGATATTAAAACTCGATGTGCACATGATTATTAAAGCTCGATGTAGCAATTGATTATGTACAACAACATCTAGTGAGAATGTTTTCATATAATATTAAAAGCTATTGGGAATGCCCTACATATAATTGCAACGACACCTCTAGGAACTCGGTAGGATGGTATTGGATGGTATTGAATGGTGGTATGGGATGTTAGTAGGAGCAACTTCCCTATGAGGGAAAATAGCCCCAAAAGACTAAGAGTTTTCAATTCTCTAAGTGTTTTTCTGAGTTGTTGTAGTGAAACCATGAGGAATTCAACAAATGTTTGTCTACTAGATGGAAGAATGTGATTATGAAATGTTATTGGTGGTGATGCAAGTAATTTTTTTTTATTATCTTCATGAAAGGTTGAAAGCATTTCTTGGTGCATTTTGTAGTTTTTTTTTGCTAAGATGTTTTTATTGTCTATGTTGAAGATTAAGAAAACTAAAATAGATCTATCATACAATTCATGAGGAAAAACCAAAATAGATGCCATTCAAACAAGTGAATGAAGACTAAACTACATTTAACAAGATAAAATTATCACCATACCTCAAGGATTATGATTGCTCTTTGCCTCAAATGTCAAATGCTCTTTTGATGTGTCCACTATATGTAAGAAGAATTCATGTGTGTCCAAGTAGCATGAGAATTCAATCCAAGGTGCCAAATAGAGTCCAACTATTGTGTATTCACTCAATTGATCCAAATAGAGCCCAAGAGGTGTGTATTCAATCCAAGAAGCCAAATAGAGCCCAAAATGTTGTGTATTCTATCCAAATGGTTAAGGAAGCACCAAATGGTGTATAAATTCAATCTACCATTTAAATGCTTGTCGGACTGTGCATGAAACTAGCGAAGAGAACGCGAAAATGAGGAAAAAAATGCGGGAGAAAGAACGCGGGTGATTTTCTAAATTTTATCTTCAACAGGGACGCGCACGCACATCTAGTGCGTGTGTGTCCTTTCTGAACGTTGTATTGTTTGGTGGGAAATGTTCAGTGCATTTATTACCCAAGATATATAAATGTGTCAGGTTATTCCTAGAGCCCCTCCCCATAAAGAGCCCCTCCACCATAAAATCCTTTAGGACCTCTTTTAACCCATAATCCCTATGTACATTTAAGTGCTTCTAGGTGTTTAGGGGTTTAGAGGTATATTTACAAATATGTATTTTAATTTCAAAACATTAATTTAATTTTGAATTATAAACATGTGTATTACATCAAGAATAATGCTTCTAGGTGGATGATGATGATGATGATGAATACGGTGATGATGACTAATGGAGATGATGATCATGATCATGATCATGATGAATATGCAGCACATCATCCTCATCATCATCATCTTCTTCATCATCATCTTCTTCATCATCATCTTCATCATCATCCACAACATGGTCATCATCACCATAATCATAGTCATCATCATCATCATCATCATTGTGAGGACAAGGATGATGATGATGATGATGGCGATGATGGTGACGATGATGATGGTGGTGGATGATGATGAATATGAGTACGATGATGAAGAAGATGATGATGATGATGACGAATATGATCATCATATTCGTCATCATAATCTTCACTAGTCATCATCATCTTCACTAGTCATCATCATCACCATCATCACCATCATCATCATATGATCATGGTCATGATCATCACTGTCTTTAGTCATCTTCATTTTCGTCATTGCCATCTTCCACCTAATCATCATCATCATTGACATCTTCATCATCATCTTCGTATCATCATCATCATCATTGATATCTTCATATCATCGTCATCATAATCATCATCATTGACATCTTCGTATCATCATCGTTGACGAAGATGATGATGATGATGATGATGATGATAATGAAGATGATGAGGAATATGCAGCACATCATCATCATCAACAACATGATCATCATCATCAACAATATGATCATCATCATCATAAACAATATGATCATCATCAAAATCATCATACTCGTCATCATCATTATGAAAATATTTTGATGCATGATGATATGATGATGATGATGATGATGATGATGTTGGCGATGGATGATGATGAATACGAGTATGATGATGAATCATAAACAACATGATCATCATCATCATCAACAATATGATCATCATCAAAATCATCATACTCATCATCATCATCTTCACTAGTCATCATCATCACCATCATCACCATCATCACCATTGTCATCATATGATCATGGTCACGATCATCACTGTCTTTAGTCATCGTCATCGCCATCTTCCTCCTAATCATCATAATCATTGACATCTTCATCATCATCTTAGTATCATCATCATCATCATCATTGACATCTTCGTATCATAATCATCGTTATCATTGACATCTTCATATCACCATCATCGACGAAGATGATGATGATGATGATGAATATGAGTACGATGATGATGATGACTAATTTGGAGATGATTATGATGATGATGACAATGATGATGATGGTGAAGATGATGAGGAATATGCAGCACATCATCATCATCAACACCATGATCATCATCATCAACTTCCTCCTCCTCCTCATCATCATCATCATTGTGAGGACGCGGATGATGATCAGGATGATGAAGATGATGATGATGATGATGATGATGATGATGATGATGATGATGATGATGATGACGACGATGGAAGATAATGAATACGAGTACAATGATGAATATGATGATGTTGATGACGAATATGATCATCATCATCAGCAGCAAAAACATCATATTCGTCGTCATACTCATCTTCATTAGTCATCATCATCATCATTGTGGGGAAGAGGATGATGATGATGATGATGATGACAATGATGATGAAGATGGTGATGATGACTAATGGAGATGATGATGATGTTGATGATGATGTTGATGATGAAGATGATGACGAATATGCAGCACATCATCCTCATCATCATGATCATCTTCATCATCATCTTCATCATCATCAACACCATGATCGTCATCATAAACTTCCTCATCATCATCATCATTGTGAGGACGTGGATGATGATGAGGATGATGGTGATGATGATGATGATGATGGTGATGATGGTGATGATGACGACGATGGTGGATGATGATGAATATGAGTACGATGATGAAGAATATGATGATGATGATGACAAATATGATCATCATCAAAATCATCATATTTGCCATCATCATCTTCACTAGTCATCATCATCAACATCATCACCATCGTCATCATATGATCATGGTCACGATCATCATTGTCTTCGTCATCATTGTCTTTAGTCATCTTCATCTTCGTCATCACCATCTTCCCCCTAATCATCATCATTGACATCTTTGTCATCATCTTCGTATCATCATCATCATCATTGACATCTTCATATCATCATCATCATCATCATTGACATCTTCGTATCATCATTGTCGATGAAGATGATGATGATGATGGTGGTGGTGGATGATGATGAATATGAGTACGATGATGATGATGACTAATTTCGAGATGATTATGATGATGATGAGGAGGAGGAGGAGGAGGAGGAGGAGGAATATGCAGCACATCATCATCATTTTCATCATCATCATCTTCATCATCATCAACAACATGATCATCATCATCATCTTCATCATCATCATCTTCATCATCATCAACAACATGATCATCATCATCAACAATATGATCATCATCATACTCATCATCATCATCTTCACTAGTCATCATCATCACCATCATCACCATCATCATCATATGATCATGGTCACGATCATCACTGTCTTCGTCATCATAGTCTTTAGTCATCTTCATCTTCATCATCACACTCGTCATCGCCATCTTCCTCCTAATCATCATCATCATTGACATCTTCGTCATCATCTTCGTATCATCATCATCATCATTGACATCTTTGTATCATCATCATCATCATTGACATCTTCGTATCATAATCATCATCATCATTGACATCTTCGTATCATCATCATCGACGAAGATGATGATGATGATGATGATGAATATGAGTACGATGATGATGATGATGACTAATTTGGAGATGATGATGATGATGATGACGATGATGATGATGATGACGATGATGATGATGGTGAAGATGATGAGGAATATGCAGCACATCATCATCATCTTCATCATCATCAACACCATGATCATCATCATCAACTTCCTCGTCATCATCATCATCATCATCATCATTGTGAGGACACGGATGATGATGAGGATGATGAAGATGATGATGATGATGATGATGATGATGATGATGGATGATGATGAATATGAGTACGATGATGAAGATGATGATGTTGATGACGAATATGATCATCATCATTAGCAGCAAAAACATCATATTCGTCATCATACTCATCTTCATTAGTCATCATCATCATCATTGCGGGGATGGGGATGATGATTATGATGATGATGATGACAATGATGATGAAGATGGTGATGATGACTAATGGAGATGATGATTATGTTGATGATGAAGATGAAGATGATGATGAATATGCAACACATCATCCTCATCATCATGATCATATTCATCATCATCAACACCATGATCATGATCATCAACTTCATCATCACCATCATCATCATCATTGTGAGGACAAGGATGATGATGACGATGATGATGGTGATGGTGATGATGATGACGATGGTGGATGATGATGAATATGAGTACGATGATGGAGATGATGATGATGATGATGAATATGATCATCATTAAAATCATCATATTCGTCATCATCATCTTCATTAGTCATCATCATCACCATCATCATCATCATCGTCGTCATATGATCGTGGTCACGATCATCAATGTCTTCGTCATCATAATTTAGTCATCTTCATCTTCGTCATCATACTCGTCATCGCCATCTTCCTCATAATCATCATCATCATTGACATCTTCATCATCAACTTCGTATCATCATTGACATCTTCGTCATCATCTTCGTATCATCATCATCATCATTGACATCTTCATATCATCATCATCATCATTGACATCTTCGTATCATAATCATCATCATCATTGACATCTTCGTATCATCGTCGTCGACGAAGATGATGATGATGATGATGATGATGATGATGGTGGTGGATGATGATGAATATGAGTACGATGATGATGATGAATAATTTGGAGATGATGATGATGATGATGAAGATGATGAGGAATATGCAGCACATCATCATCATCTTCATCATCATCTTCATCATCATCAACAACATCATCATCATCATCATCAACTTCCTCATCATCATCATCATCATCATCATTGTGAGGACGCATATGATGATGAGGATGATGAAGATGATGATGATATGATGATGATGATGATGGTGGTGGTGGTGGTGGTGGTGGTGGATGATGAATACGAGTACGATGATGATGAATACGAGTATGACGAATATGATCATCATCATCATCATGACCATCAAAATCATCATATTCGTCATCATCATCTTCATTAGTCATCATCATCGCCATCTTCGTCATCCTCACCATCATCATCGTCATCATATGATCATGGTCACAATCATCCTTGTCTTCGTCATCTTCATCATCCTCATCATACTCATCACCACCACCTTCGTCATCATCTTCGTCATTGACATCTTCGTCATCATCTTCCTATCGTCATCATCATCATTGATGATGATGATGATGATGATGATGACGAAGATGTTGTTGATGAGGAAGAGGGTGATGACAAAGATGATGATGATGATGATGGTGGTGGTGGTGGTGGTGGATGATGATGAATATGAGTACGATGATGAAGATGATGATGATGTTGATGGACATCGTACTCATTATCAACATCATCATCATCATATTCATCATCATCTTCATCATCATCAACATAAATGGTGATGATGATGATGATAATGATGATGTTGATCTGACGTTGATGATCAAGATGATGACCTAGATGTTGATGATGATGAGGAAGAATAGGGTGGTGACGATGATGATGATGGTGTTGATGATGACGATGATGATGATGATGAAGATGATGAAGATGATGATGATGGTGATGGTGATGAGGATGAAGAAGATGATGATGATGGAGATGAAGATGTTGATGATGATGACGATGGTGATGAAGATGATGATGATGTTGATGAAGAAGATGGTGATGATGAAGAAGATGATGATGATGGAGATGTTGATGAGGAAGGGGGAGATGACAATGATGATGAATATTTCGATGATGATGGTGATGATGATGGTGATGATGATGATGAAGATGACGAAGATGATGATGATGATCATCATCATCATCATCATCATCATCTTCATCACCATCATGATCATCATCCTCGTCACCATCATCACCACCATCATCTTCATCATCATCTTTATCACCATTGTCACCTTCATCTCATCATCATCATCATCATCATCATCATCTTCATCACCATTGTCACCATCATCTCATCATCATCATCATCATCATCATCAACATCTTCATCATCATTGTCATCTCCCCCTTCCTCATCAACATCTTAATCATGATTGTCATCTCCCCCTTCCTCATCAACATCTCCATCATCACATCTTCATCAACTCTATGTATCCCCTTGACAAAGGAAATTAAATGAACGCGTACATGCACCTTCATGTACGCGCACCTACACGTGCATGCTTCCATGGACGCGTGCGCGTGCACACCTCTTTGCACGCACGCATGTACGAATTCAAATTGTTTTTGGCACCCTTGCAAGCTTGGAATTAGCTTCGGATTGCACCTTTAGGCTCGGTCTGATTTATCTATGATTTATGGTAGAACACGTCAAACGCTGCAACTTCCTGTTTTTCACAACTAGTTCTACATAAGCTCCACGAGTGCACTGCAAATGAAATTGCACACACTTGTCGAGCTCTGTGTGCAGATTTTAAATATATAATTTTTTAATAGATCTGTTGTTGTTCTCTATTTTTAATTCATTTTAAACTGCACTCATGTCAAATTCGTAAAAAAACATAGGTTGTTTATTTGGCCTATAAATTTTGATTGGCTTACCTATTTCAAAAACAGAAAAGAACCCACACAAGAGCACGAAAATACCTACAACCTAAAAAAAAAAAATGCATTTTGATTATTTTTATACCATGATATGGTGGCTCAACACTTGACCGTGTCATTTTAGGGCTTCACTGACTTCGGTAATTTAAAAAATATATAAAATTGACTTTTAAAATTTTGAAAAAATAGTTGCCCACAAGATTTTTCTGTTGCCTACGCCTCTACATATTTTTTTTCTCGGAAATTGAAAATTTACATAACAAACAGGTGGCTCAACAAAAACATGTACATTATGTTTTAGAAAAAAAATAACATACCAATCTTCGAATAATGACATTTTGGGGTGGTTATACAACATTGCCATAAATAAAAGTTATATATTATGGAAGGTCATCCATTTTTCTACGTTTCATCTTTTTACACCTAATCCGAAAAAGTTTTGTAGGTACCCCTAATAATTCATTTTAATGATAATATTTCTATTTTTCCAGAAAGTCATTGCAACTAACCTGTCATAATTGGGTTTCATTACCTTGCACCAGCCCATTAACTCTTGTGTTATATTCCAAGATATATAAATTGTTTGTTTTTTTTTTAATTTTTTTTTTTCATTTATATTAATTACTCTTAATTATTGCCTCATTCTAAGCATGAGAAGTTAATGGACACCATTAGTATTAGAATTGATCCAAATGTTCTACTTGAATCACCATGGTTAAGTACATAAGTGAAATAAAATAATGTGTTGACTCTTGTGTTATATTCCAAGGTATATGGATTGTTTGTTTTTTTTCTAATTTTTTATTTCATTTATATAAATTACTCTTAATTGTTCATAATAAATGAGTTTAATAGTGTTATCATTTTGTATTATAACTTATACAAAGAATCATAAGCACATAAAAACCCATGTATAAGAACAATAATTTTTTTCAACACCACTAAAAAAATTGAAAATGAAATAACTTTAAAATTTATTTATTAATTACTGTGTGTGCTCAATTGAACAAAAGCCATTTAATTTCTTATTTTATTGCTTCCACTATAAATCTTATTCATTTAAAGGAATAATTGAGTTTAGGTTATGAATTAATCTAGTAAGATGGATTTATGGCATATGTTAGTTATTGGCACTCTAAAATTGTTAGTCTAGGGATAATTTTAGTCTAGGGATGTTGAATTAGGGATTATGGTGTACGTTTCAATATTGGTCTTTTTCGTCTTATGATGTATTAATAGCTATTCATATTGTTGAAATCTAACCGGTTAATGTTAAGTGTGAAGATGACTAGTTTTGAGGAGAGGAGTTCAAGGGATAGCTTGAAAGATGAAAACCAAGCCTCAGCTTCATTTTGTATTTATATGTATATTTTGTCAATAAAAATTAATCCTCTTGCTTTATGTTCTTATATGTATATTTTGTCAATAAAAATTAATCCTCTTGCTTTATGTTCGTTCTGCTTGCATGCATGATGTTTAGGCATTCCAACAGTGGTATTAGAGCGGCGAGTGCTGTCCTGCTAGACTTACCTTTTTATGTTTGTTCTGCCTGGCTGCGTGCATGTTTAGGCATTCGAACAGTGGTATCAGAGCGGTGGGTTCTGTCATGCTAGATCTATCTTTTGTTTTCAGCGCAGTATAAGCGTTAACCAAAACGTTCTCAATTAATAGGAATTTGGTAGAGAAATTGTTAGGAATCTGGTAGAGAAATTGTTAGAAATTTGGTAGAGAAATTGTTGTTAAAATCGTAATTTAGAATGTTCAGTGATTTGGGTAGTTTTAAAATTGGACATTTAATTTGAGAAAAACTATTAAGATTATTTAAATTGCAAAATTACTAAAAATAGCAATTTCTAGGAACAATTTTTAACAAATTTTCGCTTTGTAGGGCGTTTTAATTAGCTTTTATCCTGCTCGTTTGTCCTCAGTCTGGGGTATGTCTCCTGTCAGCTCTACCAATCGTTCCTGTTCAACCATGGAGTACTAACTTCTGACAGGTCCTGCAACCGTAGTATTCTATCCACGAATTTTTGAAGGTAATAATCTTAGCATAAAATCATTGTTCAGATTTTCTTACCCAATCTCTGCATAATATATGTCCACTACCGTTTGCATTCCTATGTCATCTGATTACGTTACCTGCTATCTGCATATTCTCTTGGAGACATGGGCATTCCAACAGTATACTCTCTACATGTAGTTTGCGACTTCGATTTTAAGCTCGTGAATTCCATTCTCTGTATGCAGCCATATTCATCAAGTCCTGCACCTCTGCCTACTTTGAGAGACTTTGCCTGGAGCTATTCTCCACGACTACCAGAATAGTCTACTGCCTCCTCTGTCATGCACATAAGTCCGAGAGAAAGCAGGTATATTGATCAGTCACCTTGAAGAATTGGCGTGTGCAATAAACCACCCTCTGTATCCTAGTGCGGAGTTGTTCCTTTCATTTTAGCGTGTTGCCGGATTGATAGACTGCATTATGCATTCATTGCCCCTCTCCTGCGTATACATGCATAACGTTTGAACGACCTACTATTTTTTACCAACCTCCCGAACTGGTGCGCTGCATTGTCAACCTCTCTTTGTGTGGCAGCTTGGTAGAATCCTTGTTTGGAGGAAGGTGTTACTGTGTAACCCTTCACCTGTGGATACTTACTGCCCGGTTCAGCTGTTGCTGCATCTGGTTTATGCATGTTCGTTTTCTGCCTTGGTCATCACAATGTCAGCCATCGCTCCTATGTGATATCGTCATGTTGAGAGTGAGAAAGAGTTGTCTTATGTGCCCACTCTGCTAGTTGTATTATTGTTGAGCGTTGAGCTCTCTCTGGAGTTTCGCTAGGGTTATGCATGCCAGCTGCACCCAAGGTGCAAGAGCTTGTGTGAATAGAGAATCATTGTATAGATTGTGTATTCGAGTTCTTTGCCTAAGAGAGGGAACTCCAATACAAGATCTCTACTTACATTATATATAGATATGGTATCCTTATTTTGTATGCTTACAAAGAAGATCATTCTCTTAAATATATCATATTTTGACAATCGAATAATAACTTTTTCCATTGTTCAAGTTTTTTTCATTGTTCAACTATTTTGTTGTTCCATTTAGTATGAATTGGTGTTAAGGCTTACTTATGAATTGTTCAACTACTTATGTAGCTACTACATACATTTTTGTTGTTCCATTGTATGAATTGGTATTAAAGTCTACTTATGTAGCTACTACAAGGATTTAATTGTCTCCTTCTTCTAATCTTTTTAGCCATTGCATGGATATCATATTTTGACAATTAAATAATAACTTTTTCCATTGTTTAATTACTTTGTTGTTCCATTTAGTATGAATTGGTATTAAAGCCTATTTATGTAGCCACTACACGGGCCCATTTGTCTCCTTCTTCAAGTTTCCTTAGCCATTGCATGGATTCAAGCTTAGTCATTACAATGATTTGTTCCGTTCTTCTTCAAGGTTCCATAACCATTCCATTATAAGGATTTGCTCCCTCTATACATAACTATAATATTTTTGTTCGAGTGTCACACATGGTACCTTACAAGAAACAACAAAGTGAAGATGTCTCTCATAGATATGTACTTTCAACCTTTTAAGTGACAACAATAGTTTTTCCAACAACATATTAAAGTTATCTAGTTGCAAAATCACACTATTATTGGGCTAGCCAAGGAGACAATAGATTTACAAATCAAGAGCTCCAAAATAGCACCTCCATCTAGATTACATTCCTCAACCACGTTTATGCTAACATCTCTTTGGCAATGAAGGTTTTAATTATATTCCTTTGATAAGTGTTAATGCATGCATGTCTATTACTTTGGGAGTTAATTTCACACGAGAAGAAGATTCCTTGAACTTTCAATGTAACATTTTTCAAATCCCACCTATAAAGTAACTATAAATAAAAATAAAATGCAGCCAAATAGTATTTCTAGCATATGCAAACATCAATTTCTTGTATCTCCTACTGAATCCATGTTTTATAAAGTATAATGTTCAATACAAATGACTCCAAAACTAAACCTTGTAGATCGTCCAATAGCATGGACTTGTTGCAACATCTAGATACATTGCATTCTTGGAAAAATATCATTAATCCTTATTTCTTATACATATTATGCAACTAATAAAACTGACATCAAAATGCAATACATGTATTTTCAAATTTTCAAATCAAGTCAAGTATAAAAAGCTCTTCCAATCAATGTAAGAATCACCATTGGTCAAATATATCTAAAATGAACTACTCTAAAATATAGAGTCATAAAGTCACATTCAGTTTTAAATATAATCTCACCATTTACATATAAATTGCCACTTATAAGTTGAACATCAAACATCTATGCAATTTTCTATTATCCTAGATATATTTTACAATGTAAAAGATTTTCAGTATTAACAACAAAATATGTTTAAACTTACCAAGGCATATTAATAAATAAAAAATGAACAAGAATTGCTGGTCTCTTTTCATTGTACATCACTCCATTTCCCACCCAATCTGCAAAGCTCTCTTATATGACATCACACCCTAAATTAAAGTAAAATTAGTAAACGAAGACAGTAAACCCCTCTTAAAAGCAGCTTTTTAATTAATCGGTAAACAATATCCCTTCTCAACCAGCTCAATAATATGCCCTCGTGGTCGGTCCCATGAAGCATGCCTCAGAATCATTATCCGCATTGAAATTTTCTTCTGATTTTTCTGCATAAAATTCCAACGCTAAAAAGATTTTGTTTTCATCGATTTGGAAAACCAGCCCAGTAATTGACGCAATAATCTCTCATATACCCTTCTGGTCGATACTCGGTCCCACCAAAGATGCCTATGTAGTCATTATTCGTGTGTCTTTTCTCGTAAAATTCCAACGCCAAAATGCAAAAAAAAATTGCTGGACTGCTCGTTTGCAATACGCAGGCATGCAATTCTACGAGAAATAGGGACCATGGTATTTTTGGTGGTGCTAAAGAAAATGTTACAGAACAGCCAACTATGTAGAGCCATTGTTGGAATAAAGCTAAAAGGAGCCAACGATGGAGAGAGCAATGTGGGGTATTGGCCAAAATTCCGTCTATATTCATGCAAACACTTAACTAGGGTTTAGTTTCACAATAGTTCGATTTCTTTTCATGGTGAAATTTTGTTCAACGAATTTTTCGCAATTCTGTTCTGGTCCAAAACTTCAAAGTTTCCCAAAATGCAATGGATTCATGGAGAATTTAGTATAACTAGAAATTAGTTTGGTGAATGTACTGAAGATTTGACGACAGTACTACTACTTTTCATTTCAGCCAATGGTACTGAAGCTGGTAGCTTGAAGCCCGTGTTTCTAGCAAATTGGGAGCTGATCCATGGCACGGCTGTGAAGTTATTTGGGTCTGGAAAATTATGTGGGAGCTGTAGCGGAAGGCATAGCATTTGTCGCTGCAGGAGTCTTCGATCCTGAAAGCACAAACCTTGTGTCGTTGATATTGTTATGAAAGGAAAGATCATGAGATTCTGCAACGGGATTTGTTTGACTGCATTGATATTGTTAATGTTTTCCTTGCTAGCGTATACGCTGGAACGGTCGTCCGATGAGAAAGAGTTGAGCAGGAGAGAATTCCCATCAGACTTCCTGTTTGGTGTGTCTTCCTCAGCATATCAGGTAGGCACTACATCTATTCTCTTCGGTTTTTTCGAGTACGTAACCCCTAAATTCTTCAGTATATAAGACCAAACACTAATTTTTTCATGGCATAAGGCCAAGTCACTAAAATAAATTTTTATAGGTAAACTCCATTTAAACCCTAAATTCTTCATATTATATTTACCAAGCCAAGTCACTAACAAGAACTTAAACTTGATTGTATAAAGCTGAATTCTAAATCTGAAAAAAAAAACTATAGCATAAAAATTGAATTTTTACATAACCTGTATGTTAAGCAGACATAAAATCCTTTATAAAGACCATCATGAATAAAATTACATTTATCCTCATAGCAGGATTATGTGTTCATATATACATTGGGGAAACAAAGGAACAATAATTTTGTTCTAAAAGTAGATATGTACAGGCATCTATAAGCATGATCAACATCTCCCACTAAATAAAAAAATCGCAACCATCCAGCAACAGGTCAACTGTTGAAAGATAAAAAGCACCTCCAAATAGGGTTCATAATACCATTATAGGTCCCTGATAAAAAAACAGTATGAATATCCGGAGAATGATGACTTCTTTTCCAAGTACCTGGATCTGCAATTGTAGCCAGTTCATCATATAATGGTCTTGAAAATATATTATGAACTAGTTTTTTCTTTTTTCATCCACTTACTCAATAACCAGTAAGAAATTATCAAAAATTTGTAAATTCTGAATATGTGGCTCAAATTATTGAGAACAAGAAGAGCTTATAGCTCAGCTCTGTTGTGGGAACAAGATCCTAAATTAATTTTGAAACTATGAAATTCAGCATCACTTAGATAAATTAACCTCCAAAGCTCCACTCTTTTGAGGATATTTTTGAACAGGTCCATCAAAATATGCCCAAACCTCAAATTTATTTATTTCTTCTGAAATTATATTATATAGAAGCCACAAATTTTTTTTTACAAAATCCCTTATTTATTCACATGCAATGCCATTAATTAATTATTTCTATCATTATAAGCCCCTGAATAAACTGGCTTAATGTCTATATGTGAATCTTGTTAACAAGTACGAGGGAGGTTATATGGATGATGGAAAAGGGCTCAGTAATTGGGACGTGTTCACCCATATAACAGGTGGTGTGATTATTCCAATTGTGCAATTTTGTTTGAAGCTACTCATCTGTCTCTCAAATAATTCGGACATTTTTGAGGTGCAGGAACAATTACGGATGGACAGAACGGAGATGTAGCAGGTGATTCGTATCACCTCTATAATGTGTGTACCATATTTGAACTTATGTATCTCTATAATTGCATTTTACAGTCTAGTCTGGAAGGGATGGCTACATCAAACCCAAGTTTGGTAAAGCCTAGTCAACATTTTAAAGAAAAAACAAGTAGAATTGTTATGTATCCATTTATGTTTAATAGAAGTATTATCAGATTCCTATGTTAGTAAGTTGAAAATGTTTGGATCTGAACTGCTAAAATGGATCTACCCACTAATACCGGCTTAAACTTCCGTATGGGTTATGAAAAAACATTTTTGCTTACATTGCAGGTTGATGTGGAATTGATGTCGCAACTCGGAGTGGATTCGTACCGCTTCTCCATCTCTTGGGCACGCATCTTTCCTGGTGAGAATTGGTTTTAATAGAATGACGATTTCTTTCTATGCCAACCAACTTTAATTAAAATTTTCCTTCTACTAATTTTGTTTTGAAGTTGTTTTTCAGACTAATTTTGTTTAAGTTGTTTTTCAGACGGTCGTGGAGAAATCAATCATGGCGGAGTCAAGTATTACAGCGATCTCATTGACTCGCTTCTTCTTAGAGGTAATGATATTCATGATTAACTTTCGATATTGACCCATTCTTTTGCTCATTTTTTTTTAATTAGAATGCCAATAGAATTTACACAAAATTGTATGGACGACAGAGATCCAGCCTTTCGTTACGCTATGCCACTATGACATTCCACAAGCCCTGGAGGATCTATACGGAGGCTGGCTTAGTCCAGATATTGTGTAACATACATGCCTTGAAGCAATTTGATTTCTCAGCTTATTGACAATTTAATCATGGGCTGAAAATATGTTTCTTGTTTATTGCTGTTTGAACATTACACATCTAAAGATTAAGATTATGCTGAACATCAACCCTGATTTTGTATTCTGAAAGATTCCCTACATAAACAGGCTAATATTGTTTTGGCGCAGGGACGATTTCACTCGGTACGCAGAGGCATGTTTCAGGATATTTGGTGGGCGAGTGAAATACTGGAGCACATTTAACGAACCCAACACCTTCATATCAGAGGGCTATGATACAGGCAGATACCCTCCCGGTAGATGTTCAGCACCCTCTGGGATTTGCAGGGTCGGCAACTCTTCCACTGAGCCATATATCGCTGCACACAACGTCCTGAGCGCCCATGCTTCAGCTGTACACCTGTACAGGACATTATACCAGGTACTACAATTGATGTACTACAATTGAAATGAAAACATTAGTGGTTGATGATATATATGCAGCAATAACGGATAATAATTAGTACATCCATTTAACTTGTTTAACACCCTATAAGTCATAAGTTAAGTGTTATGAACCACTTATCTGTTACTTGTTATTCAAGGATAGTTGTAATTATCAGTTGTCTATACCTTAGTTATAGGGTTTTTTAAGCCACTAGCCACTATGAGTTATCTATGCTTCAACTACAAGTTATCCCTGCATTAACTACCAATTATCTTATATATATATATATTTTTAATTGTTTACTTCAAATTTGGAAGCTACACTTGTCTCACATTCCTACAATTTAGGAAAAAAAACCAGCTGAGTCACTTAACTTGTGGCTTGTGAACACTGATAGATCACAAGTTAACTGCCATGGACAAGTTATCTATTACTTGTTCTCCATGCTTAGTTGTTGTCACTTGTTGTCTGTTACCTTTTTCTAATTAAATGGGTTGTCTATCACTACCTGTTATCCATGCTTGCATGAGCTACCAGTTATACATGCATCAACTACCAGTTATTTTGCTTACACTTATCCCATCCTCTTTTAATCACTTGTCCCATCCTCCTTCAATCTAGAAGAAGCAAAAATGGTAGTCCACCCCAAATATAAAGACCTATCAATGTAATAAATATCTTAGCATTCAAAATGGAACTACCAAAGTTTTCATTCACCCATTGATTTTGAGAGGAATTTGAACTTTTGGATTGATTTAGAACTGCATAAAACCGTTAAACAATGTTACGCCATGAGAGCAACTCGAATATAGTGGAATTTTAGAAAAAAAAAAAAAAAACATTAGCCCTAACAGAGTCCTTTAAAGTGTCAATTTTCCCCCATTAGCCCTAACAGAGTCCTTTAAAGTGTCAATTTTCCCATTATCCTGCACAATAATCTCTAATACAATGTTATCTACTGTGCAAGCACAGCCTCATCAACAAGGCTTCATTGGAATAGTCATGGCGTGTCCATGGTTCGAACCACTCCGAAACAATTCAGAAGACATTGCAGCTGTTAAGAGGGCCTTGGACTTTCTAGAAGGCTGGTAAGAGGACAACATACACTTGAGCAATATACAAGCTAGTACGAAGATTTTTTTAAGGTTTTTGTACATTGACATGATAAATAACCCTGTGCAGGTTTTTAGATCCCATAGTTTATGGAGAATACCCGCCAATAATGCAGAAATTGGTGGGCACACGATTACCCCGTATCACACCAGACTTGAGCAAAAAACTGCGTGGCTCTTATGATTTCATCGGTGTAAATTACTACGGCGCACGCTATGTCACAGACGCTTCCTATTATCTAAATTTTTCCCACCGGGGTTACGATCAAGACAGTTTGGCGATCACGACAGGTCAACATAATTAATTGACGCATTTTAGTCTTCTGAGTAAGTTCAGTAGAGATCAACTTGTAGATAATCATGTTAATTTGTAATGAACAGGCGAAAGAAACGGGGTTCCTATTGGAGCACAGGTATGTATAAGCTGCCTAATTACTTTATAATACAAGTTTTGTCATTGTCCTTGTTGGATTGTCATTGAAGTTTCTAACTTGGCAATCTATTGATGTAAAATCCATGGCAGATGTGGCCGCCCACATTGTATGGAGTTCCATACGGGGTGAGGAAAATACTGGAATATATCAAGAGGCAATACTTGAACCCACCCATCTTCATAACTGAAAACGGTATCACACCCTTTTCCTTGCAATTCCCTTTCAATGCAACGATACGGAGTTTACATTTCGATCGAATCAACCAAACGATAAATTTTTCTGTGTACTTCATGGATTCAATCGATTCTGGGTGACGACAGGATTCGGCGAGGTAAGGAATGACAGCAGATCTTTGTCAAATATACAGAATGATACATTTCGAGTGGATTACATTCAGAGTACTCTCCAATACTTGGCAAGATCTATGAGGTATATGTAATATAACAATCGAATTTTCTGCAGTATCAATGTGATATTATGTCTGTGGATAAAGAGGAAGATGATAGTAATTATTGGTGGAATGGAATGGAATATTGCAGAGAAGGAGTGGATGTGCGTGGATATTTCATATGGTCATTGTTGGATAATTTTGAATGGACATATGGATATACCTCCATGTTTGGGCTTTATTATGTCGATTTCTTCAACGGATCACTAACGCGCTACCCAAAGCTATCTGCTCGCTGGTATCGAGACTTCTTGCATAATGCAAATGGAAAGGAATTTGATGTTCAGTCGGTGCAATTGCCAACCATCGTCACCAGTCACCAAGAGCTAAACGCCATCTAGGCAAATCATAATCGGATTTAATGGATGGCATTAAGGTTGTGTAATGGATTCGTAAATATATTGCCCAGAATTAACAAACCTTGTTCAGAATTTCCATATATTAAATCCTGTTTTTGTTTTTGTTGTAGTTTTTATTTTTAGTGTTTTCTTTGGTAGGAGAAAGTAAGAATCAAACTTGAACGTACAAAATGAGCTGCCAAGGGGAATTATAGAGTAAATATGGTCTTTTGGTATTTCTTTGAAGAATTTCTCTATAAGATTCGTTGCAAACAGAATGCACCACACTACCTGAAAAGAGATGCCTCACCAATTTCACATTCAGTTTTTTTATATTTAGTGACTGGCTTTTTCGGTCATGCAGTTTTGGTTCTCTTGTTGATTTAAAATGAAAAAAACAAAACAAAACCATTTTCAAAGTCTTTATTTATTCGAAAGTAGTTGGGTTTGTTATTAAAAAAAAAAAACCATTTTCAAAGTCTTTATTTATTAGAAAGTAGTGGGGTTTGTTATTTTTTAAATTTATATATGACTAAAATTTTTAAAAACAAAAAAATTATATTGGATATATTGGATATTTATACTAATAGGTGTTTATATCTTAGAATTTTGAGTGAACTATATTGGAGGATAAGATAAGTGTAGTGTACAAATTGATTTTATAGACGTGTTTCAAAATTCAAAATAAACAATTAAAAAAAAAAAATATATATATATATATATATATATATATATATAATAACTAGTAGTTGATGTATGGATAACTCTAGTTCATGCATAGATAACAGTTAGTGACAAACAACCCATTTAAATAAAAAAAGTTACAACTAAACTTGTGACCTATCGTTGTTCACTAGTAGCAGAAAATTATATTAGATAGTTTAGAGTTTGAAATTAAAATATACATTTTAGATAGTTTTAAATGGACTCATAAGCAAGATGAGCAAGATGTGATTGACTCATAAAATTAAAAGAGTGCAATGATAACTTAAATAGAATCTTCCTTGGGTGTCTTTAAATCACATTACCATTAAATACATTAAACATGTTTTCAAAGACCTAATAGATCATCAACCCAAATTATAAGCCATAAAATTAAACTAGTGCAATGACAACTTAAATTGTCTTCCTTAAGTGTCTTCAATTCACATTACCATTAAATACATTAAACATGTTTCAAAGACCTAATTGATCAACTCAAATTATAAGCCAACACAATGTCTTAAAACACCCATTAAGATTTTTCTAGTATTATTTGTGACTTTTAATATAATGGTCCCTTTGAATTCTTATTCAGGTAGGTACCTTTGTGCAAAATTAAAGCTTTTTTTGAAAGTTGGTCCTCAAAAGTACTTTTTACTTCCGATACTCTATTCATAATTGGTAGAAAACCCAAGTTTCCAATGCTACATTGTTGGTTGGCCCAATCCATAAGAGTTTTGAATTTCCAAAATCTTGGAGATGCTTTAAGCCTCTTTCCCTTGAAGTTTCCAACAACCTCCATTAAGCATAAAGTTAAGCACAATTGTTGGTCCCTTTCAAATGTAATGGGAGGCGTTTGTACATGTGTTAGTACAATGTCCTCGAAGATCATCTTACAAACGATGAAGTACCCTATAAGCACCTAGATACAGTTGTCATTTAACCAGTTAAAAAGACAATCCCCCATAGTCATATTCTTCATTTATTCTTTCCATGGGTGATTTGAAGGACTTCAATCCAAATAGATCTAGAAAAGGGACAATTCATTAACAAGTGATCAACAGATTCTTCATTTTTTAATTATGCATCTACCTAGTCCAACCCAATTTCTTTTTTCAAGACCATTGTCCCATGTCAGTGTTATGTTTGCCACACCCAGCCATAATATTTTTTATTCTATTTTAATGAGCATCCCAACTTCAATACTACTCTCCACCACCAAAGTCTCTCTACAACCAAATTTACTTCTATTCTAGATATGTAACCCATTTTAACTATAATGTTCCCCTATATCTAGATCATTTGTCCATTTGAGTTGATCCTCCTCCTCTCACAATTTTATGGTACTATGAGTTAGAAGATTAACATATTGATCTCCTTTCACTGCTAACTCACCTTGTAGTTCTAACATATCTACAATCACCCAACCTTGTAGGCAGTCATTTCTTACCATGTGTGAATATGCTTCTAAAACATATATCCCCTGCAAGTGCAAGGAATCTAATAAAGCCTCTAATAGTTTAAATTTATATTTCCAACCTATACAAGGGTCCTTCCCTACCATCACCTTGTTTCCATTCCCTATTAGGTTGCCCATTTTCCAACTAAGAGGAATGCCCTTACCAAGGGTTTCCAAACAATGGAAGTACCATCCATTACACCAAATGGAGATTTTGGGTTTAAATTTTTTAAATTACCATAACCAATCATCATATTTAGAATCATTTGGTTTTAAATAAAACTAAGATATTTAACCCCTTATCAAGTTCATAGAATTTCATTGGAAAAATAATTTTAGCGTGATCCTTGGCCTCATATGATATTTCATTGAATAGTAACGAGGATTATTTCATATTTTATCCTTGTCCCTATAACTTTGCAATATAGTCCCAATAATTCTATTTTCCCCAACTCCTTAATTAAAACACTACCATAAACCATGATATCATCTACAAATAGAAGATGTGAAATGTGAAAAGATTTTGATTTTTAATCCCTTGTATGTCTTATTTTCTTCTCGCATCCTTTATTAGTGTTAGAATTTAATAAAGTAGTCTAATTCAATCTTATTTGTTGCCGAAACAAAATTAGGATCACTGAAAGAATAAACCATGCACAGAAACAAAGAGAAACAACTTATGAGAGAATCAGTTCAAGATACAAGTATAACCAGATGTAAGAGTAAAATAATCCTAAAGATATCAAGCCCATAAATTATCCTTCTTCCTTGATGTGAATTACTTGATGTAAATTGCTTCGTGAAAAAATGAATGAGGCATCCTTTATTTATACTTGTTTGATGGGTGACTTTTCCACTTTTCCTGGGACCAATGCATCCTTTATTTATACTTGTTTACATTTAATATACATAATAGTAATTGTTTATTATTTATTTTGATGGGCCGACTTGTGAGGATACCTCACGAAGCTATAAACACCAACACTCCCTCTTAGCTAGGGAGGTATTATCATGTTAGAACACATATGGATATTATCTAAGCATCGTGACTTATCTTGAACATCTTGTCATCATAAGAAAGATATTCAATATAACTCATTCCATCGATAAGTGTCATGCTCAAACTCATTCTTCCGAGAAGAGTCAACTCCCTCCCTCTCCCTCTCAAGTGAGAGTCACACCATCCCTCTTGTCTAAGAGAGAATGTCTCATCGATGTTGCAATTATCAGCACTCCTTCTCAATGAGGGAGGCATTCTCATTAATACATCCTAAAGCATCAATGTATTCTTATTGCACTAGAGAGGTTGTTCATAAGCTTGCATAAGTGATGAGTGAGCATCTAGGGGATAATCTCCATCCTGTCACAGGATCTTCGAGAGAAGGCATTGTCCCGCTCTGAGCATTTAGGAACTAATCTCTCCACCCCACTTGATGTCTGAGAGAAGGCACTGCCCCATTCTAAGTTGTCTAAGGGGATAATCTCTCCACCCCACTTGGTGTCCGAGAGAAGTTAGTGTCCCACTTGACCCACCCCTAGCCAAGTCACATGGCTAATACTGGGGAAATGATCGATGCATCAACTTCTAGGAGAATAATGTGTGCAACTGAGTGCTAATATTCCCACCACGTCACAGGATGTTCAAAAGAGGGAACTGCCCCAATCTAAGCCATTCACCCCTAGCCAGGTCACATGGCTAATAAACGGGGAACACATGCTCGATGCATCAACACTACTCATCAAGGGCTACTCTTCTCACCCCGTCACAGGGTGGCTAGGAGTTGATACTGCCCTATTTCTGGGACATTCACCCCTAGCCAAGTCACAT
The DNA here is from genome assembly GCA_027924585.1 of Larix kaempferi. NCBI lineage: Eukaryota > Viridiplantae > Streptophyta > Pinopsida > Pinales > Pinaceae > Larix > Larix kaempferi. The sequence goes on along the minus strand of BSBM01000797.1, from coordinate 2,225,731 downwards.
GGATAATACTGGGGGAATGTCTTCCTAATGTTGCAAACATCTATCTTCAAGCTCGTCACATCTCCCTCTGTGATGGAGCGCCCTAGTCCCTCTACATCTGAGCATCCTACTTCCTCTATATCTTAGCATCATGCTCTCTTTGCATATGAGCATCTTTCTCCCTCTTCATATGAGCATCACTCTTGCTCTGCATCCAATCATCTTGCTCCCTTTGTATCTAAGCATCTTGCTTTCTCTGCATCCAAACATCTTTCTCCCTCTACATCGAAGCATCCTTCTTGCTCTAGGACCTGAAGCTAGCTCCCCTTGACAATCATCGATCCTGGAGTACTAGACTCCTTCTATCAATCATCAATCCTTGGGTATCTATAAGATCTGCAAATATGGGATGTCTTCCCGTTTATCACAAGGCGCTGAGATTGCTCCCTCTTTATCATGGAAGGAATCCTTCCTGCCTTTTATGTCTTTCGACTCCTACTCAGTCTTGACACTTTTTCCTTAATCAAAGGAAACTAAAACAAATATTTTGGGCTCTGGTACAAGGGAAAATGTACCAGTTACAATAATGATATAACTAATGAATAAGAAAAAAAATTTGGGCTCCCGTGTCAGAGAAAATGGTCCAACTTACAATAAAAGGAAATCAAAAGAAATATTATGTTGGCATCTCGTTAGGTTTTTCCTTTTTCGGTGAAGGCTCCTCATCAACATAGGTTGTTGATGCATGTTGTTTCCCTCTCTTTATCTGAGGAAAATCTAAAGCATAGTGACCAAACTTGTCACACATGTAACACTGGATATGTGAAATGTTCTTCTTCCTTGGTCCTTGATCTGAATTCTTCTTTTGAAAGTTCCTTTTCTCTTTGCCTTTTCTTTCATAAGCTGCAAGAGCTAGAGTATTTTCGTCTTGACGTTTGTTGTGGAAAAAATTACACAAGTGCACTCTTCCACTTGGTGAGGGGCTAAGCCTTGTAGGTTGTTGCAAGGCCTCAGTCCTTGGAGCCCCTTTTAGTGGTTGGTATCCCTCCAAGTGTAATACCCCAATTTTGACCCTTATGAAATATTGGCTTCTAATGTAAATATTATATACACACGTTGTATGTTTTCCTAGCGTGAAGCTCAAGGCCAATGCCCCGCTAGTTTATGCTCAGATTTTATTTAAATTAGACACGCTTTGATATTGTGTTACCCACGTGCTATTAAGCCATGGGATATTGTAAATTGATCTAAATATTTAATATTGAAATAAAATACCAAAACTGGCTATAGGAGCAACGAATGAGAAGGGGCCATGTGTATCCACTAGGGAGTGGTGAGGGGGCTAAGGGATTGAACCATAGGCTGCCATATGTCACCTTGAGAACCCATTTGACTTACCTTGCTGACATTTATTTATGTTGTAAGGAAGTGGTTGAGGAATTCAGTCCATGGCTTCAATGGAGCATGGGCAGCCCAGAAATTCGTATGGCAGAGTATGGGCTCTGTTTTCTTGTACCACAAGCCACTCTACCTCATGGATGTTGCTTCTTCCTCATCCCCATTCCATTGTGAAACTTACCAGCACCATTTTCCATCCAAAAACGAATTTCCAGCAGAGAGAAAAACCAGAAATCGCGACCTTGAGAGAACCCACGTTTTGAAGAGCCAAAAACGCCCAGATTTGGCATTGGACAATGAAATCCAATGGGGGATCCATTGGTATGAACCTTGGGGTGAATTTGGGACCACTAGCTATCCCGAAATCCATAGGAATACCCAATTTTTGCAGCCCAGAAAACCAGTGACGGATTTGAGTTATTTGGTGAGCAGAATGGTGAAAAATCAAGTAGGAAATGACTGTGCAGAGGTTGGGTGTGCTTGATAAACCCAGTGAAGGCTAGGATCTCAAGGATTAGCAGCTGGACCTTTCTATGCCCATCCTGAAGAGCACTGGAGGGAAGAGTTGCCTGAGGGACTATGTAACAGAGAAGGGGATCTTCCTTGTGTTGGATGTGGTAGGTAATGTGGGTGCCTGACTGTTGAGTTCACTTGAGATGCCTATAGCTCTGTGGTTGAGCTCACTAGCTTAGCGTTATCCTCCTCTATCTTCTTGAATGCTTGATAAACCCAACGGTGTGTTGGCTTAGCATAGCTGATGACCGAAACCATGGCTGTGAGTGAGCCCAGCTAGTTCTTCCTTAGTGGATACATAGCCCAGCTCGGGGGTGATCTCTCAGCTGAAAGAATATAGGCTGGATAGAGATCTATGGTTGGGTGGAACGTTTCCCTCCCGTAGCCAGTCATTGGACATTTACATTTCAAGATAAGTATTCTTGTGAATTAATTTATATACATTCTGTGTTATGCAATGTGTTCAATCTGAATGTTAAATATTCATGGCAATCAAATTGAGATTGAATCTCTGCATATGGAATCACCTTTTTGCTTGAGATAATCATGTTGATGTATTCCATTCTGTTTGTGTATTATTATGTTTAATTCCGATGTGTTTATATTGAGTTGATTCTGTATACAGAAGTTTTTAATTGTTATGAATTTATGAGTAAAAAAAAAAGAATATTGGGGCTAAGTCTACCAAAAGCCCCGTATCATTGCTCATGTTCTCTCCCCTACATTTGGAAGGCAGGAGGGGACGTTACAGAGTGGTATCAGATCCCAGCTTGCAGCACTGGGGTTGCTTGGGCCAAACTCTGAATTACAGGCAAGAAACATAATGGTTTTAATGTAATATTGGGAAGTTGGAGGCGGCACTCTGATTGGGGAAAATGGCAGGGTCAGACTTCTCAGATGAAGAATAAGATCACATAGGTGCATAGACCTCTCCCAGAGCTTTCCAACGGTACCAAATTCATCCAATTTGGTTAAGGGACGAGGGAGATATGACCCCCGAAAGCACACGGATTGCGCGCAGATTGCGTGCGGGTTGCGCGCGGGTTGCGCGCGGATTGCGCACAGGTCGCGCACAGATTGCGCGCGGATTGCACGCAGATTGCGTGCAGATTGCGCGCAGATTGCGCATAGATTGCGCGCAGATTGCGCGCGGATTGCGCGCAGGTCGCACACAAATTGTGCGCGGATTGCGTGCAGGTTGCACGCGGATTGCGCACAGATTGCGTGCGGATTACGTGCAGGTTGCGCACGGATAGTGCGTGGATTGTGCGCAGGTTGTGCGCAGGTGGCGCACAGGTGGAGCACAGGTTGCAAAGGGAGTTAAAAAGGAAAAGTAGTTAAACCCAGAATTTTATAAAAGATGAATGGTGCATCGAAATTGAGATCCGCGAATTGCTGAGTGTTCCTTGTTATATGGACTAACTTCGCCCGATATAAAAAAATTTGTGATTCTTCATAGGTTTTCTTCCACAAGTGGCTGAAGTTGGGATTCTAGACCAAAATACAACTGTGTAAAATGTGCAAAATTATTGGTAAGAGTTGTCATTTTTGAAACAACGTTGTTTCCACACCCGATGTCGGAATGGAGCACAGGGACAGGCATTGGAAAGCTTGTCTAGTAGGGAATAATGTTGTATGACCAGAATTGGAATAAAGTTATCATACCCCACAAATAATTAGAGTAGAAATGTACCAGTGACTGTTTTGACAAATTATTGATAAATATGGGCAATTTCCAGAATTGCTTGAATGGGCAAGGGAAAGGAATGCATAGAAACTTTGTGAATTATTCCATGAGTTCTATTATGTTAAATATTGATTGTGTATATTTCTATATGCATTCCTATGATGTCTGACAAATATTTTCATAATGCACAGTGCTTGCAGCTCATAAAATTTATAATTGTAGCAGAGGTAGCATACAGGAAAGATGGTGACCATAAATGATGATCAAGATCCTTATGAACACGAAGAATATGTTCTAGGAGAAAATGTGCATGAAGAAAATGCGGAGACTGAATCCAATGGGAGAAGGGAGCAGGTGACTCCTCAGAATTTGGTTGAAACCATGGTGAGCTTCAATGAAAGATTGATGAAGGCTCAAGAAGAACAACACCAACTCAATGCTGCTATTTTGCAAAGCCTCACTGATATGCAGCATAAGATAAACCTTGGGTCCAACCCAAGCAATATGGGTGAAGAAGGAAGAAATGAAGGGAGTTATTCTAGAGGTCGCTCGAAGAGGAGGACTCCAAGCCCAAGGAAGAGTTCGGTGAGCAGAAAGAAAAAAACATCTTCATCAAGGTCTTCCTCCAGCAGGTCGTGTGACTCCAAATGTTCTAGAAGAAGTCCAAGACGTGCACCTAAGAGATTGGATGGAAGAAAGAAGTTCAAGGGCATCCCATAGGGAGAATTCAAGGAAGGCAAGACCTCCCACATTTGATGGGGAAGGAAAGACTGGCCAAGAAGCAGAAGCATGGCTTCTTGGAATGAAGAAATACTTCAGAATTCAAGACTACTCAGGAAATGAGAAAGCCAGAATTGCCATTTACAACCTAAATGGCAAAGCTTCCATTTGGTAGGACAATCTCGTGCAAGTGAAAAGAATTAATGAGAGAAAGATCAGTTGGGAAAGATTTAAGAGGTACTTCAAGGAGAAATACCTTTCTGCTAGGTATTATGACGGTAAGAGAAAAGAGTTTAATGAACTCAGGTTGGGACTAAATTCTATGGAAGAGCATGTCCACAAATTCTTGGAATTACTGAGGTATGTTGACTACATTAAGGATGAGAGAGTAAAAATCCAATGCTTCCTTGGAGGTCTACCTCAAAGCTTCAAGGATCGTATTGAGTTTGTTAATCCACCAAGTTTGGATGAAGCCATTAGGATGGCAATGCATTGCTTTGAGCAAAGTAAAGGAAAAATAGAGGCTAACCCAGCGTGGAAAGGAAAGCCAAGAGGGAAGTTTGATCAAAAGAAGAATGGCTTCAAGCCACCATTCATAGGTCAGCCTAGAACCTTTCCACAGGGGCAGCAAGCAAGGAGTGGATTCAAACCAGCAGTGGCAGCAGACAAAGCATCAAAAGGACCACTTCAATGTTGGGGATGTGGAGAAAACCACATGTTGAAGGATTGTCCACATCGAAAAGACAATTCTCGAAAGTTGAACAACTTGAAGGGAGTAGCTACGGTGGGGGACATGGCAAGGACAGCACCTCGGATTTATGCAGCGTTGGATAATCATCAAGCAGACCATCAATCATCAGTGGTGGAAGTCGAAGGTAAGATTGCTACGCAATCTATTTCTGTTTTGATTGATCCGGGATCTACTCATAGTTATGTTTCTCCAAAAGTGGTTGAAGGTTGTTCTCTTAGAAAAATGAAGCATAATAAGTCTTGGCTAGTGCAATTAGCCATGGGAACCAAGAGAAAAGTAAGTGAGGTAGTGATGGAGTGTCCCATAAAATTGAATGGACTCCACACATATGCTGAATTGAATGTGTTACCATTAGGATCCTATGATGCATTAATTGGCATGGATTGGTTAGAAAGACATAGAGCCAAATTGGACTGTTATGAGAAAGCACTTGAGTGCATTGATGAAAAGGGAAGGCCAACATTGGTAAAGGGGATTCCCAAGCAAGTTTCAGTAAGGCAGATTTCAGCCCTGCAGTTGAAAAAGTTTTATAAGAAGGGTTGTTAATTATATGCAGTCCATATGCCAGATTCATTAGAGGACAAAGGGCCAAGACTAGAAGACTTCAGGATATTGCAAGAGTTCTAATATGTGTTTCCGGATGAGGTACCAGGGTTGCCACCGACGAGAAATATTGATTTTACCATCGATCTTGTTCCAAGGGCCGCGCCGAATTCCAAATCTCCTTATAGAATGAGTACACCGTAGTTGGTGGAATTGAAGATACAGCTGCAAGAATTAATTAATAAAAGGTATATCAGGCCTAGTGTGTCTCCTTGGGGAGCACCGGTGTTATTTGTCAAGAAGAAATATGGGACTTTAAAGCTGTGTATTGATTACAGGCAGCTCAATAAAGTGACAGTTAAGAACAAGTATCCATTACCAAGAATTGATGACTTGTTCGATCAAATGAAGGAAGCCAAATTATTTTCAAAGATTGACTTGAGGTCTGGCTACCATCAAGTGAGGATTAAAGAAGAAGACATTCACAAGACGGCTTTCAGAACTAGATATAGTCATTATGAGTTCACTGTGATTCCATTTGGCCTTACCAATGCACCTGCCACATTCATGTGTCTCATGAATAGTGTATTCAGCAAATATTTGGATAAGTTTGTGATTGTGTTTTTAGATGACATTCTTGTCTATTCAAGAAGTGAAGAAGAACATGAGGAGCATCTAAGAATGGTGTTGCAATTTCTTAGAGAACATCAGCTGTATGCCAAGTTAAGCAAGTGTGAATTCTATCAAAAGAGGATTCAATATTTGGGTCACGTCATTTCAGAAGAAGGAATTGCAGTGGATCCGAAGAAGATTAATTCCATCATGGATTGGCCAACTCCAAGAAATGTTTCAGATGTTAGATCTTTTATGGGCCTTGCTGGTTACTACAGAAGGTTTATTGAAGGATTCTCCAGGATAGCTCATCCGATCACTTCATTGCAAAGGAAGAACATCAGATTTGTATGGTTTGAAAAATGTGAGAAGAGTTTTCAGAAGTTGAAGGAGTTACTTACCAGCGCTCCTGTTTTGAAGATAGCAGATCCAAGGAAGGATTTTGTAGTGTGCACAGATGCTTGCATTGAAGGACTGGGTGGGGTTCTCATGCAAGAAGGAATTGTGATTTGCTATGAATCCAGGAAATTAAAAGAGCACGAAAAGAATTATGCCACATGATTTAGAATTAGCAGCCATAGTGCATGCTCTTAAGATGTGGAGGCATTACTTGATGGGAAGAAGATTTGAGATTAGAACAGACCACATGAGCTTGAAGTATTTGTTTGATCAGCCAAACTTGAATGCTAGGCAAGCTAGATGGATGGAATTTCTTTGTGAATTTGATTTTGAAATTAAACATGTAAAAGGGAAGGAGAATAAGGTTGCAGATGCTCTTAGCAGAAAATTTCATGTTTCAACAGTAAGTATGTGCAAATCAGATTTGAAGACAAGAGTTCTTGAAGCCCAAAACGGTGACGAAACTTGCCTTCAAATTAAAGAGAAGTTGCAGCACGGTAATGTGGATGAAAAGTGTGCAGGATATCAGCTGGGTGAAGACAGTATCCTTATCTACAAAGATAGGTCGTACATTCCAAATAATGCAGATTTGAAGAAACTAGTGATGGATGAAATACACCAAATTCCGTACTCTGGACACCCAGGATATCAGAAGACTATAACAGCAGCAAGAAAGCAATACTTTTGGAACGGTATGAAGAAGGACATAGCTGAGTACATTGCTAGGTGTCAGAAGTGCCAACAAGTCAAGGCAGAACACCAACATCTAGCAGGGTTATTGCAGCCCTTACCCATTCCGGAATGGAAGTGGGAAGTGATCTCTATGGATTTTATAATAGGTCTGCCCAAGACAATGAAGAAGCATGATTCAATCATGGTTGTGGTGGATAAGCTATCGAAGGTAGCTCACTTTATTCCAGTGAAGTCCACTCACAAGGCTAGTGACATTGCGAACATCTTCATGAGAGAGATATTCAGATTGCATGGATTGCCTAAGGCAATAATTTATGATCGTGATACAAAGTTCACCTCCAATTTTTGGAAGGGATTATTTCAAGAATTGGGAACTAAATTGAATTTCAGTACAGCTTACCATCCTCAAACGGACGGCCAAACCGAGAGGGTGAATCAGGTTCTTGAAGACATGCTGAGAATGTATGTGATGGACAAACCATCCAAGTGGGAAGATTATTTACACTTGGTTGAATTTGCATGCAATAATGGACACCATGCATCCTTGGGAATGAGTCCATTTGAAGCATTGTATGGCAAGGGATGCAGGACGCCAGTGAATTGGGACGGCCCAGTGAACAAGGTAGTGCTTGGACCAGAGATGATCAAGGAAATGGAACAGGAAATTGTTAAGATCAACCAGAATTTAAAGGCGGCTCAGGACAGGCAGAAGAGTTATGCAGATTTGAAAAGAGCACATAAGGAATTTCAGATCGGGGATCATGTTTACTTGAGAGTGAAACCAAGGAAGAGTTCCCTCAAGTTGGGGAGTTGTGCCAAGTTGTCACCAAGATATTGCGGGCCATTTGAAGTCCTTGATAGGATAGGGCTAGTTTCATATAGAATTGCATTTCCTGCTAACATAAGAGCTCATAATGTTTTCCATGTATCTTTGCTTAAGAAGTATGTACATGATCATAATCATATGATTGATTGGAATGTGATACAGGTGGAACCCGAGGGAGAGTTCCAAGTAGGACCTATGCGCATCATCGACAAGAAAGTCACATTGCTCTGGAACAGAGCCATCGGGCAAGTAAAGGTCCAATGGGAGCACCTTAGTCCTGATGAGGCTACATGGGAGCTAAAGGATGCCATGGGGGAGGCATTCCCATTTTTGTTCAGTTTTGAGAACACCGAGGACGGTGTTGTTCTAAGGGGGAGGGGAATGTAATACCCCAATTTGACCCTTATGAAATATTGGCTTCTAATGTAAATATTGTATACACACGTTGTATGTTTTCCTAGCGTGGAGCTCAAGGCCAAGGCCCCGCTAGTTTATGCTCAGATTTTATTTAAATTAGACACACTTTGATATTGTATTATCCACGTGCTATTAAGCCATGGGATATTGTAAATTGATGTAAATATTTAATATTGAAATAAAATACCAAAACTGGCTATGGGAGCAACGAATGAGAAGGGGCCATGTGTATCCACTAGGGAGTGGTGAGGGGGCTAAGGGATTGAACCATAGGCTACCATATGTCACCTTGAGAACCCATTTGACTTACCTTGCTGACATTTATTTATGTTGTAAGGAAGTGGTTGAGGAATTCAATCCATGGCTTCAATGGAGCATGGGCAGCCCAGAAATTCGTATGGCAGAGTATGGGCTCTGTTTTCTTGTACCACAAGCCACTCTACCTCATGGATGTTGCTTCTTCCTCATCCCCATTCCATTGTGAAACTTACCAGCACCATTTTCCATCCAAAAATGAATTTCCAGCAGAGAGAAAAACCAGAAATCGCGACCTTGAGAGAACCCACGTTTTGAAGAGCCAAAAATGCCCAGATTTGGCATTGGACAGTGAAATCCAATGGGGGATCCATTGGTATGAACCTTGGGGCGAATTTGGGAGCATTAGCTATCCCGGAATCCATAGGAATACCCAGTTTTTGCAGCCCAGAAAACCAGTGACGGATTTGAGTTATTTGGTGAGCATAATGGTGAGAAATCAAGTAGGAAATGACTGTGCAGAGGTTGGGTGTGCTTGATAAACCCAGTGAAGGCTAGGATCTCAAGGATTAGCAGTTGGACCTTTCTATGCCCATCCTGAAGAGCACTGGAGGGAAGAGTTGCCTGAGGGACTATGTAACAGAGAAGGGGATCTTCCTTGTGTTGGATGTGGTAGGTAATGTGGGTGCCTGACTGTTGAGTTCACTTGAGATTCTTGTAGCTCTGTGGTTGAGCTCACTGGCTTAGCGTTATCCTCCTCTATCTTCTTGAATGCTTGATAAACCCAACGGTGTGTTGGCTTAGCATAGTTGATGACTGAAACCATGGTTGTGAGTGAACCCAGCTAGTTCTTCCTTAGTGGATACACAGCCCAGCTCGGGGGTGATCTCTCAGCTGAAAGAATATAGGATGGATAGAGATCTATGGTTGGGTGGAACGTTGCCCTCCTGTAGCCAGTCATTGGAAATTTACATTTTAAGATAAGTATTCTTGTGAATTAATTTATATACATTCTGTGTTATGCAATGTGTTCAATCTGAATGTTAAATATTCATGGCAATCAAATTGAGATTGAATCTCTGCATATGGAATCACCTTTTTGCTTGAGATAAACATGTTGATGCATTCCATTCTGTTTGTGTATTATTATGTTTAATTTCGTTGTGTTTATATTGAGTTGATTATGTACACAAAAGTTTTTAATTGTTATGAATTTATGAGTAAAAAAAAAAAATATTGGGGCTAAGTCTGCCAAAAGCCCCATATGATTGGTCATGTTCTCTCCCCTGCATTTGGAAGGCGGGAGGGGGCGTTACACCAAGTAATCTTGCAAGAGATTGTTAGTGCAGTTCACATTCAAACATGAAAATATTGATGAAAATAAAATAAAAGAGATGGGGAGAAAGATGCAAACTCCAACAACAACCAAAGGTATGCTAAACCACTCTTGTATTGCCCAATGGAATAGCTGTACAACACCTAGGAGGTGAAGGCTTCAAGGGAATCCAACAATCTCCCTTAGGGAGGCCTTTCTTGTCCAAACTAAATGCTAAGTAGATGGAGTAACAATGGAGAGAAACACTTGCCCCTTTATGATAGGTGGCAAGCAGGCTTGGAAATGCTTGCAATGGTAGGAAATGGTGGGCTATGAGGAAGCTCCAACTCAAATCCAACAGCATAAGCTTGCTCTAATTTCTCTCTGCAAGATGCATGCTTATGGCTTTCTTTTATAGGCCAAGAGGTGGCCAACAAACAACTAGATCCAAATATGAACTCTCCTCCTTCATGAACTAGTTCCAATGTACATAAGGGGGTTTATTAATGCCACCAAGTGTGTGAGGAGCCGAATTTTGATCCTTGGGGAGGATTGAGCCTTTAATAGGCCATTGGGATGAAGTGGTCCCACTATTTTGACAGTAGCGTTGCTATCGAAGGAAAAGCCATGCGGTGTAGCACGAACATTGTTCCGACAACCTATGCTATAGTGCAGGTAACCTGTGTAATACCCATGTTACCCTTTGTTTTGACTGTTTATGGGAATTTGTGGGCTCATGATGTGTTTTGGATCTGTTGAATAGTACTGTGGTGAGATGCATTCTTTATGTTGATGAGACTTTACTGGATTCTTCGCTGAGTTGTCGCATGTGTGCGATTTTTAGGAATTAACAAATGCCCCCTGATGTATGATGTTTGGAGGGTATTGGAGAGCTGATAACGCATCATGTATCTTGTCGTTTCTCTTCTATTATGTAGGATGAAGCATGTGTGGAAAAAATAAGGTCTCCCATAGGGGAAGATTGATGATGTTGACCGTTGGAGCTAAAATAAAGAATAGTTTTTTATACAAACGAGGCAGGTTTACCCATGCTCGTGAAATGTTGTCAAAGAGATTACAATAAGAGAGGAAAAAGGTATCAACTCTATTATATTGCTGGGAAATGGATGAAGACGAATTTGATCCATGTTTGAGTAAATTCCACAGATATTGCTGCGGAATGTTGAAGAACTAGAACTGTTGGTGACCATGATAAACTTGCTGTGGTGGGGAACTGTAGTGGTATGTAAACATGCCCAAGGGAAATTTTAGGGGCTAATATTAGCCCATGGGATAAATTTAGGGGTTTTAAATTTTTAATGGAATAATTTTTTATTAAGCACCCGTTAGGTATGATTAGCCCACATTTTATTTACTTATTTTTAATGAATAGGAGGTTAGCCCCATCAAATTTTAAAAGGGGAACTAAGATAAAAACAATTTAGCCCTTCTAAAAATGAATTTAAACCTCTGTTAGCCCACAAAAATCACTAGGCATCTCCCATTCAACCCTGATTTCTTGAAATGATAGTTGCTAGGGATGCTTTCACCTTCTATAAATCATGGAAATCAAATTCGAAGTTACATTCATCCATATTTTATGGGTTGAATCTTGTTTTGCAAGTTGCTTAATGTCCACATGAGAAGGGCAGTTGATATTTACTATAAGGTATTAAAGAAACCCATTTTCATCTAGGATAGTTCTAAATCCCATCACCTCAGATCCAAATTTTCCCTAAGAAACATGGGGATTGTGAAGCTTGCAATTGACAATGTGGCAATAATGCTTTTGTGGGTGTTTGGGGCATCATGCTTGGGAGATGGGACTTAATTTATATCCCTGTAATTGGGCATGTAGGGGGGCATGACTTGCCAAGGAGAAACTTGCCAAAATATTAGCCAAGACTTCAGAAGGTTTTATAATTTAGTGAAAAATTCACCAATATTTTACAAGGTTTTATTATTTAGTGAAATATTCGCCAAGAATTTACAAAATTATATAATTCAATGAAAGATTCACCAAAAAATTATATATACATAATATAACATTGATAAAATAGCCTTCATATTTTCCTATATATCAAGGGGATTCTCCCATTTATTATATACATAGAAATTTAGTGGGGGTTCTTAAAATTTTCCATGAACATGCCTGAGGGGTTTTATTGTGCCAAATAGAATGTCATCATGATTTCCAAATGTGAACACTGCTACCTTCAAAATTACATCTCCACCTGATGCGATGATGTGTTGACATCGAGCATAGGGGACACCACCTAGTTAGGGAGCACTAATGACTCTCCCTAATAAGTTCGAGGTGACCCCTTATAGTGATTGAAAGGGGTCACAAGGTACATTCCACAACTACTGCAATTCTTGGAATGTAGTATTTTTGCGTCGATGAGAGGTGAAGTCCATGGTAGGATGTGAGTCCTATGCTGAGAACTGGGATCATATTGTAATCGACTGATGGACGGACAGACATGACACAAGGCTGGTTGATAAGAGTGGGCTCATAACTTCCTTTGATCGATGTAAACATGGGGAGCGGGGATGGCAACTTTTTCTTTCAAGACGGCACAGATTTAGACAGAAGGAGACAAACTATAAGTGAAAGGGATTTGATGGAGACACAAAATGGATGGTGATGGTAACCGACAAAGAAAACATTGTTGAATGTATGAAGAATCAAATACATCGATCAAAGGTGACCAAGGGTTGTTGCCAAAATAATATGGTGTTCTCGCAATGTGAGGTGATGTGGGAACTGTTTGTACATAAAGTATGTTGGTGGGGTCCCCATGATTTTTTGTGTGTCGGGGGATCGATTTGATGATGGGCGGATTCCCCACGGTTTTGAGTGGATCATGGGACACTTTCCAATGATGAAGTGAGGGTTAATTGCAAATGCAAAGACAGTTTCCCCATGAAACAATGTTATGCAGTGTGTCCTGCGGTATAATTAAATAAAACTGGTGGTTTCTGAGGGCGGGGGAGCCCATAGGTGTCTTTGTTGGGGTCAGCGATGATATGAGAGGGATTGCGAATGGTAAAGTGCTCATGGAGGTATGAGGGGTCTTTGTGAATCGGTATTGTAACTTCTACCAAGGAATATGACATGTGTATACTTGGTGGAGTAAATGCGTAATGATGATATGATGCCCTAAGGGATGGTCATTTCGAGTTTGGTCAGATTCCACAATATTGTGGGGGGTCGACATCATGGGTGTCATTTGATGACGGGGATGGAGGTGGTGCACACACCCATGGGGGAACATGCTACTCATGGGTGTGATGTTAATGGTACATCAAGGCCATGGTTGGGGACCCTATAGTTATCATCAAGAATACTAGGATATGCATTATAAACAGAGGGAAAATAGTGTCTATATGTCAGTTTTGAAATGATACATGCGAAAGGGTGCTTGACCCCTGTTTATTCGAAGTCTTATTCATATCATGGGTAAACAAGAGTCTCCATGTTGTTCTGATCATGGTGCTACACACACGATGCACATACCCAAGTGTAATCAAATACATAACTGAGGTATTGAAAATGCAGAAATTATATAACCAAAATATTGCATACCTGTTGGGTACTTTGTCATCAAGGATAGAACCTTTTGAGGTACAACCCATTGACCAGTTTTTTGAGGGTATTACCTTCATGGTCGGTTAAGATATAGGCTCATTTTGGGATACAATGCTTAACAACATAAGGCAATGTCCATTTAGATACAAACTTCCCGTGTCCTGGTTTATTGTCTTTCTTCGCATTAAACAAAAGGACAAAGTCACCTTCAGTTAAGGTGCGTGGTCAGACTTGTTTATTGTAGTGTGCTTTGGAACGAACCTTCATGGTTTCATTTTGTTGAAGAGAGTCACTCATTTCCTCATCAAGGTGTTCCAAATTAACTAAGCGTTGATCCAGAGCAGGGGTATCTAGTAGCAACTCGATGACGAATTGGAGGGTAGGGGTAATTCCAAGATGGCTTGGACATTGGAGGGGTCGATGTTAATACCATATTTGGAAACAATGAATCCTAAGAGGAGACCGGTGGTGACGCAAAATACGCACTTGAGTGGGTTTAAGCGTATATTATACTTGCGACATATTGTGAAGATTGTACGAAGGTATTGAAAGTGCTCTCATCATTTTTTGTACTTGGCTTTGAGGTCATCTAAAAAGGCGAGGATGATGTGAGCTAAGTAATTAAAAACATATGCCATTGCTCATTGGAAAGTGGCGCTGATGTTTTTCAGACCGAAGTTCATGACTTTATAAGCAAAGGTGCCACATGGTGTAGTAAATGTTGTTTCATACTAATCCTGGGGGCGGATGCATATCTGGTTATATCCGAAGAACCCATCCATGAAGGACCACATTTTACTACCTGCACATGATTCAATGATTTGGTCAATGAATGGAGTAGGAAAATTATCCTTGGGGCAGGCTAAATTGAGGTCCCGGAAATCGATACAAACATGAATAGTTCCCTACTTTTTGTTAACTGGGGCATGGTTAGATACCCATGATGTGTAAGCGATGGGAAAAATAAATTCGTCTTGCAAGAGCTTTTTGACCTCGTCTTTCATTGTGGGGGCCTTATAAGGGTGGATCAAGTATTGTTTCTATCGGACGAGAATGGCATCGGGCCAAGTGTCAATGTGATGTTCGATAGTTGCTAGGTCAAGACCCGGAATTTCATCATAGGACCATGCAAAGACGCCGCAGAACTCTTTAAATAGAGTGGTAAAATCGGTGGTTTCCTGCGGTGAGTAGGTGGCCCCAATAGATATGTTTTCGACAACGCCTGGTGTAACAGATATATCAACCTGTATGGTAAGGGAAATATTGGCAATATTACCGTCTTCGAATGCATGGGGGGCGAGAATAGGATTTTTGAACCAATCAAAATGATCCGAGGGGTAAAAAATATTTTGATTCAATGGTATATTGTTGTTCTATGGGGAGTGTGTGTGTTTCCTTCCTGCTTGCTACTGAGGATCTATGATGGAAATAAGCCCTTGTAGGTTCAAAGGTGTTCATGGCCTCGATTATCTCTTCATTGGTAGTGAAGATATGTTCTTCTATCATATCCTCATCTGAACAACCAATATATTCATTCTGAGATGAAAGAGAAATTGAATCAAGATGCAAGATGTCAAGGTACTCAGGGAGGTCTAGGGGATTGGCTAGGATCTCATTTTGAGGGAATATTACTAGGTCTAGCATCTCTCTATAAATTGGTGATGGTGGATCAAACTCTTTCTCGGTATCCGACAGATGCAATGTGTTGTTATCACAATTGGATTCTATAGGCTCAGTGTCCTCCTCGATGACCGTGGGAAGGGTGGTTCCAAAAGGGGTGAGGTTATCATCCAACCGACTTTGGGTTGCATGAAAAGTGCGAAATGCAGTGATGAGAGGACATTGGAATGAATGGTGAGACATTAAATTGCATGAGAGACATGGTCAGGTGGCATTAGTATGATTTAAAACAATGGTCGGGCGGCATTAGTATGATTTAAAACAATGGTCGGGCTTTTTGGGCGCTGCGGAGGTTGTTGGTCAAGTATGGAGTCATCCTACCATGGGGAGGCACTCGCTGTCACCATAGGTATCTCCTATGGTGATGAGGAAAGGGACGTATCTTCGAAGGGTATGGTGAGGCGAATGGTTTCCAAATCCTCCTAATAGCAAGGGAGGTCAGGGAAAATATGTGTATAATTCCCATACTGGGAACATATGGAACGTGCATGATTTGTACTTAATGTCTTTGATATGTGTGAGGGAGATGTGTCCCCTTTTACCATTGGTGGATCTTGTGTTGTACTCGCAGGGGTGTTGAGAAAACTCCTTATCTCTGGTAGAGTAGGACATAATTTGGTTGCATGGCCTTGTTTCCCGCAAAGAGCACATGGCAGTGTAACTCTTTGATTGGGGGTATTGAACATGACAGAAGCTTTCAACTCTTGATGGTTGATGCCCCCTGCTTTAGGATTCACATTTTTTACTAACGTATTTATTGGGTTGGGTAACAGGGGACCTTTCAAATATGGTTGTTTGGTGCCCCCATTGGTGGTCTTAGCGACGACCGATTTTGGGGTAGTTGCGGATGTCATAGGTTGGGTTGTCGTAATTAGACATGTTACAGGCCTTGTGGTCATTCTATCTGAAACAAGGAAAAACTCATAATGGGAGACTGGTTTGGAAGCCATCTCTGGGAAAGGTGGTGTAAGGTACCACACTTGGATTCCCAAGGTTCTACCAGGCAGAGTTAATTGATCCATAATCGGTGTCCCTTGTACATATAAGGGAGGATATAAGAATGGGATTTGAAATATTGGTGGTATCGATGGACTTACCATTTGTTCAATGTCGTGGCTTGGCAGTGGTGCGGATGACGGTGTTGAGGTGGAGGTGGCTCCATTTTTAGTGGTAAAAATTGTGCACATTAGGCCATCGGTGGATGTAGGGATCTTCAGCGGTGGTCCCGAATATGCACCTAAAAAATTGGAGTCCTTGTACATACTAGGGGCGATGTCAACATACGGTTGATCATCTCACAGTATAGTTCGTAGGACATTGTTGGGACTGCTTGTGGGATTAGGTTCATAATAGTTAAGCTGGTCGAGGGTAACTATCTTCCCATTTAAGGGAAACATCATGATACAGAAGACTGAGGAGGCTATTGCCTTCATGGCATACATGTAACTACGCCCCAAGAGGATGTTGTAATCGATCTCAACATCGATTACTTCAATACCAATCATAACCATCTTTCCCCTAGCTCTATGGGGACATTTTGGTACAATCCTCTTGGTTGGGATGATCTCCCATCATACATGCGAAGAGTGATAGATGAGGGGACCATCTCGACGGATCATAATCGTTTCCAGACTTTTACGGACATAACGCAAGCGGACACAGCTTCGTCAATGATACAACAATGGATCACGACGTTTTTAACCATAACTGGAACTTCGAACGCGACTGACGATGGTAGCTACGTGTCACCTTTGTCAGGATCAAAGGTCATTATGTGTGAGTCAAATGGGTCAAACACACCAAGTGCATTGATTAATGCCTTGCATTTTGTTGGGAAAGACTGTAGCACTTCTAATGTGGACATAGCCGCAGGGGATTGAGCCAAGTCGTCCACAATACTGTAATTGTGGGAATATTTCATATGGGGGTTATTAGGGAAACGCTTAAGTGGTACTTTCAGAATCCGTGGGATTTGTTCAGTAGTCGGGTGTGGTATTTGTAGAGGTCCTCCCGAGGGGATAGGAATGTCTTCCACTTGGGGGGTGGAAGGACCATCATAACCCTTAGCTCACGTTTGGAGGTTTATATCCAACATATAGATATTTTGGAAAGATCCATCACCATGTGGATGACGATCTTGTTCTTGTGTAACTTCCCCTTGATTGATGAAGGGTTGTTGTAACACTGATGTTTGTGGCTAGGGATGATTTGTTTCCTGAGGAGGGTTTGTCACCATCTTCTTTTTATCTTCCACTAACTGTTGGTAGTCGGGGAGAAGAGGACAATGATGTGTGTAGTGGCCATAATCACCCGCAAATGGAGCGGCAATAATTGGTTCTCAGGGGAGGATTCTTCCCTTGTTTTGGGGGATTGTTAGTCCTTGAATTTGGATCACCCGTATTCTGGTTTTGTTGGGTAGGGGGGTTTCCCCCTTGACCCGGTTGTTGGTTCTACATGTTCTTACCTTTCTTCTTCCCCTGATTCTATGGATTCTGGTGGTTTGCGGCATTCAATTGTTGGAATTGTTGAGCTTGTTGAACATAAGTAGGTTGATCTAGGTTAACCCCCATGTGGGGGGAAGGTTATTGACCAGTTGGGAATGGAAATGGGTAATATGGTTTATACCCCAGTGGTGGGATAAATGTGGCTTGTGCTCCATAATATATGGACGTAGGAGTGACAAAATTCTAGACCAAGAAAGTAGTGTATAAGACCCAAGCCTTTCATTTCAAACTCGGAAGTGAGCTCCCTCTTACACATATATATTTTTTTTCCTCCTTAGTAAGGAACAAGTCATCAACATAAAGAACCAATATCAATGGTTGGCTCTTCACAACCTTGAGGTACAGGGGTCAGCTTCTCTTTTGAATAATCGCAAGCTCTGAAGATAGCTATCAATCCTTTAATACCAAGACCTCGAGGCCTAATTAAGCCCATAAAAGGATTTCTTAAGTTTACAAACATGGGACTCCTTCCCATGAACTACAAACCCCTCAGGTTGATGTATGTATACTTATTCCTCAAATTCACCATTGAGAAAGGCAATCTTCACATCCATCTATTGAAGCTTCCACCCCAAAACTTAGGCAAGTGAAATCATGGCTCGAGTAGTAGTGTACCTGGCCGTAGGAGCGAATGTATCATCATAGTTTATTCTTCTTTCTGTGAGAAACCATGAGCCACAAATCTTGCTTTATATTTTTCAATACTGCCATCAGCTGCATGTTTGATTTTATAGAGCCACTTGGAAGTTACTATTGACTTCCCTTTAGGTTTAGGAACCACTTCCCACACATCATTTTTCTTTATTGATTTGTATTCTTCCACCATGGCATCTTTCCATACTTGCTGCTTAGTAGCTTCCTCATAGGTGGTGGGTTCTGAATCATTGATGTGACTCATTTGTGCTACATATCTTGTGTATCTTTCAGGTCTCTTTCAATCTCTATATGTACCTGATGGTGCTCCATGTTTTACTACCTGTTGTAGAATGTATCAACACCAGGTAGATCTCCTCTTAGCAGGAAGTTCATCAAGTGATCTTTCTACCAGTTCTACTGGCTCTTCAGGATCAAGCAGATCTAAGGAATCTTCTAGATTCTTCCGCTCAACATTAGAAAGAGGATAAGAAGAACCTATATCCTCCACCATGGGAATCTCATGCTCCTCCATATCTAAATCACACTGAAGTTCTTTAGAGTGCTTGAGGGAATCCTCTTCATGAAATGTTACATCTCTGTTGACTTCAATGTGTCTTTGACCTGGAACATATATTCTATAATCTTTGGAGGATTCGCTGTAACCAATAAATTTTCCCTTCTTTCCACATGGCTCCATATTTGTCCTCTTCTCTTTTGGCACATGAATGTAGACAAGACAACCGAAAATTTTCAAGTGTCCAACATCTGGTTTTTAACCAGTGAAAACTTCTTCAGGAATATTTTCTTTCGGGATAACATGCGGAATTATGTTATGAATATAAAAAATGGTGCTATAGGATTCTTCCCATAAGGTGGGAAGATCCTAATCACACATCATAGCTTTTGCAGCCTCGCAAATTGCTCTATTATTTCTTTCAGCAACCCCATTCTGTTGGGGGTTGTAAGGCACATTTAGTTGTCTTTTTACCCTTGCCTATCGATAGAATTCATTAAAGTCATGGGACTTGAACTCTCCTCTATTATCATACCTCAATGCACGAATGTGATTTCAAGTCTGATTCTTAACAAGTGATTTATGTGTAATTCTACAGGAAAGATCACACAGCTAGAGCAAACCTCACAAATCTCACTCAAGAATTGCAGAGATGAAGAAGAAGAAATGAATCAATTATCACTCATAAACTCAAAAATGGAGAAATCTGCAGCATAATCATACATTAGTTGTCAGCTGGTACTATGAAAACTGAACAATAATGAAGTTGTCGAGTGAATTCGAATTCTGCTCGTGTGTGGCTTGGATAGCATTGGAGACATCAACGAATCAGTGGTAGTAGTCACAAATAGTCAAAAGTTAGTCAAATGAGTCTAACTGATCCATGTGAGCACAAATCAAGGGATGGAGACTCCAAGGAGGGTGCATGAGTTTGTCAGTAGGTCAAGTGGTACTTCGATACAGACAACTGGAAGCTACAGGCAATTAAACTGAGCAATAAATGCAAGAACTTGTCAATCAATGCTGCAACTGACTGTTAGGAATCCAAGTAGTGTAGTAGGGTGCATATGTCATCCAGGTGAGGAAAACAAGTAGTACTAAGTAGGTAGGAGGGCTACTGAGGGCTAAAAACAGGCTCTAGGGGGCTGAAAATAGGCTCCAGGTACTGGGGAGACTACCATACTGATGACTGGATGCATGCAGAATCCATGCATGATGACTGGATGCATGCATGCAAATATAAAAAATGATGGTGAGAATATTCCAACACCCCTCCGCAATCCAAACTATGAGGAAGTAACTGAAAACTAGTAGGGCCCTGGTGACTGAGACCAAAGGTCACCCCATACAACAATCTAAATAAATAAAGTGAGGAAAGAGGGAAAATCTAGTGGGAAGAAATCCCCCCCCCCAAAATAGACTGAAGGATGCTAATGTAGCATGGAATCACTCAAGCCAAAAGGAGGCAAGTGACCTTCTTTACCGAAGAAGGATCGATCGACAAGAAATGGATCATTCTGTGAATGATCAATGTGAGAAGGATGAAACATTCCATTTTGAAAATCAGATATGGTTCTCCTTTGATCAAGTGGATCACCAACAAGATCTCCGGCAGATCTAAGAGTAATGGATTCCCATCTCAGAAGAGGAGGATCATCAGGTGCAATATCATCAGGTTCTTATGGATCTAGATCTTCCATTCGCTCATCTTCACTATCAGATGCTAGATCTTCAAGTTCTTGTGGATCTGTATCTAGAATTCGCTCTTCATCATCTTCACTTTCAGATTCAAAATCTGAACTCTCATGGGATGAAGCTTCGCTCTCTTGCTCATCAAGAAATGGTGGTGTGGTAGGCAAGCTCTCTTGCTCAATAGGATGAGCATCATGTAGTGGCCATTCCTCAAATTGTACACTCCTTTCAAGGAATTTTGACATAGTAGAAGGATCAATAATCTTGTAGGACTTTTCACTCAATGCATATCCCACCAGTATACACTCTCTGCTTTGTGGATCTAGGGCTCTCATTTTCTCTGTTGGAATCCTTTCCCATGCACTGGATCCAAACACTCTAAGATGGGATACATCAAGTTTGTATCCCATTCATGCTTCGAAAGGAGTCATATTTTTCAATCCTTTATGAGGGACTCTGTTCTGAAGGTAAGCAGCACAGTTGACGGCTTCTTCCCAAATACTAGGGTGCAACCCTTTCGACTTTAGCATGCAAGTTTCCATCTCTTTTAATGTTCTGTTCTCTCTCTCTACAACACCATTATGTTTTGGTGTGTAGGGAACAATATTCTGCATCTCTATGCCTTCATCATCACAAAAGGATTGAAATTCACCCTTGACATACTCTCCTCCATTATCACTGTGAATAGCCTTGATATTTCTATCTTAAAACTTTTCTGCAAAAGACTTGAAAAACTTAAAGTATCCAAACACTTCTGATTTTAATCTAAGAAAGTATACCCATGTAAATCTTGAATAATCATCAATAAAAGTAAGAATATACCTTTCCTTGTTCAAAGATAAATCTAGAAATGGTCCTGCAACATCACTATGAATCAAATCTAGAGGTTGAGAGGCTCTCCTTGCCTTTCCTTTCTCAAACTTCTTTTCAGGATGTTTTCCCATCAAGCAACCCTTACAGTTTCCCTTGGAAAACTTGACTTTGGGTAGTCCTTCAACCATCTCTTAAGTATGCATATCTTGCAGGTACTTGTAGTTGAGATGCCCAAGTATTTCATGGCATAGCCTACTCTCTTCATTTGCATGAGTTTGAAGAGAAGACTACTTGGAGAGAGGAAGAAAGTGAGAGAACTCATAGAGTTTCGAATTGTGGTTTGCAACACCTTTTGCAATGATATTTCCTGAAACCATGTCTTGTATTTCTACCTCATTTGGAAAGAAGATCACCCTCTTGGGCTCTCTAGTATGGGTCATTTGTCAGACCGAAAGTAGATTAGAAGTAAATTTAGGAACATAGAGTACATCTGATAAGTATCCATGATCAAGTTTGATCCTTCCAATCCCCTCAAAGGAGACCTCATAATCATTCCCCAACATGATGGAAGGGACAACAGTGCATTCGAAACCAATGAAGAAATATTTGGAGGAAGACATGTGTCTTGATATCCTAAATCTATGATGAAGGAGGACTCTCTTGATGCACCTTCCATGATAGCATGGCATCTCTCCTTGTCCTCAGATCTAGAAGGTTCAACTTCTTTCTTCCTAGCACAAGCAGGTACTAGAAGGTTATTCTTTTCCAGTAACTAAGCCATCAAGTCTATAGTCTCCTTCATACAAGAACTCTCAGGATGAAATCCTCTATTGCAATAGTTACATTTGGATTTCTCCTTTTGAGAATGCTTTCCCCTCTTGGAATCTGAAGCCCCTTCTAACTGATAGGGAGCCTCCTTTTGCTTCTGCTCATTCAACTTTCTATCAAAAAAAATTTGCTTGCCCTTGCCATTTGCTCTCTTCACCTCAACAGCTGCAAGTGTTGAATCCATATTGGGTTTTATCATTCACATTTGAATCAAATTATCCTCCGCTTGTGTGAGAGATTGGATGAATTCATCAAGAGTGGGAAACTTCCATTTGGGGATGGATAGCTTCGTTGTTTGAAAGATAGAGACAAATACTAAGTATTTGGGGCCCAATTGTGATAGTATGGCAAGGACGAGTTGCTTATCTTCCTTCTCTATTCCATATCTCTTCAATTGTGAAATCAGATTTTTGAACTTGGTAAGAAACTCATTGATGGATTCAAAACTGCAAGGGCTCAGTGAGATAAGCTCATTTTCCAACTTGTGACCTTTCAAGTCTTCTTTCTGTCCAAGAAGAGATTCGATCTTGTCCCAAACTTCTTTTGGAGTGTCTAGATCTATGACATGATAATGGAGGTCTTCGGAAATTTTGAGGAGTAGCAGTCCTACTGCTTCGTCAAGTTTATCCAAGTACTTGGATTTCTCTACTGCACCAGTGGGTTCGAGTGCAGTCCCATTCAATACTCTATAAAGGCTCTTGGACTTCATGAAGATGTCCATCTTGGCTTTCCATTCGACATAATTGAATGAATTCAATTTTAGATCCATTGGTAGCTGTTGAAGTCGAATTGAAGATGAATTCAAATGATGGAATAAACCTGCAAAACAAATGAAATTGATGATGGAGATTTTCTACAAATCGAGAGAACACTGCCTTAGGACAATGAGCACATGTGACTGGATATTTCACACCTATCTAGACCTCACTGTATTGCTCCAGTGAATTCAAGACAATTGCACCAGGAATTGTTGTGGAAATCCAGAGGCTTCTGGTGCTCAATGAAAGACAGTTTCTCAATGAACTGCTGCTACTGGTGCAATACAAATAGATGACTCCATCTCTGATACCATGTGTAATTCTGCAGGAAATATCACACAGCTAGAGCAAACCTCACAAATCTAACTCAAGAATTGCATAGAAGAAGAAGAATAAATGAATCAATTATCACTCATAAACTCAGAAATGGAGAAATCTGCAGTATAATCATACATTAGCTATAAGATGGCACTGTGAAAATTGAATACAGTAATGAAGATATCGAGTGAATTCGAATTATCCAAAGGTGATTCGAATTATCCTCGGTGTGTGGCTTAGATAGCATAGGAGACATCATACAATCAGTGGTAGTAGTCACTAATAGTCAAAAGTCAGTCAAATGAGTCTAACTGAGCCATGTGAGCACAAATCAAGGGATGGAGACTCCAAGGAGGGCGCATGAGGTTGTCAGTAGGTCAAGTGGCACTCTGATACAGACAACTGGAAGCTACAGGCAGTTAAACTGAGCAATAAATGAAAGAACTAGTCAATTAATGCTGCAACTGCCTGTTAGGAATCCAAGTAGTGCAGTAAGGCGCATATGTCATCCAGGTGAGAAAAACAAGGCGCACTAGGTAGGTAGGAGGGCTACTGAGGGTTAAAAACAGGCTCTAGGGAGCTGAAAATAGGCTCCAGGTGCTGGGGAGACTACCATACTAATGACTGGATGCATGCAGAATGTATGCATGATGACTGGATGCATGCATGCAAATATAAAAAATGATGGTGAGAATATTCCAACAATTTAAACTCTTTAAAATTGTTGAAATTTTCACTCTTTGACTTAATAAAATAGATCCATGACTTGCGAGAGAAGTCATCTATGAAAATCACATAGTACAGATAACGACTCAAGGATGGTGCAAACATGGTACCACATAGATCTAAATGGATTGATTCCAAGAACCCTTTAGATCTTTTAGTACTATTTGGAAATATTTTCTTGATGTTATTACAAAGAGAACAACCCCTAAAAGTAACATCATGCTCAAATTTAAATATAGGCATACCTTTTACCTGTTGAATTAATGTAACTTCGAATAATATTCTACTTGTATTATTCCTCCTTCGGGAGATGTCTTAATGTAAAAGGTCATGTAAAAGCAATGAGGTAAAACCTCCATTGTAATTCAGGTCATTAGTACCCAAAAGAATGTAATATAAATATTATTTGAGTCTACATAGAGAGTTCGACCCAGTTAAGTTAGTGAGGTTGACCTAGTTAGGTTAAATGTCAAGTAAAAGGTAAAGTATAAATAGAGAGTGTTTCCTCTCATTTGTACCATTCACTCACTCAAGCATTGCACACTAGAGGAGAGAGGAAGATTGCAAAGGAGGAGGATTGTTCTTGGCTCTAGAGTTTGGGTTTCGTCTCTCTTCTTCATGAGACTTATTTCTTTAGGCATTGTACTTTGGTAATCTATATTGAGGAAGTTCTTGCTACATTTTCTTCCCCTTGAGGGTTTCCCAGGATAAATTGTTGTGTACTTTGTGATTGTGTGTCTTTAAGAGATCCTATTTATGTTTTTATTGTGCAAATGTATTAAATTCTAATGAATTAGGAATATAAGTTATTGCAGCATATAAACTTAACATGGTGTCAAAGCTAGACTGAAAATAGCAGCTTTCACTAGGGTAAATCTCTCTCTCTTTCTCGAGAAACTAGTCATCTTGGAATTTTCGCTATAAATCACTTTTGGAGAAGGGTTGGTATCTGAAACTTTGACAGACCGAAGATGAAAGGTTCGTGTACCTTGTGTGTGATTTTTGGACTCTGATTCATTGTATTGTAGGATATATGATCCATGAAAATCAGGGTACCAACCTCCTCCATAATTTAGTTTTAAACAGGTGACCTAAGGAGAAATGATATATCTCAGGATAGGAAGATCCAAATCGAATTTCGTAAGATGTTCCATAAATTTCATGGACTGTATTTTTTCTAGTACGAGTTTCAGAACCTGGCGATGAAACAGTGACACATGGAAGTCTGAACAAGTTTTCTATACTGAAACAGTCCATAAAAACGTCATCTTGGGAAACTTAGCATAAGTTCCACTTGGTGAATCCAATACTACTCTAACCTGTGGGGTTGGATAGAGAACAAATCAGACTTATCACAGAATGAAGTTTCAGACCTTTAGGAGCATAAATTTAGGATATACATCAGAATTAAGAGCCGACAAATATGCAGTAGAAATTGAAGAAACTAGGGCATCAAGTATTTTGCAGTGTTGTCCACAGATTTGGGAAAAGGAGTACTTTGCCTAAATCACCTTGGGGAGGCGTCTCTTTTCCTCCAATAAGTTTCTTGAGATATCAAAGTTGAAAAATTAGGTTTTCTCTATCAAACCCTAGGTCAAGCCAGAAACGGTTCTTGGATAAGCAGTTTCACAAGGTCATGCTCATTCTTGAAAAACATGACCTAGAAGGCTTCATAAAAGAAAAATAAAAAGAGACATCATGCTCAGTTTTCCAAAGAAGAAGAAGAAGAAGAAGAAGAAGAACCTCCCATGAAGTTACCAAAGAAATAAATTGAAGAATATGTCTTATAATAGTGGTGCGTCAAAGCACTCTCTCCAATCTTGAAGTAAAGGACTCCCCTTAGAAAGTTTCAATAGGATAATAGGAGAATCCACATACAAGCTTGATTTAGGAACCCTGATGAAGATGAATGATAAGACTTGATAAACATTATAGATCATAGTCAAGATAGTCATGGGACCTTAGAATCAGATGATGGAGTAGAGAATATTCAAAAAATTCTTGTAACAAGACAAGGATCAAGAGAGATCCTACCAAACAAACAAAGATAAGTATTTGAAATTTCATTTCCTGTAATGTTCAGTTGTGTACATATTTATGTTCCTATATTTAGGATGTGTATTATGCATGATTAGAATGTTTTCATTGATGAACATAATACTACTAACATGCATGTGATGGGTAAGTATCCTATGGTGCTATGAAACATTGCATTGCTACTTATCTAGAGTGAAACCTCTTTGTTGACATATTGGGAGTAGTGCACGCTCTTAATAATGTTCTGGTAGAGATGTAAGGCATCTAGAAAGTTACCACATGAATGTGGGATATGGATGAATGTTGTGTTATTGGCTAAGATAGTTGCATGACTATGAAACCTATATATTTATACATAAGAATTGGTTTCTATGAAATGTTTATAATGACGAAACTAAATTTGACTTGTAGGAAAGATCGCGTATACTCTCCTACAAGAGAATAATGATGAGACATGTTCCAAAGAACAAGTGACGGTGACATTCAAGAAGACTTGTAAAATCAAGCATACTACAAATGAACAAAGTGGGAGTGATTCGACTATGAAAAGACGTTGCCTTAGTGGAAAATGATGTATATTACACTAAACAGATGGTGTAATTAAAGTAGAAGCATATATTGAGTAACCTCCAGAATTCAAAACTCTCTACAAAGAACCACATTTTCCAGCTTGAATAAGTATATGAAGAATATGTAGCTCTCAGAGTTGTAGAAATGATGAAAGAAGAAGCTCGTTGCAGCATTTGAGATGAAAGACCTTAGCTTGATGCATTATTTTCTAGGTCTTGAATTATGGTAGAGCCCAGAAGGAATCTTCCTTAACCAAGGGAAGTATGTAGTAGAAATCTTTGATATGTCGGAGTGTAAAGCCACGGTCACACCCATGGATAGAAATTTGAATTTTTTGACTGATGCTTCGTCTGATTTAGTGAATATGACACTATACAGACATATTATTGGGCCATTGATGTATATGCTTTGCTGTGAACACCTTGAGTCATCATTTGGTTGAGCCTAGAAGTGTTCATATTTTAGATACAAAGCATGTGATGAGGTACCTAAAAGGTACAATAGACTATGATCTTTGATCATGACTTCGGATTGTACAGTTATACAGATCTAAGATATGGTGTATAAGGGATCTATAAAGCTCCAATGTGTGAGCACCGATGAGAAAGTTGTAGATGTATTGACTAAGACTCTGTCTCATGTGAAGTTTGAGCACTTTCGGGACAAGCTTGGTATAGTCCATAAGGACTTCCATTGAAAGGGAGAGTAGTGTTGATGATAGTGGCGCAGTTGGGATTGATCATCCTTAGAAAATGATCACCTAATTCTGAAAGGAAGGATAGTCTTAAGTGTTGATCCTTAGAATAAAATCTCGTAATTTTGAAAGGAAGGATTGTCTAAGATGTGAGTGGTGGACAATGATCTCGTAATTCTGAGAGGAAGGATCATCCAATGTGTTGTAGTGGTATCTCCATAATGATTGGATCCCGTAATTCTGAAAGGAAGGATTGTCTGAGCACCACCGGTGTTTATGGACTAAAATATCGTAATTCCGAAAGGAAGGATTGTCCATGATCCCTTAGTTCCGAAACGAAGGATCACCAGTATTGTTGGACCGAATCCCTAGTTCCCAAAGGAAGGATTTTCCATGATCCCTAGTTCCGAAAGGAAGGATTACCAGTGTTGTTGGATTGAATCCCTAGTTCTGAAAGGAAGGATTTTCCATGATACCTATTTCTGAAAGGAAGGATCACCAGTGTTATTGGACTGAATCCCTAGTTCTGAAAGGAAGGATTGTCCATGATCCCTAGTTCCAAAAGGAAGGATCACCAGTGTTGTTGGACTAAATCCCTAGTTACAAAAGGAAGGATTGTCCATGATCCCTAGTTCTGAAAGAAAGGATCACCAGTGTTGTTGGACTAAATCCCTAGTTCCCAAAGGAAGGAGTTTCCATGATCCCTAGTTACGAAAGGAAGGATCACGAGTGTTGTTGGACTGAATCCCTAGTTATGAAAGGAAGGATTGTCCATGATCCCTAGTTCTGAAAGGAAGGATCACCAGTGTTGTTGAACTAAATCTTGTAGTTCTAGAAGGAAGGATTGTCCATGATCCTGTAATTCTGAAAGGAAGGATAACCAGTGTTGTTGTTGTATCAGCTCTTATACTGATGTTGATGATGATGTTGATGTTCCATCTTTGTGTTGCATATGATTATGTTGATGTTCCAGCTTTGTGTTGCAGATGATGATGTTGATGTTCCATCTTTGTGTTGCATATGATGATGTTGATGTTCCAGCTTTGTGTTGCAGATGATGATGTTGACGTTCCATATTTGTGCTACAGATGATCATGGCAATGTTCCAACTTCGTGTTGCAGATGATGATGTTCCAACTTCGTGCTGCAGATGTTGATGTTCCAGCTCTGTGTTGCAGATGTTGATGATGTTACAACAAGTTGTTCTAGTTGCTGATATTGATGTTGTTGAAGAAATTCCAATGATTTATAGATGTACCAACCAATTTTCTAAATGATGTTGTTGATGATGCCTGTTGACATGGCAGCTATCAACAGGGGTCCACTTCGCATTTTCATCAATAAACCCAACCGAACAGCCTTAGACACCGACCCAGAAAGGTTTTACCATTCCTAGCAACACCCGCGAAGCGAGTGAAGTCTCACCTAAGATGATTAAGGGGGCTGCAGGAACCAAGTTTCCACAGTGGGGAAAGGACATGAAAGCACTTCAACTCTACTGTAATAGAAACTAGAGATTTAGATTCGCATACATTCACACATTCATCATTCTCATCTTCACCATTCGCAGATTCAATACATAATAAACATTCGCATTAACATGGTTAAACTGATCATTCGCATCAACAGCAATTACCAAACCACAGAATCTTAAACATTCTACAAACACTTGCATCCATCATTTAACAGAAATAGAGACAAAAGATATGACCATAATCGAACAGCTTCATGTATTCATCAAAACCTGCGGTATAACCGTCGTAGAAACAGTCAAAATATCTTATCGCGGATACAACACAGTTCAAAACAGCTCATTCTTTGATTCAACTATGATGCCCTTAGGCTTACAATCATAATCCTATTTATATGAAACTAAATGGTTACCAAACGGTCCATGTGACCTATTCTAACTAACTAAACCACTTTCGCACTTCCGTTGGCTCCTTGTTCTCTGCAAATGGACCTTTCTTCCGCGGATGGTCCTTCTTCGCACTATTGGCTTTCGCACTTCATGCGAACTAATCCTGTGCCAATAGGACCCCAACACAAACTTGTGGCTCTCCCTCGATCCACCTCAACTGGACACCTCTAGTGCATTCACGTGCTTCTTGAAATCATCATGAGCACCCTTGATTTGGTCAAACACTTCCTTCGCTGATACTATAAGTGTTGTGCATTCTTCCACTTGTTGGTCTGTTGGTTGTTTGCAACCTTGTTGTTATGCTTCCTCCAGTTGTTTCTTAACCTGTTTCATTGCTTCCATTACCCGTACTGAGAGAAGTTCAGCGTTTGTTTGGAGCTCGTCCAAATGTGTGGCCCTTATTTGTTGTCTTTCGTAGGCCTTTGTTACACGCTGCTACATGATTTTTAGTTTTGTTGCCTTTGTCATTCGTACCAGTGAGGGCATCGCTTTGATCAATCCCTTAAAGGAATCTAGTTGTGCTTTCACTTCGCTGATTTGTTCCTTCAGCACAGTCAATTGGTCATCCTGGACTACACTTTCCCAAAACTCTGCGACACCCTCTGCAACTGCCTTCTCCATCTTCGTGATTTCCGACATGGCTTCCTCAATTGCATTCTGCTTATCTTGAATCTGTTCTGGTGGTGTGCTTGGTACCACCCTTTCCTCTAGCTCTGCTTTTTCCTTCCACAATTTCTTAATAATCACACCCAATAAGATGGATTTTGATTCTGGTATTAGGTCCTGCTCTACCTCAGGGGTTTTTTCACATACCTTAGTGATTGCTTCTTCCAACCGCTTCCTATCCTCTACGGCCTTCTCTTTGTCGGATAATGTTTGGGATTTCTCCGCCTGGAACCGTTGTACTTCTGTCTCACTGATATGCACCTGTTGTTTGTATTGCACCATCTGGTCATGCATTCTGGATTCTCGGTCGCGAAGTTCTGCACTTGTTGCAGTTTGAATCCTCTATAGCGACAATATTGGCAGCATGTTGAAATCTATGTCTATTGAGTCAATATTTCTTATCTCCATATCCAGCCCTTCGTTCCATGTATACATCGCATTTGGAAAACATTTAACTAACCTTGGGTTTGTCCCAAACTCGACTTCAACCCTGCTTGTCGACGCATTTGGTTGAACTTCCCCATGTGGTACACTGGATTCGACAACTGCGTTGGATAGCCTAGATAGCAGTTGGTTTACCTAGTGGAAGTAGTTGGTGGAGTGTTGTGTAACTTTCATACTATTAGCCACTATGACCTCTGTCAGTGTCTCCAGGATCCGATTCACCTACTCCTCCGGAATACCACCACTGGTGCTTCCTACACCTCGGTCCATCCTCTGCTTCGTCCTTTGTTCCTCATACTATGCATCTAGGCCAAAATCTATCGAGGTGGGTGTTGTTGAGGCTCCATCATGGTTGGATGCCTCCGAATTCTCTTTTGCAAGGTCATCTTTTCCTACACCTTCCTTCCAACTAACTGATCCTTTGTCTTCCTCGACCAGGTTCAATCGAGTTGTTTCCTTCCCATTTTATATGTTCAACATTTCCTTCTCATCAGCTGGGACTTTCCATTCTTTGGGCCATCTATCGATGATGGCATCTAGCTCCGCCTCGGTGAGCTTGTACTGTGTTGGCAGCCACTGCTTTTACTTATCCACTCTGGCTTGAAGGAAAATTGTCTGGGGCTCGACCGATAGCCTCGCTATCGGCTGATACTTCGTTGTTGCTTGTTCTGATATTCGCGGTATCATTTGCGCATCTATCTACATCCTCTCCAAAAACACGTACAATTGTAGAATGTTATCTACCTGGCGGTCTTTATCAGTTGTTGCCCACAAGTTCTGGTACCGTGCTCCTTCGCGTACCCGGGATTCTACTGTGTCCATACCCTTATAGTGCTCAGGATCCCTCCAACCTTCTAATGCAACCAGTATTATGAGCCATGAGTATGTAAACACCTTCCTGTACTCCTATGCATCATATGCATTGTCGATCTACTGGTGCAGTAGGAATTTTGACCATTTCATCCGCTCTCCTATGGCACATAGATCTGTGGAGGCGATGATGCCCAAATTACATTCCTAAGGCATGTTATTTCATGCTACCTTAACCGCTAGTATTTTTGCTCCAACCCTAATGGCCTGTTCCTTTATTGTGTGGATGAGGTATCCTCTGGAATTTTTCTCCATACCGTACTTCATCTTCAACTATTCTGCAAGCTTCTTGTCATTATCCTTCTCCTAGAAATATTGGGAAGGGTCGTCTCCATCTTTAGGAAGCCTTGTGGTTCTTGCGATCAAGTAAACTGTGACTGGAATCTTCTCATGCATCCATAGATACTCGCCATGAAAACACGCCAGCAATTGGTTGACACATGCATTGAGCGCCGCGAACCACCCAAAGTGTGGTATCTAGGTGAGGCCTAACAGCCCCGAATGTTAAAATCCCAATGCCCATCCTATGGGTTCCTTTGTGGTTGGGCCTCCTTCATGGCGGACATTGACGTATCCTTCTGTGCTTTCTGGGAAATTCACAAGGTCGTGGTCGGTATACTGTAGCTTCTGCAAATTTTCCACAATGTTCCCGACTTGAGGAACTCCTTGCGGTATCGATGGCATTACAATAGTATATTTCTCATTCTTGTTTATCCTCCTCGCTGGTGCCCCTTTCTGGCATGGCGGAACATACCCTGGTACCATTGGGCCATAATTCCCTTATTGCAATACTTTCGCGCCTGAAGTGCCTGCATCTTCATCAGTGAACCGTGCTGAGCTGTGGGTCCCTTTCTTCGGCGCACGGCCAATGTCTGGGGGTCTATTGGAGCCCATCTTCTTCCTGATTGGTATGTTGGACATGACCTATGGCTTCTCCTGCGTAACTGGCATCGGTTTTGGCCGCTCGGTACTTGCGCTCGAAATATAAGCTGCCATACACTTCTCTGCAAATTCTTGCTTGACACACAATGCGTTGAGTTGCTCCCCTGCCCCATATTTATAGTGTGGAATTGTCACATCTATCTGATCTTAGACAATAATTTCCAAATCCAACACCGATTTCCCAAATCCATCATGTGAATCGGGCACTAATTGTGCTGGCTTTTCATTTTTTCTGTTGGTCGGTGTGGTTTAACTGCTTCATTCATGGCCGGATTGGACCCTTCCGCATCGTGGAAGCTTCCAACTCGTCGAAGCATACCGCATATTGGTTGAATCTGTGATTAACTTGTCGACACTCTTTTATATATATATACTACGATACCAGGCTTTCCCTGGAGGCGCTCCCTGTGGTGCTTGTCGAACTCTTGGAACTTCAGGCTCAACTGATACTGTTGTTGCGCTCTTAGGTCAACATTGATTCTGGTTTCATCGGTTTTCTTATCCTGGACCACCATCGGGCTAATCCACTCTTATTCCTCAACTGGTTTTATGATGCCTGCTTCTAGCATTCTCTCAATATCAGCCTTCACCCACTCCTTGTACCTTGGATTCAACCGATACGGTCGCTGCTTGACTGGCTTCGCATCGGGTTTTAGGGGATTTTCATTTCTCCTAAGTCCCCGGAAATTCCTTTCATCTTCGAGAATTTCATTGGGAACAAATCCTGAAAATCATGCAACAGATCAGTCATCTTCACAATAGTCGAGTCATCCCAATAATCTCGAATACTTGTGAATTTCAGATTCTCCTCCGACCCAATGTTCACTTTCTTGATTTTCAACGGTTGTTGAAACTTATCGGAAGGTATTTATGGTGCCTCGACACTGTGACTTACTTCTGACTCCAGTACATACGTAGCCCTCAGATCATCCTCATCATCTGAATCTCCTGTGATATTGTATCATTCCATTAACATTTATGGTGTCGTAGTCCACTGAATCCCCAGTGGTTTCTCTGTCGGAACTGCTTCAAATACCTTCTCCCGAATCGCCTGTAATGCACTATGGATGAAGGGGTTTTCGTCGGAGAAACTGAATGTTTGGCTAAAGCCAACTATTATCTATTCCCAAGAGACTATTTCATGTCGCAGATTTGCTACGATATACCAACTCCGTAGTACTTCATCCAGTGTGTGAATAAATGCATGGACCCATTCCTGTTTCGCTCGTGGTCCCCATTTTCTTTCACATTCAGCCAAATGCGCCTTCTGATCACCTCTACCATAGAAATTCCTTCCTCCATATCCTTCCGCATCACCG
This sequence comes from Larix kaempferi, assembly GCA_027924585.1. Classification (NCBI taxonomy): domain Eukaryota; kingdom Viridiplantae; phylum Streptophyta; class Pinopsida; order Pinales; family Pinaceae; genus Larix; species Larix kaempferi. The sequence goes on along the minus strand of BSBM01000797.1, from coordinate 2,192,099 downwards.
AACCTAACGATCATTAGGTTTCGACATAATGGCTAGGTAGTGTGAAAGTTACACAACACTCCACCGACTACTTCCACCGGGTAAACCAACTGCTATCCACGCTATCCAACACAGTTGTCAAATCCAGTGTACTACATGGGGAAGTTCGACTGAATGCATCGACAAGCAGGGTTGAAGTCGAGGTTGGGACAAACCCAAGGTTAGTTAAATGCTTTCCAAATGAGATGTATACAGGGAACGAAGGGTTGGATATGGAGATAAGAAAGCTCGACTAAATAGACGTAGATTTCAACATGCTACCAATATTGTCTCTACAAAGGATTCAAACTACAGCAAGTGCAGAACTATGTGACCGAGAAGCCGAAATGCATGACCAGATGGTGTGGTACAAACAGTAGGCACACATCAGTGAGACAGAAGTACAGCGGTTCCAGGTGGACAAATCCCAAACATTAGCCGACAAAGAGAAGGCAGTAGAGGATAGGAAGCAGCTGGAAGAAGCAATCACTAAGGTATGCGAAAAAAACACCTGAGGTAGAGCAAGACTTACTACCAGAATAAAAAGCCATCTTATTAGGTGTGATTATTGAGAAATTACGGAAGGAAAAAGCAGAGCTAGAGGCAACGGTGGTACCAAGCACACCACCAGAACAGATTCAGGATAGACAAAATGCAATTGAGGAAGTCGTGTCGAAAATCACGAATATGAAGAAGGCAGTCGAGGCAGTTGCAGAGAGTGTCACAGAGTTTTGGGGCAATGTAGTCTAGGATGACTAGCTAACTGCGCTGAAGGAACAACTTAGCGAAGTGGAAGCATAGCTGGAGTCCTTTAAGGGATCGAACAAAGCGATGCCCTCATTGGTACGAATGACAAAGGCAGCAGAACTAAAAAGCATGTAGCAGCGCGTAACGAAGGCCCGCGAAAGACAGCAAAGAAGGGCCACACATTTGAACAAGCTCCAAACAAAATCTAAACTTCTTGCATTACGGGTAACGGAAGCAATGAAACAGGTTAAGCAACAATTGGAGGAAGCGCAATAGCAAGGTTGCGAACACCCAACAGACCAACAAGTGGAAGAATGCACACAACTTAGAGTATCAATGAAGGAAGTAGTTGACCAAATCAAGGGTGCATATGATGATTTCAAGCAATAGGTGAATGCACCAGAGGTGTCCAGATGAGGTGGCTCGAAGGCTAGCCACAAGTTTATGTCAACGCTCCCTGTGGTGCTTGTCACGCTCCTGGAACCTCAGGTTCAACTGATACGGTATTTGCGCTCTTAGGTCAACACTGATTCTGGTTTCGTTGGTTTTCTTATCCTAGACCACCATCAAGCTGATCCACTTCAATTCTCTACTGGTTCTATAATTTCTTCTTCCAGCATCATTTCAATCTCAGTCTTAACCCACTCCTTATACCTTGGATTCAACCGATAGGGTCGCTGCTTGACTAGTTTTGTATCGGGTTTCAGGGGGATTTTCATTTTGCCTAAGTCCCCGGAAATTCCTTTCATACACATCATAGACACCATGATTTATCCTAGAAACCCTTTAACCGAGGAAAACTAGTAAAATATCTTCATGATTATTCCCCTTTTCCAAATCCAGCAAAGGCATGGTCGACCGTGGCTCTACTTTCATGGGTGCCCTCAACCATCGGTGAGTTTCTAGACATGCACCTATTACAACGGAGTACAACCATCCTCTTTATAGGCTTACATCACAAGAATACCATGGGCATACCTCCCAATACCATGGGTCTATTACAACAATAACCAAAGTTAGTGAACTTGCTCTATGACTGAGTCAAGATTAACCCAACAACACCAAGAGGTAAGCATAAATTAGCATTTCATAAGACATTAGATCCACGAGGACCGGGTAGACCATCTGGTCTTAGCTAGCGAGGCCCTTATGGGGGTGTTGTCTTAGATGCTTTCATTACTAAGAAATGATAAATCATTGCAACAGGAACTCCCATAGGAAGATGCTAATGCATGCCATTAAGGGTTGGCTACTAATTCACACATCTTATACCTTGAGGACCTAGAAGAGCATTGTTAAGTCAAAATAGTTGTATTAATATGGACTAGTCCCACATCCCCTAGATAAGTTTTTCAGCAAGAGATCCTTTGTTATATTCAATTATGTGTTATGTTTATAATTTTTATGTAAAACTGATTCATTGTTTTATAGTTTACAATGCCATAATTTCTTGAATTGCACTTAATACAAATGGAGGCATATTGGTCAAGATAGACAAGTTACTATATCTTCTCTGAGCCTTTTTTAGAGATAAGTAAATTATTTTAGAGCTACCTCAACCAATTGAAGGATTTAGATAATTGACATGTGACATCAATTTTGTAAGGTTGTTGTTGTTGAATTCAATTTAATCTTCTTATACCTTTGTGCTTTGGTTTTGACCAAGGTTTGTTACTCTAATGTATTCTTCAACTATTTAATTTGTATATATATTCTAATGCATGGGGGATTCCTAAACGCGTGGGGGGGATTCCTCCTCGGTAATATATATATATATATATATATATATATATATATATATATATATATATATATATCTTCTAATGCAATGTCATTTACTTTTTTTTGTACTTTATTGTATAGTCATATTAGTGGACGCACACATATTAATTACCATTTTATTATACTTTGTTGCACTTTGTTATGATTTAATATAATAAATATAAGACACTTATGCATTGTGACATGAAATTAATACTAACTTTTAATATTGAATGGTTTCTTTCTCCAAAACACATAAGTGTATGACCCAACTGAGAATGATCCAAACTACGTTGATAATGCATCATATATAGCGGTTGATGATGATGATGACAACAACTTTGATTATGATGAATATGGTGAGGAGGTTGATTAGTATCACATGGATGATGATCTTCATGATGATAATGGTGATCATGATGAGGTTATTGGTGGTGATAGCTAGTTAGTAATGTTGCTTATGAGCATCTGGATGATCATTGATATCTCCATGCTACTGGAGATGTTTTTTAGTTTTTTTTATGATCTAGATTCATGTTACATTCTAGAACATATTGACATTTATCATGTAATGATATTTGTATCATTTGACTTATATGTGTGTGTGTGTGTGTGTGTGTATGTGTGTGTGTGTGGAGATCATAAAACTTATTTTTTGGTAGATTGATATTTACACCATATATATATATATATATATATATGGTGTAAATATCAATCTACCAAAACATAATTTATTATATATATATATATATATATATATATATATATATATATATATATATATATATATATATATATATATATATTACTTGATCTTTTTACTTTATTATAATGATGTACATGATAGGTTATTGATCTGATGGTATATTTGACTATCGCTTGTTTTGATTGAACATGATGATGTTATCAGTATTATCTTCTTAATTTATATATATTAGAAATTGTGATCCATATCTTGAGGGTTGAGATCCAAAAGGCTTGAATGTCAAGAGAGGAGGAGAGAAAACGTATAGTTCTACTATGAAATTCATATAAGGAACATAAACAAGAAACAAATAGATGAAATGCACCATGAAAATAAGAGAGAGTTGGAGAAGAATGATTCCATTATGATAAGCCATTACATGCAATGAGGCTAATTTTTGCACCTCTCCTTCCCGATTCCAACTCTCTCCCTACTACATTTCTATAAGTTGTCTTGTTGACAATGTCAACTTTGAATAACTAACTCCATTAATTACATGTCCATCATGCCCCCTTTTACATTTAATAAAAAAATGCCTTTTTAACTTTTACATCTGAATTTAGACTATAAGCACCCCTAAGATTTCGATCAAATTGTTATTGTTTTTTAAATGGAAAATTACTAGGTATGGTGATATTGTCTATTTCATTTAATTGTTTTCATAAATGTTACACTATAAATTTGAATTGCTATATTTTCAATTTAATGTTGTAAATGGTGTTTAACAACTATTATGTATTTCATTATTTAATTTAAATTAATAAAATAAATACATAAAAAGGGTCATAAATTGGAAGCAAAAATATATGTTAAACATAAACCCAATTTTGGCATTAATGTGGATGCAAAACTAGACAATAAATAGGAACTCTAATATGGCACTAATGTGAATGAAAAAAAGACACTAACTTGGATGCAAAATGTGGCATTATTTATGAAGCAAAATTGGACTAAATAATAGACGCTTAATGGGACGCGAATTGTGATGTTATTATGGGTAAATAATTGGATGCAAAATTAGGTGTGGAATGGAAAGAAAAATGTGGCATTAATGTGAAAGCAACAATGGATGCTAAATGAGGTGCTAAATGAGATGCATAAAGTTAAATCAAAGTGGAGGCAAAAAAAGGTGTTAAATGGGGTGCAACATTGGGTGCAATTTCTGGCACAACATGTGGCACTAAATAGGATGCAATTTCTTATGCAACAAGTAGCATTAAACTATATACTAACTATGGTACTAAACACGGTGCAAATTATGGTGCAATGGGTGGCATTAAACTAGATGCTAAATCTAGAACTAAACTAGGCGCAATTTCTAGCGTAACAAGTGATGTTAAACTAGATGCTAAATATGGTGCCGTTTCTAGAGTACTAGGTGGCATTAAATCAAATGTTGAATTTGGAACTAAATAGGGTGCAATTTATGATGCAACAAGTGGCACTAGACTAGATGTTGAATCTCATACTAAACATGGTGCAACTTATGGCACAATAGGAGGCACTAAACCAGGCACAATTTCTAGCATAATAGGTGATGTTAAACCAGATGCTAAATATGGCACTAAATAAGGTGCAGTTTCTCGCATACTAGGTGGTGGTAAACCAAATGCTAAATATAACACTAAATAGGGTGTACTTTCTGGCACAAGTTTTGGACGCCATTTCTAACACAATTGTTGCCACAAATTCTGGTGCAATTTTAGGCGCAATTTGTGGCACATTGGGACATGTCATTTTGTGTTGGATTTAATGCCCAAAAACCAGTGAATATTAGAAAACAATTTACACTAAAATCTATCGCTAAATTAGGTGCAAATCACAAGATTTGATGCAGTGAGTGCATTCATCCAGAATTTATTTTGCGATTGAATTTATAACATTTATCCATTAAGGGAAAGTTTTTTTTTTATGGATGATTTTCCTAATGGTAATTACAAAAAATTTCAAGATCTGGCTCCTCTAAATCAACATTGAGATTTGTAGTATGAGGTTCTAACATCTTCTAAATAATGGTCTAAAAGGTGTTTGATTAGAAGTACCTTCTCCATATCCCATTTTAATCTCAAATATTTTATTAGTTAAAAATTTAAATATTTGTTGCAAATTATCCAACTCAAAATATTCCTTTTCCTTAGGATCAACTGTGTTTTTTGGGGCAGGTCTAGGAAGAATTACATTTCTTTTAGTTTGAGTGGTTTCCCTTTTGACTAGCGAATTATGATTCTCTTTACAATTGGTCATTTCAAGTTCAACCCTTTTTGCATCTTCAAAATTTTATGTTAAATTGTGTTTACCATCTCTTTTCACAAACATAGAGATAGTTGCAAGAAGAGCATTGGCATACACTTCAACTTGTAATTCTTGGGCAAGCATAGTTTCAGGATGAAATTTATTTATAAGAGTGGTAAATCTCTGGTTGAAATCCTTATGAATCATTCTTTAGGGCTCATAAACAAAACAAAATCTTAGTCATAAGAGCACTGGTAGAGACTTCTTCTCCAAATTTATCAAGGAAAAATCTTTGAAACTCATCCCAATTGGTAATGGAACCTATAAGAAGATTGAAATACCAAGTAGATGCTTTATTTTCAAAAGTATAAGGAAATATTCAGCAAACAACATCCTCATGTAGCACATTCATTAGCATGACAAATAAGATAAATTTCTTAATATGATCATTAGGAGAAATTGTTAAGTCAAGATCATATTTAAGTAAAAGACGTTCAAGATGTTTAGGCAGATGATGAAAAGGTCCAGGTAATGCTAAGGCATCTCGAGTTAACCATGGTTGATTTAAATTGAGATTTTCTTTGTTTTCCATTTTTTATTTTTCATATCAGAACTTGTTGTAGATATTTCAGCTTCAGAACTTTGTGATGGGATACACAGATTCGGTGTAGGAGGAATTTGATCTAGTGGTTGAACAAAATATTGAAGAGAAAAATTGACTAGTCTTCTATTGAATGGGCTAAAGTATTGTCCTCCTCTTGAAATACATTTTTTGTGTATTCCTTTTTTTGTGGTAATAAAGGAGTTATTGGAAAACTTCCAATTTTCCTAACATAATCCCTAGTATATAGTATAAATTGATTTATGTCTTTGTTAGGAATGGAATATGGGATGTCTTGATGTCTATTTCCATGTGAACCTAGTGTTTCTTGGTTAGATGATCCTTTAAGAGAATAAAAATCTATGGTAGGAGATTTTGTGTGATGAGACAAATCAACCATGCAGATTCATACCATTCGTTTGTTTTCTATTCTTCGATTCCTATCTTCCTCTTGAGCCAAGGCCTACCAAGAACACTCAAGTTTTTCCCTATCTCTAATTGTTTGTAAAGTTAGATGATATAATTGATTTAGAACCGATCTTTTGTCTTCAAGAACGATAGGTAATGAGGCTGAATTGGATTTGGTTGTCTCATTAATTGATTTTATATATTCCATTTTAATTTTCTTCTTCGTTGAGTTTCGTCAAACAGTTTGCGCACATGCTCACTGTTAAGCACAATTTTTTCCTCCTTCTAGCATTGATTCTGTTGATGGGGAGGAATTTCCCTTTGACAATAGTAGGGGTTTATCCCCAAAAAAGGCCCAAATATAATTTTTTTGTTTGGTGTAGAAAAATCCACCGAATTTATGGCACGGTTACCTTTCGACAATATTTAAAGGTTTGAAAGTGATGTCTGGGAATTTTAAGACTCTTTTCCTTTTTTGTGGTTTTTATGAAATTTTAAAGAGAACAAAAAATCTTAATATGCTTTAACCCAAGAATTAATGTCTAGACATAACCTAATCTAAAGCTAAAAGTGATTTTGATCTTTGGTATTATTCTAAAGATAGTTGTTATTAATTAGGAAACTATTCTACATAATTAATTCTACAGAAATATTCAAAAAGACAAGTAACGGGTAAGATTTGTAATAAATTCAAGAAAAATATTTTCAAAATAATGCAACCATAAGGAAAATGTTTGTTGGGATAGTAATAAAGAAAAACTAATGCAAAAATAATTCAATGCATAGGTTGAACTTCTTATTGTACATGTTTAGCAATTTCTCAAGGCAGAAAAAATAAAACTTCAAGTGTTGTTGTAAACAAAAAATCCTTGTTGCAAAAAAATAGCCAAAACTAGCTTCTCAACATTAACTTCTTGAAAACAAATTGTCTTTTGCAATGAAGATCTTTCTCAAAAGTCCAACTTTCAATGAACATAAAGGAAAAGCCCAATTCTCTTTCTAATTGCTATCTTAAATAAGCAAAAGAGTAAAGTTTTCATAACTAATTTCTAACTCAACTTGACTTTAACTTAACTCAAGGGGAACTTGGGTCAAGTTGATTTTCTAATTATTTTTCATGTTGTCCGCATTTTTCAAATAAGTCATTACATATATCAAAGTGAGGGAATACATGTTGTTTAAGAGGGGCTCTTACATCTGGAAGTTGCACTTATACCTTTTAATATATTTTTCAACTTTTGGTAAAGTGCATTGATGTTTTGTGACCTTTTGAACCTCTTCAATAATGAATCTGTGAATATGCTCTTTGTCAACATGAAATATTTTTTGTAACTCAGGTTTGTGTTGATCTTGAGCATCTTCTAAAGCTTTGGAAACTTCTTTGGAATCAAATAAATTCTTAGGTGGGCCAAAAGGTGGGAAATGGCATTAATTAACAATGTCTTCAAAAAAGTCCCCGATCTTTATACAATTCATCCATTCGCCTTCAATTACATTTTGAGTCCCTTTGGCCATTCTTCCTTAGTATATGACATCCTGTCCAAGCTCATGAATTTCATCTTAACATCATGGGCCTCATGTCTTCTATGATTCTAATCTTGATTAATGAAGCTAACATGATCTTTTGTCTTCTCTTGTAGTTCCTTTCATCTCAGATTTTCTTTATAGAGGATTAAGAGTTGTATGTTGTTTTCCTACAATTTAAAAGCCCTTGGGTAGAAATCATATGCAATTTGAAAGTGTGATTCTGTCTTCTCAAGGGTGTATTTAAGGAAAATAGTGATTAACTCTTCTCCGTAATTGTAATATAAGACTTCATTTTCTAAGTAAGCTAATCTTTGTTGCAAGCTCTTCATAACCCCAGCTTTTGAGTTTGATTTATCAAGGGAAACTTGAGTCATGGTTAAGTTTACATGCAATATTATTGATAAATCATCCTTTTTAGTATCCATAATCTTTTTTTGTACTGTAGAAAATGAATTTATCCACCTTTGATTCTTTTATGCTCCTTCCTCAGCCTTTTGCAATTATTCCTCTTATTTCTTCTTTTATTCTAATTTCTTTTGTTCTTCTACTCTCTTTTGTTTTCTCCCACTTCCTTATTTTCATTTCTTCCTCTCCCTTTTTTTTTCTTATTTTGATTTCCTTTTTTGCTCTTCTTCTTCCATTTTCTTTCTTTTCACTTCAGCTTCTTTCCATCTTTGTTCTTATTCTTCCTTGTTTCTTGTTTCCTCCTCTACTTTTCTCTTTTGTTCCTTCTCTTCTTTTTTCTTTCTTTGTCCATCCTCTTCTTTTTTATTTTTCTCCTCCTCTTGCTTTTTTCGAGTTGTTATTTTATATTAATCTCCTTTATCCTTAGCTAGCTTGAATCTATTATGCTCTTCTTTATGTTTGGTTACTTGTATTCTATCTTATTATTGTCAAAGCTTGTCTTATTCTTGTTTCTCTTTAGTTGCTTTTTCTTTGGCTTGTTTCTCCTATTGTTTGGAAACTTTCTCTTTAGTTTCCTATCATCTGGCCTATTGTTCTCTAGATACTTTTTCTTTGACTAATTTCTCTTCCTTTTATTTTATTATTTTGATTCGTTCTTATTCCTCTTAAGCTTTTTCTCTATACAGTCTTGTTTTTCTTTTAGTTTTCTCTTCGTTTCTTCTTTCAAAACTTGCAACTATTATTTTCTTAATTTTGTTCCTCCATTTTTCAACTTTGTCCACTAGAAGATTCACTATTGTCTTGTTAGGATTGAGGTTTTCTTCTAATTGGTAACTCATCCCATGAATCAGAATTTTCTAAAGGTTTTTCGATTTTCTATTCCTCATGAGAATAAGGCCAAATCAAACCAACTTGGTTGCAATGTTTGATCACTAACCCATGTGGGCCATGCCTCTTGAATTGCTCTTGAGGGAACCTATACTCAAGAATCAATTAATCTTTCTCTCTTGTTGGTTTGAAACTGTTGATACCAAATGTCCAATGTAAATGAGCTAATGGATAGGAGCTTCTTCTTTTCTTTCTTCAAAGTAGCATTGATCCCATGTAAAGTAGATTGATAAGTAATATATGATATAAGCAAATTATCTAGGACATGCTTTGGTAAAATATGAGGGGAGGGAATTACTCCAAAAATATCGATGTATGTATAATATTCCTCCATGTACCAATTACCAATACTTTGTATCACAAATTTTGCTTCAGATAACATTCTTAGACATTCTTTATCGAAAATTATCTTGAAAAGAGGAACAAAGAAATAATCACAAATTAGAGAATAGTTCCTCTTATATGTATTCTCCCATAACATTTGGAAATATACATGAACATGTTTGCATGTTACATTCCAAGTCCATCCGACCTGAGGAAAAGAATGATTGGCACATACAATATCCAAAATATATGAATACATATAGAAAGTTGGAAATCCTTCAACATATTCCTTTTGTGCAAAGAAAGAGATAATATCCCATACCAATTAAAAATGATCCTCATTGTAACAACATAATGCACTAAAGGAACCTAAGCATCTTTAAAAACGACACAATTTGGTTGGTCATATAGACTGCACATCATGGCCATGGTATATAAATAAGGAGTTCAAAGATATGTTGTAGATAGATGCCATCATTCCTAGTTCGAAATCTTTTTTGCTCCACCCCCCAGATGGTTAGATCCTTATTGGTATCGCTCAAATTGTGAAATTTCTCAACAAAACCACTAGTCAAGAACATATTGAGCTGATGGAATTTGAAATATCTTTCAAGTTTTTCTAAAAAGATGTTATATATTGGCATGCATCATTACAAAATGTTCTAGTTTCCAATATAATATGTTGTATAATACATTGGATAACGTCAAAACATGGAAAGGTAGGGGTCCTTCCAACCACATTGTGAAGATGTGAATCTCTAATATTGATGAAAATTGCATCATTTACATCCCTTAAAGAAGGATCACTAGTGTTAGGATATTCCTATACTCCATCCTAGTCCTACCCGCATTTTCATTATTTGCATTTAAAGTCTTGCATGCATGCAATTGCATGCATCCTAGACATCAGTCCCAGCACCTAGCCTCAGTTAGCCAACCCCCGGGAGCTTCTCTCATATCAATTTTATCCCTCCTACAACTTAGTGCGCCCTTCCTCCTTGATTTAAGGAAGCCACTCGTCCTCTCTCACCTACCACTCAGTTGCACTTCAGTTAATTGAGTCATCATCAATTCTTTCCTTGATTTAAGGCTAGACTGACTCTCAACTGACTCTATCACTCCGATGGACCTCCAGTGAGACTAGACTGCCCATTCTGACTCCAGTTAACTCCTCATGCGCCCTCCACTGAGCCTCCTTCATTCAGTTAGTTCCAGTTACACCTACCACACTCAGTTAGACTCAGTTTGATTGATGGTTGACAGTTACTTGAGCATTGATGACTCCACTGATGATGAGATAGACTACTAGTTGTGCTCCATTGATGATGATGGTTGACTCAGTTTGACTGATGGTTGACAGTTACTTGAGCATTGATGACTCCACTGATGATGAGATAGACTACTGATGATGATGACACTCTAGTGATCTTTTGATCACTCCATGAAGGCCAATTCGAATTGCCACCTTGGCATTCAAATTCCTCATGCATTGTATTATTTATTTGTCCATTTGTGATTAATGAATTAGTGTGTGTGAAGTATTTTTGCTTCTATCCGAGTTCTACTATATTATTATTCTGTTGCTCATCTTACTACATTGACCACTCTTAATCTTATTCCCAAATTCTTTCTTGTGAGGTATACATCATCTCTTAGATCTACTGTGAGGATTTTCACATGGTATCAGAGCATGTTGAGAGTATTGCTTATCTCCATTCCTGAGAGTTTTTTGCATGTTATTATCAAGATTTCGAGTGCAGCAGTAGCAGTTGTAGACATTTCTATTGTTTTTGCAGGTCTTCTACAGCTTCCATGTTTTCAGAAGATCCTCCTCTTTATCTATTCAACTATGTTGAATGGAAACCAAAAATGATAGCATATTTGAAGAGACATGATCTCTTTGGTTATTGTTTTGAAAGAGAGTTCGAATCCTCTGAAGAAGAGATTGACTGGTTAAATAAAGGTGGTAGAGCCATTGAAGCCATAATGTTTGCTATGTCTCGAAGCTTGGCATTCTACTCCCTTGATGATGTTGAATCTCCAAAACAGCTATGGGCCCACCTGGATGAAAGATTTGGCAAGCAGAATGAAGGGATTGGTCCAAACCCTTTCGAGAGCAAGCAAAGTGATGCATTCGCCCTCCTTGATGATCTCATTGATCATGAATCAGTATCAAAGATATCTCATATGGAAGTTAGCCACAAAAAAGAAGAACTTGCAGATTCTACACTCATGCTCCAAATTTCTTCTATTTCGAATTATGTTCCAGCTCACACTCTAGAAATTGCAGAAGGTCCTAAATACTCTCTTGCACCAGAATTTGTTGGTTTGCATCATGATCACATGAATGTTTCGGAGGTAAAATCAGCCATTGGAGGTAATGCATTCACTCTCCATGATCAATCACCTCTTATTTACTACTATATGATCATTATTTCATGCTTTCAGAAGGTTATTGAAGACTATTGCCATTGCCATTTGCTTGGGATAATTTCTCATGCATATCATGGTTTTGATCTCACCTCCACTGGTTCAAAGGAGATCTCAAGAAACCATTGCCATTCGCTTGGGATAATTTCTCATGCACTTACTAGTTTTGATCTCACCTCTAATGGTTCAAAGGAGATCTCAAGAAACCATGATTCAAGTCTTGGATCTAATTTGGATTCTAAGCAATCACTACTTGGGATAATTTCTCATGCATATGATGGTTTTGACCTCACCCCTGCTAGTTCAAAGGAGATCTCAAGAAACTATTCTTCAAGTCTTAAATCTGATTTGGATTTCAAGCAATCATGTGATGGTTCTGTTATCACATATATAGTAGCCGGGCTACCATACATTATTTTTCTGATGCCAGTACACTATTCAGCCAGTTCCCTTACATTTGAGATGCTGAGATGAGCATCTATATTGGATCACTATCAGATTGTGGACAACAGTATATATTCCCCATGCCATGACTGAGTCTCAGGACACTCAGAGAGATGATCGATGTAGCCATTATACCATTGATACAGAACAGTCAATAGTGCCCAGAGTTACAACAACAGTTTCAGAGGACAGATGATGGTACAGGTTGATGAGCATACAGGTATATGTTTCAGCAGGTATATCATTGTGTTATGGTTATATTGCTTTTATACTTATTCTTATAGCATGTCTTAGCACTTAGTGTCATGATCTGGTGATCATATAGATATGTGGACCTGGTTGATCTTATTATATATATTATATTGTCCCTACTCAGACTTAGAAGTTCACTATTCATACTCATTGGTTTTACCCTCCTTAGGGAGAATAGAGGTGATCATTCCACCATACCTTGGCTTGCTAGTGTTGGTTCCATTATTCATTGTCTTCATCCATCCATTGCCTACCTTCTAGTTTATCACCCTGACTTACTACTTGACTAGTGGCATGGAGGACTTTTCCCCACTATAGCCTCTATATTGGATGAGCTTCCCTGTTTATTGTGTCTCGGCTCTGAGTTGGTGACAAAACTTGCCTCTGGTGAGTTGGATTTCCTTGTGAATGCCCCCTAGTCACTAAAGTTGTGTTGACTATACCTGAAACTTTTAGTGCTGCCATAAATACAAAGTCTGGAAAATATGAAATGCTATAACTTGTATAAAAAGCCCATTCATGCAATGTGTTTCTAAACACACATGAATGAAAGGCATGCCAAATGAAAATGGCCATGAAAATAAAATGTTATATCTTTTGGAAATGTAAATACCTAGGTAAACAAGCTTTCCATGACACACCTAGAAGTGCTCAGGTAAACAAGTGCCTTAAAAACACACCTGCGGTAGAAAGCCTAAAATAAATGTAAATCTATGCAATGTGTTTATAAACACACATAGACCAAGGCTATGGAAACTTCAAGCCCAAAAAGCAATGGAACTTAAATGCAATATCAAAACAATTGCTGGCTTTATTTGTATTATGGATTGTGCGCATCTGTTGAAGGTGAATAAACCCTCTTTGAACAACTCATCCATTTGTGAGACACCGCCATTCCCTATGTTGTTGCTCATTCAGTATATACTATGGTGTGTATTCCCTTTCCCTTTGCCAAAGTGTCACAAAGTTAAGTCAGTCAAGTCACCCCTTAGCCTAGCTAGTTATTTTAGCCTTCACCCTTCACTAGCAAATTGATCACAGCTATGAAGTGAGTATGATCTTGAAAGTCTAGTCTGAGTAATAATAATAATTAATGACATTATATATTTGGATTTAGATCGCCAATAATGATCACTGTGTGTTATAATTGTTATTTGAATAAGTTGTAGAGCATGCATTAACCTTTGACACTTTGCAGCAGCTTTCGGTGATGGTCTGAGTTATATTTGGTCATGTTGACTTGGTTAGACCTAGTTTGACCAAGGTCAACCATAGGACATGAGATGGTTGGACCTTGTGATGATATGGATAGATGATATATGGTATATGTACATGTATATGATGATTTTATGCAGCAGCTACAGGGTTATGATGATGATTCTTGGTTTACAGCAGTATTGGATCATTTGCAGATTATTATTATTTGCCCTGTTCCGATATATTGGATATATATATTGATCATGCAGAGACTCATATGGTGTATGAGTACACATCTTGGATGGATTTGGACCTTTTGACTCCAATGAGACAGTTTGTTTTCAGTTTCGGGCACTTACAGTGATGATTGAGCCTCAGTAGGCTATCCTAGTGCAGTTTTGGTCTGTCGGAGGCCCTGTCAGAGCAGATGTGATTTTTATCCAGTTGACCTAGGGCGCTGTGCTTGGAGGGGGTGGTCCAGCCACTTGTTTTTACCATATTACCCCCCTCCCGGACACACTGGTGCCCTCACCTTGATAGCGCAGGAACTCTAGGAGGCAGTTTGGGGCAGTTTCACGCTTCCCGAGGCATTTCAGGATTGGTATAAATGGATATTGAGGAAATCGATTTGGGCTACTGAGGCAATGTTATGGCATGGGATGATCAGTGATGATGGATCGATGTCTTCCACAACTCCTCCAGCAGTTTCAGCTTCATCGGGTCCCGCATCCATCACTTATGGCACTTTCTGATGATTTTTGAGGTCTTTTGAGGCCTACGATTTGACCATAGAGACACGATTTGGTATATTGATGACTATTTTATTATTATTGTGCTATGGGGATTGACCAAGGGTGGCTAAAATTACCCCTTGGACCCACCATAAGCTCCTTATTATATTTTGTCATCATGATTTGGTGGGATTCCCCTCTTCTAGGGCGATTTTGACCACTTATGTTATATTTTATGAGTGATCCATGTATTTTATTGTTGAGCTCATCTCAACCATTGATTAGACATTTGTATCTTTTAATCTTAGCCACTCATTCAAAAAGTGGTTAGGATTTTGATGCCTCTCCTTCCTATTTAAAGGAGAGAGCTTCTCATTGTAAGGGGTCTTTGGCTCTTGGATTATTGGTATAGAAAACATTTCTTGTGGAAATTCTTGTGGTCTCCTTTGCATATGGTGTTCTTAGATGGTGATTGGAAAGTCTATTGCAACCTAGCATTTGGAATTTGTGGTAAGATATATCTATTTTGGAAATCATTGTCTTGTCTACAGGAGGGCGACTTCAACAAGGGCGATTTTGCAAGGCTTCTTCAAATCGACTTTCTTGGCATTTGCTTGTATCAGGGATTATCATTAGCATCATTGTGATCTATGCTATCTTCCTGTTACTTCTCTTGTGGCATTAGTCTTATCTCTCGATTGCATCAAATCTGATATTGTTGATGTTTGTTGTGCAGGAGAGAGGGTGCATTGGCTTCTTGGACTAAATCGATTGCATAGAAAACTACCTCAAAGCTTCTCAAATTGATCGGGTTTTCATAGATCATCATCATTAAGGCATCTACAAGGCTACCGGGGTAAGATCCACAGGTTTGTTTCTCTTATCTTGATCCAATCCATTGACCTAACTCATAAATTGATAAAACCCTAATTACTTCAAAACCCCCATTTTACATTTTCTCAGATCTACTTAGATCTAGTGGGTTGTTGGGCATAATATTGAAAACCCACCTCTATAGCATCCACAGCATCCCGGATCTATAGTTTGGTGAGGATTGGCTTCCGTTTGACCCTCTTCCCATGCCAAACTAGCTTTCCCAAGCAAGGGCGCACTTCTTGGTGAGGGTGAGTTGACCTAGATCTAGGTGGTGGGTAGTTGAGATCCCACTTGATTCATAATCTACACATCGAATAACCTACCCCCAGATTGTCACTTTTCTGATTTCTACCTTGTGGGCCCTATTCCACATTTTAAGGGATTTAATCCCCATTTTGGACCACTTGGTATATTTAAACTCAGATCTAGTAAGATCTAGCCGTCGGATTGCCGTGAAATTATAGATCCACACTCCTACTTGTCTAACCTACCCGGATCTAAAGTTTGGATGTCATCGGACTTGTCTTGACCCCACTTACCCCACTTTTAGGCCTCCTTGGGTAAAGTCACACCACCTTGGAGAAGTGAGTTGACTCACTTCTAGGACATGGGTACTTGAGATCTCAGTGGATTTGGAACGGGAATAATTCAAAACCTAGGTCTAGTGTGTCACCTTGTCAAATCTTGCATTGGGGATAGCATTCCTTATTTTAAGGGATTGTGGTCCACTTTGGTCAAACCTAGATCTAGACCTATTCATGCATCAAGACCTTAATTGCCCACTTGTCTCATGCCATAGGAGTCTTTAACCACAAGTCAACCCTACTTTGACTCCATTATCCCAATTCCCAAGGCACTGGTTTCTCTCTAAGTCAATTCGACTTCCCTAGATTGTTGGATTAATTTATGGTTTGACCTTGTGTGGTGAACTAAACCCTTGATGCCATCATGAATCATGGTCAAGTTTGTCACTTGTACTAGTTAGCCCCAATTTAACCCTTAAACTACCCTGCATTGGACACGGTTCCCAAGGCAGTGGATTTTCCAATATTGAACTAGTACTCTAATCCTAGATCTCATTTCAAATATTATAAGTCACTCCCACATCAACTATGAACCAAAGCTACACTCTTTGAATCCCTCACTTGTCTTGTGACTTCACCCTAAGGTCTAGGATGAACCATACACCTTACTTCATTTAGAATTAACTTGATTTGGTGTCTTGGTTTTGATCTCTCCTTTCGGGAGTGGATCGGGTCTCCCCCTTTGTTGTCTGGGATAGACAACATAAAGTGAAGGTTTCCTCGACTGGCGTGACAACCAATCCATTGGAGGTTGAGGTGATCGTGGTTGCACCTTTGAGTTTCCCTTCCCTATTGCCATCCATGAGTGGATACATCCATACAGGTAACTACAGCTTAGGTGATAACATTTTGGCGTCGTTGCCGGGGAAGGCATAGGCTTACCCTGGTCCGACATATATTTCTTAAAAGCCCTCCCATTCTCTTTGCCGAACATTTTGGTATTGAAGGCATAGGGCTTACCTCGGACAAGCTAGTAGTCTTTACTCACTCTCTCCTGCATATACAATGACACATATCTTGGTAGAAGAGTTTAAATCTACCTGGCGACTCCCAATCGTGACTCCGCTGAGGAGCGAGCTCATTTACATCCTTATAACACAAGAAGCAAAGTAAACTTGGATCAAGTTGAAGGAACCCCAATTACATATCATAAAAGAGATCGCAAAGCACAATCATCTAGCTTCTTTTGGAAATTGGTTAACAATTCTCCAAACAAAGCCTCAGGATCCTCTTTGATTAATTCGGTTCCTCCCTCATCTCCTAGTTCAAACTTAAACACAAATTTACTAAATCCAATGGCCAGAACAAACTCGGGAAACCAGAGTGTTCCTCCTCCACAAGCTCCTAATATTTTTGGAAGGAAGGCAAAACCATCTCCTTTGGACTTTTCCCAAATCCAGGGTGCACCCCAAGACATGCCTAAAAATTATTTTGAAAAGGTTCCCAGATTTGATGGAGTATCTGCTATATCAATTGAAGACCACATTGATAAAGTATGGAAACACATGGAAGCATATGGAGCATCTGAGGAAGATGTGTTCATGAGGGGTCTCCTGGCATCTTTAGAAGGAGATGTTAGGAAGTGGTTTGACAGGTTGCCTGCCTCATCCATTGATGGGTATGATAACTTTGTCAACAAGCTAAATAGTGAGTGGTCCCGAAAGTTAGATGGGAAATTTCTCTTACATCAACTTTTTGACATTAAGAAAAGAGAAAATGAAATAGTCCATGAGTTTAATATAAGATTCGACAAGACTGTAGCTGTTATCCCTGAAGAAATTAGACCAAAAGACCAAGCAGTTGTGATTCACTGCTTGAATGCTTTTGAGGGATGGGCTAAAGGATAAAAACCCAAATGACTTAAAGACCGCTCAATCAAATGCCAAGATGGCTGAGCAAAATGTAGCATCCATGGGGAAACAAAACTTTTTCGATCAATTTACCCCATCCACTTCCAGATCTGACCCTAGACTTCGAAAACCAAAGGAACCTGTGAGTATGCCAAAGGAATCAAAGGACACTTTAGAAGTCATGCAAGAAATGATGAAACAATTAACTGTCCTAACAAAGAATGTGGCAAGTTTGAATGAACCTGAGAGACATAGAAATCCTTATGGCCCTAAACCTTACTGGAATAATAATAGGAGGCCTGATGGGGATAGGGATAGGCAATGACCTAAGTATCCAGAAAACTCTGAGAAGAAGGAATTCAATTGGTGTGATGAAGAAGAAGAAGAACCCTCTGACACCATTGACCATGATGACCAACCAGAAAACATCAACTTTATAAATGACTTATCTTATGATGAAGACTTTGGAAGAATGATTTTAGAAGAAGAGCCTTGGGAGCAAGAAGAAGACATGGTAGAAGAACCTAGTTCCTCATGTTATGCCATAGAGCTCCCAAAACCTAAATAGCAACCAAGGTATCAGATTTATAAACGAGGAAGCACCTCCCAACCTTCTTTCCTTGATAAACATAAAAAGATTGATGAAGATAAAAAGGAAGAGGAAAATCTTGCTATGGATGATTATGATCTTAAGATTGATATGAAGAAAGAGTTAAGCAAGATAATGTGTAATATCCCTGTCACTGAGTTAATGAAGGTGCCTTCTGTTAGATGCCAAGTAGAGGAATTTTTCGATGGTATTGGCCAAGAGAAAACTCCTGAACCGGTCCTAGAATCATGTCATATCCAAAAGCTTAGTGGAACACAACCTACTGAAACAGAGAAGGATCCACCAATAAACATCCATTCAGCCATTTATGAAAGAAAGAGCGGTGGTCACTCTCCCTTTTACCTTACCTTGCACATTCAAAACATGTTCCTTCATAATTGTATGTTGGATTTTGGACCAGCAATGAATGTTATGCCTTTACAAGTCATGAAGGAAATGGGACTTGAGGTGACTAGACCTTATGGAAATGTCTGTGGTATAGATTCCCGACGAGTGCCATCTTATGGTTTGATCAAAAACCTTAGAGTTGATCTTTTTGCGTGTTCAGACATTTCTACCATGATGGATGTAGTTGTCATTGACTTACCCCCAGCATATGGAATGCTGTTATCTAGAAAGTGGGCGGTTGGTCTAGGTGGATACCTTATGATGGATTTATCATTTATTTATGTTCCCAACCCTGATGGAGCTTTGATTCGGGTTAACAGAGAACCTTGTTATAATGATCATGTTGAATCATTTGATGAAGGGCTAAAAAACACATATGGGGATGAATTGTTAAATAATGCCAAAACTAACCTTGTTGAAGATGAAGATGAATTATATGAAGTTGATCAAAATATGTGTATGGTCATGGAAGATTCTGATTCCTCTTGGGAAGATGAGCAAACAGCTAAAATTGCAAGAACAATCAACTTGGAATTACTTAGAAATGAATTTGCCGAGGAAATAGATGAATTGAGAAGACATGAAAATCAACCTCAAGGTCATGAACAAAACAATGAAATCATTCAAGAACCTTCTATAGAAAATCACACACTTGAGGAAGTTAATGATGGCATAAGAGATATAGACAGAAATGAATATTTGCCTAATGATCAAAGTTTAGAACCAACTCCCCCAATAGAAAACCTTCATGATCAAACAAATGATGAAGAAAATATTGAGAATCCAATACATGAAGATGAGTTTAATGATATTAGGAGGGGAGAAAGAATTCCTTTTACTGTTAGGGAATGGTTTGCCTTAACTGATCATAATAGAGAAAGAGAAAGCCAAGGGCTTGCACCTATT
The DNA here is from genome assembly GCA_027924585.1 of Larix kaempferi. NCBI lineage: Eukaryota > Viridiplantae > Streptophyta > Pinopsida > Pinales > Pinaceae > Larix > Larix kaempferi. The sequence goes on along the minus strand of BSBM01000797.1, from coordinate 2,172,176 downwards.
TACCCATGGGAAAACAATCTTGCAACATCTACTAGGGTTGAAACAAATGAAGAGTCTGAAGCCTCCCATTATTCTGATATAGAAGATTCTCTATCTCATTTATCTCTAGAAGATGGTAGCCTAATTCAAGTTCATGATAACTCTTTAAGATGGGAAGAGGATGCCTTAATCAATGATGCACCTGAAGGATATTTCAATCTAAATAACCTTTCTATTTTTCAAACTCCTTCAGAACCTCAAAGCCATGCTTTGTCTGCATATCCTCATATCCCTAATTTTCTCCTACCATCTGAGTCATCTAGTCATCATGCTCATGATCTTTCTCACATTCCTAGTTCATCTACATTTCATCCTGAGTCAGTTTCTACTAGATTGGAAAACATGGTCATTCCCGTTCCTTCAAGGGAAGGTTCTAGTCATAACACTTTCATATCTCATGATCCACTTCCCTTGGAAGAACATAGAGATTTCTGGACTGTAGGAGAAGTTGTTAAAAGAGTTGTGTCTCCCCATGAGGAAGGGCCAAGTGAAGTAGTTCAAGAAACAAGAAGAGAAGTTAGGGAGGTCCTTGTTGGCAGAATTGCTATTTCCTTAGATGGTGGTCCACCCAGAGTTGATGCAGTTCCTTCTAGGAGGAGCTCAAGGATTGTCACGCCTCAACCGCAAAACCCTGCTGAAATCCATCCCATGCCTATTCGTAATATTGGAGTAATTCCTGAGTCTGTCAATAGAAATAGGTTTCATACGGGAAGTCAAGTCATCATTCCCAACCATTTATTGCATATAATATCGGGACAAGCTGATGATTTATGGGTTGGACCTTTCATAGTAGAGCAATGCATTGATGGCATGTGCTTTCTGACCACTGGTAGTGGACGACGTATTTTATATCCTATCAATCAAAGGGACTTAAGGGATCACATCCCTTACCCCACATAGTTGGGATCTCTCCGCTTGCATTGCCTAGTAGATTAGAGTAGGTAGGAAACCAAATAAGCCTGCTTGGGCAGTAGTTAGTTTTTTTTCAGCCATTGAGTCTGCCACCTTGTTTGTCTCTAAGCTCATTTGTAAGTTCCTAGTTTAAATGAGTACCTGTCACTTTTCTTTTTCCTGCACAATAAATTTCAAATTTTGCAAATTATGTTAGTAGTTTAATTTACTTTCTGCATTTATATATTTCATGCATAGAATAGATTTTATTTCAGTTGGTTTTATATTTTTCCCACACATGCGGCATGAGGTATTTTTGATGTTGGTGAATGCAGAAATAGGTTGCAAAAATAAAAAAAGTTGGAAGCAAAATGGTAGAGTGTTGGATCTTGGATTTGAGTAGCAGAGTTCGAGGACCAGAGATTCTGAGGTTCTCAAGCGCTCATTTCAGCAGAGCACTTGTCCCAGCCGGAGCCAGATGTTATCACATATATAGTAGCCAGGCTACCATACATTATTTTTCTGATGCCAGTACACTATTCAGCCAGTTCCCTTACATTTGAGATGCTGAGATGAGCATCTATATTGGATCACTATCAGATTGTGGACAACAGTATATATTCCCCATGCCATGACTAAGTCTCAAGAAACTCAGATAGATGACCGATGTAGTCATTATACCATTGATACAAAACAGTCAGTAGTGCCCAGAGTTACAGCAGCAGTTTCAGAGGACAGATGATGGTACAAGTTGATGAGCATACAGGTATATGTTTCAGCAGGTATATCATTGTGTTATGGTTATATTGCTTTTATACTTATTCTTATAGCATGTCTTAGCACTTAGTGTCATGATCTGGCAATCATATAGATATGTGGACTTGGTTGATCTTATTATATATATTATATTGTCCCTACTCAGACTTAGAAGTTCACTATTCATACTCATTGGTTTTACCCTCCTTAGCGAGAATAGAGGTGATCATTCCACCATACCTTGGCTTGCTAGTGTTGGTTCCATTATTCATTGTCTTCATCCATCCATTGCCTACCTTCTAGTTTATCACCCTGACTTACTACTTGACTAGTGGCATGGAGGACTTTTCCCCACTATAGCCTCTGTATTGGATGAGCTTCCCTGTTTATTGTGTCTCGGCTCTGAGTTGGTGACAAAACTTGCCTATGGTGAGTTGGAGTTCCTTGTGAATGCCCCCTAATCACTAAAGTTGTGTTGACTAAACCTGAAACTTTTAGTGCTTCCATAAATACAAAGTCTGGAAAATATGAAATGCTATATCTTGTATAAAAAGCCCATTCATGCAATGTGTTTCTAAACACACATGAATGAAAGGCATGCCAAATGAAAATGGCCATGAAAATAAAATGTTATATCTTTTGGAAATGTAAATACCTAGGTAAACAAGTTGTCCATGACACACCTAGAAGTGCTCAGGTAAACAAGTGCCTTAAAAACACACCTGCGGTAGAAAGCCTAAAATAAATGTAAATCTATGCAATGTGTTTATAAACACACATAGACCAAGGCTATGGAAACTTCAGGCCCAAAAAGAAATGGAACTTAAATGCTATATCAAAACAATTGTTGGCCTTATTTGTATTATGGATTGTGCGCATCTGTTGAAGGTGAATAAACCCTCTTTGAACAACTCATCCATTTGTGAGACACCGCCATTCCCTGTGTTGTTGCTCATTCAGTATATACTATGGTGTGTATTCCCTTTCCCTTTGCCAAAGTGTCACAAAGTTAAGTCAGTCAAGTCACCCCTTAGCCTAGCTAGTTATTTTAGCCTTCACCCTTCACTAGCAAATTGATCACAGCTATGAAGTGAGTATGATCTTGAAAGTCTAGTCTGAGTAATAATAATAATTAATGACATTATATATTTGGATTTAGATCGCCAGTAATGATCACTGTGTGTTATAATTTTTATTTGAATAAGTTGTAGAGCATGCATTAACCTTTGACACTTTGCAGCAGCTTCCGGTGATGGTCTGAGTTATATTTGGTCATGTTGACTTGGTTAGACCTAGTTTGACCAAGGTCAACCATAGGACATGAGATGGTTGGACCTTGTGATGATATGGATAGATGATATATGGTCTATGTACATGTATATGATTATTTTATGCAGCAGCTACAGGGTTATGATGATGATTCGTGGTTTACAGCAGTATTCGATCATTTACAGATTATTATTATTTGCCCTGTTCCGGTATATTGGATATATATATTGATCATGCAGAGACTCATATGGTGTATGAGTACACATCTTGGATGGATTTGGACCTTTTGACTCCAATGAGACAGTTTGTTTTCAGTTTCGGGCACTTACAGTGATGATTGAGCCTCAGTAGGCTATCCTAGTGCAGTTTTGGTCTGTTGGAGGCCCTGTTAGAGCAGATGTGATTTTTATCCGGTTGACCTAGGGCGTTGTGCTTGGAGGGGGTGGTCCAGCCACTTGTTTTTACCATATTACCCCCCTCCCGGACACACTGGTGCCCTCACCTTGACAGCGCAGGCACTCCAAAAGGCAGTTTGGGGCAGTTTCACGCTTCCCGAGGCATTTCGGGATTGGTAGAAATGGCTATTGAGGAAATCGATTTGGGCTACTGAGGCAATGTTATGGCATGGGATGATCAGTGATGATGGATCGATGTCTTCCACAACTCCTCCAGCAGTTTCAGCTTCATCAGGGCCCGCATCCATCACTTATGGCACTTTCTGATGATTTTTGAGGTCTTTTGAGGCCTACGATTTGACCATAGAGACACGATTTGGTATATTGATGACTATTTTATTATTATTTTGCTATGGGGATTGACCAAGGGTGGCTAAAATTACCCCTTGGACCCACCATAAGCTCCTTATTATATTTTGTCATCATGATTTGGTGGGATTCCCCTCTTCTAGGGCGATTTTGTCCACTTATGTTATATTTTATGAGTGATCCATGTATTTTATTGTTGAGCTCATCTCAACCATTGATTAGACATTTGTATCTTTTAATCTTAGCCACTCATTCAAAAAGTGGTTAGGATTTTGATGCCTCTCCTTCCTATTTAAAGGAGAGAGCTTCTCATTGTAAGGGGTCTTTGGCTCTTGGATTATTGGTATAGAAAAAATTTCTTGTGGAAATTCTTGTGGTCTCCTTTACATATGGTGTTCTTAGATGGTGATTGGAAAGTCTATTGCAACCTAGCATTTGGAATTTGTGGTAAGATCTATCTATTTTGGAAATCATTGTCTTGTCTACAGGAGGGTGACTTCAACAAGGGCGATTTTGCAAGGCTTCTTCAAATCAAATTTCTTGGCATTTGCTTGTATCAGGGGGTTATCATTAGCATCATTGTGATCTATGCTATCTTTCTGTTACTTCTCTTGTGGCATTAGTCTTATCTCTTGATTGCATCAAATCTGATATTGTTGACGTTTGTTGTGTAGGAGAGAGGGCGCATTGGCTTCTTGGACTAAATCGATTGCATAGAAAACTACCTCAAAGCTTCTCAAATTGATCGAGTTTGCATAGATCATCATCATCAAGGCATCTACAAGGTTACCCGGGTAAGATCCACAAGTTTGTTTCTCTTATCTTGATCCAATCCATTGACCTAACTCATAAATTGATAAAACCCTAATTACTTCAAAACCCCCATTTTACATTTTCTCAGATCTACTTAGATCTAGTGGGTTGTTGGGCATAATATTGAAAACCCACCTCTATAGCATCCACGACATCCCGAATCTATAGTTTGGTGAGGATTGGATTCTGTTTGACCCTCTTCCCATGCCAAACTAGCTTTCCCAAGCAAGGGCGCACTTCTTGGTGAGGGTGAGTTGACCTAGGTCTAGGTGGTGGGTAATTGATATCCCGCTTGATTCATAATCTACTAATCGAATAACCTACCCCCAGATTGTCACTTTTCTGATTTCTACCTTGTGGGCCCTATTCCACATTTTAAGGGATTTAATCCCCATTTTGGACCACTTGGTATATTTAAACTCAGATCTAGTAAGATCTAGCCGTCGGATTGCCGTGAAATTATAGATCCACACTCCTACTTGTCTAACCTACCCGGATCTAAAGTTTGGATGTCATCGGACTTGTCTTGACCTCACTTACCCCACTTTTAGGCCTCCTTGGGTAAAGTCGCACCACCTTGGAGAAGTGAGTTGAATCACTTCTAGGACATGGGTACTTGAGATCTCAGTGGATTTGGAATGGGAATAATTCAAAACCTAGGTCTAGTGTGTCACCTTGTCAAATCTTGCCTTGGGTATAGCATTCCTTATTTTAAGGGATTGTGGTCCACTTTGGTCAAACCTAGATCTAGACCTATTCATCCATCAAGACCTTAATTGCCCACTTGTCTCATGCCATAGGAGTCTTTAACCACAAGTCAACCCTACTTTGACTCCATTATCCCAATTCCCAAGGCACTGGTTTCTCTCCAAGTCAATTCGACTTCCCTAGATTGTTGGATTAATTTGTGGTTTGACTTTGTGTGGTGAATTAAACCCTTGATGCCATCATGAATCATGGTCAAGTTTGTCACTTGTACTAGTTAGCCCCAATTTAACCCTTAAACTACCCTGCATTGGACACGGTTCCCAAGGCAGTGGATTTTTCAATATTGAACTAGTACTCTAATCCTAGATCTCATTTCAAATATTATAAGTCACTCCCACATCAACTATGAACCAAAGCTACACTCTTTGAATCCCTCACTTGTCTTATGACTTCACCCTAAGGTCTAGGATGAACCATACACCTTACTTCATTTAGAATTAACTTGATTTGGTGTCTTGGTTTTGACCTCTCCTATCGGGAGTGGATCGGGTCTCCCCCTTTGTTGTCTGGGCTAGACAACATAAAGTGAAGGTTGCCTCAACTAGCGTGACAACCAATCCATTGGAGGTCGAGGTGATCGTGGTTGCACCTTTGAGTTGCCCTTCCCTATTTCCATCCATGAGTGGATACATCCATAGGGGTAACTACAACTTAGGTGATAACAGGTTCTTTTTGGCATAATCTCACCCATGATGGTTCGAAGGAGAAGACAAAAGACTATCTGCACATTCATAGATTTGATCCTACCTCAACTAATTCGAATCACAGGTTCAAGGATCATCCTCATACTTTTGGATTTGTTCTCATCACATTCGATCTAAAAAGCAAGTACAAGCACATGCTTTCTGAGCATTATCCACTTCTTCCCAAAAAGAAGATACCTCCAGACATATGACCAAGCATCACACCTGCTTGAGTTTGGAGCATTTATTTTTGTGTGTGCCTTACAGTCTATTTTGAGGGGGGGTATTTTTCCCATGAGGTTTTCCCCATTTCCTCGATTTATTGACTGTTATTATTATTCATTTGTATTGGGTGACCTTTGGTCTCAGTTACCAGGGCCCAGGATGGATTAAGGGGGGGTGTTATGATATTCCTATACTCCATCCTAGTCCTACCAGCATTTTCATTATTTGCATTTATAGTCTTGCATGCATTTCTGCATGCAGCGTGCAATTGCATGCATCCCAGTCATCAGTCCCAGCACCTAGCCTCAGTTAGCCAGCCCCCGAGAGCTTCTCTCATATCAGTTTTAGCCCTCCTAGAGCTTAGTGCGCTCTTCCTCCTTGATTTAAGGAAGCCACTCATCCTCTCTCTCCTACCACTCAGTCGCACTTCAGTTAATTGAGTTATCATCAATTATTTCCTTGATTTAAGGCTAGACTGACTCTATCACTCCGATGGACCTCCAGTGAGACTAGACTTCCCATTTTGACTCTAGTTAGCTCCTCATGCGCCCTCCACTGAGCCTCCTTCATTCAGTTAGTTCCAATTACACTCAGTTACACCTACCACACTCAGTTAGACTCAATTTGACTGATGGTTGACAGTTACTTGAGCATTGATGACTCCACTGATGATGAGATAGACTACTAGTTGTGCTCCGATGACACTCTAATGATCTTTTGATCACTCCATGAAGGCCAATTCGAATTGCCACCTTGGCATTCAAATTCCTCATGCATTGTATTATTTATTTGTCCATTTGTGATTAATGAATTAGTGTGTGTGAAGTATTTTTGCTTCTATCTGAGTTCTATTGTATTATTCTGTTGCTCATCTTACTGCATTGACCACTTTTAATCTTATTCCTAAATTCTTTCTTGTGAGGTATACATCATCTCTTAGATCTGCTGTGAGGATTTTCACAACTAGGAGGCATAACTTCGAGGTAATATTCATCCTTGATTCTTTGAAAACATTCTCCCCAATAAGGGAAATCAACTTAATTCCCAAAAACAACACCAATGTCCTTAAACTCTGGTTTTAAAGTTTCAATCTCCAGCATATTAATCTTTATCCCATGAGTGTCTACTTGAGTCATATATTCAGGTTCTGTGTTTGAGATTTCAATGAGTTTCCTTTTAGCTTTGGCTGAAGACATTAGGGCTTTGATTGCATATTTTTGAGGTGACATTTCAATATCGGATAACTCATAATTTAAGCATAGTAACAATTAATCAAGCAACTATTTTGAAATCCAAAATCCATTCTTTTGTGCACATGTTGATTGCATCATCAACGAAGCCCCGAGAAATCAAAACTAAATCTTATGAAAAAATGTCGATATTATCATCAACGAAGATCAAAATCTTTGAATTTCGGTCTTACAAAGAAACGTCAATGTTTGAAAATTTTGAAGTCAATCTTTCATGCATATGCCGATAGTATTATTGGCGTCATTTGAAAACTATGGAATTCGCTCTTTTAAAAACATGTCGATAGTAATGTCAACAATGATTTAAAACTCTGAAAGTGATTATTTTTTAAGGGCACCGATAAGATCTTTTTGAAAAGCACTGATAGTGTATCATAACTCTTTTGAAAGATTTTTTCTTTTGATTGATTTCAAGTATGAATATTTTAAGAGTGGATTTGTTTGTTTTGATTGATAAAATTGAAAAAAACTTTGTGAATTATATCAAAACACAAGTCAGAAAGGGAATAAGTTCAAAAAACAATATAATAAAGGAAAGAGGGAACCTAAAAAATGTTTTTCAATAAAATATTTTTTTAAGGTGTGTTGAAGCCTCAACAAGACATCGTGTTGGGATAACCCAGAATCCTAGAGGGTGTTATGTGCTTGACCTAATGGGAGTAGCAACATATACAAGTTCATCAACGAAGGAGGTCTTTGGTAAGAAGAGATATCACTGGTATTGGAGTAGACTCTAGTAAATCAGGATGAAGAATCCCCTAGTGGATTTGCTGGCTCTAGGCATGGATACAAAAGTACAAGAAGAAGGGGGAAGCAAAATTTAATGGTGATTTTTTTAACCACAAGATTGAGATTACAGTTCATTTTAACTGGAATTTACCAAGTTGGGGGTTCTGGATGATTTACCAGGTAATTTGGAGAGAAAACGCTTCAATGGTGTCACTAGCACAAGGTTGGTGGTGTTCTGTGGTTAGTTGGAATCAACTCGGGTGACTCTTTAAGTGAACTTGGTCAAATGGTCACTTTGTTATCGTTGGGGGGCTCATATACACTATGAAATGCATGAATCGATTGTCCTAAACATGATAACTAGGATAAATCTTTATTGATTACCAGAGATTCGACATTCAAGTGTAGTTCAGGTCTATCGAAAGGTGGCGCCATTAATTTTCATCTAAGCTGGAGGAACACATGTCCTTTTATCATTGGTGACCAAGGGCTGAAATGGTCAGACTTTCCTTGTGTGTTATCTCATTGGAGGGTAATTCCTTGTTGAGATTCGATTTGAGGTGGCAGGGTTGCCTCCCGAGAATCTTCTGTATTCTTCACATGTGCGATATGTGGAATCTTTTCCTTCTGCACTAATGGTTGTGATTAGTCTACCCAACCATTGAGATTAAATATTGACCATTGGTAGGGGGACCACTTATGTCAAGTCCCAATTGGTTTTTATGCAAGAATGGTTGTGCTTAAGTGGTGGAGAGTTACATGGTTAATATATACCATTCGTGGCATCCTTTTCATGTTATCGGTCGATCATGTGATAATGCAGAAATGGTTGCAATTAAAATTCAAGTGTTTAATGCTACATCTTACACCCTTCGTGGAGGGAACCCATATACTTCCACTTGAACATGTCCTGATGTGCAAATGGTGGCGAGTAGGAGTTAGGGAGTAGCATCATGGATCTACACCATTCATGAGGGAGTCCCCTTGTTATTTTTTCATTCCTGTCTCTATGCACAGATGACTGAGATCTATCAATCCAGCCTGAGACAACCTTCTTCCTTTATGATAGAGCTCATAATTAGGCTCATTGGGAGGAGGGGGATACCAGTAGCTTGGAAAATCATTAAGTAGCTTAATTGAGGAACAACAATGTCTAACCATAAAGGAAGAAAAAATACAAATAATGTTTGATGTGTACAAGCAAACAATAATGACAATTAACGACAAGATGGAACAAATCAACATGTAAAGAACAGGAAACATACTAGCAAGTAAAAAGAAATGCAAATTATATAGGAGATGGGTGAATCATCCATGTAGACAAGTGTATGCATTCCCGAAAGATTTGTAGGATATGTACCATCAACTTATGTGTAAAGAAAGGGAAGATGTGACAAACTTCCACTTAGATATAAGTTGTCGATTAGTGGAATAAAGCATTCCAGCATGTGGATCTATCATTTGGTTCGGAATTGTGGTGAAGAGTCTGATGGAAATTGAAAGAAAGATTAATAATTGAATGAAGCCTAAGGACAAAAAATCAAGGAAGGACATAAGATATTACAGTGACTTATAGAATGGAACTATGAAGAAGCCACACAAGTGAAAAGTTTATTTGAACTTGGCATGACTTGTAAAAGAGAAGGGGATTTAAAAAGATTCCAAGTGGTGATGGAATGGTACACATTGCAGCACTATGAAGTGCTAAGAAGATCAAGTAAAGATAATATCGGGAAAATATGGGCTTAGGAAAGAAAAAAATAAGGTAATTTGGTAATGTTTCTATGGATTTGAAAGCAAGAAGGGCCAATTTGGGATTGGCTAGAATTGCTCAAGGTAAGTGGATCAACAAGGCAATGTGAGTAGAATGCACATGAAACTCAAAATTGAGGAATTTTTTTTTCATATTCAAATGGGGCTAAGGACAACTCATAACAACATTGGAATTTGCTACAATGATAAATGAAGCTACATGAGGCTAAGAAGATTGTAGTAGTAGTAATTGGAGAACAATGTCAACAAGGCCAAATTGATAAGTGTTAATTTTTCAGAATTTACTTCAATCTGATCTAGGATCTTAACTAAGAGAACAACATGTACAGTATATCTACAGCATATCAATCATGGACACAATAATGCAAGCACACAAGAGACACACCGTTTACTTGGGGAAAACCATAAAGGTGAAAAACCCCAATAACTTCCTCAGAGATAGATAGAGCAATGATACAACCCAAGCATAAGAGATAGACATCTCCTAGCAGCAGCTTCTCCTCCTACACAAGTGCGCCATTCTCCCGAGAGTGTGAGAGAGAATATAATTATGAAATAGAGTGCCTCCCGCACTCTATTTATACTTGACTTGACTTGCCTAATAACCTTTACTAAGTCGGCCTCAACTTAACCACATAACACAATGCTAACTGGGCCGACACCCAATAGGGTGGTCTAATAACCCTTTGACCCACATGGTCGACCCCCAATAGGGTGGTCTAATAACCCTTCGACCCACATGACTTATAATGGGCCGACCCCAACAAGGTGGTCTAATAACCCATCAAGTATAAGTTACAACACTTACAATATAAATGACGACACTTCCGTATAGAGGAATAATAACATCTCTATAGGAATGCAAACACTTCCGTATAGAGGAATAATACCATCTCTATAGGAGTACAATATACATATATGAAATACATTCTGAAGTTACATGTACATCAACACTCCATCTTAACTAGGAAGGTATGTCTCGACACAAGTCTTCTAGCACAAGTCTTCTTCTCTGGATCATCGTCACTGGATAATTGTCATTGAGTCATCGTCATCGTCACTGCTGCTGCTATCTCAATCAATATCTGGATCTACTCGTCATAGGAAATTCTACAGAGCCAATCCTTTTTCATACTGGATGTAGGCCCACCACCTACAGGTCTTCATCATCACTGGCCATACTGTGGAATCCTCAAGACTTATTACGTGCGTCACAAAACCTAGCGGTAGCATCCCAGGCTGTTACGAGCACACAGCTCTACCTGTGGGATCTCCCAGGAGCACATTACATGTGACCCATCACAAAACCTGGCTGAAGCATCCCAGGCTATTACGAGCACACAACTCTACCCGTCGGATCTCCCAGGAGCACATTACATGTGATCTCACCACAAAACCTAGTTGAAGCATCCCAGGTTATTACGAGCACACAGCTCTACCTGTCGGATCTCCCAGGAGCACATTACATGTGGTCCACCATAAAACCTGGTTGAAGCATCTGAGACCTTTTTCATCCTGTCCAGATCTCCTAGGAGCAAATTACATGTGTTCATGGCAAAACCTGGCTGAAGCATCTGAGGTCTTTTTCATCCTGTCCAGATCTCCCAGGAGCAAATTACATGCCATAGGACAATGCCTCGAAAGAGAATCTGAGGCCTTTTTCATCCTATCCAGATCTCCCAAGTCTACTTACATGTCCTCCCAGAGCAATGCCTCGAAAGAGCATCTGAGGCCTTTTTAATCCTGTCCAGATCTCCCAGGTCTACTTACATGCTCATCTGCACAACCTGTCCACGGCCACAAAGTATTAACCTGATACCCTCCATACATCATCCTGATGTACACATGATCATCCTAATCATCATCACTGCATCGTCCTAATGCATGTCATCTCGAGAAGCTCGTGTTAACACCCAAAAAGTGCTCACTAGCTCATTTCCTTATTCACATGACCCATTTTTCCACTTTTCCACCATTTGAGCCTCTAAAGCCACCAAAAGGTCACCAAAAGACCTTAATACACCCCTTTTTTCCACTCAAAATGAATATTTTTCCTCAAAAAGCATAAAAAACCCTCAAAAAGGGTCCAAAATTCCCAAAAGTATTAAAAGGGAATAAAAATATTCAAAATATTCAAAAAAGGAAAAAGGAGGGAAAAGGTACCTAAACCATGTTGGTCAATACCATTGGTTTCCTCAAAAACCATAATGGTATTCCCCACCACCAAAAACTATAAAAAGGTGGTAGGGGCTCCTCACTTTCCATCCATCCATCATCCTATCCTCATGCTGCCAAAATCTCCCATGAGCTTTTGGCCATTGTAGCTACCTTGGAGAAGGGACCTTTGGAGTTTGGAGCTGCTCACCCTTGGAGCTACTCAACAATCTTCACCATTTGGAGGTATCACCATTGCAAGCACTTGCTTGCCCCTATTCTTAATACAAAGTTATTCTTTATTCTATTTCTTGTTCTTGTTTTCTATAATTTTTCCATTTTTTTGTTTATTTACTTCACATAGATCCATGTTTAATATAGTTTAGATTAGTTTGTTATTTATTTCTATTGAAACTGCTGCTACTAGTTAGAAAGTGCCCATTGCACTAAGCTTGGTTGCAAAACCAAGCCAACAGCTCGTCATCCTGATCATATAATGCATCTACCTGATGCATACCAAGTATCTACCTGATACATATCACCATACACAGTGTATCCACTTGATACATACATAGATTCATGATCCACACAATGTATCTACCTAATACATATCAACATACATGATCTATCTGAACATACAACGTATCCACCTGATACATATACAGATACATGGTCCAAGCATCCAACATGATGCATACATACATAAATGATCCAACTGATCATATCCAGCATCCAGCATGATGCGTACATACATAAATGATCCAACTGATCATATCCAGCATCCAACATGATGCGCACATACATAAATGATCCAACTGATCATACAGAGCATAAACTAGAACATCATCCTGATGCTCATCATCCAGCGCTTACATCCACAGCCATGTGAAGGATCCCCCTTCCACCATGCTAGGAATGGCTACAACAAATGTCTCCATCACTTCTTCCTCGAAGTGTCGTCGATCTGAAGAACACCAAGCCTCTCTCTGAAGTACTCGAACTTCACTCTGGCTAGTGGCTTCATCAACACATCTGCAATCTGCTCGTCCATCGCAACATACATGAGCTTCACTGCTCCTCTCTGCACCATATCCCTGATATAGTGATATTTGATCTGTATGTGTTTCGACCTGTCGTGGAACACCGAGTTCTCAGACAGCTTCACACAACTCTGGTTGTCACAAAAAAATACCAGTAGCCTCCAATGGTAGATCAAATAACTCAGACAATAGCTTCCTCAGCCATACTGCCTCACAACTAGTCGAACAGGCTGCAACATACTCTGCCTCAACTCTACTCAGTGCTACGCAGGACTACTTCCTGCTAAACCAAGAGATCACACCTGATCCCATACTGACCTAGAAGTGCTCTTCCTATCTACAGCACTGCCTGCCCAATCTGAATCAACATAACCTTGTAGGTTAAACTTTTGATTCACATCATACTTGAGCCCATAATCAACTGTACCCTTCAGGTACCTCAAAATATGCTTTACAGCAACCAGGTGAACACTCCTCGGATCCGTCAGGAACTGGCTCAATGTGTTCACCGCAAAGCAAATATCTGGTCTCGTGTTTGTCAGGTACATCAAGGACCCAATCATCTGACGATACATAGTGATATCAACCGGCTCAGATGAAGCATCACACAGAAGCTTCAGGTTTGATGCCATAGGTGTGGCCATGGCCTTGCAGTCCATCATTTCGAACCTCTTCAGGATCTCTACTGCATACTTCCCTTGTCCAAGGAAGATTCCATCTGCACTCTACCACACCTCCATACCTAGAAAATAGTGCATCATCCACAAGTTCTTCATCTCGAACTTGGCAGCAAGCTTCCGCTGCGTATCGACAATCAATCTATCTTCACCTGTTACAAGCAGATCATCGACATACGGAAGTAGTATCACTAGATTTCCTTCCTCAACCTTGTAGTAAAGGTTGGAATCCGCTTTACTCTTGTTAAAGCCCAAACTAGATAGAAAGCTATCTATCCTACCATAGCAAGTTCTGCACATATATGACTCCCTGTCATGTGTCTCAAAACCAAGTCGCTGCTCCACATACACTTCTTCTTCAACTACACCATTCAAGAAAGCTGTTTTGAAATCCATCTGGTGTATCTTCCATTTCATCACTGTAGCCAGAGCAAGTACGGATCTAATGGAAGTGTATCTGGCTACAGGAGCAAAAGTCTCTATGCTACCACCTACAGCATGCTTGATCTTGTAGATACTCTTGGAAGTCACTACGAACTCCCCTTCAAGTCTTGGGACTGCATCCCAAACATCTTCATGATCGACTGGTACTCCTCGATCATGGCATTCTTCCCAGATCTTGGGAACTTCCATATCTTCAATATTTTCAATAGATAACTTTGTTGCTGAACAAATGTTGTAGTCCTTCTTTTGTAGGTGATGGTATACGATCTTTCCTACACAATAAGTTAAATTGCATGATTAGAAAACATCTCATAATTTTTAGAACAAATTCTTACACATAAAAAAATATGTCATACAGTCATGCAATTATCTTAGCCAATGCTTCAATACAACATTTATCTATATCCCGTAACTTTCTAGATGCCTTCCAATCTCTACCAGAACATTGTTAAGAGTGTGCACAACTCCCAACATGTCAGCAAAGAGGTTTCATTTTAGATAAGTAGCAATGGAATGTTGTATTGTGCCATAGGCCACTTACCCATGTATATTAGTAGTATATTGTTCATCAATGCAATTATTCTAATATGCATAATACACAATCTAATTCTAGGAACATGAGTATATACATTATTGAACAGTATTATTTAAACAATAAAATATGCAAGGAATGATAATTCAAATACTTATCTTTGTTTGTTTGTTGGGTTGACTCCCTCTCAGTCTTTGCTTCTTTTCTGCAACTCCATTCTGATGTGGATTGTGAGAAGTGGTCAACTCCCTCTGAATATCTGCATCCTTGTAAACACTACTGAAGCGTGCTCCTTCTTGATCTTTGCTTCCTTGTAGGAACAACTGGAGTGTGCACCCTCTTGATCTTTGCTTCCTTGCAGGAACAACTGGAGTGTGCTCCCTCTTGATCTTTGCTTCCTGGATTACCTGTCCTTGAACTTATATACATCACTATGCATGCTTATTAGTATCATCATTGTGTTATCCTCGAGGTCTCATACATAATCACACATTCATCAGTATAATCTTAATACTATCAAAACAAAATAATCTTAAACATGTATAGTCATGATCATTTCAAGCACAGATAATAAACATTAGTATTCAAGGTTTTAGGGAAGTCTTCTTTTACTCATGCATATTCTTATTTGATCATAGGACTCTTCTGGTTAGTTAAATCATCAATCAAGATAAGAGACATAAAATGCATAAACCCTTGATTACTTACATTTCTAACTTTATGAATAAACATAACCAATCACACCAAGTATACTTATATAAGGGATCCTAACACAAGGTAGGATTCTAACTTGATATAGGAAAAACATACCTAGATTGGTATGTTAGCTAGTTATGTCTAACATACCCACATGATGTCTTCTTGTTGTCTTAGATGACTTGTTCTAGTAACCTGCATATCTCATAGGTTAACCATTATAGAACCAAGTTATACATACCTCGCAAATAGATCTTCTAAGTGATTCGTGACAATGGATGAATCTTTGTCCTCATGTCATCATGATCATATGTTCTTGAACTAGAACATGATTTGTCTTTCATGGTGTACCTTTCATGTTAGCGAACAACATAAACCTCATACAACACCATAATGCATTAGTACAATCATAAGTGTCAACACCCTAATCAATGAATATCTTCTATCATGCATTCATAATTTTATTACGGTGATATGACAAGTCTAAATTTAATCAAGATTGTACTAACCGTAATAACATGAAGACAAACATACCATAAACTTAATCATGAACAAATATCGAAACATACCTGGATGAGTCATACCTGTCGAGATTGCTTGTAATCTTCTTATGTAAGGCCTTAGCCTCATTTCCCTCTGAAACAGGAACTTCTTCACTTATGCAGGTGACCAACCCAATCCACTTGATTTGCAGGAACTGGATCTGGAGTTGGTTAGGGTTTGTCAAAGAAACCCTAAAAATTCAAAATTTGAATTTCAAACTTTCGAAAGGATAGAAATATGCGCCTTGATGAGTTGACCAAGCTGGTATACTCAGAATTTGAAAACTACAAAGTTTCACCCCTCAAATTTGCCTTTGAAACTTCCGGATTCACTAGACATGACCCCGAACTAGGGTTTGATAAATCCAACCCTTCTGCCCAATCAAAAGGTTCGATCCAAAGCTCTAAGTTTCTAGTTTTCTGAGGAGCTTCCAGCCGTGGTCACAGATTTCAAAAATTCTCATTTTTGCAGAAGCCCTAATTTTCCACTTTTCCGATCAAAGTCCCGAACTAGGGTCTGATCAAGCCCGACCTTCTGCCTAACCAAAAATTCTGATCTCAGTCACTAAATTTTGATTTTGATGAGTAGCATTCAACCATAGTCTTTGATTACAAAAATTTCAACTTTCTCCGAAACCCTAAATTCCGGAAGCCATGAATGAAGGTGATCAAAAATAATTATGTTTTGACAAAAATTTGTACCTGATTGTTTCTGGTGTAACTCTGAACTTTTCGATCCACAGGGTCTGAAAATTTTTCATGTGATATCCCGACCTGTCATCTTTCCAACCCCATAGGTATGACCTCAAATGGATTCTCTATGCGAGATTTATGCCAAGTGTCACAATGTGACCTGTTTATGGGATAAAATAGGAGAGCGAAATTGTACGGAGTGCCACGTATCACTGGTTCATTTTAGGCCTCTGAAAAAGTTACCAGATAAATTACAGTCCGTGCACTACCTGTCACTTTTTACGAAATTTCATTTGGAGCTTCCTAGCCCAAGTTATGACCTTTTTTCCAAGGTCGCCTATTTATGACTAAGATCTGGAAGAGGCAGAAACCCTATATTGTACAGATCATAAATCACAAAGTACAATGAATTAGAGGTTTTCCTTTGGACACAAGGTACATGGGGATCTTAGCCTCTCCCTGTACAATTTTCAGACCTTGAAACCTTGCCAAAATTTATTTATAGCGAAAGTCCTACGATGACTGGTTTTTGCTATATCAAGCCCTAACATCGCAAGTGCAACAAGTGTCATACTTGCCATACCATGCCTTCTTTTAGGCTAGCTCTGATACCATGTTAATTTTTCAGAATTTACTTCAATATGATCTAGGATCTTAACTGAGAGAACAACATGTACAACATATCTACAGCATATCAATCATGGACACAATAATGCAAGCATACAAGAGACACAGAGTTTACTTGGGGAAAACCATAAAGGTGAAAAAACCCAATAACTTCCTCAAAGATAGATAGAGCAATTATACAACCCAAGCATAAGAGATAGACATCTCCTAGCAGCAACTTCTCCTCCTCCACAAGTGCGCCATTCTCCCGAGAGTGTGAGAGAGAATAGAATGATGAAATAGAGTGCCTCCCACACTCTATTTATACTTGACTTGACTTACCTAATAACCTTTACTAGGTTGGCCTCAACTTAACCACATAACACAATGCTGACTGGGATGACACCCAATAGGGTGGTCTAGTAACCCTTTGACCCACATGGCCAACCCCCAATAGGGTGGTCTAATAACCCTTCGACCCACATGACTTATACTGGGCCGACCCTAACAAGGTGGTCTAATAACCCATCAAGTATAAGTTACAACACTTACAATATAAATGACAACACTTCCATATAGAGGAATAATAACATCTCTATAGGAATACAAACACTTCCGTATAGAGGAATAATACCATATCTATAGGAGTACAATATACATATATGAAATACATTCTGAAGTTACATTTACATCAACAATAAGAGAGAGGCCATCAATTGGATTGGTTATGATGGGGAAAAGGAATTCCATGCTATGAAGAGGATTTGAAACGGATAATTTCTCAACTCATCCCCTTCCACTACATTTATAATTTCTAAGTTTTATATGTAGGAATTAAGCCATATGAATGCTAGAAATGCAAGAGAATGCAATATCTATAATGCATATGCACTAGTGGGCATACTAAGAAATAATTCATAATGCATATACATATGTCATTGCATATACATGATAATTCATATTCATAAAAATGGCATGATATTATATATGCAGAGAGTGCACAATATGATAATTATTGTGTTTGGCGATGGTTATAAGTTCAACATTGGATTTATAGCATGGCTCAAGATATAGATGATCCTGCTGCATAGGATAGTTAGCCAAATAATGAAGGATAAGGATAATAAAGAATTGATCAA
The DNA here is from genome assembly GCA_027924585.1 of Larix kaempferi. Lineage (NCBI taxonomy): Eukaryota > Viridiplantae > Streptophyta > Pinopsida > Pinales > Pinaceae > Larix > Larix kaempferi. The sequence goes on along the minus strand of BSBM01000797.1, from coordinate 2,153,693 downwards.
GAGGTGGATAAAAGGGATATATACCAGCCTTCATAAAACTCCAATTGATCAGGTGACATGAAAGATGTTGATGGAATCCATGCATGTATGAATTTCTTTATGTTAATTGCATAAGTTTTAGAAAAGGGATTGGGTAAGAATACCTCTAGCCATAATTAAATACCCTAAATTGGGGTTCCTGTGATGTTTTGAATGCATTTATGTGGAGGATGTTCCACCTAGTATGGTATGGTGTGGTATGGTAAAAGATCAAAGCCTTAGACATGTATGAGTGTCCAAATTTAAAGTGCATTCATGAGTAAACTAGCATGTTGTGTGTGTGTTGGTTATTAGTAAATAACCAAGGAAAGTTAGGACTTGTGATCCTTATGTGGAAGTGAATGCCATGTGAGGTCATCATGGTCAAATGTGTGACATGAGAATACAGTCTTGATGAATCAATGCAAGGGTGCATTGATAGGTTTTGAAAATCTTATGGTTATGCACACATGTATGTGGGCATGTATGTTTGAATGCATTATTTGAATGCATGTTGTGTCATATTCATTGCATGATATATTAATAGTTGAAATAATGGAATTATTGGTAATGCATAATTTAAAGATCATTTCATGAGCTATTGAGGATACATTGGAAGCATTCTATGAAAAAAGTAGTCATGGTTTTGATGGACTACAATAATGCTCTATCTAGAAGAATAGAGTTACATAAAATTATGTATTATATGTGATATGTACATTGTTGTGGATATTCCATTGGAACAACTCATCAGAACAAATCTTATAACTTTCTACAAATTCCTAGTTATGTAGTGTTTACCGAAGACTTCATATTCATTGTTGTTAACTAAATCTCACGGAATGTTAAAATAAACTAAAACAGTAAGGAAAATAGTTAGAGAAAAATAACACATCCACAAAAATAACCCAAGTTTCAAAAGGGGACTTACCAATGGAAGTGTTGACTACTTTGTTATAAGAGTGCTAGATGTATATCAAATTCTCATCCTACGTCTTTGGATGCTTTTGATTATAATCCCTCAAAAGATGAACCAATGTCCTGTTCACCACTTGTTGGCATAAATATTGATCTAGAGGTTTTCCAATGTAGACCCAGGTACTTCGTGGTGCAAGATACCAACAAAACCCCTATTCACCCTTTCGGCAACAGGCTGCGAGCAGCCTGAGGTCTCACCCGAGGCGAAGCTGAGGGGGTGGGTGCGGAATCAGGTTTCCACAACCTGGTAATGCGAGTGTCTAAACTGACTGATGCACAGTGCGGCAAGACTTCCATGCCGCGAACAAAAGACTGCGCAAGGTATTCTACCTCGCGTCGATTACAACTGCACGGTACTAATGGGCCATAGCAACAGGTCAGTGCAAAGGGTATATATGCTTCCTTGTAGATCTCTCTTTATGGATTCTTAGACTTGGTGATATGATGATAAGCTATCAACAGCTTATCTCGCAGCACTTATAATGGATCAGCATGTCAACCAGACCGCGCATTCACTTTAAGACTTAATCAATCTAACCTATCTTACTTAACAGTCTTAATCATTCATCAACACTTAGACCGATTCAAACATATGTAATAGAATGAATTATTCACTGCTACGCGCCCTGATGCAGCACTTCAACTTCAACAAGTAGCTCTGTGATTATTTAATAGATCTAGACATTCAAGGCTTATAGATACTGAGCATTAACATTCATCCATATATGAACTACTTAACATCTTATTCCCATCTCTTCCTCGGCGAATACAGATAAAAGCAACAAATATCGGATAACTGTAACATCAAGCATTCATATTAAGCAATCGAACAATGGCAAACACACAAACAATCACATAACACGATATTTAACGTGGTTCACCCCTCGAATGGAGGCTACAGACGCTCTTCTCTCTCAAAATTAGGTCTTTGCGCACTTAGCTGCAGAACCTTTACAATAGCTTCAAACTTACAAAATCTGATAATATTCAATAATGACCAACAAAAATGAAGAGTAACCCTTCCCATACAAAATCATGCCTTATTTATAGATCAAAACCCGTAGGTCATGTCTTTGCATTTCGAAGGTAGAAACCCTTAGGTTTACAAAACTGTCATGTGCACGCCAATAGGTTTCTCTCGTTGAGTTGCTCCTTCTTTCACGGCCTTTATACGACTGGTTCAAGTAGTAGTTCTCTGTGTGTGCGACCAATCACCTTCCTCCCGATCTGCACCTCCCCACCGCTTGGTAGTTATCAAGTATCTTTGCCAAAAAATAGATCTTCGATGACCTAACCGGAATATGTGTTGTCTTCCATCCAACACTCTGCTTAGCTGGATCTTCCATTGACCGAACACATCGCAGTACTGGTCTCCTCGCAGCACTGACTTCGCAGCTCTTTCGACACTGCACTGCACGCAACTTCACAGCATACCAAAAATTATCCCAAAATTGTTCCAACTGAACTGCGCTCAGCTCCGTAGTTCTCAAAATCCTTTTCTGCTCAAAATGCCACACCTAGGCCAGGCCCAACAGGCCCCTAACACTTACATGTGGCTCGGCCCCAAGCCACCTGCAAGTGCATCTTCCTCCATTTGTTTTGCCGCCTGCGGAGCTAGCTTCGCAGCGAAGTCATTGTATCTATCAATCAGCTTCTCGGCTACGGCATTCGTATCCTGCTCGACTTGCTTAACTGTATCCAGCATCTCAGGTGTGATCTCCTCGCCAATTTGACCTTCCACCTGTGCTTAATTCTCGCGCAGCTCCTTTAATTTTTCTTCTATCTCCTGCGAGATTTTGCTAGCATCCTCTAATAATGGTTGCGACTTATCTCCCATTTCAGTTTCTTTCTCTTTCAGTAGTGGTATAGTTCTTCTCAGCAGATGATAGCTTTCTGCTCGAAAATACAATGGGATGATCAATGCCTCCTTCTCCTGGATGAGCAATAACAATGCCCAATGCTATACATGAAGCATCAACATGGACATGAAATGGCTTCTCCCAGTCTGGAAAAACTAGGATCGGTACAGTGACCATCTTCTCTTTCAATGTGCCAAATCCTTTCTCACAGTCCTCGTTCCAAATGAACGGTGCATCTTTCTTTAAAAGTTTCTCCATTGTTGTGGTTATCTGCGCATACCCTTTTATGAATTTCCTGTAGTAACTGGTATGCCCTAGTGTAGTGTGCAATTGTTTAACTGAATTTGGTGTAGGCAAATTTACAATAACTACGATCTTCACAGGGTCAACCATCAAGCCTTGCTTGCACACAATGTGTCCCAGCAAAATCCCGTAAGGAACACAGAAAATACATTTCTTCAAATTCAAAGAAATCTGGTGCTATCTACATTTTTCCATCATCATCCTAAGGTTCGTGGCATGGTTCTTTAGTAACCCAAAAATGGTCCAATCATCAAAGTAAACCTCTAAAAACTTGTGTATGAATTCTTTAAATGCTGCGATCACCACTCTAGAAAATATGGCTGGTGCGTTCTTCAGACCAAAAGGCATCACTGCATACTGGAACGACCCCCATTCTGTTGCAAAAGTGGTCTTGTGTCTGTCTGCTGGATCAATTCTAATCTGATGGTATCCAGAAAATCCATCAGTAAAAGAGTATGCCTCATTGCCTCCCATGTTATCAAGTAATTCGTCGGTAAAAGGAGTAGGAAATGGGTCATGCATTAAAGCATAATTCATCTTTCTGAGATCAACACAGATCCTGATCTCACCCTTTTTTTTCTTATCTTCGACAACCATCGGGCGTATCCATTGAGATTCTTCAACTGGCTCAATGATTCTTGCATCGAGCATCTTATCGAGTTCTACCTTAACTCGTTCTTTGTAGCGCGGATTTAATTTATATGGCCTTTGCTTCACGGGTTTAGCGCCAGGCTTAAGAGGAATTTTTATCACTCCTAAGTCTCCCAGAATGCCTTTCATCTCTGTGAACTTAGTCGGGAATACTTCTTTATATTCCTGTAATATACCTGTGATCTCCACAACTATATCGTCATCCCAATAGTCTCCTATTGCTGCGAACTTCGGCTCTTCACTGGTGTCGATGTTCACTTTCTTCGTTTTAACCAGTCCACTCATATCTGGAATTTCCAGTGGAGCTCCTTCTACCTCGCGTGACCCTTCTGATTCGGGGATTTTTATATTTCACGGGTCCTTCTCATCGCTGTCTTCCTTATCTTCAAATTCTTCAGCTAAGTTATAACAGTCTAAGGCCTGCTCTATTTGTTTTGTCCAATTTGGTTGTAGAGTCGCAGGTATGCTATTTGCTTCAAAAAAAATTTCTAATGTTATATTTTCCTGCGTGCAATCTGATGTGAATATCTTTTCCTTGATACTCTGCAGCGCATCATCGATAATAGGATGTTCATCTTCAAAGCTAAAGTCCTTCTGGAAGCTCGTAGTAAGGACAGACCAATCTACAGTTCCTCTACGCAGCTCTGCCTCTAGATACCATTTCTTTGGAATAGGCTCCTCCAGCGTATGCACAAAAAGTTGTACCCATTCTGTCTATGGTATTTCTTTCCAAGCTTCTACACAGGTTGCAATATGATCCCCTGGATCCGTCTGGCCACTGTATTTGTCAAAAGGTAGTGTAACCTTATCAGCAAACCTAATCTACATCTTTATTCTACACTTGTCCCAAGTTGTGAGTGTCTTCTTATGTGTAGCCCACCATCTGGCAGGTGTGTCTCGCAGTGCCATATCTAATGCTGAGACGCGGTGTTCATCTGCAACTGTTGCAGTGTATTCTTTGATAAATGAATAAACGTTAGTTGAACCATCGTAAGTGGGAATTGGACTTACCTTCTTTCCAATCCAACGGAGTGATTTCGTAATTGTCGCGCATCTCCTAGTAGATACTTCATGCATTCTATGTTGCCCGTTTTCTAATCCTGCCTCATAGTCTGAGATGCAAGAACTATCACAACGCCAGCTGAGCGTTCCATCCACAGTAGGATGAGTATAATCTGCAGCATTTGTTGTCATCTTATAGATACGGTCGAGATCTTGAGCTCTGTACTCCTCTTGAATTGGTTCAACATATCGCTCCCCTTGTAAAGGCTCCAGTGGTGCAACGACCATTATGTCATTGCCTTCAAATATCATTTTCATTGTCTTCAGATTTATGATGGTGGAGTTCGCCATTGCCCAATCGATAACCAGCAGCGCCGGATACGGGTTGCTATCATCCACAATTTCAATTACTTCAAATTCTACATAACTTCGCACTTCGTCAATGTCGACAATGGTATTGGGTAACCTCCCCAACGGTATAACTATGCCTTGATTAGCCATTCTTAACTGTATAGGTGACCACTGTAAATTTGGTTTCCCCATCGCCTGCCATGCCTGCTTGGTCAAGACATTTACTTCGGATCCGAGATCAAGAATGATCTCGTCCATCTCGTAGTCTCCAATCTGTGTGGTGAACCGCATTTCCCTCCCGATTCTTTTGGGACTCCTAATGTTATGAACTGCGCCATGGGAAATCCTCCTCTCACTGTGTGATTCATACTGATTTATCAGCTTTTCAAATTCCATAAGAGTGTCTTTGTTCTTCAATAATTTGATGCAGCTCCGTAGGAACTGCACAACAAAAGTGGATGTATCTGGTGCAGTGCGTGTCTGATCATATTCTAGTGGCATGTCTTCTATCTGTGGTACTTCACTACGCAACGGGATTCTCGGTGAAGTAGGTGGTGGTTGTTTGAATATGTCCCACATTTCTTCAAATATTTCTTTATTTTTTTGTAAGTCCAAGGTGCTCTCCCTGGAGATTTTCTAATCCCTACTGTTTCTCCAGGGTTCTTCTTAGCATCAATTGTTCCAGAAGTTGATGCTTATGTGCTTTTGTCTCTTCCTATATTAGCACCACTTCGTGTTACTGCATTTACACTCGGATCTGTAGGTCTGATCTCCGTTTCGATCAACTAAATGTTAGGGTTCGACGGTTTTTTCCTTCTCCGCTTCTGCATTTCTACTTCAAGTATGAGGCAGTCTTCAATCACATGATCAAATGATTTACAGTAGTTGCATGTGGTGCATGGATTAGTACATTCTCTAGATACATGACCTGGATGACCACATTTATAGCAGATTACCTGGCCTCGTCCCCTTCCTTGAGCTGGGCCAGTATTTCTCCCTCTCCCGTGGTATCCACCACCGCGCCCTCTATATCCACCTTGATCATACTGGGTGTTCTCTTGTTTTGGCTGATTTTCTTCTTGAACACGGTACATTCCAGCACCTCTCATTGCTTCCATATCTCGCTTTATTTCATTCATTAGCTCATAAGCGCGACAGTTGGACTCATCATGTCCAACTGACTTATAGAAATTACAGTATAAGTTTTTAGGTGTTTTTACATATTTCTGTATAAGATAACCGTCCTCAGGCCGGTGTCCTCTAGTTCTACAAATTTCACACCACAGTGCCTGGTTATGATTCATATTCATTGGGTTTGGTGCGCCACTGTTAAGATAATCTTGAAATAAGGGGCAATGTTCTCTGGTGTGGCCCTCTCCTTTGCATCCTGTGCACCAAACTTCATGTCTGTGTTCATGTCTCTGTTCCTTTCCATTCTTCATACCTTGCAATTCTAATGTCAAGGTAACCAACTGGTTATGGATCTGTAACATCCCATAACTACTTTCTCCAATTGGTGAAGCCTCCAACTTCATTGCGATCTCCAAGGCCTCAGCCTGCGATACAACCTTCGGTTGCATCAGTGGTTGTTTGATATGGGGCAATAGCGCAACAATGAACCACTCTTGGTGTTGTTGCGGAGCTATAACAAAGCTCACTTGGTCCAATAATGTCTTAAATTTTTTATCGAATTCCCAAACCGATTCAGTATGTTTCTGTTTGATTTCTTTCAACTCTGTTATGCACTGTGATTCTGATTTCGGCTTCTTGAATTATGCTAACATCGTGGCTTTGATGTTTGCTAGGGTTCTCGATTGTGCTTGAGAATACTTCATAAACCAGTGTAATGCTCTATCTTTAAAAGTAGTGATGAGTTGTGCTCTCTTCACAACGTCATCCTGAACTTGCTTTACACTCCATACGGATTCACAAAGAAACCAATGCTGATCAGGGTCTTCTAGACCCATTCCTTTGAATATCGACAGCTTGATATCGTTATCAACCATCCTCCTTCAGGATTGTGTACGATTTTGGGATAGGTTCCTTGCGACAAAAGTAGATGCAGGCTGCTTAGTCGTGCTAGGGATATTATTCTGTGGAATGGTCTGAGTCGTAGTGGTTTGAGCACTTGCTCGTGCAGTTCTACTAGTATTGACGATCTGTGGGATGGGCTGCACGATGCTCGTAGAGGGTGGATTCTAAGCTGCTGGATTCTGAGGCGTAATACGCTGGATTGTGGATGATAATTGCATGTTCTGATTATTAAGGTCACATGGAATTTTGGTATCTATGCGGTTTCTAGATCCTCTGGGATTCTTTTCGTTAGTAAGCTTATATCTCTTTCCACTTCTCAAAGTATGGTTTTCTTCATCATAATCAATGTATGTATTTTCTACCATGACAGATTCAGAATTATTACTGCATTTTTAAAACACCTTTCTCAGTTAAAAGCATTTTAATGTATAAACTGAGATTGTTCAAGAACTTACCTCTGAATCCTTTGAATAAGTATGCTTGAGCTTGGTTGTAGGATTTCAACATGTCTACAACAAACTCGATCACAAATCCCTCAAGTATGCTATCAACCCAGAAGTCGACTGCTCGCGACAGTGGGTTGTCTATTGCTTTGAGTTGTTCAGTAAGCTTCGGAGTCCACTCTGTAGGTACTCCTCCTTAAGAACAATTCTTTCTTTCTGCGAGGCGCGATATCCACTCGTGTAGCTCGTTTGGAAACGACGCCCAGAAAATCTCGTGGATGTCCCTCCACAAGTATCTGTTCAACCACTCTATGTCAGATAGACACGGGTGTTTGTTCTCTTTCTTTGCAAAATATCTTTCGATCTTATCACACCAAGCCCGGATCTCTTTCTTTTCTGGATGCCAATTGTCTGACCCTAATGGGAACTCGTATTCTTCTTTGCACATTACTTTTTCAAAACACACTATCGCATCACTGGGTCTTAGCGCAGCAACGGAACCATTTGTTGGCGTAAATACTGATCTAGAGGTTTTCCAATGTAGACCCAGGTACTTCGCGGTGCAAGATACCAACAAAACCCCTATTCACCAGCCCTTTCGGCAACAGGCTGTGAGCAGCTTGAGGTCTCACCCGAGGTGAAGATGAGGGGGTGGGTGTGGAATCAGGTTTCCACAACCTAGTGATGCGAGTGTCTAAACTGACTGATGCGCAGTGCGGCAAGACTTCCACGCTGCGAACAAAAGACTGCACAAGGTCTTCTACCTCACATCGATTCCGACTGCGCGGTACTAATGGGCCATAGCAACAGGTCAGCACAAAGGGTATATATGCTTCCTTGCAAATCTCTCTTTATGGATTCTTAGACTTGGTGATATGATGATAAGCTATCAACAACTTATCTCGCAACACTTATAATGGATCAGCACGTCAACCAGACCGCGCATTAACTTTAAGACTTGATCAAACTAACCTATCTTAATTAACAGTCTTAATCATTCATCAACACTTAGACTAATTCAAACATATGTAATAGAATGAATTATTCAATGTTGCGTGCCCTGATGTAGCACTTCAACTTCAACAATTAGCTCTATGATTATTTAACAAATCCAGACATTCAAGACTTATAGATACTAAGCATTAACATTCATCCATATATGAACTACTTAACATCTTATTCCCATCTCTTCCTCGGCGAATATAGATAAAAGCAACAAATATTGGATAACTGTAACATCAAGCATTCATATTAAGCAATCAAACAATGGCAAACACACAAACAATCACATAACATGGTATTTAACGTGGTTCACCCCCCAGATGGAGGCTAAGTCCACAAGAACTGTTGTTATATTGTCTTTAGGGAAGGGTACACCATTTCTTCGTCTGCGCACTCAGCTGTAGAGCCTTTACAATAGCTTCAAACTTATAGACTCTGATAATATTCAATAATGACCAACAAAAATGAAGAGTAACCCTTCCCATACAAAATCATGCCTTATTTATAGATCAAGACCCGTAGGTCATGTATTTACATTTCAAAGGAAGAAACCCTTAGGTTTACAAAACTGTCACGTGCGCACCAATAGGTTTCTCTCGCCAAGCTGATCCTTCTTTCACAGCCTTTAGACAAGTGGTTCAAGTAGTAGTTCTTTGTGTGTGCGACCAGTCACCTTCCTCCGAATCTGCACCTACCCACCGCTTGGTAGTTATCGAGTATCTTTGCCAAAAAATAGATCTCTGATAACCTAACAGGAATATGTGTTGTCTTCCGTCCAACACTCTGCTTCGCTGGATATTCCGTTGACCGAACACATCGCAGTACTGGTCTCCTCGCAGCACTGACTTCGCAGCTCTTCCGACACTGCGTTGCACGCAACTTGGCAACATACCAAAACGTATCCCAAAATTGTTCCAACTGAACTGCGCTCATCTCTGCAGTTCTCAAAATCCTTTCTGCTCAAAATGCCCCACCTGGGCCAGGCCCAAAACCACTTATGCTTTCCCATTTATCTGTGGATAGAAAGTAGACCTCTTCAACTTAGTGTCTATCTTCTCCCAAAGTGTAGTTTGAAAGGAACTGAGAAATCTTGTATCTCTATCTTGTTATCCCAAAGTGCACCCATACCTTTTCAAATAACAAGTTTGTTGCTTCTTTTCCTTCGATTGTCTTTCTACAAGCCATGAGAATGTGCATCTTACTAAACATGTCAACTACCACAAATAAATAATCATTCCCCTTTCTGGTTCTTTCCATACCATCCACGGTCTGGTAGGTACAAGTAAGGGATGGTGTAGACCTTGCTTCCTATTTTTGGGCTTGCTTGTACAACATAGTATGCATAATCTAATTAATTGAGCTAAAACTTCTTACATTCTAGGCCAATAAACATACCTTTATATGTTGGCAATTGTATTCCCAACACCAAAATGCCCCGCAACTTTGGAGTTGTGATCCTCTCTGATAAGTTGCAATCTCTCACATTTAGAAACATAGAGCTTGTCCAACTTGTAGAATAACCCATCCTAGAGATGATAGTTATCCTTGTTGTCACCTTATTCTACATAAAATTGGCCTTGTAGTTGTTGAAATACCTACTTGAAGTCCTCGTCTTCTATCTATTCCTCCTTGTATGCATCATGGGTGAAAGGATCCATATGCACAAGAGTATCCAAAGTTGTGATATTGGTTGTAGGTGGCCTTGAGAGCATGTCTATGAGCTTGTTTGTACAACTCTTATTGTATTTGATGATAAGAAGGATTTGTTGTAAAAATCCCATCCACTTGTAGTGTTGGGTTTGTTATAGCTTATTGTGGGCCTGCAAATAGTGTAGTGATTGGTGATCAATGTGAATGATGGTCTCCTTGCCAATAAGATAGTGCTTCCATTTATTAACAATTTGAACCAAGGCATAGAGTGCCTTGTCATATGTAGTGTAGTTTAGGACTCTTCCATAGAAAATTTCATAACGATAGCATACGAGTTTTCCTCCTTGCATCAAAACTGCTCCCATAGCATATCCACTTGCATATGTCTCCAATTCGAAAGGCTTTTGTAAGTTTGGCAATGCGAAAAATGGTGTCTAACTAATATTTCGTTTGAGCCCTTCAAAGTCTTTTCGTTGATTCTTTTCCCACTGGTAACCCTTGTTGTTAGTTGTTATCGCATGGAGAGGTGCAACCATAGCTGAAAATGAAGCTATGAACTTCTAAAAGTATTTTTCTTCCCCCAAATAGATCCTAACTTCAATGGCATATGTAGGATTTGGCCACTTGGTGATGGCCTCTATCTTTGTAGGATCAATCTTAAGCTCTCCTCCACCAATCACATGCCTTAAATACACCAAATACTGCTAAGAAAATTCATATTTCTTAAGGTTTTCCAATAATTGATGTTTGTTCAGGTTCTCTAACACCTACTTGAGATGTGTGATTTACTCTTCCTATGTAGCACTATAAACCAATATATCATCTAAACACACTATTACAAATGAATCTATAAAAGGACATAATACATCAATCATCAAACAAATAAATGTATCTAGTGCATTACATAAACCAAAAGGCATTACTAATCATTCATGTAGATCTCACCTAGTATTGAAGGTAGTCTTCCAGGTGTCTTCTTCTTCACTTGTACCTAGTAGTATCCTAATTTGAGATCCAACTTGGTGACGTACTTAGCATGCTACAACTGATCTAGCAAATCATTGATCCTAGGTAGAGGGTATCAATTCTTGAAGGTGATCTTATTCAATTCTCTATAGTCAATACACATCCTCCAAGTCCCGTCCTTCTTGGGTACTATGATGAAGGTTACCCACAAGGTGAGGTTCTTAGTCGGATTACTCCATGCTCCAACAGTTGTTATAACTTCTTCTTCTCCCAAAACAAATTGTCTATATATTCAATTGTTTGGTAATGGAGAATTAGGAAATAGTTGTATCTAATGTCCACTTCCCTCTTAGGAGGTATCCCTTTAGGATCTTGGAACACTTGTTTGTATTCTTGCAAAAGATTCTCCAATTGATGTTTATGCTCTATAGTACATCCCTCCATAAATGGCTCAACTTTTACCGATTCACCATCTTGTTGATTATGTCTTAAGAAAAGAAATACAAACTTTCTACTTGAACTAATCAACTTCTTGGCTTGGTTGGCACTTACCAGAGAGATCTTCGATTTATCTTTGTGTGCATTAATGATGAAACATTTCCCATCATTGATAAAGAGGTATTGGTTTTCTTTCCTCGTGAAGATTGCATCCCTCATATACATGTGGGGGCTTCCAAACATTACGCCACAAACATCAAGTGGCACTAGAACTACCTCCACTTCATCAATATAATATGCACTTATAGCAAATTTAACCTTGCACTATTTTGTAACCTTAAGTTCTACATCCTTATATATGCATCCCAATGGGTAAAGGCTAGGATGATCATGAAATTCCAATCCAAGCTTACTAGTTCTTTTGCTATGATATTAGCCCGTGAACTAGAATCAAATAGAGCATCTACCTTGGTCTTTTTGTAGTGAATATTGATGTGAAAGAGTTGCGTCGTCCCCTTCTCTTCCTTGTGATGGAGACTACTTAGGTTCACCTCCTTCTGCACTATAGTGTAGATAATCTTCTTATCTACATCTGAGCTACTCTCTACTTGGTTGTTTGAATCCATGGCCAGCATGTTCTTCTTCTTGGTGTCCTTCTTGCGATTCTTTGGGTTCAACACTAAATGTAGCTTCCAACACTTGTCTTCAATGTGACTATCAATGTTGCATTGATTGCAGTGTTTTTTTGGATCCTTGCACTGATGTGCCATGGATGTAGTCTTATTATCTTTTCATTTCCACTTTGTATTCCCATCTTTTGAAATATTTAGGTTTTCTTTCTTCTTGGAACTACCTAGCTACCCTTTCTTCCTATCCATATTCTCTAGATACTATGCTTGCACACTGGCCTCATCAATAGTTCTAGGCTTGAAGAGCATCACTTGCCTTCTTAAATGGTCGTAGAGACCACCCAAATACTTGACAGGTACATCCAGGTTCTTGGGAGATATACCCAACATAATGATCATTTTTCTAAACTCAGTGGTGTACTCTTATACACTTTTGCCTTGCCTTTGTTGGAAGTAATGCCAAAAGATTCATTGGTCCTCTTCATACACAATAGGGTAAAATTGGGACTTGATGAGGGTTTTAAAATCCCCCCACTTAGTTATTGGGGGATCCCCCTTCAACTAAAGTGTCTCCATGTGGATTTCCAACCAAGTTCGGGCATGGCCCTCCTATTTTAGTCTAGCAAATGATATATTTTACTCCTTTGCTATGATATGGACACTAAAATAAACTTCTAATTTTTGCAACCACTGATTCAACTTAATAACATTGGTCTCACATTTATAGGGCTTGGTGTCCAATTTTGCTTCCACTTTAAACATAGATTGGGAAGAATTGTTTGCAGTCAAAACTTGGTTTCTCTTTCTCTGGAATTTTTTTCAGCTCCTTTTATGGGTCTTAAGTGTCCCCCGATTCCCATCTGAACCTACTTCCAAGTTATATCCACCAAACTCACCGAAAGGTCCAAAATTTCTCTCTAGATTCGCCATGAGGATTTACATATTGTGAGAGATATCAACGACTCGTATTTCCAACTTTGTAAATCACTATCCATATTCGCCCCTTGATTCTTCATTGGACTCATCCACCATGGCCAGGATTTTAATACTTTTTCTTTATTTTTCCAACTCCTAGATCTTGCAATTTTCCATAGAAACCCTAAATAAAACTATTCTAGTACCAATATTATCTATAAATTGTTATGGATATTCCATTGGAACAATTTGTCACAACGGATCTTACAACTTTATGCAAACTCCTAATTATCCGGTGTTTATTGAATATTTAAGATTCATTATTGTTAGCGTAATCTCTCAGAATGCTAAAATAAATTGAAATTGAAAGGAAAATAAATAGAGCAAAATAACACATCCACACAAATAACACAAGATATACCCCGACAAAACCCACTATGGGAAAAAAACTAGCTAAAATTGAGGATTATGCCTTACTCATTTCTTCTCCAATATGCAATGCAAATACAGAGAAAGTGATACTCTCCATGGAGTTACCTATGACACTGTGGCCTGTTTGGCTCCTACAAGGTCACCTACTTCCTCTTTTATGCTCTAATATCCACTCACTAGCTCTTGCTAAGCTATGGAACAATACAATAATACTATAAGAATGGAACCCCTTCTTATATTTAACAATGTCCTGATAGCCATCTAAAGTTAGTTATAGGTTGTTTGCATGCCTTAACTCTCAATTAGGGTTAGTATTTTGGACACTCTAGATTGTTCTTAAAATTCCACACGTGACTAGTTCCACATGTGTGGGTAATTAGAGTTAGCATGGAATCCACTCGGTACATGGTGATCAACAGGATAGGTCAACTTGCGGGAGGCATAATTTCCTCATATGGACTCCAATTGAGGTGATCTTTGTGATGTTGGAAATCTCTCAAAGTGTAGAATAATGCCATGAGGTTAGAACTTTGTTCATGAACTTTTGACCCCAAAAATATTGTTCAATCCCTGAAATGCGCCTCTAAAGGTTATGGACCCCAAATCTACAAAGTAAGACCTACCCCTAAAATGGGCCCTACAAACCAATCCATCCAATCTTTCCACCCATAAAGCATAAAAAAAGATGACAAATTATATATTGATCCATTTCAGATCAATATGGCGGTGAAACTAAGCTACAATGAAGACAAGGACTATTACCTTTATAATTGAAAGTTAAGTATTATGTGGAACTTGTCATCTTATCTGGAAATTAATTGTTGTGATAATTATTTCTAAGATTGGTTGATAGCTAGAAATATTACTCATGATATTATATGTTTATGCTGATGACACATGTGAATGGTGAATATACCAAGTAAGGAAATGGGTGGATATTATGAGCTGGAAAGCTTGGGGAAAAGGTCACTGCAAGAACATTGGAACCTTATGATTGCTACATATTACTAGTTGAGTAGAGGTTGCTAATGGGATGCTTGGTAGTGAGAGTCTATAAGTTGTGCTCTTCTTGTGCAAGAAAGCCTTGGCGAGAGATGGATTTCCCTAGTGATTGTTTCGAAGAGAAGGGGATGCCCGATCTTCGAGGGTGAGTGGCTGCAGCGAAGTTGCAACTTGAATGAATCTACTAAGAGAGATCCATGTCACAAGTCCATAATCAAGAAGGGTTTGTTAGAAAGAGTAGTGAGTTGAATTCTTTCCCATGGCATCCATGTGAAGGCAAATAAATATCCATATAGATAAGTATTGGAATACAATATTGTACTTATTGCTAATATGAATATACATGCTTGATTAGAGATATTGAAATTCCAATGGACATAATAGTTGTTACATGAGAATGGATATAACATGCATATTTTCCTCTTGATGATTGATATAGATACATGTTGATGTGCCAAGCCTGGGAAGACAACCAGGGAGAGGAACAATCATGTTGATGCATTGTGTAGGACATAGCCAATAGCTATGTCAAATTGCAAGGAACAAGAATGTTGTGGAAAATGCAGCTGAAGAAGCAATGTGTGAGCTAAGGGATGCCATATGGTGCCATATTATACATGTTCAAAGACATAAACAAGTCTTGTCATTGTACATATATATATTGTTGATGATGCAACGAGGACGATGCATAAATTAAGGGGGAGGGGAATGTAACATCCTGTTTTTTACCCCATGATGTAATTCTTTATGTAACGACGAAATGGCTAGAAACCAATTATAAATGGTCTAGGATGATCAAATGTATTGTAATGATGTACAATGATATTTAACATAAATCCTTAATGGTTGTAGATGAAGAAGGATGAAGAAGAGATAGGGGGCTATGATTCCACAAGTGGGGGAAGTGAAAGGGGGTCTAAGTGGGAGATGACCTTAGTGACTTATTAATCTAAGTCACTATCCCTTCTTGAAAACCTTAGAAGGTGATTTTATCCTAAGGTCCCTCAAGCCATGTTTATGAGAGTGGTTTAATTAGCCTTAAATTTATTATTATCATAAGTTGGGATTAAGAGGGGAAAAGTGGGCTCCTCTTGAGTGACACATGACAAGTTAAATCCATGCATATATAATGTGAGATTAATTGAATTAGAGTCCCATTCATTCTAACATTTCCAACATGTTAGCATTCAGTTTGCCATGCCGGTTATCATTCTAATCATCTTAGATGGTGCTTGTGCGAGAAAACCTGGCCTACAACTGAGGTCCCTAGAGTCCTGACATGGAGACTCCCTAGCTGGCTTATGCTGGAGCACTGGAAGAGAATGGTGATAGCTTGAGGGACTAGATGCATAGAATGGGGGTCCCATTCCTTGTGTTTTGTAGGCTGATGGGGGATGAGTGCTAGTGGATTGGAACAACTGTAGAGACAGTTTGGCTCTAGATATATCCTAGCATAGAGATTCATTGACCAACCTGTGCTAGAGAAGTAGAAGGGAATTGGGATAGCCAGAGGGAATCATTATAGAGAAGGGGATCACATTCCTTGTGTTGTGCATGTTGATGGGGGGGGGAGTGCTAGGAATTCTAATAGTTGAAGAGTGGCTTTGGAACTGGATATGTGTATGAGTTCTAGCCATTTCCTCGAGTTGTGCAACATGGATTTGGGCTGAGTAGAAGACTTGGGAAACTTCGTCTCTTGTGGACTAATAGCCCTAGCTCGGGGGTGGCCTCTGTTATA
This sequence comes from Larix kaempferi, assembly GCA_027924585.1. Taxonomy (NCBI): domain Eukaryota; kingdom Viridiplantae; phylum Streptophyta; class Pinopsida; order Pinales; family Pinaceae; genus Larix; species Larix kaempferi. The sequence goes on along the minus strand of BSBM01000797.1, from coordinate 2,137,282 downwards.
GGAATAAAAGGCGTGACAAAGTGCCTACCACTAGGAGGAACATATTTTGTCTCCAGCTAGTTGGAGGACTTTAATAGACAAGTTTCTATTTCTATCATGAAATCCATATATATATTTCTTGTTGTATATTTGTTTAATTCACTATTTATGGAAATTTTGTATGCATGGATATCATGGGCATTGTATGGATGCATTCATGGTCAGAATGCTTGCATGTTTTAGAATGGGGAATTTAAGTTTATTTGATTGCGATTGGGGAATTTAAGTTTATTTGATTTCTATAATTGTACTTCCACAATATAGTTAGCCATATAAGTTTGAATGTGGTATCATAGATTAAAATTTCCTTGGTGAAATTGAGTACCCCATGGTCTCCATAGTGGAAAGAGGCTGCTAGGTATGTGACGAGATGGATACACTTATATAAATGTGACTAAGGAGTCAAACCCACCATTGCAAGTGTCCTCACTTGATTGTTCCACTTGAAGGGCGAAGCAAAGCCATGAATCAAACAATTTAGACCAAGAAAGGGTACCAACCCCTTTGACCAAGCTAGAAAACACATTGCAATTAACATTATCAAAAAATCAAATAATGACAATCATGACTAGGTGACTCCACCTACATATCCAAAAGTAATTATACATGGAGCTTTAGTGAATGATCTTGCCCCAACCACTACGGGGAAAGATGTAGACACTAATATAGAGATCACTAAGGAATTGAACCCATCATTACAAGTGTCCTTACTCAATTATTTTCCTACATATATGGAGCTAATGCATGAATTGAATAACTTAAACCAAGAAAGAGATCCAATCTCTTTGACCAAGTTAGAAATGACATGCAATTAATATTTTAAAAACAATCAAATAGTCTCAATCAAGAAAAAATAAAAAATACAACTTGTTAATAGTACATGATTAGTAGTGAAGGGTAGGTGACCTTGGCCTTTTAGCAAATTACAACATTGAATCTAATCTTTAATCTTTAAGTTGTAGGTGTCAAAATCTAGAACTTTAAACCTTGTCTTCATTTTTTTTTTAAACCGTAGAAATCCCTAGTTACCGCAGATTGCTTTGCTGAAGTAACTGCTATATCTGACAACTAGGGAAAAAACCAGAAGTTGGCCCAACCTTAGTTTGACATAGAAGAACATTTTCCCCAAGGACAAGTAGAACTGTCACCGTGGAGGACACAATGATTTAAAGGGATCTTTATACCCCTTGCGGGGATGGTAACTAGATCTCCATCAAATCAGCCAAAAGACCCACCATTGGCTATTAACCTCAAACCCAAAGTCCTCATTCAATTTACAATAACAATCACAACTTAATTGGCTTCCATAAATTTGAAAATAAAGAAATAACTTTCCATATTTCACTTTATCCCCATGTATATAAGTTTACACATGACTGAAATCATTATAGGAACAGTTTACAAAATGACTCCACCAAATGGGCTTGTGGAGATTTCAAACTTAATGTCATCTCACTTTTCCAATGGTGTAAGAGAATTTAGGAAGAGATCATCTTTTGAAGGATGTTTCTTTTGAACACATATACCGTCAGCACAATACAAGGGCGGATCTGTTCTCAAAACAGGCCATGGATGGAGAGGAGGGTACCATATTCTGGGAAGCAATCCAGGATCAGCTGGTCATATAGAGAAGGAAAGTGTCAACATTTTCATTTGGATGAAGATTGTTACTATCAGTACATAAGTCAACTTTTGACTTATATTTTTTTTGTACTATTTGATTCTATAGGAATATAATCAAATAGGAATAACAATAATACAATTTTTTTCCGAAAACACCACTAAATCTTCCCTTCCCCAGGGATCAAATTTGAAGGGTGGAGTCCCATTTCACTTTGAAGGGCTATGAGATATTGAACCCTTCAATGCTGCCATGTAAAAATAAGTTATTCTTTTCATTTGAAAATGTAATAGTACATCAAAATTTCAATGTTTTTGTAGTGGATATAGCAGCACTGAACATTATATATGTCATATAACACAACCATATTTCGCCCCAATCTAGCGGCTCAGTCTCTAGGCCACTATGCCACCTTTGCCATCTTAGTAGTTTCCCAAATTGAGCAAAGAGAACTATCCGACTCTAGGCAACTTTTGTTCTCAATAGCTAATTATGGACCCTGTATACTTCTTCTTTATAGCCCCCCTCGTAGATCTCGTTATACATACTAAATCTGTGATATGATGGAGTAGAGGATGGGTTGTGAAGCATAAGGAAAACGTAGGTAGACCAAGTAGAGAGGAGATGCATAGATGGTTGAAGTTCATGTTTTTTTCCAGACCAACTGATGAGGGCAACAAAATCAAAAGGTAAAGTAGCACTGTCATTCTAAGAATCAAGATTACAAAAACATTTTTGTCCCAGTTCATACAGTTGAACACGGATTGTAAGTGTAGTAGCATTGGTGGTCTTCATATTAATAAATACCAAGAATCTTAAACCGTGTACTAGAGGAAGGTGTCGATTCGATCACTGAGCAATTGGGGAAAATAGCTCATGTAATACAGTTTTAGATACAAAGTATGGATTCTTGATTTGACTCATTAACTAGATGCATGGAGGTTGGCAGAGTGGGAAATTCCCCAAATCCCTGGGCTTTTTGGTAAAGTTGGGGGGTGCATTGCGCACACCTGTTTCCTGTAGGGATGCAACCGTGTCCAGTGGCAGCTGAATGGGGAAGCACTCAGTTTCAGAGTGAAAACAATGGTCTTCCTTGTCCCCTCCATTTCACGAAAGTTAAAGGGTAGCTAAATTCTCAAGAGCTTCGATCAGGCGACAATGGAAAATAGGGAAAGGCAAGGAGCACATGGAATCATATATATGTGTATACACATGACATATGAAGAAATAAGCAATTGCTGTTGTTGCTACAATTGGGAATTGATAAATGTCGTTCTAAACAGCCTCTGACAGAGATTTGTGACAAACCCACTCTCGTGGTCCAGGATTCAAATTTGAAGCCCTCAAAGTCCATTTGAAGTAACAAAATTTGATTCAAATAATAATATTGTGTTTGAACTTTGAAGTTACAGAATTTTAATCAAATAACAAAAATTTTAAATAATTGATGGGATCATGAATGGATAAAATGATGTACATACCTGTAAATTCATAGGATGTCAGCAATCTAGTCAGCCTCGAAGTTGAGCTCCTCAAAGAAAATGAATTTCTTTAAATATGTTTATGGCAGGCTGGCATTGCCAGCTTCGCCCCACAAACTCTTCTGGAGGACTGGAGGAGATAGGGTAGGTGGAACTTGGAAGTATCTCAACCACAGTGGAGTAGGGGTATAAGAAAAAGCTTGTTTGTATTCTTGTAATATTATATATTGATGGTCGGAGCCATGGAAGCATGGAATTCGAGCATTGACTTGATACAACAAAGAAAACACAAGGTGGGACTCAGGAGCTGCAGGATTGACTTGATACTGTTAATTTTTCAGAATTTACTTCAATCTAATATAGGATCTTAACTGAGAGAACAACATGTGCAGCATATCTACAGCATATCAATCATAGACACAATAATGCAAGCACACAAGAGACACAGAGTTTACTTGGGGAAAACCATAATGGTGAAAAACCCCAATAACTTCCTCAGAGATAGATAGAGCAATGATACAACGCAAGCATAATAGACAGACATCTCCTAGCAGCAGATTCTCCTCCTCCACAAGTGCGCCACTCTCCAAAGAGTGTGTGAGAGAATAGAATGATGAAATAGAGTGCCTCCCGCACTCTATTTATACTTGACTTGACTTGCCTAATAACCTTTACTAGGTCAGCCTTAACTTAACCACATAACATAATGCTGACTGGGTTGACACCCAATAGGGTGGTCTAATAACCCTTTGATCGACACGGACGACCCCCAATAGGGTGGTCTAATAACTCTTCGACCCACATGACTTATACAGGGCCGACCCCAACAAGGTGGTCTAATAACCCATCAAGTATAAGTTACGATACTTACAATATAAATGACGACACTTCCATATAGAGGAATAATAACATCTCTATAGGAATACAAACACTTCCGTATAGAGGAATAATACCATCTCTATAGGAGTACAATATACATATATGAAATACATTCCGAAGTTACATATACATCAACACTCCCTCTTAACTAGGAAGGTATTTCTCGACACAGGTCTTCTAGCACAAGTCTTCTTCTCTAGATCATCGTCACTAGATAATCATCATCGAGTCATTGTCATCATCACTGCTACTTCTATCTCAATCAATTTCTGAATCTACTCGTCATAGGATGTTCTACAGAGCCAGTCCTTTTTCATACTGGATGTAGGCCCACCACCTGCAGGTCTTCATCGTCACTGGCCATACTGTGGAATCCTCAGGACTTATTATGTGTGTCACAAAACCTCACAAGAGCATCCCAGGTTGTTATGAGCACACGACTCTACCTGTAGGATCTCCCAGGGCCATATTATATGTGACATCACCACAAAACCGTGCAAGAGCATCCCAGGCTTTTACGAGCACACAGCTCTACCTATAGGATCTCGCAGGGCCAAATTACATGTGGTCATGGAAAAATCTCGCAAGAGCATCCCAGGACTTATTACGGGCACACAACCCAACCTATCGGGACATATTATATGCCATAGGACAAAACCTCGAAAGAGCATCTGCCAGATATCCCAGGGCCAAATTATATGCCATAGGAAAAACCTCAAAAGACTATCTGCAGATCTCCCAGGGCCAAATTATATGTCCTCCCAAAGCAAAACCTCGAAAGAGCATTTGCCAAATATCCCAGGGCCAGATTACATGCCATAGGAAAAACCTCGAAAGACTATCTGCAAATCTCTCAGGGCCAAATTATATGCTTATCTGCACAACCTGTTCCACGACCAAAGAGTATCAACCTAATACTCACCATACATCATCCTGATGTACACATGATCATCCTGATCATCATCACTGCATCATCCTAATGCATGTCATCTGGAGCAACATCCTGAAGCTCGTCATCCATGATCATCCTGATCATACAATGTATCTACCTGATGCATACCAAGTATCTACCTGATACATATCATCATACATGATCCACTTGATCATACAATGTATCCTCCTGATACATACATAGATACATGATCCACCTGATCACACAACGTATCTACTTGATACATATCAACATACATGATCTACCTGATCATACAAAGTATACACCTGATACATATACAGATACATGGTCCAAGCATCCAACATGATGCATATACAAAATACATACAAATGATCCAACTGATCATATCCAGCATCCAAAATGATGCATACATACATAAATGATCCAACTGATCATATCCAACATCCAACATGATGCATATACATATACAGAGTAGTAACTGGAGCATCGTCCTGATGCTCATCATCCATGATCCTCCTGATCATCATAGCATCGTCCTCTTCAGATCATCTCATCGTCCACGAAGCATAGCTCAGATGCACATCATCCAACACTTACACCACCGACATGGAGAACACATCTACCACCATTCGGGGAAGGCTTCAGCCCTTACTTTTTCACCATGGGAGAACACATCTACCACCATGTGAAAAATGGCTTTAGCCCTTACATCTATACCATGGGAGAACACATCTACCACCATGTGAGAATGGCTCAGCAATTACATCACGACCATGGGAGAACACATCAACCATGTCAGAAAAGCTCATGTGCATCTGCATCTTCCGGACTCATCACTTCCCTTTGGAAGGAACCTCGATTTGAAGTGCACCAAGCCTCTCTCTGAAGTACTCAAACTGCACTCTGGCCAACGGCTTGGTCAATACATCTGCAACCTGCTCATCCGTCGCAACATACTCTGCTTCGGCTGTACTCAGTGCTACGCAGGACTGCTTCCTACTAAACCAAGAGATCACACCTGATCCCATACTGAAGCAGCACCCAGATGTGCTCTTCCTATTTGCAGCACTGTCTGCCCAATCTGAATCAACATAACCTTGTAGGTTAAACTTTTAATTTGCATCATACTTGAGCCCATAATCAACTGTACCCTTCAGGTACCTCAAAATATGCTTTACAGCAACCAGGTGAACACTCATCGGATCCGTTAGGAACTGGCTCAATGTGTTCACTGCAAAGCAAATATCTGGTCTGGTGTTCATCAGGTACATTAAGAACCCAATCATCTGACGATACATAGAGACATCAGCCGGCTCAGATGAGCATCATACAGAAGCTTCAGTTTCGATGCCATAGGTGTGGCCATGGCCTTACAGTCCATCATGCCGAACCTCTTCAGGATATCTTCTACATACTTCCCTTGTCCAAGGAAGATCCCATCTGCACTCTGCCACACCTCCATACCTAGAAAATAGTGCATCATCCCCAAGTCCTTCAACTCGAACTCGGCAGCAAGCTTCCGTTGCGTGTTGGCAATCAATCTATCTTCACCTATAATAAATAGGTCATCCATATACAAAAGTAGTATCACTGGATTGCCTTCCTCAACTTTGTAGTAAAGGTTGGAATCCGCTTTACTCTTGGTAAAGCCCAAACTGGATAGAAAGCTGTCTATCCTACCATACCAAGTTCTGCACGTATATGACTCCTTGTCATGTGTCTCAGAACCAAGTGGTTGCTTCACATACACTTCTTCTTCAACTACACCATTCAAGAAAGCTGTCTTGAAATCCATCTGGTGTATCTTCAATTTTATCACTGCAACCAGAGCAAGTACGGATCTAATGGAAGTGTGTCTGGCTACAGGAGCAAAAAGTCTCTATGCTACCACCTGCAGTATGCTTGATCTTGTAGATCCTCTTGGAAGTCACTACAGACTCCCCTTCAAGTCTTGGGACTGCATCCCAAACATCTTCATGATCGACTGGTACTCCTCGATCATGACATTCTTCCCAGATCCTGGGAACTTCAATATTTTCAATAGATAACTTTGTTGTTGAACAAATGTTGTAGTCCTTATTTTGTAGGTATACGATTTTTCCTACACAACAAGTTAAATTGCATGATTAGAAAACATCTCATAGTTTTCAGAACAAATTCTTACACGTAAAGAAATATGTCATATAGTCATGCAATTATCTTAGCCAATGCTTCAATACAACATTTATCCATATCCCGTAACTTTCTAGATGCCTTCCAATCTTTACCAGAACATTGTTAAGAGTGTGCACAACTCCCAACATGTCAGCAAAGAGGTTTCATTCTAGATAAGTAGCAATGGAATGTTGTACAGTGCCATAGGCCACTTACCCATGTATATTAGTAGTATATTGTTCATCAATGCAACTATTCTAATATGCATAATACACAACCTAATTCTAGGAACATGAGTATATATATTATTGAACAGTATTATTTAAACAATAAAATATGCAAGGAATGATAATTCAAATACTTATCTTTGTTTGTTTGTTGGGTTGACTCCCTCTCAGTCTTTGCTTCTTTTTTGCAACTCCATTCTGATGTGGATTGTGAGAAGTGGTCAACTCCCTCTGAATATCTGCATCCTTGCAGAAACTACTGAAGTGTGCTCCTTCTTCATCTTTGCTTTCTTGCAGGAACAACTGGAGTGTGCTCCCTCTTGATCTTTGCTTCCTTGCAGGAACAACTGGAGTGTGCTCCCTCTTGATCTTTGCTTCCTGGATTACCTGTCCTTGAACTTATATCCATCACTATGCATGCTTATTAGTATCATCATTGTGTTATCCTTGAGGTCTCATACATTCATTAGTATAATCTTAATACTTTCAAAACACAATAATCTTAAACATGTATAGTCATGATCATTTCAAGCACAGATAATAAATATTAGTATTCAAGGTTTCAGGGAAGTCTTCTTTTACTCATGCATATTCTTATTTGATGATAGGACTCTTCTGGTTAGTTAAATCATCAATCATAAAATGCATAAACCATTGATTACTTACATTTCTAACTTTGTGAATAAACATAACCAATCATACAAAGTATACTTATATAAGGGATCCTAACACAAGGTAGGATTCTAACTTGATATAGGAAAAACATACCTGGATTGGTATGTTAGCTAGTTATGTCTAACATACCCACATGATATCTTCTTGTTCTCTTCAATGATTTGTGCTAGTAACCTGCATATCTCATAGGTTAACCATTATAGAACCAAGTTATACATACCTCACAAATAGATCTTCTAAGTGATTCATGACAATGGATAAATCTCTATCCTCATGTCATCATAATCATATGTTCTTGAACTAGAACATGATTTGTCTTTCTTGGTGTACCTTTCATGTTAGCGGACAACATAAACCTCATACAACACCATAATGCATTAGTACAATCATAAGTGTCAACACCCTAATCAATGCATTCATAATTTTATTATGGTGATACGACAAGTCTAAATTTAATCGAGATTGTACTAACCGTAATAACATGAAGACAAATATACCATAAACTTAATCATGAACAAATCTCGAAACATACCTGGGTAAGTCATACCTGTCGAGATTGCTTGTAATCTTCTTATGTAAGGCCTTAGCTTCATCTCCCTCTGAAATAGGAACTTGTTCACTTATGCAGGTGACCAATCCATTCTCTTCTAGGATTAACCCAATCCACTTGATTTGCAGGAACCGGATCTGGAGCTAGATTAGGGTTTGTCAGAGAAACCCTACAAATTCAAACTTTGAATTTCAAACTTCCGAAAGGATAGAAATATGCTCTTTGATGAGCTGATCAAGCTGGTATACTCATAATTTGAAAATTGCAAAGTTTCACCCCTCAAATTTGCCTTTGAAGCTTCTAGATTCACTAGACATGACATCGAACTAGGGTTTGATAAATCCCATCCTTCTGCCCAATCAAAATGTTCGATCCAAAGCTCTAAGCTTCTATTTTTCTGAGGAGTTTCCAGCCGTGGTCACAGATTTCAAAAATTTCCATTTTTGCAGAAGCCCTAATTTTCCACTATTTCGATCAAAGTCTCGAACTAGGGTTTGATCAAGCTCGGCCTTCTGCTAACCAAAAATTCTGATCTTGGTCTCTAAATTTCGATTTTGATGAGTAGCATTCAGCCGTAGTCTCCGATTACAAAAATTCCAACTTTCTCCAAAACCCTAAATTCCGAAAGCCATGAATGAAGGTGCTAAAAAATAATTCTGTTTTGACAAAAATATGTACCTGATTGTTTCTGGTGTAAGTCCGAACTTTTCGATCCACAGGGTCTGAAATGTTTTTCTGTGATAGCCCGACCTGTCATCTTTCCAACCCCATAGGTCTGACCTCAAATGGATTCTCTGAGAGAGAGTTATGCCAAGTTTCGCAACATGACCTGTTTATGGGATAAAACAAGAGAGTGAACTTGTACGGCGTGCCACGTGTCACTGGTTCAGTTTCGGCCTCTAAAACAATCACCTATGAAAGTACAGTCCGTGCACTACCTGTCACTTTTTACGAAATTTCATTTGGAGCTTCCTAGCCCAAGTTATGACCTTTTTTCCAAGGTCACATGTTTATGACTGAGATCTGGAAGAGGCAGAAACCCTATATTGTACAGATCATAAATCACAAAGTACAATGAATTACAGGTTTTCCTTTGGACACAAGGTACATGGGGATCTTAGATTCACCCTGTACGATTTTCAGATCCTGAAACCTTGCCAAAATTTATTTATAGCGAAAGTTCTACGATGACTGGTTTTTGCTATATCAAGCCCTAGCTTCGTAATTGCAACAAGTGTCATACATGCCATACCATGCCTTCTTTCAGGCTAGCTCTGATATCATGTTAATTTTTCAGAATTTACTTCAATTTGATCTAGGATCTTAACTGAGAGAACAACATGTACAGCATATCTACAGCATATCAATCATGGACACAATAATGCAAGCACACAAGAGACACAGAGTTTACTTGGGGAAAACCATAAAGTTGAAAAACCCCAATAACTTCCTCAGAGATAGATAGAGCAATGATACAACCCAAGCATAATAGATAGACATCTCCTAGCAGCAGCTTCTCCTTCTCCACAAGTGTGCCACTCTCCAAAGAGTGTGTGAGAGAATAGAATGATGAAATAGAGTGCCTCCCGCACTCTATTTATACTTGACTTGACTTGCCTAATAACCTTTACTAGGTCGACCTTAACTTAACCACATAACATAATGCTGACTGGGCCGATACCCAATAGGGGGTGGTCTAATAACCCTTTGACCCACATGGCCGACCCCCAATAGGGTGGTCTAATAACCCTTCGACCCACATGACTTATACAGGGTCGACCTCAACAAGGTGGTCTAATAACCATCAAGTATAAGTTACGACACTTACAATATAAATGACGCCACTTTCGTATAGAGGAATAATAACATCTCTATAGGAATACAAACACTTCCATATAGAAGAATAATACCATTTCTATAAGAGTACAATATACATATATGAAATACATTCCGAAGTTACATATACATCAACAGATACAACAAAGAAAACACAGGGTGTGAGGCTAGGAGCCGTAGACGGTAGGATTAACTTGATACAACAAAAAAAACACAGTGCTATAGGTAGGGGCCACGAGCGGGAGCAACAACCTGCAACATTACAAAAAGTTTCTGGATTGTGGATTTTGTCTGAAATGCCAAATTCAGGGCACATTAACATAATATATTATACATTGAATACTCAATTAACTCACGGAGTTAACATTCACGAATTGGTATGTGATAACTGGTAACTTGGTAAGCCCGCTCCCAACAACACCTATGGGCCACCAACCAGGTTTAATAAATTTGTTGATGCCATTAAATGTGTTAAACACGTAAGCGCTAGCTACAAACACGAGAACTTGGAAGCGTTCAAGCCATGGACTGCTCAGTGTAAGCCTATCCACTTAAGTTGGTCAATGATATTATTAGAGACTCAATGGTCCATGATCCATGGATGATCGAACACGTGGATATTGGAGAGTAACCGAGTCCCACTCCCAAGTCACCTAGCTAGTAGCCGCATTCCCAATTTCCCACTGAAAACTATTAATGGGTGAAATTTGAAGCTACCCTTTTATTGCAATTTTAAACAATAGTGGTTAATTTAATTATTGAAGGGCTTATCATGAAATTAAATTTTTTTTGCTTGGTAAAATTTTAAGTGGCCTTCTATGACGTGTAAAATGGAAGGGCTTTGAAGGCTTCAAATTTGGAGCCGCCTCCTCATTGGGATGACAACATACATCACAACATGGCAATTTTGTGGATTGGCATGATGAACTGGCAAAATTGGGATTTAATGGTTCCTATTTTCTCCGTCGTCCATCAATTTGGAGCGTTTCTAGAAAGCATTGACATTTCTTCGGTCCAGCGGCTTTCTATCTCCGCAAGCCCACCAGCCGTCTGGCATTTCGAATCCTATAAATAAATTGCGTTACAGGAATAGCTCACTCAGATTCATTTCATCGTGATCTGTAACTACAGGTTTTAAGTATCAGTCTCCATAATTCTAATTTTTGCAGAAGAAGGGTTTTGATCGCTTTGGCCTCGATGGGCGACGAGAAGCAACAGGAAAAGATGAGAACGGAGGAGCCAGCAATTGGAATTCCGTATGCGTATCCCGCAAAGCCGATGCAGACAGTGATGATGCCCCCTCCACCCCAAAACTATTATTTTTCAATGGCTAACGCTCATCAGGGGGGCATTGTTCCTTCCAATGCCATTTATGGCTTTCCAGAGGGGATTCCATTGCGGGAGACCTTGTACAGAGACACCCCGGCTCCTTTTGAATGCCCCCATTGCGGCAAATCTGGATTAACCACAGTCAGGTTACTAAATCACTAGTCCTTTTTTTTCCAATTCTGTGAAATTCATAATATGTATTGGCTCTGCATCTATCATGGCAAATTCTAGGGGGAAATTCAATTTCCCCTCTATTCATATCCAGATCTGCGTTTTCCTTTACTTTAGTAATTCACACCCCGACATGTAAGATTTTTCTTTATCTCTCTCTCACACATATATATTTTATGAAATTTTTAATTATCCCCATGAACAACATTCCTTATCAGAAAAGTGAATGAATTATTGAACGCATCTGTAGAATAATTATCAAGTCAACCATCTTGTTTCTGGATCGTGCTTGTTGGATTTGAATTTTTCTCCTTATGTTGAATTGGCAAAACTCAAGGTTCAATCATAACTCCATGCTTATTAGGACTCCTTGTATCAAAAGACTTGGTTAACCATCTTGCTGCTTGATCGTGCTTGTTGGATTTGAATTTTTCTCCTTGGCAAAGCTCAAGATTCAATCATAACTCCATACTTATTAGGAATCCATGCTTTTACTGTGACGTGCAATATCTGCATCCAAAAGCTCCAAAAAATGTGATACTATGTATTCTTTAAAGATTTTTTTCCCAGGTTCAAGAGTCTTTGGAATGGAGTTATGTAGCATACATTGTTTCTTTGGGTTTGAAAATGCATATTAACTGGCTCTGAAATGTGGAGGTGATTGTATTTTTCTCTGATTTGTTTATGTTCTGTAAACATCAAACATTACATGTCGCTCGTCTCTAGTTTTTCGTGGTTGGCATATTCAGTTTTTCCGTGGTGTTTTCAGAATGGTTCATCGTTCTGTGTCAATTCTTAGAGCATGGGAATATTATAGGCAATGTTCTATCTTTTCCTCGTTTGGCTACTAAGGCTGGACAGACAGCATGATGATATAGGCAAGTGATGACTTTCTAATATAGCATGCCATTCTCTTGATATCTTTGATGGTTTGTGGGTTTTATATTACTTAAGGTGTATTTTCTTGATGACTTGTGCACAAAAGGTCGTTACCTCCTCGTTTTTGGAATTTGATTTTAATATTAATTGCATTTGCTGATCATGTTTTCTTCCAATTCTAAGAAGAGAATAGGTTAAGTGACTGGTCATTTGACGTTCAACTTGTTAAGGAAAAATCCATTTTACAGTTTGGTTTGCTTGTTTTTTCTATATGTTCACATTGACATGCTTGTTGCCGGTAAATTATTTTCTTTAGTGCTTTTCTATCAAACTTAAGCAATGATGAAGAGCGTGTTGATTGACATGATTTTCTTTCAGCAGTAAAAAATTTCTCTGTCTTTCCAGATGGAGGAAAGCCACAATAATGGTTGGCAACCTCACAGGACTTTCCTGGGGATTATGCTTAACAGAGCTGATCCTTGAGACTTGATGACCATGATTTTTATCTTGTCTAGGTTTATTAATAATTTTTATCCTTGGCAGAATTTTAAAGAACCTCTAATTTTTTATTTAATATTTACTGCAAGAAGCTGTGAAGTGCTAAATTTTTGTAGGACGCTGGACTATGATTATAAGCGATGCCAAGGGTTTTCTTGAGCATACTTTTTTCTTCTAAGCACTGTTGTATGCTCAAAAATCCAAAAAAGTTGGGAAGTAGAAAGGAGGTACAAGGTATCCTTGTTTCGCCCATAATATTTACTTCTAGCTATCTATCCATAGCATTTTAGTCCTGGATCTGACCTTAGGATTATAAATATTGCTCAGATTTATATGATCCCAAATTCTTCTATTCTTAGCCAAAGTTACCTTTCGACAGTGTCGACAAGTTATAAATTACATAGAGTAACATATTAAGTTTTTATTTTATTTATTTCTGTGTTAGCTTTTGCCCAGACCTTTAACATAATAAGATGATAAATACTCAAATTTATGTTTAAAGCTAGCTTACCCTTTGACTGATCCATAAATGAGGGACTTTTAGCCCACTCGCTTTACCAACATGGATACTATGTGAAAATAACTTTCTGGTCTTTATTCTCAGTCTTGTACAGTGATCTCTGTCCTGAGTCTATCTACATTACAAGGCCTCTATTCTTGGTTCTGTTCCGAGTGCAACTAAACTGCAAACCTGATCAGGAATGGTGAGGTGGCCTGTGCTCTTGTGTAAGCTGCACACAACAACCAACTACAATGCAAATGATAATCAGTATTTTGGGTTAAGGTCCTTTGTCTTAATCACTAGACAGGCATTCCAGAAATGGCTCTGTTTCTCTGCTTCAGAGCTTGCTCCTACTCATGAAGTATGAAAAGATGATTAGGGTGGAGAGACTGTCATAGCTTTATGTGTGTGTGTGTTCAGTTCTCTTTGCAGTGCTCTATTTCCATGCCAAAGAAAATACAAAGAAGCAATTAGAAGTAGTGCTTGAACCCAATAGTCCAACTTCTCATCAATTAACTGGAAGAAGACTTATGGCTATCCTCCTTATCAGAATGACACTACTCCTTGAAGGAAAATACCATCCAACACAGAGTTGGGTGCTTGCCAATTTAAATGTCATATTGGGTATACTGGAATCTCTGTACTTATGCTACATACTCATTAAAAGATCAACACCATTCATCAACATCACATGTGAAATGGCAATTATCTAGAGCGTGTATGAAGGGAAATTGATGAAAGAATGAACCATTCATGAACTTTTACCAGCAATTAGCAGTTATTCTACAAAACCTTCATATGTTTCTTGTGTGATTAATCAAACTCCCCTCCAACTTAACATTCCAAGAGAATATATATATATATATACGGAAATTATTGTAGACCATATATGAGATGGCAATTCTTACACACACACACACATATATCCAGGCTTTATCATGTAAACCATTCTGGTAATGACCACTCATCAAACCTATGGGATGGATGCACTGATTAAAACATGCAATTCCATGAAACGTCCATAAGCAAGTTACCACAAAATCCAAAAGAAAACTTTAACCATGATACATCCTCTGGGGAGAATCCACTAGAAGCGAAAAATGTTGAAAGGCATAGCAATTAAATAATTCAGGCTTTGGATTGGCTTCTTTACAAATCTATGGAAGGCTTGGCCGCCTTAACTCGTTGCCCAAAAATGCAACACTACCTAACTCATATAATATGCCCAAGTAGGAGAGAACACACACCCAACAAGCTAGAATGCATCCATACAGCCTGAGAAACACATGCACATCCAATTGGGGAGATAAAAATGACCAGGTTGAGAAGTGTACAGCCTAGGGAAAACCAATACGTCCAGCAAGGAGGTAGTACGGTTTAGGGAAGAAGCTAAACGCCCAACAATCAATAACTCTTAAAATACCAATTTAGAGACTTCCTACAAGATTGCAACAATTCTGCGATGAGATCCATCGATCTTTGGGTTCCGAAGTTCATCCAATGGAAAGAGTGATATAGCTGTTGGGATTCACATTTGCTTGAGAAAATGAACATGAAGGAAAATCCTTAACCTGCAATTGGGAATGAATTCTCATCATTAAAGTACATAGCAACCATTAACAAAGCAGAGTATCTTCCATTTAACATTCAGATGCAACCTAACTCAACAAATAAACAATGTGTTATTGCTCAAAATAGCACCCTTGATCAAGGTCATGGATCCAGGTGCAACGAGTGGTAAGCACGGGAGTCCCTAGAATTTGTTGAATGATATCTACAATTACTTAAACAACACTCAAACACCTTTCCCAAGAAACCTCTTAGTGAAGATTTGTGCCTTATGGAGTCAAGATAATGAAGCGTTAATAACACTAAGTGAGAGGAAGGAGTTATAACACTTTGTCATGGATTCCAAGAATGATAAGTTCAATATGTTACTGCTGTTTTGAAGTTGCAGCAACCAAAACACTTCAGAAAATTAATAGATATCAACCCAAACAATGCCACCTTACCATATGAGATGTACCTTGTATAGTAGGGCAAGGGGCAAGCCTCCGAAAGGGTGAAGGGAAACACTAAATCAAATCTGAAAATGTAAAATCAGATCTCGTATGAGCCCTAAAACAACCCTCAAATAGATGGTGGTCCTGCTTATAACGCTTCCCAACATGTGTCCAACCCCTCAAGGGTTAACCTAGGCCCAAATCATTGCTTTTTACGTTTTGAGGCCTTCAAACTTGGCTGAAATGTATAATATACCCGCCGTACCTGCTATAACAAATCTGCAAAACAAAACACTAGCATGCATAGGTTACGGAAAACTACACAATCCAACCATAGGAAGAGGGTGCACTCAAAAATCTACCATAAAACTACCTAGAATGCACTTTTCCTGGGGAGCATAAGTTCCAAATTCCGAATATTTTTTGAGATATGAATTTTTCTAATTTTAGGGTTTACCGTTTTTCAAATATTATATTTTTTGGTATTTTTACAATCAAGAGAATTTTGATAAAAATGTGAAGACAAGGGGTTATGACCTTAGTCCTCAACCCTAGGGAAATTAGAGATTAAGGTCAACGTCCCTGCTCAATTTGGCTATTCAAGATTTACCAATTAGGGCAAAGGTTAGTAACCAGATACTAGGTCAAAGTAGCCAAATCCTAATTAGGGAAAATAGTGAATCCCAAGGCCGACAATGGAGAGCTCCTTCAAGAGGAAAGCCTCCTCAGACAAGACTACAAGATGCTAATAAAACCCTAATTTACCTTGCTTAAGGTGCAAAAGCAACATCAAACAAGAAAATTGAGAGATCTAACCAACATCTACCAAGGAAGAGCAAGAGAAAGAGTTCTTAGGTCCTCCTTCTCCATGAGTTATTACAACTATTCTTTGAATCAATCTTGCAAGATAGTAAACCCTAGAAATTCCACCATTCAACCTTCACCACATAAAACACTTGTCAAAGAGATAGGTGTGCACCACTTAGAAGCTCCAATATACCAATACAAAAAGTAAAAAGAACATATTTGAACTCTTGTCTTGTTTACAAATGAGTGCTAGAATCCTTTATTTATATGAGGCCTCCTAGTCTTCTCTAACTTTAGAGCCTACCTTACTAAAAAGTAAAATAACTTAAATTTAGGGTTTGTCACACACCAGCTGGGGACTAAATCACAAAAGACTAAAATAATGATAAAATGATGTAGGTGGCTTCATCTAAGTGAAGGGATGAGCTGGAGGACTTTATGCCCCAACTAACCCCAAGGATGTAGAAGATTCCTCAACATCCTCCCCTTTAGCAAGGTAAGGATTTCTTGAAGAAGATGACGTCGTTATGGATTTTGCATATGTAGACCAAGAGGAGGGGTAATACATGAAAGAGAAGGTCCAAGTGGGCATAAATGAGGTGTGCTAAAGCGAGTATGACAACTCTTACATCCGCAATCACCTTCTATATATCATAAACATAAATGTGGCTAGGAGCCCTTGATCCATGTATCCTAATGGGGCCATCCCAAGAAGCATTGGAGCACCAACCCAGGGCATAAAGGCCCAACATGATGGGGGATTTTTGCCCATCAGGAGGCAGTCAACAAAGCCACTAAGTAAATACTTCTGGGAATGAAAACCAAGAGGACCTACCATGACCAAACCACGAGTCTTGAGCTCAACTAGACCAACATTTTTACATAAACAATCCTCTACTTGGCCTTTTACTTTGGAAAATGACCCCTTCACTCTGGTATATCCTGGTAAGAACGATGCAGACAATCTGGTGCGTAACACAACGGATAGAGGAAATCCGTCACATATCAACAACATATTTAACCTTGAAACCTAAATGGGAAAACCAACATTTAATGGTTGCTCAGTGCTCTTTTTCAACAATGTTTAGTTACAATGCAGCTTTGGGCTCTTTGGCATTCTTATCTCTTGGCCATCAAACAACAAAATCCCTTTGAGAGTGGAAGTACAAGAGGTTACAGGAGAGCTAGGGGTAATGGGAAGGCCAAGAGTTTGACCTCTTAGTTCCCATTCCCCTTTCCTATTTTCATTTTTTCTATTTCATTTAATCTTATTTTTCTTCTCTTTTGTCATATTTACATTTACGTTTGCATTGCCCTTAAATGTTTTGCCTAATCTTCTTTATTTGTCAAAATGCACTTAATGGTTGAGTCTTGCAACCATTTTTTGGTTCAGATCCATTTCTGATCATAGCTCCACATTGAGAGGCTTTTTGGTCTCCAAAGCTTAGAGGACCAATCTGGGTCAATGTGCATTTTGTATACTTCTTTGGAGCATGGCTCTGAGTCTAACTCTTGGCTATAACATTGGTTCTAGGTCATGGCTTTAGCTATTGGCTCTAGTTCTAGCTCTAGTTCCTAGCTCGCTTGTTCTCACATTGCAGAAGTTTTCTCATTGACTCTCAACTTTGAGCAGTCTTCATATCCCAATTCTTCGAATAGAATTCACTCCCATCTTTAGTGTGCAAGTCTCTATTATGATCCTCCCTAGTGATGTAATGAGATGTTGAAGGGCCCATTTATAATAGTGAAGGCCATTTAATGTAAGGTGGTCTAGGTCCACTATGTTTGTTATTATTAAATAAGGCCCAGTATGGTAGTTATTATTGAAAGAAATGAAATGGGGCCTCATTAAAGAAGGTGCACCAGATAGTTAGGAGGTTGTTATGGTTAGAGTTTTCTTGTTATCTATAAATAAGGATGGAGTCCTCCTTATGAATCATGTGTGGAGTATATTGTATTTGGATCTTAGCTCATAGGAGGTTGCCCTCTTGAAGAGGCAAGTGAAGAAGTGTGGATTCTTTCCATAAAAGGATCAATTATAAGGTGTTGCCCTACCTTAAGGGTTTTGATATTAATAAAATGTGGAGAATTTCTGATATTTTGTGTGTGACTTCATATTCAAATTTAAGGTACATAACTAGTGGTATCAGAGCACTTTTTAGATGTGTCGCACGAGTACCGCTCCCTGCTGTTAGGAATGGTGTACCCGACGTTTCTGTGGTACCGAGAGCTTTGGAGCTGGTAGGAAATGCTCCAAAATGGGCGGGAGCTTCCTCGGATACTTGGGAGCTTTTTGGGTACTTCGCAGAGGTGAAATCGCAGCAACCAATAGGAGTTCCCTAGTATACTTGTGGTTAGGAGACTGAGGAAGCTCTTGATCCATGAGGAGCTTCTAGAAGCTCCTCGATGGATTGGGAGCTTCCTCAAGTTCCTGGGCACAAGTACCGATGTTATGGAGCTTGAATAAGCTCTCAAACCAACTAGGAGCTTCCTCATGTTCTCAGATTCATATTGCGATTGATGCACTAGTCACGAAGCTCCTTGATGGATCGATAGCTTCCTTAAGCACCCAACCACAAGTACCCATGTTATGGAGCTTGAATAAGCTCCCAAACGAATTAGGAGCTTCCTCATGTTCTCAGATTCATATTGCAATTGATGCATTGATCACTTCTTTGTCACTGTCACTTTTTATGTAATATGAAATTGTTTGAGGTAATGGGCTTACATGTATATTAAATTCTGGGTGAATTTCTTCTAATGGAGGTTGTCTCCTTGAAGTCTGGGCTGGTTTCCTTTACATGGTTGAAGATATTCTTGCTAGGGTCGAGTTATGAGTGCTTGGGGTCAAATTCTATATTGCTTGGTAGAAATTTTAGCTGCTGGAAACTTCATTAGTTATCTGTCATCAACAACATTTGTTAATCATCCCAATCTGGGCAAGAATCATGGCAAGAACAGACATTAAATCTACTTATACTTTGCTGCAATCTCCAGGTCTGAACTTGTTTCCAAGTCTTAGTTGTCTTATGTACTGCTGATAAATTAATATCAGATTTGCAAATAAGTTAAGGGAACATCTTATGGCGTTAATGCAAAAAACCTTGTGAGTACTTTATTGCTGATTTAATACAGAGTTACTTTTGGTATGTTGTTCTTTTAATGCATTACAAACAAGCATATACTCTAGACACCAAACCAACAAACACAGTGCTAGCTAATGAAGTATTTGTCCAAACATCATGACCACAACAAATATAATAGCCCAACACTGTAAACAATGAAGAAAATAGTGAGTAAAAGAAGTGTATGACAAAAGGTTCTAGAGAAAGTTTCAAACCCAGAAATTATGTGCCAAGTGTTTGTTGAAAGTCTTTAACGAGAAACTCTAAACTTTGGCAAGCAATGAAAGGAAAGAATATAAGGGGATTCTACAGTGGCGGAAAATCATTATAAATCAACCATGTGTTTGGCAAAAGTCCACACCCAGTGAAACTAAAAGAAACCAACAGTGAAGGGGAACTTATATCAGATGCAGATGCAAAGTATTGGTTCAAAGTGTTCAAATCAGACCTTCACCAAGAAATAATTGCTCACTTGGTTCACAATTGCAATCTACAGTAGTTGGTTGAAGCGATACTAAGTGTTTGTTGAGAATCTTACCTTAAACAACAGGCTGTTAAGAAACAAAATTCTAGGCCAGCTTGCTCAGGGACGTTACATGTTTTAGCTTATTATTTTTCTTTGGCATTACTTCACATCAGTTAATAATATCAAAATAAGCTTTTGTAATTTAGGGAGATTATTGATGCTCTTTAGTTAGATATTATCCATCTTGCTATTTCTGTCTTTCTTTTAATATATATTAAAATTTAGTATATTATATTATTGCTGCTCCCAACGTTTCGTGTAAATTTGGGCAAAACTTTTAGCCGTACCAGATACTTGTGTCCACATACCCCATGTACCGGAAACTTGTGCAACATAGCTTTTTAGGGCCCAAAAGAGTGTTTTTTCTTCTTCTATTTTGCAGTTTTTCAAAGGGAAAAAGAGGGCCACAAAACTCAGATCAGTTTCTGAGTATTTTTTGGTAGAATTTCCTGAAAAAAACTATAGATTTGTATTCTCCTCGCAAAAAAAAATGATTTCAAAAGAATTGCTTAACTTGGAGTCCAAATGAAGAGATATTGCAGTTTGAAATTTGCTCTTTTTAGGGCTTTGGGTGATGGCCATGGATCTTGTAGAGGAGATAACTTTTGGTAAAGTGCTTAGATTGCCACCATACTTGTGCCATTGGATAGAGAATTTCCTGGGATTTTATATGATATATTTCCAATCAATATCCAGTATGCTATAGCCCATTTTGGTTTTTCCACCCTCAAACCTCACA
Source organism: Larix kaempferi (assembly GCA_027924585.1). Lineage (NCBI taxonomy): Eukaryota > Viridiplantae > Streptophyta > Pinopsida > Pinales > Pinaceae > Larix > Larix kaempferi. Next base: position 2,116,328 of record BSBM01000797.1, on the reverse strand, counting down.
AAGTTGAAGAATGGAAAGGCGGTAGAACATGCCATGGGAGGAACAAATGTGATTGACAAAAACTTGACAAGATATGTATGCAACTTTGGAAGCTATGAATTAAATAAGATGCAAATTTGAGGAGAAGTGTATTCTTGATACTACATATTCTTTCGTCATTGAAGAATATAACCAAGAAAGATCTGCATGGTTTGATTTAGAAGATGTTTATGAGTATTGGTATATGGAGTCTGGACAATTGTAATTTTTGGGGAGATAATGACTTTCATCTTCTTTTTGATGACTCTTCTCCACCATATGAAGAGAACCTTGTAGAGAAAAGGCAACAATGGGTGGTCTACCAATTTCTAGTATGTTTCTTTTATAGTAGTAGACTTTCTTTTAGAGCCATCCTTTTATGGCTACATGGAGGATTTGTTTTCTTTGGATTGTTATACTTATTTGGATCCACATGACCATGGTGAGCATTTGAAGCATAACACTTAGCGATTCATGGAGGTTAGGTGTAATCAGTTGGGTGTCAACTTGAGCACCTGGACATGGGATCCAAGTTTATGGATGAGTCCCTTGGATTACTTAAACATTCCAATTAGTCTTTTCTCATGGGACATTGGCTACTTCAACATGGCGATCAACACTCATACATGAGACCTAGGCTTAGGGTGGAGCTTGTTGGACTACTTTGACATGGTCGCTAACACTTGTACATGGGACCTTGGTTTATGGTTGTACCTCTTCACATCAAGCGTTTAGGTAAACACTTTTTAAGAGGGGTGGAGTGTTATGATCCTCCCTAGTGGTGTAATGGGGAACCAAAGGGCCAATTTATAATAGTGGAGGCCATTTAATGTAAGGTGGACTAGGTCCACTATGTTTATTATTATTAAATAAGGCCCGATATGGTAGTTAGTGTTGAATAAATGTAATGGAGCCTCATTAAAGAAGGTCCACTAAGTAGTTATAAGGTTGTTATGGTTAGATTTCTCTTATTATCTATAAATTAGGATGGAGTCCTCATGAATAATGTGTGGAGTATATTTTATTTGGAGCTTAGCTCATAGGAGATTGTCCTCTTGAAGGGGCAAGTGAATAGGAGTGAACAAGAGTGGATTCCTTCCATAAAAGGATCGATTGTAAGGTGTTTCCCTACCTTAAGGGTTTTGATATTAATAAAGTGTGGAGAATTTCTGATCTCTTGTGTGTGATTTCATATTCAGATTTAAGGTACATAAAAATCTCTTGCATGCTTGGTCCATCTTGGCAGTCAGTGAATCCAAGTCAAATTTTGTTCTTCTTGTTTAGTGTGATCCCAACAAACTATGACATCATGTAGCAATCCCATAAAAGGACGTGTGGATTGCCTTCTTTCGCTAGGATCAATTGCTTCCTATCATAGAAACAACCCTCTACCGTTGCACGTGCTTGCACAATGCTTCATCTTTGCAGAAATGTCATTCGGATGGCGACCTTCATGGGCAATCATAGCCATCATGAATTAACCAACATTTGGTTTGCTTTGGTGGATGTCATGGAGTTTCAAGGAACCCCCAAGGTCTTGATCTCTATGCACTAATCTCTAATACATCTCCAAGAAGGGAATCTTCTTCTAGAAGAATGTAGGCAAAAATTGGATAGGGGCTTCCCTTGATGTCAAGATGAACATGATGTCCTCTTTGATGGTGATGCAGACCTCTTGTGCTGCTACAACTCCTTGGGCAACTTTTGCTCCTTGGGCTAGAGATGCAAACCACTCTTCATCCTCTTTCCTCTTCTTCACTCTCTTCTCTTGGTTGTGCAGTTTTGGGGGTGAAGCTCTATATGAAGCCTCCAATACTTTGCTGACCAATGTCCAATCAATTTGTAGTAATGGAAAAAGTTCTTGACTTTGGTTGGGTTGCTTGGCATGCTTGTCTTTTCCATGTGCCTTTGAATTTGCTGTTGGTGTGGAGAAATCTTCTTGCCATTCTTCCTCTAAAAGCAATCTGGCTTGTGGCATGTGGCTTGCTTCTCCCAGCAAGATGCCTCATGATGACCCTTCTTCCCACCAAAAAATATGCTTCTAAGTACCAACAACGATCAGGTTTGTAGCTTTGCAAAAATGATAAACAATGCGTGTCTTGCTTCAAGTATACGTCTTGTTTTTCTTCTTCTTGTGGATGAGCTGCTTGCTACTTCTCCTAAGTGCTGGTAGGCTGAATTTCTAAAGTCCTTCTCATCACTGCCTTTCTGAAGAATAATGAAATGGGAGTGTGCTTTCCTCTTCCTTCACCACTGTCCTTTCCTTTGATGAGCATGCTAATTTTGCCCTGTCTTTTTCCTTCACAAAAGTAGTCTCAGAGTTCATGGCCTTTTCCTCTCTGCACTCGAAATCTAGGCTTTCATGATTGGCCCTCTCCTTCAACTACAATGGGGCTTAGTATGCCTTGTCTCCTCTTGCGTAGCCCTTGTCCATCATAGCCCATCTACCTTAGTAGCTTGGAACCAATGCCTCTTATATGCTTTTCAAATTCACCAACAGGTTCTTGAGGAAGATCTGAACAAGAGGAACTTACCATGCTTGTCTCAATTATGGTGCTAGCTTCGACATTGGCAATGGAAGGTGGCCTTGCTTCCTAGTGCTCTTGAAAAACTACTTGTAGCTTTGCCAATGCCTTCTCTTTCTCGGCCAACTCTTGGTGTAGATGAGTCATAATCTGATTGTGCCTGTCCTCTTGCCATCCATCCATTTGAATGACCTTCTCTCTTTGTTAAACAAGCAGAACTATGTGCTTGTCCCAGTTTTCCATGATAGTAGTGAGGGAACCTTGGCATTCATCAAATCACTTCTTTAGCAATGGAAGTATCCTTGTCAAGGTCTCAAGGGTCTTCTCCATCTCCATTATCCATCGGTCATACATCTTGACCTTCTAGTTCAAGTTCTTGTTCTCTTCTTGAAGCTGAGCATTGATGGACTGCAATTCTTCCAATCTTTCTCTGTTTGCTTTACCCATGCTAGGTTTGCAATGTTCTGGCAGCTGCATCATGGTCAAGGATTCAACGGCTTTGATACCATATGATCTATAAACGAGGGACTTTAGACCACTCGCTTCACCAACACAAATACTATGTGGAAATAAATTTCGTGTCTTTGTTCTCAGTCTTGTACAATGATCTCTGTCCTTAGACTACGTTGCAAGACCTCTGTTCTTCGTTCTATTCCAAGTTAAACTACATTGCAAATCTGATCGAGATTGGTGAGATGGCCTGTGCTCTAGTGTAACCTACATCCAACAATCAACAATAACACAAATAATAATTAGTATTTTGAGTTAAGGTCCTCTGTCTTAATCACTAGATAGGCATTCCAGAAATGGCTCTAATTCTCTACCTCAAAGCTTGCTCCTACTCCTGAAGTATGAAAGATGATCAGGGTAGAGACACCGTCATTGATCCAGGTGGATATTGGTGGCCACCCACCTTTCCAACTGGCTCAAAACAGTTTTATGGCAATTTTGGTATTGTACTATTTTTAGCAGTTTTTCGGGTCCTGAACTTCCGGGGCCATTTTGAGGCCCTAAACGACCATTTTTGGCAATTTGGGGGGCCAAATGGTTGCCGTCGGCATACATTTGGCCCCAGTCGAAAGTTGTAAATCTCGGATAGACCTTTCCAACGGGCTACCGAGCGCCCCAAACGGAGATCGTATGCAAAAGTTACGACCCCAGGAAGTTGATGTACTAACTTACCCAAACGGGGCCCACATGACTTTTGGCGCTTCATCTCCTAGGGTTACGTTTTTGGATGTCTAGGGTTTTTGACATTCCTGTTTATTGTAAAAGGCCTTGAGAGCCTCATTGTAACCATCTTCTTGCGAAATGAGCGCAGCCGTCGCATCTCTTCTCAGAGATAAGCCGCCACCATTCCAGCAAGCTTGTTTTCCGTTGCATTTTACAGTTCTAGCTTATTTCCTTATTGAATAGAAAACCAGTTTTACTGTATCTCTGTTATTTTGTGTTAAGCATCTGATAATAATCTGTATTCATTTCGTTCTGCTCATAAAATCCGGATCAGTGGTATCAGAGCGGTCTGCTCCTTGTCGTCTTAATGCATGTCCCCAATGAGGTCAGGGTACAAAGAATTGGGTCTCGAGCTTGTTTCTCTTGAGGACAAAAGCTCTCGCACGCCCAAGCGACCTCTCATGGCAGGAGAAAAGAAAGATGACGGGACAGGAGATCCTATCAAAATGTTGCTTGAGGAAGCCCTCACGCAGCAGAGGAACGAGATGATGGATAATTTCGCGCAAATCCTTCGGCGACTACCAACAAGCGACGCATCTTCCTCGAGCGGAAGCGCCGCCCCCTTCAAGGTACAAATCAACTTTGATATCCCTATATTTGAAGGACAGATAGACGCAGATGCTGTAGATAAGTGGTTGAATCTACTATAAGGGTATTTTTCTGTCCATAACTTTTCGAATAAAGAAAAGATTACTTTTGCGCTCCTCAAAGCCGTTCCCCATTTCAAAGATTGGTGGGAAACATTCTGCGAGCAAAAGGACACAGAAGAAGCCTCATTATTTTCAGTCACGGCCACCTGGGAATCCTTCAGGGATGCTATTAAGGAACAATACTACCCTGTTGGAAGTTATGACGATTTGTATACCAAATGGACCACACTGCGACAAGAAAGAGACCAAGCAGTGCCAGAGTTCACAAATATCTTCCATACCTTGCGCACCAAGCTGGGCATCAAAGATTCAGAGCGACATCTGGTGCTCAAGTATCGCGGTGGTTTGCATAGATACATCCAGACCGAAATGGAATTTCTGGACATCTCTTCCTTGGGCGCAGCCTACCGATATGCCGTCAAAATCGAGCAGAAGCTCAAACAAAAGACACGGCAATTTGGGCCTGGGAACCCTTCACAGCAAAAGACAGGAAAGGGCGGCCCCAACCCACAAAATAAAGGACAGAGCAAAGATGGACAGCATCAGGACAACCAGTCCAAGCCGCAAGCAAAGAAGGACACCGGAAAAACAAAGAAAGATACCGGGAAGTGGTGCGACTTCCATAAGAGCCCTTGGCATAACACTGCTGATTGCCGCTCAAAGCAGTCGTTGGTGGCCGAAGTGAAAGCATCTGAATCAGATGCGGGTTCTGACTCTGAGTCCGAACCAGAAAGGGGAAGACGGATCATTGACGCAGAACCCAGTGCCACCGTTGCCACCACCAAGCTCCAACCTGATGAACCAGACGAGCCAGAAGAAGGAGAACGCCTCTTCCATTCACAGATGTGGGTAAAAGGCACCCCGCTGCATTTCATCGTTGATAGCGGCAGCCAGAAGAATCTCATCTTAGCAGAGGTCGTCAAGCGCCTGGCCTTGCCGACAACGCCGCACCCACAACCCTACACCATTGGATGGCTCCGCAAAGGAAGCGATCTCCGCGTCAGCCAACAGTGCCGACTGCCATACGGCATCAAGCCCTTCAAGGATGAGGTATTGTGTGATGTTGCTCCTCTCGAAGTTTCAGATGTTCTTTTGGGCCAACCTTATTTATGGAAACGTCATGCTGTATATGAGTCTAGGCCTCGTAGTGTTATTATTTCTTTGAACAGGAAATTGTATAGGATACCCGAGGCAGTCCCTCCTAGTGCTATTTCCTTGATCTCTGCCAAGCAATGCAGGAAGGTCATCTCTCAGACCGGGAAATTTGTCTTCTTCGTGATTCGCTCTCAGAGTGAAAGAAAGATCGCAGCCACATCCCGGGCCTCCACGACCAATCTATCCACACAACAGAAGCAAGTGGATAAGGTGGTGGAAGGATACTCAGATATCTTCTCCTCTCCGACTGGGGTACCTCTGCACTGCCAGGTCAAGCATCCCATCGATCTGACCCCAGGCGCACCGCTACCCAATGGGCCAGTCTATCGTCGCTCTCTGTTGGAAAACGAGGAGATCAAGAGGCAGATCCAAGAATTGCTCCACAAGGGGCACATCCGTCCCAGTTCATCACCTTGTGGGAGCCCAATCGTGCTGGTGCAGAAGAAAGATGGGACCTGGCGACTCTGCATTGATTACCGGGCCCTGAATAAAATCACAATCCGTAACCGGTACCCAATTCCCCGAATCGACGACCTCCTTGATCAGCTCACGGGGGCCAAATACTTCAGTAAGATTGATCTGAAGTCTGGCTACCACCAGGTCCCAATAGAACAGACAGATGTATGGAAGACTGCCTTCAAGTCAAAAGAAGGTCTTTTTGAATGGCTGGTCATGCCTTTTGGTTTGAAAAATGCTCCAGCAACTTTTATGAGGATGATGGACGATATCCCACGACCTTTCACCAACAATTTTGTAGTGGTGTATCTGGATGACATCCTCATCTACAGCAAGACTTGGGAGGAACACTTGCAGCATATTCAGCAGGTTCTGCACACCCTGCGGAAGCACAAACTATACGCAAACTTGGAAAAATGCTCCTTCGGCATGGACAGGGTCCATTACTTAGGCTACATCGTTGATCGACATGGTGTGCATGTGGATCCAGCCAAGATCCAGGTCATCTGTGACTGGCCAGCCCCAACCACACTCACTGAACTTCGGAGCTTCTTGGGCCTCGCCAATTTCTATCGCCGGTTCGTGCTGGGATTCTCTCATATCGCATGGGCCCTCAGCCAAGTGACCAGGGGTGGTGGTAAGGCAAAATTTGTGTGGGGCCTGTCCCAACAACAAGCCTTCGATGACTTGAAGAAGCGTTTGTGCTCATCGCCGGTACTCTCATTACCGAACCTGCAACATCCCTTTGAGATCGAGACAGATGCTTCAGATTATGCTGTGGGTGCCGTTCTCACTCAACACGGCCACCCCGTAGTATATCATAGTGAGACACTATCAGATGCTGTCCGCAAGTACCCTACCTATGACAAAGAAATGTACTCCATTGTACAAGCCTGCCGCCAGTGGAGACATTACATTCTTGGGAAGGAGACAGTCATCCACACTGATCACAAGCCACTACAGTTCATGCAGACCCAAGGAAAGTTGCAGAATGACCGCCATCAGAAGTGGTCAACATATTTACAGCAGTTCCACCTCAACATCAAATATAAAACAGGGAGTACCAACCGAGTTGCTGACTGCCTCAGTCGACCTCCAGTCGCGGCACTTACCACGGTGCTAGACTCTTGTGGCCATGAGACCTCCGGATGGCCTCACCTCTACGAGACAGACCCTGACTTCTCCGCCACCTATCAAATGTTGGGCACCAACTCAGTGGTTGCTAATTTCCATCTTCAGGATGGGTTGCTGTGTCATCTGGGCCATCTCTGCGTTCCATCAAGCGAGCGTGCGAAGCTGATTTGGGAAGCTCACTATAGTCGGGTGGCAGGACACTTTGGTGTCGAAAAGACAGTGGCAGTGTTGCAGAAACATTTCTACTGGCTGAAACTTCGACAGGATGTCGGCAAGTATATCAGGTCCTGCACCGCTTGCGCTATTGCCAAACCGACCACTAAGAAACAGGGCCTATACACCCCTCTGCCTACTCCTGACATGGCGTGGGAATCCATCTCAATGGACTACATGTCGGGCCTCCCGTCCACCAAGAGGGGAAACGACTGTGTTTTCGTGGTTGTTGATCGCTTTTCCAAGATGGCGATTCTAGCCGCTTGCAAGAAGAACATCACAGCAGAAGCCACTGCCAAGCTCTTCTTTGAACGAGTATGGGTACATTTTGGGATCCCACAGACCATTATCTCAGATCGTGACAGTCGGTTCCTCAGCTCATTCTGGTCAAGCCTCTGGTCACTGCTGGATACCAAGCTCACCAAATCCACTGCCTTCCACCCCCAGACCGATGGACAAACGGAGGTCGTCAACCGGATGGTCGTACATATCCTGCGCATGTACAATTCAACACACCCCCGCACATGGGATGAGAGTCTCCCCTATGTCCAACATAGCTACAACCGAGCCCTGCATAGCTCAACTGGCCACAGCCCCTTTCAGGTGGGGTTGGGATTCCAACCATTGGGCCCCATGGATGTTGCACTTCCCCTTGCGACCACCTCGGCCGACTCGTCCCCAGAGGCTGACAAAGCCGCCCGGTTCATTGAACGGATCCAGCATATCCGCCAACAGGTTCAGGATATTCTACAGAAGTCTAATGCCAAGTACAAGCAGCGCCATGATCAACATCGGGTGCCACGTAAGTTTCAGGTCGGCGACAAAGTTTGGTTGCATTTGCAGAAAGAACGCCTTACAGGGCCCCATCAAAAGCTTCGCCCACTCCGTTATGGGCCGTACACCATCACCAAGGCGGTGGGTGACAATGCTTTTGAGCTCAACATTCCCCCCTTCCTAGGTCTGCATCCAGTCTTCAACGTGGCTCTCCTTCGGCCATATTTCCCACCACTATTAGACACCTCAGAGATAGCAGAGAAGTTGACACCAACAGAGCTCAGCCCTGACTGCCTACAACAAGCATCCAGTGATCATATTGCAGACACACAGATCAAGGGCACTCGACATCAAAGGATCCAGCTTTATCGAGTTGTCAAAGCAGGGCAGCTCCTGCACCAAGGCAAGTGGCTCACCCGAGGCCAAATTCAGCAGAAATTTCCTCATCTGATGGGGGAACTCAACGCAATGGAGACCATTGCTTCTTAAGGAGGGAGGATTGATCCAGGTGGATATTGGTGGCCACCCACCTTTCCAACTTGCTCAAAACAGTTTTATGGCAATTTTGGTATTGTACTATTTTTAGCAGTTTTTCGGGTCCTGAACTTCCGGGGCCATTTTGAGGCCCTAAATGACCATTTTTGGCAATTTGGGGGGCCAAATGGTTGCCTCCGGCATACATTTGGCTCCAGTCGAAAGTTGTAAATCTCGGATAGACCTTTCCAACGGGCTACCGAGCGCCCCAAACGGAGATCGTATGCAAAAGTTACGACCCCAGGAAGTTGATGTACTAACTTACCCAAACGGGGCCCACATGACTTTTGGCACTTCATCTCCTAGGGTTAGGTTTTTGGATGTCTAGGGTTTTTGACATTCCTGTTTATTGTAAAAGGCCTTGAGAGCCTCATTGTAACCATCTTCTTGCGAAATGAGCGCAGCCGTCACATCTCTTCTCAGAGATAAGCCGCCACCATTCCAGCAAGCTTGTTTTCCACTGCATTTTACAGTTCTAGCTTATTTCCTTATTCAATAGAAAACCAGTTTTACTGTATCTATGTTATTTTGTGTTAAGCATCTGATAATAATCTGTATTCATTTCGTTCTACTCATAAAATCCGGATCAGTCATAGCTGTGGGTGTGTGTGTGTTGAGTTCTCTTTGCAGTGCTCTGTTTCCAGGCTAAAGCAAATACAAAGAAGCAATTAGAAGCAGTGCTTGAACCCATTACTCCAACTTTTCATCAATGAACTGGAAGAAAACTTATGGCTATACTCCTCTTATCAGAATGACGGTACTCCTTCAAGGGAAATACCATCCAACACACAGTTGGGTGCTTGCTGGTTTAAATGTCGCATTGGGTGTACTAGAATCTTTGTATTTCCACTGCATACTCATTATAGGATCAACACCATTCATCAACATCTATATACAGACCATTAGTTAAACCATACATGTGAAATGGCAATTATCCAGAGCATTTATGAGGGGCAATTGATGAAAGAAAGAACCATTCATTAACTTTCATTGACAATTAGCGGTTGATCTACAAAACGTTCATACATTTCATGTGTGATTAATTAAACGTTCATACAGTTCTAGCTTATTTCCTTATTGAATAGAAAACCAGTTTTACTGTATCTCTGTTATTTTGTGTTAACTGTTAAGCATCTGATAATAATCTGTATTCATTTCGTTCTGCTCATAAAATCCGGATCAGTCATAGCTGTGGGTGTGTGTGTGTTGAGTTCTCTTTGCAGTGCTCTGTTTCCAGGCTAAAGCAAATACAAAGAAGCAATTAGAAGCAGTGCTTGAACCCATTACTCCAACTTTTCATCAATGAACTGGAAGAAAACTTATGGCTATACTCCTCTTATCAGAATGACGGTACTCCTTCAAGGGAAATACCATCCAACACACAGTTGGGTGCTTGCTGGTTTAAATGTCGCATTGGGTGTACTAGAATCTTTGTATTTCCACTGCATACTCATTAAAGGATCAACACCATTCATCAACATCTATATACAGACCATTAGTTAAACCATACATGTGAAATGGCAATTATCCAGAGCATTTATGAGGGGCAATTGATGAAAGAAAGAACCATTCATTAACTTTCATTGACAATTAGCGGTTGATCTACAAAACGTTCATACATTTCATGTGTGATTAATTAAACTCCCCTTCAACTTATCATTCGAATAGTATATATATACTCTGGAATTATTGTAGACCATATATGAAATGGCAATTCTTAACACACACACATATATATATATCCAGGCTTTATCATGAAAACCATTTAGGTAATGGCCACTCATCAAACAAATGAAATGGCTGCACTAATTAAATATGTAATTCCATGAAACGTCGATAAGCAACATACCACAAAAGCCAAAAGGTTAACCATGATACGTCCTTTGGGGAGAATCCACTAGAAGCCAAAATGTTGAAAGGCATAGCAATTAAATAATTCAGGCTTGAATTGGCTTCTTTACCAATCGACTGAAGGCTTGGCTTCCTTAGCTCGTTGCCCAACAATGCAACATCGCCTAGCTCATGCAATACGCTCAGGTAGGAGAGAACACACACCCAACAAGCTAGAATGCATCCATACGGCCTGTATAGCCCAGGAAATGCAAGCACAATCCAGCCAGGGAGATAAAACGACCAGGTTGAGAAGTGTACAGCCCAGGGAAAGCCAATACGCCCAACAAGGAGGAGGTATGTTCCAGGGAAGAAGCTAAACGCCCAACTTTCAATAACTCTTAAAAGTATCAATTTAGAAACTCCTTACAAGATTGCAACAGCTCTGCGATGAGAGCCATTGATCTCCAAACTCCGAAATTCATCTAATGGAGGGAGTGATAGAGTTGCTGGGATTCACACTTGCTTGAGACAGTGAACATGAAGGAAGATACTTAACCTAAAGCTAGGAATGAATTCTCATCATTAAAATACCCAGGAAGCCATTAACAAAACATAGTAGCTTCCATTTAACACTCAAATGTAGACTAACTCAGCAAATAAACAACATATAGAGGAAATTCATCATATCAACAACATACTTACCTTGGAAACCCAAACATGAAAACTGGCATTCAACGGTTGCTCAGTTCTTTATTTTGGCAATGTCTGGTTAGAATGCAGCTCTAGGCTCTCAGGCATTCTCCTCTCTTGGCTAGCAAACAACAAAAGCCCTTTGAGAGTGAAAGTGCAAGAGGTTATAGGAGAGCTAGGGATAATGGGAAGGCCAAGAGACTGACCTTTCAGTTCCCATTCCCCTCTCCTATTTTCATTTTTCTATTTCATTCGATTCTTAATTTTCTTCTCTTTTGTCTCATTTACATGCGCATTTGCATTGCCCTTAATGTTTTGCCTAATCTTCTTTATTTGTTGAAATGCACTTAATAACTGAGTCTTACAACCATTGGTTGGTTTGGATCCATTTCGGATCATAGACAACTCTTCAGCCGTGTTCTTTATCCAATAATATATTCATTTCTGTTATTGTTTCATATGATTTTGCCATAATATGGCTAATTTTCTATTTATAGCTTGCAAGGAGAATTTTATCTCTATTCTTATTCATAAATACAACCAAGCTTTTCTTCCATGGTCCATATCTTTTGGAAACCTTGTTAATGGAAGGCCAAAGATGTCTCTCACAATATGTTATCGAAACAAGAGTACAGCCTGCTCTTTTGTGTACCGGAAAATATTCACTACGGAAATTGTTATAAAACAATTTGAAAACATTTCTTATATGGAAGAGGCGTTTCTCACCTTAAATAATCAAATTAAAAAATTTGTCTCCACAATGAAAAAAAGACAACAACAAATATCATAAAAACAACATGAAAAATAAAAGAAATTTGAATATGTTGGTTATAAAAAAATCAGCAAAGTAGTGTTTCTAAAAACCATAGGCTCTACCCACTTCCGCATCTCAGATAACATAGCTTTTATGTTATCCTTGACGTTCTCCTTTTCCAACAGCAGGATTTTTACTTTAAACCTTGCTCTTCCCTTTACTATTTCCTTGGCAAGCTTATTCGTTCCATGTATGATGTACGAGGAAATAAGTAGTAAGTACCTTATATGCTAAGCTGCATTTGGGAAATTTATTTTGGGTTCGAGTAGAAATTTGTAACCTGTTTATAAGAGTGAGGAGTTCCATTCTTGTGTCAGGACAGGACATGATTCATTTTCTATTGCGGAGATGTTAGCTTTTTAGAAAGTCTTGTGATTTTTCTTACACAGGGTTAAGTCTTCTTTTGGATTTCTTTGTGTTAGTTCTATTGTTTTTCCTTTGGTAACTTGCTTGAGTGCTGTGCGTTGAATGTTTTAGGTTGGTTATTTAGCAAGGTTTTATATTTTTGGCAGCTTGAATGCTATATGTTGAATGCTGTAGGGTGGCAATTATTTAGCAATGTTACATATTTTTGGCAATTAATTGCCAACGAACCAGTTTCTTTAATTTTGTGACAAGGATATGTATATTGAAAATTCCGTGGACTATAATATTTTTGTTATCATTGAAAATAGTTAATTGTTCTTGCCTTTGCAGTGGAAGGCCTCTTTGCCATTGAATTCCCTATAGGGATTCAACTTTTCCCATCTGTTGGGGTGATTATCATTACTAGATTGATTAAGGATTTTCTGCTCACTTTAGATTAGTGTGGGTTATAGATTTTCTAGTCGTTTGGCCCTACACTTCAAGGTGATGAGAAGCAAATGAAATGTAATAACTACAATCATTAGGAGTGGCCTAGCTATGAGTACTGTCAATGTTCTACAGAGTTTCTTGGTGGAAAATCTCTATTTAAATCTTTTAAAGCAGCATGAATGTCCACAAACCCAAGATGTGATTAGCTTCACAACAAGAAGACAATTTCTGCTAGCCCTTCACCCTCTAGTGCCTCTTTAATGTGATCTATGCCCTCCACCCTTTATAGAACGGGGAGGTTAGGTCCCTTCCAGTTGACTGTCCAGGAGTTCAGGAGTTTATTTCTCTTGCTTCTCTCCTCCTCTTGTGCCTCTTTAATGAAATCTATGCCCTCCAGCCTTTCAAGAGGGGGAGGTTTTGTCCCTTCCGGTTAACTGCCCAGGAGTTTATTCCTCTTTCTTCCTCACCTCGTTGGACAGTGAAAACAGGAAAGCCAATTGGCTATGCCTTCGTAAGTCAATTTCAAGAGAGCCACACCTGCTTCTAATGGGTAAGGATCAGAGAGAATTTCTTCGGGTTATTCCCTCTGAAGTATTTTGTTATTAGTAAAAATGATGAAGATGAAATACTCAATTTGTTAAATTATGGAACTATTATGTATGAGATTAAACCTTCTTTCCAGTGTTGCATGGGAGCGCTTCAAGTTCTCCTGCTCTTGCTCTGGAATCGCTCCCAGGTGCTCCCAGGACTTCGAACACGCATACACACGCTAGTACATAATGATCTCGGGACTGCTTCACTCCCGGGATTTCTTTTGGGAAGGATCGGTCCTTGGCAACATTGCTCCTTAAATTTCCTACGTTAAACAGTTGAATGGCTTTACAGAAGATTCATGTGGGGGTTATCAAAATGTTTTGCTAGAAGATACAAAGATTTTTTTCTTATGCAAGAACAAGAACCCAAAGAAGTGAGTCAAGACTCAATAACACAAAGAAAGCTTATGTAGGCTCCAGAGTATTCTGATGATTTAAAAAAGTAACGACAGATCTAGGACTGTATTATGGATTTGATTTTTACCATATCAGTTATTGTTCTTGTAGTTTATATAGGAGAGTTCCATGATGAGCATAAAGATGCAGGTTCTTTTATTTAAAAACATTTTGGCTTGGTACAGTAATGGCAAGAATATAAATCTTTGATTTTCAGCAGTTATATTTCCATTTCAGAAACAGAATATAAGATCTCCACCCAAGTCCACAATAGGGCACAATATGTCATGACTCATCTATATACGTCCATGCAAATACATACGCAGGCAAATTTGATTTTGCATATATGTCCACTTTGATACAGACTTCTGTTTAATCCGCATTTATTGCGTCCTCAGTCACATCGGACTCTTCACATTTTACAAATCTGGTGTGTATATGCTAAAAAATGAGAAAGGGGTTGCTAAATTGTATAACTCACAAAAATGCTTGGATCTCATGGCAGGTCAAAGCCTAGTTTGGCAGCTTGTGTAGCATGCATGATGCCTGCCATGCTTGGAATATGTTTTCTTTGCCCAGCAATGGACTGCCTTTGGCACAAGGAACATTATTGTCCAAATTGTGAGCAAAAGGTGATTTACATTTTCAACCTCAAGTCGTCTGACTATCATTTGCTGGCATTTTCCCAGTGGCAAAGATGTCCTGAACTCTTACACTCATGTTTGTGATTGCAGGTTGCAGATTTTATGAAATCAGATCCTTGTGCAGTGGCAGACATCACACATTGGATACAAGAAAGTTTTGCTCTACCGGCGTGATTTTGCTATTTATTCTCGTATGCCATTTGTTAGACATGTCTGTATCTGTTTCAGTCTAAAGAGATCTTGTAAATGTCCTTTTAGTACTAATTTGAGTTCTGCAACTTATGTAATATAGGTAATTTGTTTATAGAAATATTATTCAAGAGATATTGCATGACGAATGTCCATTTAGGCATTTGGAATGCTTTAATGCCAACTGGATTTTACGAATGCGTCGAAGATGAGAGACGCCACTGGATGCAATTGCCATGATTGTTGGAAGAAGTATACTGTTATATAGGAGCTTGTTGCAAACTTGATTACTCTTTAGATTGAACTTGCTCTGTGAAGCATATAGTTATTCTGAGTGGATAAAAGATATTTAAAAAGAAGAAGATATATGTAGCTCTTTTCAGTAATAAAAATACAATTGAAATTTCAGCCACTAAAGGCATCAAAATATTACTAAGGATTATCTATTGTCTTCAAGGTCTATTATAGAATCCCATGATTCTCTTTAAACAGAGCAAGCTAAACATAAAAAAGATACTAGGGATCTGCTGTTACAGAACATGTGAATAGCTGGAAAATGTAAAAACAAAGCCTCAATGATTCACTGTTAATATATCTGTCTGGTCTCGCATGTTTCTTCATTATCTATCCATCTGACAAACCTTAAAGACCCAGTGTGTCTGATACATGCATGCTTGGAGAATCCATCGGCCTCCTTATTGAGATCCCTTCCAGCATGGCGTGCATTACTGCACTGAAAACCATCTTTCAGCGCAGGCAATCTTTGGACAATCTCTTGCACATTCAATTTCTCAATCTTTAGATAATCCCTTGAAGATTCAAATTCTCAAATTTTGGACAATCTTTGGAGATTCACATTCATTCATTGATTGTATGTGTAGTTACCCACTAGTTTTGGACCTATATCATATTTGTTCGAGTTAACCACGAGTTGACCAAACCACTGCAATGCCAAAGTTGACGAAACCGGATTGTATGTGTATGACACCCAAACATGTAATGATATATATGATCATAAATGCTATGCGATGTGGAGTCACGAATCACGATTATATGGACATGATCTGTATGATTGATTAATAGTGTGATATGAATTTATGTCAAGGGGTATTGGAATATGGAGGAATTATGTTTTAGAAATTTTTACTTTTAGAAATAGGCTGGTTATTTAAATTTGTTGCTATTTTTTTTTTTTTATAGTTTGGTTGGAAATAGTTTATTTGGACAAATTTTATTATAGTTTTGATGAAAATGGTGTATTTGGATAAATTTTATTTTATTTGATGTTGATGTATTATGTTGTTAATGTTATGTGATATTCTTGTATTATGTTATTGTTAATGTTAGTAATTCAGAGTGCAAGTTTGGACATTACTCTTTATTGGTTATGGATCTTATTGGGGTTAATTGAGTTAGTAATATTTAGAAGGTTAGCACATTTATAACATAATTATGCATGATTTCATATATGAATTATTGTGGAACTTCAATATGTTTGGTAAGCCACATCTTTTGAGATATATGGGTTTTTACCACAACATTTATATTCAATATGGTTGAACATGAAGCACAAAGAATAAAGATTTGGGGTTTTAAAGGTATTGTTGTCTTGTAGAGGGTGTGGGGTTCATTTATATTGAGTTATTTCTTCCTCCAACTTGGTTATGTACCTAGGAAAGATAATATGAGGTATTTGGGAAGGATAACCTTTTAATGTAATATTTTTTTAAATTTATTGAAAAGACAAAATGCAGATTAAATATAGTCAATTTCAAAGTTTTCCAAAATCTTAAAATATATACTCCTTATTTTATAGGAAGTTTCATTTAAAATCATGTTTAAAGACTTTATCATAAAACATTAAATGATGATAGTTTTATTAAAGATAAATAAATGACAAATATAAAATATAAAATTTAAGAATTAAATTCTTTATTTGATTAATAAAACCAAAGGACATAGTGGTTGTATATCAATTTACAAATTAAAATGTTTTTTTGATTGATAAAACTAAAGGATATAGTGGTTGTACATCAATAATAAGAGAACCTTATTGAAATAAAGGATAAGATAAGTAAGATAATAAAACAAAGAATAAGGTAGTTAAACATTATTAGTCTCTGCCTTCCAGCAGGGATTCTTGAAATTGTTTTTTTAGCTAGTGTATTAATTCTGCATGAATTTTATGACAATATATCCTAAGTTTTTAGCATTTTCTTCTTCTTTGATCGATAGCTTGTTTGGAGACTTGATTTGACCTCATATCAAGACCATCCAATAAATTGCTGCATGCTTTCTTCAGCTGGATTGCATGTGTCTCTTCACTACCTTTGTTGCATGCACATGGACACAAGGACGCATGCACATGGACACGTAGAACAAACCAGTGTTTGAACTGTCCAAACAATTCTAAGAATCACTATAGAACTAAGCATCCATCCGTTAGTTGCTACTGCAAGTGTTAAGGTGTCTATATTCAATGAATTCTCTGTGTTTTTGCTGCTGCGAGTGTCAAGCTGTCTTTATTCAAGAATTTCTCTGTGTTTCTGCTGTTGCAAGTCTTAAGCATCTTTAATTGAGGATTTCTATGTGTCTTGGCGCTCCAACACGTCCTCCTCTCCGATGATTTCTTTGTAATTATGACGCTGCAAGTGTCAAGGTGTCTTTAGTGAAATACTCTCTGAACATACAAAGTGAAAATCCTTATGTGTTGGAAGATAGCTTGCCACACAATAACTTAGGGAGGGGGTTGGAACACCTCTATTTATGGATCAGGTCCAAAGGCTTTCCAACTCCATATATTGTAAGTGAACTAGGAGAAGCCCATATATGTCTATTAGCATGGCTGGGAGCACAAGTAGGCCCTCCCACGTCATTTTGGAGCATGTCAGGTTTATATAGAAGAAGCCTTCTTTTGTAATGTAGCTCAATTCCTATATCTAATCTCAAAATGCTTACAAGATGCATAATGATGGAGTTTCTTACCTAGTTGTAGGTTGCATGATGCCGAGGGAAGATGACTCTCGATGTTTCCCCCATCCACTTTCATCTTGCAACATTTCTCTTTGTCAAGGCAAGAGTTTGCCTTCCACAAGGTTCAACTTCTTCCTTGTGTGCATCATCTTCTATTTATTGAAAGAAGAAAATTACAGCGCAATGGGCAAGATTTTGAAAACATATACTGGTCATTTTAACAACAATTATTGTATATCCTCTACATTTTCCATGATCAATGGAAATTAAATTGTCAGTAGTGCGGAGGAAAATTATGTATATTTATGGATCTTCAAGCAAGAAATATTGTTGAAAGGTCATATAGATACTGAGATTTTTCTACCATCCTACAGAGAACAAAATTGCTTTTGGTGCATGATAAAACTCTAAGGACTTGGATTCAAGAAAATTAACCAAATTTCCTAACATGATTTTTTTTACTCCATGCCTTGTATATTTTGGTAGAGGTGTTGTAACTTATCGAAGGGACCATTGTGTATATTTATTTGTTTCGCGGAACAAACATGATATACAAATTGTATTAATGCACAAGCTTGCAATTTTCATCCATAATTGAAAATTTTTCTTCAAACAAAAATGTGCTTACATTTAACTACAAATCCATGTCGAACCTATCTTTGGAGAGAACCTTACTTGCAAACAATGGCTTGAGAGTTGAGCCAAGCCAAGGACCAGATCAAATCTATAATGGTGCTTGCACAAAAATAACATTTTGCAGTGGTCATAGGCGTGTGAGTTGATGCCACTTTGATGAGTTTGTGCCATGCACAAATAAATTCATCCCACTCAATTCGTCATCTCACACATGTCGCAGAAAATGTGACTAAATCCAAAAGTGGAAGATGAGAGTGGTTGCAGATTGATGGGTCGCCTTCCAAATTACCCACAAACTTAGCTCTTACGTGCAGAGGTCACAAGAGGCTCGAGGAGGAATAGCCTCTATAATCGATCGAGAGCCAATCAACTTTGCAACAAGAAATCTCGAAAGCATCTCATGAATGTCGGATCTCTTCTTACTCTTATTGTTTCCTCTGAGATTGGGATGGGTAGTGGAGCTTCCTAAGACTATAATATCACTTGCATTTTCTTTTGTGGTGGAGGCCAACTCATCACGAGGACTATTGATTTTGTAAAGTTGTGAGGAGTTAATAGAGGCAGGGGTTTTGTAAATGCCATATATATTGATTGTTATGGCATTATAAGTATTGTTCTAGCCACAAATGTTTTGTATTATGATCTTATTGGACCAGAATGAATTGGCACTAGTTGCTTTCACAATTACAACCTTTAAGCATACAGAACCCATGCGAAAACATGAAAATACGAAAGATACACGAGTGTATTTCGTAAAGCAGTCACATTCCAACAAGCTTTGTAAATATTGCCATTCCATGCCAATCATACCATTGTTTTCCTTTATCTTTGTTCACGTGAAGGAGACTCATAAATATGCACTCTAATTACCCATGTATGTTGTCGGAATGATTATACATTGTTAGCCATTTTATTTGATATGGGTGAAAGCTTTCTGCTTAGGCTCTCTTTTGCCACTATATTACGTGGGCTAGGTCTGCCCACTTGAGTTCCCTTTCAACATATCTATAAAACCTTTTGTATATCTTAAATGAATTGTAGAAATTTCCTCAATTTTTATTCAAATTGACTCATTTCTAACCAGTAAACAATTTCTCTAGAAAGCTCAAGTTCTTCTCCATCTTGTTCAACATATTACCTAGTTGTCTTAGTCACTACAAACTAGGCAGAACTATGCAATACCAACTGTAGTATAATATATCTTGAGTGCTAAGTGATATATGCTTCAACAACTATTGTGGGAAGCCAGATGAAGGTGATCCGTGGCACTTTCACTTTCGACATTAACATTGTTAGACACTTGGTACACATGTAATATTTGGTGTACACTTGGAGTAGAGACTAGTTTACATGTACCTTTTGGATTTATTCGCTTGTTACTAAATATAATAGTCGGAAGTGTGTTCAAGAGAACGTTCTAACACAACAATATAGTCGGTGAAACATTTTAATTTAATGCAACCCATATTATAATAATTTGAGCATATTATAATAGTTGGAATGCGATCATGATAATTAAAATGGAGAACCTGCTAACTACAAAGTGAAGCGGCAGGGACAAAATTATATTCAAGTATTCTAGTGAGACAATAATCATGTATTAATTCCCATACTATATTAAGTGGGCATTAATCATACATTTCTTTCATAAATCTCTACAAAAGAATTTCTCTCTTTTAGTACATGTACATATTACATGTTCTCATAAATTGTTCTTTGAAAATTTTACATGTGGTTGGAAATTCTGTATTGGAAAAAATAGAATATTAGCTGAAACACATATGTTATAGAAAACAAGCAACACATATGTTATAGAAAATGAGCAACCATGCTAAAATATAAAATCTTAAAAAGAAACTGTAGAAACCAAAGACAATCAAAATTATGAGCTTAAATGGGTGCTAACGTACATTGAATGCCAATGAATCTCAATTAATAGACTTGATTTTTGCACACAATCAATTGATTTGAAGACTAGGATGACCACATCCATGCTTTCCTAAACTGAAAGGATACATGATATTCATTCTCCCACAAGTGGCAAAAATCATATTTTCATAAGAGTAGTGAGGAGAAATACGCTATAACGATGATAGCTTGATCCTGAACCAATTGACCCAGCACCAATGTGGGCACATTTGTTCTCACCTTGGCTACTTGCTTTACTCTACATGTCTCTATGTCTTTTGCTTTCACTTTTGGCTTTGCCACTAATGTTGTTGGTGGTTCTGGATCAACTTCAATTAGCGCAACCGCTACCTTTGCTTCCCTCAGTGTTTGTTACTGCCCCTGCCTTCACTTCTGATTAATTATGATAGGAAGTATGTAGTGACAAAGCTGTAACAATGTTGTAACAATGTTGTAGGCAGAGACTTGCTGCCTTTAGCATCTTGCCTTGTTCATAATATAATAATTTTTCATGTAATCAAGAATTGTATTTATGGTATAGATATTATTGTAAAAAATAATTTCATTTATGTTAGGATAGAAATATTGTCTTGATATTAATACATGATTAAGATAAGAGAAATGACTTCAATTTTTTTTTTAATATTTAAATAAAATTAAAATTTAAAATATAAATGATTGATGCAAATTTATAAAAGATTTAAGAACTTCCATGAAATTGAATTTAATATGAAGAAATTAGCAATTAAATAAAAAATAAGAATTATTTATAAAAATTCACAAAGAGGGTTTAAGGAGTTATGAATTTGAATTTGAATTAAGACTTAGGTTAATGTGCATGAGTGTTAGTACATGTATCCTTTATTTTAATTAAATGTATGATTTAATTTTTTATTTTGACAAAATGTTGATGTTGTATATGTTTGTAATTCTATTTACATAACGTGATTCCATATTAGAATGAGAGTGCATAGAAAATGAAACTTTGGTTATTGCGTCAAGAGGCGCTCTACAGTCTAGTATGAGGGAGATCTTGTAACGTTTGTCCATGTTTGTCCATATTGTCGGCCATACATAAAAAAGAAAACGAAAAAGAATAATACAAAGTAAAAAGTAATAAATATAATGTTGGCCATTAATGCACCATTAATGTAGAAACATAAGAAGTTAAAAAAATATTATAGTGGATAAGAAGTTAAAAAAAATATTATAGTCTGCTATAGTGGATAGTAAAAGTAAAATTATAGCCGACATAAAATAAAGAAGTTAAAAAAATATTATAGTGAATATGAAAAGTAGAAACATAATATTATTCCTGACATAAAATAAAGAAATAAAAATAAATATAGCCGACATAAAAACTAGAAATATAAGAAGTAAAAATGATATACCTAGTCGAGGTTTGTACCTCACGAGATTTGATCCCTCTCGGCACTTGATAGAGCCTAGGATTTGGATCTAGGCTGGTATATAATCACAATTAGATGTTCAATTTAATAATTGATAATTAGATTTTTCTTATAGGTTGTAGATTGAGTGAACATAACGGTTAAGAACATGTGTTTCCTCTTAGGAGATTATAGATTCAAATCCAAAGAGGGTAGGGTATGTACACCTTTGTAGACTTTAGCAGTCAAATCCATGTGCAAAGGTGGACCCTTGTCCCACAAACAAAGTGGTTTCATACACCAAAATTGGTGTCTAACTAGACTATGACCTCAAAAATAGATTATTATTATTATTATTTTAAAAAGAAATTACATAAAATTATTCTAGTTAAATAAACTGAAAGAAACCATTTTATTTAATTTATCTACAATGACTTGAAGTACTTTGAATATTGCTAAAAAATACATGGTGTTAAACTAGTTCTTAAAATGAAGTACAAATTATATCTACAAAAAGTAAGTAAACTTGATTTACTAATAAATTGCTATGATTACTGAAAATTGTATATTACATGTAATTCTAGTCCAAGACTAGTGCAATAAATAGGAGCTTTCCTATTCCTTTATCATACATTTATCTTCCTTGTATGGAAATCCAATCCATTTTGCCTATGCTTTTGTTGGTTATAATTGTAAGCTTGTAAAAAATAATAATAGTATTAATGTAGTATCTAGAAGAAGGGATGATTACAAATAATAATGATATTAATGTGGTATCTAGAAGAAAGAATGAATATTATTAACTAATAGAAAGAAAAGTTAGAAATAATGAACTCTTCTTTTAGCTAATGGATAGTACTTCTTCACATTTGAATGGTAGAAGACATTGAATAAAGAGATTGAGAGCATCATAAATCCATGAATCCATTGAATCCAATTTTAGAAATGAGAAACCAATTTTTGGGAATAAAATTCCATTCCTATCTTGAAAAAATATAACTACATAAATTTAATCACATCAATAAAAAAATATTGAAATTGTAAACTAAAGCCATGTAAAGGAGTCAAGCCCTCTATTCCTTTTTGACAACACTCCAATGAAGTTTTGTCAATTTTAAACTTTTCATGACCGCTTAAGAGGAGATATTTTTGGACATCACATAAAGAGGCCCAAAGGGAGCCTTTAGGGATGCTTTTGGGTGGTCATAATGGGGAGCCAAAGGGTGACCCACGAAGGTGCCCATGGATAGCCAACAACAATACATAAAAAGCTAGCCTTAAAAATCTCAATCTAGTGGCTTCATGCACTCTCAAAACAACACACAATTGTCACTTAAGCAAACAAAAGAGGAATCATAATTCTTAAATAGCTTTAACAGACTTCTCCCATAGCCACTTTGTCCCTTGCAACCATTCAATAATAAGTTCTAATTGCAAAAGGATGTGAGGAACCATTAAATCTTTATGTAAATAAATTCAACTTATATAAAAATATAGAAATCAAAAGCAACGATTACCTCATGAAATTAAATAAGAGCATCTCTAAACTTGAGCACAAGTTCTCCCTTTGAGGCAGGTTGAATCCTTCCTCTTCATTAATGATTGGGGAAACTTGCTCGATAGACCCTATGATATGAGTTAAAATGGTGATTAAAAAAGGTATGAGGATTTTAAATATAAGCTTATTGGAAAAAGGCAATACTTAATTTAATGAAAAGGAATTTCTTTGGACATTTTAAAAAAGGTGCACATTGAAGGATTTAAATCCAAGGTTGGATGTGGACAATTTGACAAATCTATAATGAGAGTACAATGCTTACTTTTGTATTAATGAGTTTTTCTCATTTTGATTTGTTCATTTAAGATTAAGTTATGTTTATAATAATATAATTCACTTTTTTTTTAAGGTACACAAATTTTTCCATTATAAGGTGAAGAGGTCAAAACTTATTATTTTTAAATTTGATTGGGGATTGAAACAGTGTAATTTTAAAATTTTGTTGGGATAATATTAAACTTTTTTGTTTGCTAAGCCTTGGTAAGATAAAAGCATTTTAAGACAAGTGAAAATATAGGATAAAAGAATTTTAAGACAAGAGGGAAGAATTGTAGCCACTAACCCAAGCTCTACTTGATGGAATTGAAGATGAACTTGGGTTTACAATGAAGGGATTGAACCAAGTACACACTTTCTTTGTAGCTCTTGAGGTGCACCTTATAAATAAGGGTCTATTGCAACAATATCCAAATGAAGATAAAGATACAATACATACATCTCGTATAAATAAATATTAAAGAAATTATGAAATAGAGATTAATTTAAGACATATTTCTCCAATGAAGTGGTAGCACCTTTCCCAATGACCTAAACACGAAGCATATAAATGATAATGTAAAAGTACCCAATAAAATTTCAACCATGAAGCTCCAAGCAAGATAAGTGTACCACACGTGCGGAAGAAGTGAATCCTTACAACAAGCTTTGCTACAAGATAAGATATATCTATTAAGCTCAAGAGAGAGGGAACTCCAAAAGTCCAACCATGTTTTACAATGAAGAGGCCTCCTCCTTATAATGCCTCATGAAGCAAGAGGGGCACATGACAAGTGTTAAACAAGTGCATTAGAGATGGTGCTACATTTAGGAGAAGATAACCAAGTGTAAAAGATCTTGAGTTCCATTTGGTGGAACTCGAGAAGACTCAAGGTGCACCCTCATAGACTAGACCACATGGGTGATAAATGGAGGTACATAAGTGCTAAAGAAATGCTACATCATTAACATAAAAAACAAGAGATAAGGATGTTTCTAGAACTCAAAATTCTCAATCCAATTCAATTCGTATTGTATCTCAAATGTATTATAAATACATGTAGATCTCCTTTCTTGAAAGGTTTAGATGCAATGACCATAAGAGTCTAGTCATAACTGCCTAACTGCTTTATCTAGAATTTCCTACATAACTTGTTCAGTGATGGTAATTACTTTATTCTAACACTCCCCCTTAATTACAATTGTTGAATGCTTCAACGTTTAATACTTAGATTTTGTCTGTGAAATTCAAAAGCATCTCTTGCCAATGACTTTGTAAATATATCAACCAATTGGTGTTTTGATTTATAGGATTCCAAGCAGATTTCGCCATTAGATACAAGTTCTCTAATAAAATGATATTTGATGTTGATATGATTTTTCTTTTGGTGAAAAATATGGTTCTTTGACAAAGCTATTGATGATTTGTTGTCACAATATACTGGTGTGGGTCCTTCTTATTCTTGTTGAATTTCATTCAAAAATTTGCGCAATTGAAAAGCTACTGCTATAGCGGCTAGATACTTGGATTATGGTGAGGAAATAATCACAATGCATTGCTTCTTGGATTCCCATGAGATCACACCTAAGCGAAGATAGAAGACATAACTAGAACTATTCTTCCTATCATCCATGCTACCTACAAAATCATTTTCAATGTATCAAACCATAAAATATTCATTAGTACTGGAATATAATATACCATATCCTGTTGTTTTAGCAATATATCTTAAGATTCTCTTGCCAACTTTCTAATGTGAGTTTTTTGGAGTCTCCATGAGCCCAACGATCAATCTGACTACATACATTATGTCTAGCCTGGTGGTAGTCAGATACATGAGGCTTCCAACCAATCTTTTGAACAAAGTGGGGTCAACGTTGGATCCACTATCTTCTTTGCTAATTTTTATGCCTATTGCAATTGGAGTTGGTGTTGATTTGCAGTTCATCATCCTAAACCTTTTCAGCACATCCTTAGCATACTTTGTTTGACACACAAAAATTCATGAATATGATTGAAAAACATCAATGCCAAGAAAATATCTCATTAGGCCTAAATCAATCACTTCAAATTCTTGTTTCATAACCGCTTTAAACTTGTCTATTGACAGACTTCCTGTGAAATTAATATCATCAACATACAAACAAACAATCAAGATTTGACCTGGATCATTTACTTTTGTATACAAAGTGGGTTCATTTCCGGTTCTATTGAAGCCATTACTGATCACATATGAATCAATCCTTCTATACCAAGCTATAGGTGCTTACTTAAGCCCATAGAGAGCTTTCTTCAATATGTCTACCTTATCTTCACACCCTTTGATTTTGTAACCTGGTTGCTACTCCACATAAAATTCTTATTCTATAAAGCCATTTAAAAATGTTGATTTCACATCCATTTGATAAACTTTCCATATATTTTGAATTGCTATGGTTAATACAACCCATATTGTATCTAACCTTGCAACCAATACAAAGGTCTCACAATAGTCTACTTCAGGTTGTTATGTAAAAACTTTTTCCACTAACTTTGCCTTGTGCCTTTTTACTTCCCCTTTCTCACTGAACTTGATTATGTAGACCCATTTAACTCCAATACAATATTTTCCTTCCGTTAGATCTACTAGATCCCATGTGCCATTTTTCATTGGAATTCATTTCATCATACATTGCCTTGATTCAATTCTCTTCTTGTGACTACTTCTTCAAAGGATGTAGGTTGGTAAGTAAATAATGAGAAAAATTGAATGTTCACTTTAATTAATCATAAATTTCCCTTAAACTTCTCGTTTTATTAGGAGAGTTAGAATCATTACTAGAATGAGGACTAGAAGTAGAATGACTAGTTGAACTAGATGGCTCACTTTGAGTATAATTGGTTGGAACCCTTATTGGAGTATCTTTGATCGGTGATTGGGATTGATGTCCACCTTGTGCAACCTTCTCCTCCTCCTCCTCCTCTTCTTCTTCTTCTTCAAGGATAGAAACTTCAACATTGATGGTCTTGTTTGTACTCTTGACCCATGCTTTTTCTTCTTTAAATTCTACATCTCCATTGCTGATGATTTTCTGGGTAACTGGATTATACAACTTGTATGCCTTTGAGTTCTCACTATAGCCAACGAAGATACATTTCTCACTTCTATAATCTAACTTTCTCCTCAATTCTTCAAGCACATGAGCATATGCCACACATCCAAACAATTTGAAATGGGATGCGCTACAACTCAT
This sequence comes from Larix kaempferi, assembly GCA_027924585.1. Lineage (NCBI taxonomy): Eukaryota > Viridiplantae > Streptophyta > Pinopsida > Pinales > Pinaceae > Larix > Larix kaempferi. The sequence continues at coordinate 2,089,730 of BSBM01000797.1, read as the reverse complement.
ACCCTTCCATGTAACACTTATGGTGGGATATGTGTCCAATACATAAACATAACAAGCTATTGCTTCTCCCAATAGCCATTTAGAAAATGCTTTTCCTTAAACATGCTTTAGGCCATGTTCATGATGGTTCTATTTTTCCTCTCAACCACACCATTTTGCTAAGGTTGATATCTTGTTGTAAACCGTCTCTTAATACCTTGTTGCTTGCAATATTCTTGGAAAGCATTTGGATCATATTCACCCCCTCTCTCTAATATTAGCACTTTAATCTACAACCACTTTGATTTTCCACCAAATTCTTGAATTCCTTGAATCTGCCAAAAGTGTCAGATTTGTTCATAGGAAAATGCACCCAAGTCTTTTTGTTGTAATCATCTATGAAGGTTAGGAATAATAGCTTCCTTCAAGTGATTGAACGTGCATTGGACCACATAGATCTATATGAACAAGCTCCAAGAGTGCTTTGGATCTATGGGATACTCCTTTAGGGAAAATTTCAATATGTTGCTTTGCTAGAATGCATGTCCCACATGAACTAGCTACACTTGAATGGGAGGTAAAAATCTAACCATCTTGTTCTTATGTAACAAATTTAGACCACCAAAATGCAAATGAGCAATTTAATCTAAGATTCCAAAACCATGATTGATCTAATCATGTTTCCTTCCAATCAAAGGATACATCATGTCTAACATGATTCATAACAAGAGGATACATCCTATTATTTGTCATTTGAATTATGGCAGTTAACATTTTACGACGAAGTCTATCAAAGGTTGAACATTCATCATCTTTAAATATTATTCTATACCATTTTTGTGTAAGTTGGCCAACATTGATGAGATTATGTTTCAAACTTGGGACAGAGCATACATCTAGAATGTACCTTTTTTTACCATGTTTGGTCACAAATGTTGACCATCCCTTTCCCCATAACATCAACAACATTGTCAGTTCCTAGTTTGACTTTAGTTCTTACTAAATCATCTAGATTACAATTAGACTTCTATTTCCATTCTTATGATTGGTACACCTACTATGTATGAGCCATATATCATTGGAAGTTTCTGTGTAGCATTACAACTAAGAAATAAAGAATCTTCATTAGTTTTTGAGGTATTAGAATAGTTTGCATTATGTTTGATTAGGTAAGATTTCTTATTTCTACATTCACTTTCATAATGACCTAGCTTATTACAATAAAACACTTGATTTAAAAATTTTCATACCTCCGATTTTTCCATGAGCTTCTGTTGTTGCTCCCCCTTGAACTATGAGGGTTTTGATGTGGTTTTCTTTCTTATTCTTAATTGTCTTTATCATCTCTTTGACTATTTTGTGTGCTACTCTTGTATCTAACTTTGGATATGGATATGGGATTTGAAATCATTTTCTAAAGCGAAATCGTTGTTCTTTTTTATTCTTGTTTGATCTTGCGAATGGGTGAAATTGATCAAGCATGTTTGATCGATGGGTCTATATTATTCACACATGAAACATGAATAAGACTTAACCTGGGAGATTCTGCTACAAATGACTAAGATTTGATCATGCATGTTACACTGGATGATCTTGACCATTCATAGATATTTACTTGATAAAGACTTAGCACAAGAGGTATTACCGCGAACGACTGATATTAAGTCTGGTCCAGAGGAAGGATTGATTTAAGCCATTTGTTCAAGTGAACTTGATAGGGATTTGGAATGTGTGGCATTGTCGCAAATAATTAGGATTGCATTAGGGAAGTTTGTTCGATTGATTAGGGATTTTTACACAAAAGGAATGTGGTTGTGGATTAACAAGTGGGGTCATGCACAAACGACCCATATTTTATTGCGCAAGAATAGATCGACAACCTAGATCTCTTGTAGAAATTAGTGAAGAGAAAAGGTGGTAGATGTGAACCTTGTTGTGAATAGTGGAGATTCAACATGAAGTTGAGGTCAACGATCCATATTTCTCATGGAGAATTAGTAAAGTTAGCACCACATATGGCCTAGATCATTTGAGGGGACTAGATCAATGGCCTGTGATGCTTTGAAAAATTGTGATGACATGGAGACTCAAATACACAAAGGATGACATGGAGCACTATGAATATGACACATGGAATATAGGTGGAAACCAATGCTTCCACATGTCATTCCATGTCATAATCCTTCCATGTCAATATATGATGAAGTATAGAATAGGTCTAGAGCCAGAATCTTGTTTTAGCCATACCAGGAGAAAATTAACTTAGAATTTGTTGAAATTTTCAACATTTTTCTATAGTGAGAAGGACTATAGAAAATCCAGAGAGAGGTGTGGATCTGTCCAGCTCCAATTTTCTAGAAAGGGGTAATTAGTGAATTTTGAAGGCCCTTTCCTAGATATTTGACAGTGGCTCTATTAGGGATGAAATATTTATGGTGTGTCACATCCCCAGTGGCCTATCATGACCACAAGGGATATTTATTTTTCTTACATATGATATCAAGACAATTCTATGTCTATTTTTGAGTTAATTTACTACACAACAGTCTTCGCCACATAATATTAATTCACTAAGTTACACACTACGCACATAATACTTTACTCCATACACAATACCGTGTGCGATAATTTAACCTGGTGCATTCCTGCACTTATCTATACTTTATCATGCAGATATACTACACACGCGAAGCTAGACCATTGTACGATTCAATGTGCATCTTCCCTTAGCCACTATGCGTCTACCACCACATAGGATAACCGTTGTGCGACAAGTTAGCTTATGATGAAAAGTCACTAACTTCCTACAAAGTTAGTGCCACATGTGTAACGAGACTTCTTACACAAACACTCATCTATATGCCACTAGGTTTTTTGAACCCAAAATCCGACGGCATATATGTCCGATTTTCAACATCCTGTTGTCAACCATCCGACAACCTTCAACTTGTTTAAATGTTGGTCTAAATTCGGTGGATATCCGATAGTAAAATGAGTTGTCGGATATACGATAGTAAAATGAGCTGTCGGATATCCGACAACTACCCGTCGGATATCTGACCTAAGCTCTTTCAATGCGCTCATCGCCTATCCGACGAAGATCCTTTTTCAGGATGTCGGTTATCCGACGACTAGCACTTTATATGAAGTCGGATATCCAATGGCAGTTCCATGTAAAAATGGCTGATATATGACGTTATTAGCCATCAGTGGTATGGAAAGAACGTCGAATATCTTAGAGGGGGAAGTCAGATATCCGACGGCAGTTCCATGTGAAAATGGCCGATATCTGACGTTCTTAGCCGTCGGTGGTATGGCAAGGACGTTGGATATCTTAGAGTTGGAAGTTGGATATCCGACGGCATGTCCATGTAAAAATGGTCGATATCCGATGTTCTTAGCTGTCGATGGTATGTCAAGAATGTCGGATATCTTAGAGGTGGAAGTCGGATATACGACGACAATAGTGTAATTTAAAAAAAAATACACTATTATGTTGTGATCAAATTTGAAGGGTGGGTCTTAATTTTTATTGGAAGGGAATTTGTTCTTGGAGCCCTTCAAAGATGAAGGGCAATTTAAATAATTGTACTTCAATTGACAAGTATAAATCAACTAAACCCTTCCCCCCAAAAAATGCAAAAAACAAATATTGCTCATCCAAATTTTTACAATCTTAAACAATTGAGCACTCTTTAATATCTACATGATAAAATGGTATGTTTTCAATAAAAACGAATTTGAACACATTAATTTGATATATATGTAACATTAATTTTACAGTTCATTAAAACAACAACTATTTTGTTGTATTTTTCAGGGTTAGACCACACTTCATTATACAAAAAAAATACTTAGACTATGCAATAACCATATTGGGGCATCTGCATGATCTTATGCATAGTGCAAGATGTTGTAACTAGATATAGTATTAAAATAAAACTAGAACGATGAGAAAATTACTTACTATTAACTATGTACAAAAAGAAGTCACTAAGCAAAACGAGGCTATAATAAACCTACAACCAAAATATACATATAAAACCAACCAAAACCTTAATTCAAACCAGTGAGAGGGAAACCATCCAAGCTTGAGAGGTGTAAGAATGATGGACATTAGGCGCCTAAGAAAAAATAATACATAGCTCAAAAAAACATTAAAAAAATCGTCCATACCAAGCAAGTTAGCAACGCTAGTATCATAGGGGCATGGGCATCAAATTTTGTTGTTCAACTGTTGTCGCGACAATATATAGGTATGGGATGGAGGGGAAATGGAATCAAGCCTAAGTAAACTGGAGCCTTGCGACTCGCTGCATGTTTGAGTCTCGACAATCTACCTTTTATATTGAACCATAACAACAAAATAAGTTTGTTAATGGCTCAATTTGCGAAAATTCTAGATACATGAGTAATTAAGAGCTCGAGGCTCTATAATTTGATGTGTTTTTTTTTACCAATCCACGATTTGGTGAATTCGTAGTCACTGGCATGAAATTTAAGTTATCTAATGAAAGAATTGATGTATCTACCTCTATGTTGAAACTGTTTTCCATGTTGATGCGGGCCACTTCCCTCCTTATTGTCTTACCAAAAGGCATGATAATGAGGAAGAAGACTTGAAATTATGGACTTCACCATCAAAGAAGCCTTACAATCACATTGGTAAGGAGTGATAAGAAGATCACAACAATCCAACGTGTCAAATCTTAGATGATAGTGCCAATTAAAGACTTATATGGTAAATTTAATATAAGACTTACTTATAGCTGTCTCTTACTCTTTGCGTACACATTTGATAATTTATGGTTGTCTCTACGCCTTGACCAAAATGATATTATAAGGTGAGGAGGTGCATGCATAATAATTCTTAGTTATCACTATGCGATGAGGATTTAAATGGAAGATGATGTATATACTTAGTATTTAATTCATACTTCCTTATTTATATAATGTACTCATGAGATGATAAAGTATCATAGATGATTCTTTTTCTTGACAGTAAATGAAATGTCATATGCAATACCTCCTCATACAATGATTTTTTAAGTATTAAGATTGATATGAGTTGACTTCATGTGAACATGGGGATGCGACAAATATAAATAATGCCAAAATTATTAACCATGATAAGTTCATATAATTTGAACCATAAAATGACAAAACAATGGAATGAAGGAATGGTGATATAATATATGGTTACCATTCATTAGAATTTCCAATCAACACACAATCCAACCAACTAAGAAAATGCCACAATAACCAATTGTATGACCTCTAGGAAACAAGAGGTAGCCTACTAGCTTGCATATGACCACCCACAAATAGTATCTATCTTCTCAATGATGTGTTTTGATTGGTGAGGTTAGTACCACCTCTAGCTCAAGGAAATTACATGTGTATGTCACCTCTATTTCAACAATCACTAGTTACAATTCATCTCATGGCTCTATGGCCATCCAATAATTTACATAGTTGGGCTCTTATGTGTCTTCACCTACTGGCTAGAAAAAAACACCTTTGTGAGTGGAATTTCAATAAGATATAGACCAAGTTGGGGGTAATGGGAAGAACAAATGTCCATGTCCCTTCCATTTCTCATTCCCAACATTCTCTCTTATTATTATTATTATTTGCTTCTCTCTCTTTTTTCTTTCTTTATTATTGCATTATATTTCCTTGTTTTCTACTTTCATTAATAGTCTAAATTGTTTATATGCACTGAGTGTTACAACCATTCAAGTTGTTTGGATCCATTTTATATATCACCTCCCTATTGAGAGGCTTTTTGTTCATTGAAATATTTAAATGAAACCAACTCTAGATCAATATACCTTTTGTTTGCTTCTTTGGAACATGGCTCTAATTCTGGCTCCTAGCTATAGCTTTGGCTCCAGATCACTGTTCTACTAGTTATGGCTATGGTTCTAGCTCTAATTCTAGCTCCACTTGCTCCCACAGTGCAGAAGTATACTCATTAACCCTCGACTATAAGCAATATTCATATTCAAAATATTCAATTAGAATTCATTCCCATCTTTGGTGTGCAAGTATCTCTTCATTATTAGACTTGGATACAATCCATCTTGGAAGTAAATGATAACCAAGTCAAATTCAGGTATTTTCTTGTTTTGTAGGATCCCAACAAGCATATTCCATCATGCAACAAGTCAACTAAATGAAGTGTGGTATCCCCTCTTTTGTTAGGATCAATTTCTTATGACATGGAAACGATTCTCCAATGATTGCATCTCACTCAAAATTAAAGAGAAGGGTAAGGATATTGGTTCCAGTGCATCATTTACTCATCATTTGAAGTTGTGGAAACTTGAAATTTGTTATTAGGAGCAACCAAACATCACAACAAGCTCTAAGAAATTGCCAAAATTTAGATGACACGCGAGTGGGTTGTAGAAAGGCAGCACCGTAGCCATTCATTGAGCTCCTCTTTGTTTCGAGAATAATTTAATATTCTCTACTGAACAGGGCCAACCACGTGAAGGGGGAAGCTCTTATTTCCCCTCCCCCCCCTCACATCACTCTCAATTACCCATACCCAATGCATGTACTTGAAAAAAAAAATTACGTGCAAATTCATGCATATTTCATCATAAACAAACATCTACCATTCATTCAATAAAGGTAACATTCATTAAAACATTGTTTCATTCAGTCAACACATTCATTCATTCAGTGAACACATTCATTCAATAAAATCTAACATTCAATAAAGGTAACCGTTTACTACACTGAATCATTAAACCATTAAACCATTCATTCATTCATGAGGCCAAAAATCATGGATGACATTTTATTATCAAAAATAATTAGACAATATTTTTTCAGTCACTTCTTTTTAATTCTTCTTCTCTTTAGTACAAAATCTCTAAGAAGATCATCTTCTGGACCTTGTACTCCAGTTCTTGGTTCTTCATCAGCTTGTTGTGATGTTTGCATCCTAGAGTGCTCGCGACATGGACTTTGCGGCAAGGGGTTCAGATTTGCTGCAACAATGTGAAAATGTTGCATCGATATATTTTGCTATTGTAATGAAAAGTATTTCATTTAAAAAAACATTACAAAGGTGTTTTTTACCTGTTGTGGCCACATCATGTTCTTCATTTTCCTGTCCAGGCTCAACCTGTATAGTGTGACCCTCTACATGCTCTGCAGTTGAAATATGGAGAGGTACAATTAATGTTCACCGTCTGCAATGCTATATATAAAATCATAGCATATGAATAAATTCATTACCAGGATTCAAAGCATGATCTTTGATTTGTTGTTATCCCTCCTCGACATGAAGGGGATCATTGCTTTCCTGCTCAAAATAGAGTCAATATTTTATGTCAATTATTTATAACGAATAGATTGCACAAGTAAAAAATCTTCATTAAACTATATAGATTTTATATACATGTGCACCAGATGGATCAGTACCAGAAGACTTTGTTTGCCCAGACAATATTTTTCGGCATTCAACAACAACTCCAAAGCCGTGCTGGAATCCAAGCTTCAAGTCTTCCTCAGCGGGAACTTCTTTGAATCGATCGGCCTGCATATTTGCATAACGTCCTTAATTTACATTTTGCGGTGCAATAAAAGGAAAAATAATTTGCAATTTATTATTTGGATGCATTATTGGTTTTTCAAAACTTACAAATCATGCTGCCAAATTGGAATAACCACCAGGCCCAAGCTTGTGCTGATCAATTTTTTCTAGTCTTTCCTGTGTGGCCTTTGATGTGTCTATCAACTTATGCAAGTGTTGAAATACGTTAGATGTTTCAAATTCGATATAGAAATCAATAATAATAAGGTTTAGAATTACATGATTGTGGAAAGTATTGCATACCTCCCTGTGCCTGGTGTTACCTTTCCTTCTTTTTTCAGGCCCCTCTCCTTTCCATCATCCACTAGAGATTTCCACTCTCTTGTTGGAATCATGGGAGGGCGCTCATACCTAGGGTTTTTTCTAGGTGAACCCTATATTGGTCTCGGACAATCTTCATATGTTGTCCAACCTTTTTGAGGACTGCGTCTCGATTGAAGGTCTCGTTGCCGAACAGGACAACCAACCAATTAGTGAGTTCATATTTTAAATTTTTCGGTTGTCTATCTCACCTTGTGTGGATGGTGGCCCCGAAGATCTCCAAGGACAAATCATTCATATTTTTATAAAAAACATCATTTCCTGCAAAACGATCGTGCCATGATCATAATTAGTTGAAAAAAAATGTTTTATTGGTATATTACAATCAAATTATAAACACTAACTTGATCAACGTATATTTACCTAGGATCTTCTCTATCTTTATTGGGACGAGATCTTCTTCCACCAAAAATGTTGCCTCGATTGTTCCCATGCTAGTGACACAAGAAGATCTTGGAAATGAAGCTTTGACAATATCAATACTAGCAGGCTTGGTGTCGACCCCTTCTTCTAGACGATCTGGTGTGCGTCGGTCACTAGCGGCCGATGCACTCATAGCTGGGGTCTGGGGTGTTGCGGAACTTGTTTCCGACTGTTCAGTCAACAACAATGGTGAAGGAGTCGATGGAAGTGGATTCGTTTTCTCATGATGAAACGTCTCTCCACGAGAAGCACTGGGGGCAACACCGTCTTGTCTTAGAAAATTCTGTAAATACAAACCACATTTTATAAGTTCACTATCATATAAAAGTGAAAATTATAAAGTTATAAATGAATTATATTATGATTCAAGATTCCACAACTTAGTTGCAAGGTTTCAGTTCTCTTATTCAACACTCAAATCCTGGCTTGAATCATGCCTGTCTGCGCAATTTGGAATAGTAGACACATAAGCTCCGCACTAAGTTTTTCCAAGATGTATTGTATCATCTTAATCAGGTCTGTAGCTGAACCAATTATGTTAGCATATTTTAACAACTCAACCACTTCAAGATCTATTGAATGCTGTGATGCTGTTTCATACAACGATTCATTGGTCTACAACAAAAATATATAAAACAATACTGAGTTCTATCATGATAGATTCCTAAAATTATATTAACAAAACATATCTATCATGATAGATTCCTAAAATTACAACTAGGTTTACCTGATGCCTGGATGATGGTATCGTCTGATCCACAGTTGTGGACTTGCCCCAATCATCCGGCTGTGCAAAAAAGAAGTAGAAAACATTATCATAACGAAACCAGTATACACACAAAAAATACATAACAAAATAAACATTATGCTACGTATTATATTGGTACAATTCCAATGAATTATACCTGCAAACTCGAGGATCGTGATCCACTCATCGGATCAATGGTCATAGGTGACCTACCCTGATCGGCTAATAGCTGGGAGTTGCCCCTTACAGAACCCTAAATAAAAAACATAGAGAAAATTGCCTAAACAAAACAAAAATACTCAATGAAAGAATATCATAACAAAACATCTTGATGTATAATTTAAATTGTGCAATTCTGCATCAAATATAGATAACATTATATAAACCAAACTAATCTACTAATGAAAAAACAAAGCAAAAAAAAACTCTTTTTTTTTATTATATTTTTACTATTACAAAGATGTATACTTGCTCCCTCGAGGAAGTTGTAGTCCTCTGACCATCTACTGGCAAGGATTTTCCCCGATCACTAGCCTGCGAAGTAAATATAGAAAATTTAAATGAAATAAACTAACGAAAAACCTTAAGATGTTAAATTCATTAATATAAGTTTGGGTAAATTGTTATATGTACCACTCCCATAGTAACTATGTTTGTATCTACTCAATTCAAATTGTAATTAATAAGCAACTCTTCCCCTGCAGATATTGATTTAATGGCACATACAAAAACACAGTTTCCTTCACGCCCCTAAAATTCGCAGTTGGGTTTCTTAATTGTAGACCCTAGTTGTGTACTGTTTATAAACCCCGCAATATTCCCTATTCCCTTTGGCCTTCCGTCAATGTACAACATTGCTCCTTGATTTTGATCTTTGTCTTTCACTCTGTAAATAGTTTGTTGACAATCCATATATATGCATACTTTGTGTATATTGGACTAGGCACATCCAATCTTTGTAGTTGTAATAGGGTCGAACATACTCCATCAATTCTTTACATGTGCCATAACCGACCTTTATGCCATCCATGCAAAACAACCCCAAACCATGTAATGACGACAGTGCAATTCGATATATCCTCTCGTTCACACAAAAATCTGTGTTTGGTTGAGGAAGATCCTTGGGTACCCATCGTTTCACTAAATGTTTGTACCTCAAGGGCACCTCGACGTTACCTATTGTCTCATCATCATAGGAACATGACTCCCCTTGAGTACGAAAAAATTCCATGCGTTTATGGAATTTTCTTCTGGTCTTTTGAAATCTAATTGATAAAACTCTTGTAGACCTACTGTATGTCTCACTTTCCTAGAGCCTTCCTAAACTCCCCTCGCTCGAGGAAGACAGATCTGAAAAATACCTGTTTGGTTCTACCTGCACCATGGGAAATTTTTTTAGATAGGACCGCAAGGCATAGCGACTCTTAAAAGGTGACGTGTAGTGCCTTTTATAAGGTGACTTGTACCACATTTCCTTTCTCAAAATGTAGGCATTCAACTGATGAGGAAGAGGATCACTTTATCTTTCTTAGGAGTAGAAATTCATGCAATTATGAGCTATATTTTATTGCTCCTTTGGGTCTTGAGTCCCATATCACACCATCTAAATATCTTTGTCATCATGGCCCTAAAGTCTCTCTCATCCCATCCGTTTGGGTTCATCACCTTGGTAATTGAATTACACTCACATTTAGTAAGATATTTATATTTAGCAATAATAATATAAAATAAAAATAACTAACCATTATGGAAAACTTCTAAAAGTTTTTATGAATTTCAAAACTAAGATCTTTGAGGTGGTTAATAAGTGTTCACAAATCTTCAAAAACAATATTTTATATAATGTTGTGAAACTTGTATAATCTTATTCAAAATCTAAACTGAAATATTCTTAAGGAAAAGGATGAACTCACTGAATATTGGAAACACACAGGTAGTTTTGTAATCAAGCATGGTCTTCTTAGAGGATTCCCTCTAAGATAGGAAATACCTCCATCTATGTCCTTCCCTTTGAACACTCTTCCCTTGTCCTATATATAAGATAAATGTTTCTGTGAACATACGTGAATACCTCTTTAGCACTGCTCCCAACTAATGTTGCCTTTGGACAATTACTCGTAATATTGACTGATGGTATTAATTGCATAACATAAATTTTCAATCATATTGACACAGATAAAAGTAGGGATTTCTTTATATTATCATGACATAGTTACAAAGACTCAAAGAGTTTTCTGATGTCTTATTTTAGCGCTCGGCCAAGAGACAGAGCATAATTCCTCAAGATTTATACTTAAGGAAGTATCAGGTTTCTGGTGTGATATGATACCACGAGGTCCAGCCACCGAGCATAATCCTATTATTTCATTTCCTAACAGATGCTAGACTTAAGGAGATACAAGGTTTTTGTTGCAATCTAATACCACAAAGGCTAGTTGCAGATCATACACCTTTTCTCAGACTCAGACACAGAGTAGAGAGAGACCAAACTTGAATGCCTCAAATGGTTCTCTACCTAAAACTTAGAGAGGACAGACCCACTCTCTTAGCCAAATGGAATATTATTATGACAATCTGAATGGACAGCCCCACTCATAGCCAAATACTTTTCAGATATTTACAAATCATCGGAGTATGGGGGACCATATAATTCTTTAAAGTTGGATTGAGTATCCCATGCCTTTGAATAAAGAGACCTCAGGACCACGCGTCTATTCTGATGCATGTGGACTTCTATGCAGGTTTTGACAAGCCATTGTTCTTTGTTTTGAATGTAGTACTCAAGGATTTGATCCTCAGTAATCTTTGTCTGCAAAATATCTTTGAATTGTTCGAGAGATTCTCCAACGTCCTGTTTTAGATTATAAATAAAAGTTGGTTCTAATGCTGTCAGGTTGATGCCAAATGTCTGTCACTAGTCTCTCATCCAATCAGGGCCGTAGAATGGAGGATCCTCATGGATATGTGTACTTTGATGTCCAAACTTTAGCATGGTATAATATGTTCTATCTGTATTTTCTTTTCTCAAGAATTCCCACCATAATTTTTTATATTTTTCATAAGTGTGGGTAGTACTTGGAAACCAGAGACTAGCATCTTGATGTGGCCATGATTTCAAAGAACGTATCCAGTTAATAGAGTAGTATTGATGGTCTAGTTGTAGCCTGGGGTGATGTGTAGAGACCTCTGTCATGATTAAGTTAAGATCATGGTAGAGGTGTGTTAACCAATTGCTTGCATCAGCTGCTTTTCTCAGGGAGTTGTTGTAAATCATCTCTGGTACAATATTGGATCCCATAGGCATTCTCTTGAGTTCTGGAACTAGTCTAATAAAAGCATCAGATCCCTGTAAGTTAGCATCTAATACTTCAGTATGGCTCAACTCCCACCTAGGTTTCCATGTTTTCATATAATCAAACCAACTCATATTATCATTAATATTATAGATATGATGTTTTCCTTCGGTCCAAGCAGAGATTTCCATGTTTACTTGTGGGTTATGGGCCCACTGGATTCCGCTTTGACCTTCTACGCTCGATTGCTTTGGGCTTGCTCGTTGTTTCAGGCTCGCTTGCTTCAGGCTCACTTGCTTCAGGTTCGCTTGCTTCAGGCTCGCTTGCTTCAGGCTCGCTTGTTCAAAATTAACAACATACTTCTGTGTCAAATATTCTCTTGTTAAAAAGTCAAGAATGCTATTTGCTTTCCCAGAAATGTGCACAACAGTATAGTTATAACATGGAAACAATGCTTGCCATCTTGCAAACTTTCCTTTTGCTGTTGCATTTTTTATTGTGTTGTTTAGCACAAATGGAAGACTAGAGCAATCTGTTCTTATGATAAAGTCATGGTTCAACAAATGAATCTGGAACTTCTCTATGCATCTCAGTGCTAGAAGGATTTCTTTATCGATAGTGGCATAGTTCTGCTCAGTTTTATTCCAACTCCCCGATGCAAACTGGACTATTTCCTCTTCTTTAGGTTTTCTTACCTGCTTTAAACTCCTCCCCATCCTAGGTTTGAAGCATCTGTTTCTATAACCTTGGGAAGGTTATCATCGATGACATGTGTTTAAATATTATAACTTCTAAGAATATTATATTTGTATTTTATTATTCCGGAGATGTTTCATTCCTCCGATGAGACTTTGTCATGTATCTGGAGATGTTTATTTCTCTGTGGAGAATGTGGTAACTTGGGTTATTAGAATTCCCTAGTGGGGGTCAGCCCTGTATGTGTTATGTGGGTCAAAGGGTTATTAGACCACCCTAGAGGGGTCGGCCCAGTCAGCTTTAGGTTAAGTGGTTAAGTTGGGGCCAACCTAGTTAATGTAAAAGACAAGTCGGAGTTGTGTATAAATAGAGGAGGTGTGTTCCTCTTTTAACACACATTCACTCACTTGTGATTAGCGCATAGGTGAGAGAGAGATATTCTATGGAGGAGAAGGAGATCATGTTTGGGATTACATCTTTTGTATTTGCTGGTCATCTATATTAAGGAAGCTTTGCTGGGTTTTCTACCCCATGAGGGTTTCCCAGGATAAATCTGTGTCTCTTGTGTTTATGCTGTGCTTGTTGTTCTTTCAGTGCTCCTGTATATGCTATTGTTGTGAAATTGAATGTAATACTGATATTTTATGTCTTAGCATATTAAATATTAACATGGTATCAGAGCTAGCTTGAAGGAAGGCAATGTATGGCACTTACGACACTTGCTTCACTTGCGGCAATTTGAAGGTTAGGGTTTTAAATAGAAAAAAAATAGTCATTGTGGAACTTTATCTATAAATCCATTTTGGTGAAGGTTCAGGATCTGAAACCTTTACAAGTCGTATATAACATCCCCCTGTACGTTGTGTCCAAAAAAAAACCTCTAATTAGTTTTACTTTGTGATTTATGGTTAGTGCAAGTTAGGGTTTCTGCCTCTTCTAGATCTCAGTCATAAATGGGTGACCTAGGAAAAAGGTCACAACTTGGGCTAGGAAGCTCCAAATGAAATTTCGTAAAAAGGGACAGGTAGAGCATGGATTGTAGTTTCTCAGGTAAGGTTTTCAGAGGCCGAAGTTGAACCAGTGACATGTGGCAATCTGTACAAGTTCGCTCTCCTGTTTTATCCCATAAACAGGTCACGTTGCGACACTTGGCATCACTCTCTCTCAGAGAATCCAATTGAGGTCAGACCTGTGGGGTTGGAAAGATGACAGGTCAGGATACCACAAGAATAAGTTTCAGACCCTGTGGATTCGTAATTTAAGAGATGCACCATAAACAATCAGGTGAATATTTCTGTCAAAACAGAATTGGATTCTGAGCACCTTCATTCTTGGCTTATCACTGCTGCGAGAATTTAGGGCTTCAAAGAAAGTTGGAATTTTTGGAATCGGAGTCCACGACTGAATGCTCCTCATAAAAATCAAAATTTAGAGACCAAGATCAAAATTTTTGGTTGGTCAGAAGGTCAGTCTTGATCAAACACTAGTTTGGGATTTTGATAAAAAAGGTGGAAAATTAGGGCTTCTGCAAAAGTTGGAATTTTTGAAGTCTGTGACCACGGCTAGAAGCTCCTCAGAAAAATCGAATTTTAGAACTTTGGATCGAACCTTTTGATTGGGAAGAAGGGTGGGCTTTATCAAACCCTAGTTCGGGGTCCTGTCCAGTGGATCCAAAAATTTCAAAGGCAATTTTGAGGGGTCAAATTTTGCAGTTTTCAAAATTGAAGTATACCAGCTTGATCAGCTCAGCAAGCCACATCTTTCCATCCATTCAGAAGTTTGAAATTCAAAATTTGAATTTTTAGGGTTTCTCTGACAAACCCTAATCCAGCTCTAGATCTAGTTTCAGGGGGAGATGAGGCTAAGGCCTTACATAAGAAGACTACAAGAAATCTCGACAGGTATGACTTGAGGAGATAGAGGTATGTGTTAAAATATGTTCATGATTAAGTTTATGATATGTTTGTCTTCATACTATTGAGGTTAGTACAATCTTGATTAATCTTAGAATTGTCCTATCACCCTAGTAAAAGTATGAATGCATGTGAATGATAGAAGACATTCATTGATTAGGGTTATATGATTGTACTAATGCACTTGTGGTGTTGTATGAGGATGATGTTGTCTGCTAACAAGATACAAGTACATCAAGAAAGACAAATCAAGTTCTATGACCATGATGACATGAAGACAAAGACTCATCCATAATCTTTGACCATATAGAATGTCTACTTACGAGGTATGTATGACTTTGTTCTACTATGCTTAACTTATGAGATATGCAGGTTCTAGCACAAGGTCTCTAAATCATTGAAGAGAATAAAGATATTGTTTGGGTATGTTAGACATAACTAAGCATGTATACTAATCCAAGTATGTTTTCTTATGTCAAGTTAGAATCCTACTTTGTGCTAGGATCTTAGTATACCTATGTATTGAATGATCATGACCATACATACTCAAGATTACTTAGAATCATAATGTTGTGATAATATTGAGTTTATACTAATGAATGTATGATTATGTATGAGATCATGATAATGACATTAGTGCACACTTAAGCATGCATAGTGGTCAAGGATGGATAGAAGCTCATGACATGGAAGGGAAGTAGAGAACAAGAAGGAAGCAACCTCACAATACATACAAAGATAAGTATTTGAATTGTTATTTGAATTACTGAATAGTCTATGATATTGCTCATAATAGTTGTATGCATATTTGTATTCCTAGAATATATCATGCTGAGTGTAAGCATTCATATAGCATTGAACAGTATACTACTAATATGCATATGATTGGTAAGTTGGACAAACATTCCATTGTTGCTTGTCTAGAATGAAACCTCTTTGCTGACATGCTGAGAGATGTGCACGCTCTTGTTAGTATGTTTTGGTAGAGATGGAAGGCATCTAGATAGCCACTGTATGCATACAGGATATGGAAAAGTGTTGTGCCAAAGTACTGGTCAAGACAGTTGCATAACTATGTGAATCATATATGTATGCATAATAGATTATCATGTCAACATGATTTGATGATTATGAAGTATTACTAATCATGTAATTAACTTTGATTTGTAGCAAAGATCATGAAGAATGATGAATACTGAACAAGTGATGGATGATAAGACTTACAAATCAAACATACTATAGAAGGCTCGTGGCTAGAAGATTCTCTTAGAAAGAGAAAGAGGATCATGACGAGATGTTTGCTCCAAGTAAGGCCATTCTCTTAATGGTGTAATTGTAGAAGAAGTGTGAATCAAGAAAACTCCCAGGATTCAATTGAAGAAAGCTCTGTACAGGTACCCAGGATTGATAGTCATTTGATGAGCTTAATGATCACCATGGGTGATGCGTATTTCAACCTTTGCTACAAGGTTGAAGATGGTTTCTGCATACATATGACATTCTTCTAGATAGATGCAAGAAGGAACTCACCACAAGAGTTCGAATGATCTTGAGGCTCATATCAGTAGACCCATCTGACGAGAGATGGCACGGATAGATATGCAGAAGATCACTCAGAGTAGGAATGATGTTCAATCACAGAGGAATAATTGATAGCTTCTTGATAGGCTTGGGCTTTACCAAAAGTAAAGCTGATCCTAACCTTTACCTTAAGGTTATGGATGATACTATTATTATGTGGATGATCTCTTTCTGATAGGAAATGAGAAACAGATCATGGAAAGCAAGAAGAAGCTAGCTACAGAGTTCGAGATGAAAGATCTTGGATTGATGAATTACTTCCTAGGACTGGAAGTATGGCAAGGCTTAGAAGGAATCTTTCTCAACCAGGGAAAGTATGCTGAGAAATATTGAAAATATTTGATGTGTTGGAATGGCCACTCTCATGGATTCCAACTTGAAGCTGTTAGCGGACGACTCATCAAAGTTAGTGGATGTAACTCTGTATAGACAGATTATTGGGTCATTGATGTATCTGACGAACACTAGGCTAGATATATGCTTTGATGTGAACACCTTGAGTCAATATCTAGTGAAAACTAGATGTGTTCACCTGATAGATGCAAAGCATGTGATGAGGTACCTAAAGGGTACGATAGAATTTGGTCTACATTATCTTGGAGATCATGACTTCAGATTGTATGGCTACATAGATGCTGATTGGGCAGGAAGTGTATCAGACAGGAAGAGCACATCGGGTGGATGTTATTGTCTGGGATTTTCCATGATCTCGTGGTTTAGCAGGAAGCAGTCTAGTGTGGCTCTCAGCATAGCTGAAGCGGAATATATAGCTGCTTGCTCTGCTAGTTGTGAAGTGGTATGGCTTCGAAATTTGTTATCATGATTGTTTGACTTAGAGATGGAACCCACTGTGATCCAGTATTCCATGATAAGTCAAAGCACATAGAGATCCGATATTTCTATATATGGGATATGGTGCAGAAAGGAGCTATCAAGCTCGAGCATGTGAGCATTGACGAACAAGTTGCTGATGTATTGACCAAACCTCCGTCTCGAGTAAAGTTTGAGTATTTCCGAGACAAGCTTGGTGTAGTTCAGAAGGACCCTCCTCGAAAGGGGGAGTGATATGGTTGATGATACTTGATACTAGTATCGATGTGGATACCTATATCAATGATGAGATTGCCTATATTGACAGTAAGGTCAATGATGAGGATACTTGTATCGATGATGAGGATACTTGTGTCGATGATATGGATACTTGTATCAATGACAAGGATACTTGTGTCGATGATATGGATACTTGTATCAATGATGAGGATACTTGTGTTGATGATTTGGATACTGTATTGATGTGGATACTTGTATCGATGATGAGGCTACTTGTTCTGACAATGAGGTCATTGTATGGTCCCTAGTGGATGTGATAGGACTGCATCATCCCTGAACGCTTGGTTCAAAATGTATGTGATGGGGATTGAATCATCCCAGAATCACTAGTTCAAAATATACGTGATGGGGATTGCATCATCCAGGAACCACTAGTTCAAAATGGACGTGATGGGGATTGCATCATCCTGGAACCACTAGTTCAAAATGTACATGATGGGGATTGCATCATCCTGGAACAACTAGTTCAAAATGGATGAGGGGGGATTGTATCATCCCTGGACTTCAGTCCTAAATAGATCCACAGGCAGATGTCTCTGAGAGGTGGTCCTTAGAATTTGTCTAAGTTGACGAGAGGATTGTATCATCCCTGGACTTCAGTCCTAAATAGATCCGTAGACAGATGTCTCCGAGAGGTGGTCCTTAGACCTTGTCTAAGTTAACGAGAGGATTGTATCATCCCTGGACTTCAGTCCTAAATAGATTTGCAGATAGATGTCTCTGAGAGGTGGTCCTTAGACCTTGTCCAAGTTGATGAGAGGATTGTATCATCCCTGGACTTCAGTCCTAAATAGATTAGCAGACAGATGTCTCCTAGAGGTGGTCCTTAGACTTTGTCTAAGTTGACGAGAGGATTGTATCATCCCTGGACTTCAGTCCTAAATAGATCCACAGACAGATGTCTCCGAGAGGTGGTCCTTAGACTTTGTCTAAGTTGACGAGAGGATTGTATCATCCCTGGACTTCAGTCCTAAATAGATCCACAGATAGATGTCTCCGAGAGGTGGTCCTTATAATTTGTCTAAGTTGACGAGAGGATTGTATCATCCCTGGACTTCAGTCCTAAATAGATCCACAGACATATGTCTCTGAGAGGTGGTCCTTAGACTTTGTCTAAGTTGACGAGTGGACTGCATCATCCCTAGACATGATATGTTGTCTTAAATAGATCATGTGTGTTGCAAGGTATGCTGCTATAGTGCTGTTGATTGAGAGGATCCAGTTGATGCTATTGTGATGACGATGATGCTGATCATGTGATGACGATGATGCTAATCGTGAGATGACAATGCTGATGATCATGAGATGATGATGCTGTTGATCGTGATGATCTAGATGATGATGTTGTTGATCGTGATGATCTAGATGACGATGCTGTTGATCGTGAGGATCCAGATGTTGATGTTGCTGTAGCTGTTCAAGTGCTGCAGAATATGAAGATTCAGTACTGAAGATGTTGATGTTCCAGTAACTGCTTGAGTTACTGATGATGTATAAAGAAAGCTTCCAATGATTTATAGATGTATCATGTATGATGTTGATGACTCCTTGCTCCTGCAGATGTTGTTATAATATCCTTCTCGTTAAGGGGGAGTGTTGAAATATTATAACTTATAAGAATATTATATTTGTAGTTTATTATTCCGAAGATGTTTCATTCCTCCGATGGGACTTTGTCATGTATCTGGAGATGTTTATTCCTCTGTGGAGAATGTGGTAACTTGGGTTATTAGACTTCCCTAGTAGGGTTTGGCCCTGTATGTGTTATGTGGGTCAAAGGGTTATAAGACCACCCTAGAGGGGTCGACCCAGTCAGCTTTAGGTTAAGTGGTTAAGTTGGGGCCAACCTAGTTAATGTAAAAGACAAGTCGGAGTTGTGTATAAATAGAGGAGGTGTGTTCCTCATTTAACACACATTCACTCACTTGTGATTATCGCATAGGTGAGAGAGAGATTTTCTATGGAGGAGAAAGAGCTCATGTTTGGGATTACATCTTTTGTATTTGTTGGTCATCTATATTGAGGAAGCTTTGCTTGGTTTTCTACCCCATGAGGGTTTCCCAGGATAAATCTGTGTCTCTTGTGTTTATGCTGTGCTTGTTGTTCTTTCAGTGATCCTGTATATGCTATTGTTGTGAAATGGAATGTAATACTGATATTTTATGTCTTAGCATATTAAATATTAACAACATGCAGTATGGGTAACATTTTTACCTTGCTCTTATATTCAAGACGGTTGTTTTTCAAATTGTTCACGTTCTCATATGTGCACCAATTCCTCTTGTAACAAAAGGATGATATAACCTAAGAAAGGAACCTTGTGATGACTTATTGTAAAAGAGTGTATGCTGCCCCATGTGTTTCCCATTAATAATATACCTTATTAGTCCCATGTCCCTATCATGTTGTAACATCTAAATCTCTCAAGTTTAGTGGAAAACTCTACAAATCCATTCTCCACCTTTCAAGGATGGCTTTGTCCTAATATATCCTATTAAATGATGTAATTTGCATGGTTTTC
This sequence comes from Larix kaempferi, assembly GCA_027924585.1. Lineage (NCBI taxonomy): Eukaryota > Viridiplantae > Streptophyta > Pinopsida > Pinales > Pinaceae > Larix > Larix kaempferi. Next base: position 2,069,533 of record BSBM01000797.1, on the reverse strand, counting down.
ATTAAGTCACTCATCACTATAGTACTTGGTAATTGAAGGTGTATAATTATTTTCCCACCTAGTGCCCAGAATATCTCATATGTTGTTGAATAGGTATTTGTTGTTGTCCCATATTCAGGACACTTATTCTCCAAAATAATTTTCCTCACAAGTTCAATTGAGGAGTTACACCACTCTTAAAAATATTTACAACACATATTTGATTACCAACAATTTTGTTTGACAGGACAAGTATTAACTACTTAATACAAATGATTTACCACATGTTTGATTACCAACAATTTGATTACTTAAGTCTTACCAACACATATTTGATTACCTGGGTGTAGACATTTCCTGTAATATACTCAAAAGAGTTACTTTCAGAAATGACCATGCCTATTAGAGGCCAGTCAACTCTAGGAACCAAGTGACCCTATTATAGGGTTAGTACAAACCATAGAGAGAGATGACTGGGCTATGGTACGGTTAATCAAAGAAAGTCATGAAAGTCAAAAGGATCAGTACAATCACAATAAAGATGAGCTGATAGCCAGTAGACTGAGGCCAAAGAGACTCACGGCCTCCAGTAAGGTACAAGGACCAACCAAAGGGTACAAATACCAACCAGTAAGGTACAAGTCAAAAAGAAAAGAGTAGGTATAAAGACTCATAACCCTTAGGACTAAGGGGTGTACTACCTCAAATGTGGGCAGACTACCATAGTTATACCCATAACACCAAAAACATAAAAGGTGGTAAAAATCAAAAGATAACTCAAGATGAGTAAAAGACCCAAAAGGTAAGAGGAAAGGTACCACAAAAAAATGAAAGGACAAGGTACCATAAGACCAATAAACAACAAGGTGTAAGGACCAAAAGTAAATCAACCATTGTGGGGAAGGTGCAAATAAGGTCAAATATATATTGCAATAGCTCCTTGTAACTACCTATTATTTGACATGCCAATGAGATGGAAGGTCAAATAATGTCAAATATATGCAATAGCTCCTTGTAACTACCTCTTATATGCAATAGATCCTTGTAACTACCTCTTGTAACTCAAATAGGACCTCTAAGAGGTATGATAGCAAGCAATATTCCTAACTAAGGTCCGGAGTGCGGTACAAAGTGGGTATAAAGACTCATAACCATTTGGACTATGGGGTGTACCTCAAATGTGGACAAACTACCATAGTACCCATAAGACCAAAAACATAAAAGGTGGTACAAATCAAAAGATAACTCAAGATGAGTAAAAGACCCAAAAGGTAAAAGGCAAGGTACCACAAAAATATTATCAACAAAATGAAAGGACCAAAAGTCAATCAACCAAGGTGGGGTACAACCAATCATCTCTCTCTCAAATGTACCAGTGTTTCATATAACCTAAAAGTCCATCATCAATGTAAAAGGAAAAGTCCACACAGATGATTTTATCATGTGGTCCTCTAGACTACTCCTAAGGTCAAGCGCTAGTGGCTCCATCAAGGGGTGTCTAGTCCCTTGAGACGACCATCTAACTCAACCATCTCGAAGAACTAGGAAAATAGGACATCACACATCATCAGATAATTGGTAACTGACCGTGTAAGAACTCAGAAACCCTAAAGCAACCGAGCGTGTGGAAGGGGAGCTAGGAAAAGACAAGGCTCGCAGGACAAAAAAGCAAGCTCAAAAAACTGTACTGGGACCGGTGTCACAGTAAGTGAGCTGAAACAAAAGTGGCCAGAATTCCAACAAGCAGCACTAAAAAGAAAAAGATCCTCTAAAAAGGTGAAATGGCAAGCAAAATTCCTAACTAGGAGCTGGAGACCTCGACAAATCGTATCCTCTGCAAGGTGGTGAAATCCAAGTTGAACAATACGAAATGAGAGACTGAAGTGGAAGGATATCCCTCTACCGAAAGTGATCTTGGGTAAAAGAGCCCTAGAAGAAAAGTTACTAGGCTACCTCGTTCATGATATGTCGGAGAAGGTTAACTCGCACTTTTGTCTTTGAGCCCCTGTATCACATATACAGTAGAGTACATGGAAGACAATGGATAGATGTCCTTAGGAGCTAAGTGGTGTGCGGCATTCCACAAAGTCCATCCAGAATCAGTCCTCGCGGCTTACCCCTGAAAAAACGGGAGGCCACTCTACAAACTGGTTGATGACCATGCCAATAAGTACTAGAGGATTTCAGTACCCTAGAGGACAACAACTATGTCTCATATGAAAATGACAAGGGGGAATTATTTGGATGCCTATCCCCGGTGTCCTACCTAACTACCAAATTATTTTTATCCTCAAGTGAGGTTAAGGTGTGTTGAGTTAGAGAGATGAATTTTAATGGTTGTTGTATACTCAGTCGGGTAATGGAAGTGCAACTCGTGGTGTGATGACTGACTCAAACCATGCAAATGAGTATGAATCAAAATAAGCATTTCCTTTCAATGAATACTAGCTAAGGTAAGGAGAGAGTTCTTTTAAACTATAACTACTCTTTCAAATTAAATGAATCCAACAATAACTTTCTTCTACTTCTAATGAGTAAAATGCATGACATTGTTTAAACCTTAGCAAGCCTAAGCATGACATTGTGATATTGTGCATAGTCGCCAAAAGATGAAAAACTCAAGAATTGCAGGCATTCAGTGTAGAGTCTACATAGGTGTATAAAATGAGTTTTTTAGTCTACATATTGAGTCAATAAGTGTCATCATGATAGAAGTTCATGATTAGAATTTAGAAATGACAGAGTTTTAATGTTGAAATCAGAGTGAAATCTAGTCCACTTGGCTTTGTGAGCATGACTTTGCTGTGATCTTGATGCATATATGGCATGGTTGATGTTCTTGTATCTAGAGGTTGGTATGTAATTTAAGGAAAAAGAGTTAGCAATATGTATGCACATCCATGTGTATATGAATATGTATGTGCAACATGTATAGTATCCCCAACGTCTGAAGACAATACTTTTGTATGATATAGTATACAACAAAACTAAGTTCAACTTTTTCTCAACTTGAAAAAAACAAGACTGTTTCTCCATCGCTTTTTGTGTCTCAATTGATGTAATTGAATTTGAAGATAAAGGTTATATTATTGGATGAGAGGCCACTATATTTTTGTGAAGATAGAGATATAGTGCACTTAGGAAATATAATCAATCACTAATGAATGTGTGATAGTAATACAAAGACTCATAAGTTGTATATTTAGACAAAACTTAAGAGGTGGGGGCACTTTCCCCATGAGGGGATTAAGCCCTATAGACCCAATATCAATGGGGACTACTATGGCATCTTAGATAATAATTTTTGATGGTAGGCATCTAGTGAATTCACTTGATGGTAGGCATCTGCTTGGTTTCCACCTTTTGTCAATTCACATGCTTCCCTATAGTAGTTTTGCTAGAATATTTTTCTCCCAGCCTTCCTGAATAGACTTTACTATTTGGACCCTTTAAATATCAAAACATGATTGGTGGCAGTATAAGCAGGTACATAAATGTATAACCATTCAAAATGCATCAGCATTTTGAGAGTTTTCAGAGGCATGATAGTGTTATCGTGAGCATGATTTTGACCAGAGATGGAAATAGATCATCTTATAACCAACATATATATGAGGAGAAAAATCAAGCTTTTCATGAAATAGCTAGTGCTGGAATAAGGCCTAGCATTCACACATATGGGAAATTATGATTAAATAAGAATGGGTCTACCAAGAAGGCTTTTTATCACCAAAGGGGTTTAATAGTTTTGACCTTCTAAAATTTTGTATGCGTGGATTCATACAAATCAACTCTAATGCATTTTTTATTGTTCTTTTCTACAAACATGATGTATATCAGAAAGTGATGGAGGAAGGACCTTAGTTTTTGGTGGAAACTGAACTATTTTTGGTGGCAACTAAACTGGATCTTGGCAGATGGGTTCATGAAAAATACTAAGAGAACCTTTTGAACTACCTGGAGCAATCTCTGACTATTGATAAAGACAGTTGTGGGATAGACCTTGATAAATTAGATAATTTATTGTAGAACTATTTAAACATTGTAATTTGGATCCTGGAAATGATAATAGCATGCTGTCCCTAACATCTCATGTTTTAGCTCTAATTTTAATTGATGCCACATTTAACACCAAACATGATTGTTAGGAGGCGATTACTATCATTGACAAACAACTTAACCATAGATTCAACCTCCCACAGAGTTGATTGATTTTGCTGAGTTTAACTAATTTTGCTGAGTTCCCAATAATCAATTTTCTGGCAAATAGAAGGTTTTTGTACAGGCCTAAAAAAATTTATATTGCAAATGCCACATAGTCCTTGGAAAAGGTCCCTCTCTTGAGGATGTTTTATCTAATCTTCTCTAGCATCAAGTCACATTGAGGAATATGGGAGAACCACCTATTGAGGTCAAGCTCATTCAAAACCTATCTCTTCATCTTCTTAGAGTGAGTTGAAGAAGTATAAAGGAGAAAAAAATCACATACAATTTTTGTCATAAAGAAGGCCACACCTTCACATCTTGTATTTCTTGTCTTCAAAAGATTAAAGAGTTTGGGAAACAAACAAGTTGTGACAGCTGGAGATTCTGTAATGAATTTTGTTTTGCTGCAAACATAAGAGGAGGAAAGAAAGAAGATCCAATGGCAACAAGTGACTAGGGCAGAGATAGTATTCCATTAAATAGAATCAAACATAGGAAATGTTGAAATTTCTAGAAAGAAATTGGGCAACAAGATATAAGTGAGAGCTTTGCACCTGTAGAAAGGATAACACCATAAGAACAATATCAGTGTTGGCTTAGTTTGGGTTGAATATTCATCAAATGTATGTTAAAAGTGTGTTCTTGAATGGTTTTACACAAAGAAGTGTATGTAGAGAATCCCTAAAGCTTTGTTGAATCATGAATGGACCATGTAAGGAAAACTTAATGTGTAGGTTGAGGAAGGCTCTATATGGCTTGAAGCAAGTGCCAAGAACAAAGTATTATTGCATAGATGAATGCTTCAAGGAGATAATATTTTGTGGGAACAATTTTGATTTGAATCTATGTGCAACAAACAACACAAGGTGAGTTAGTACTTGTGATTTTACAATGTGGAAGGGATTCCATGACACACTACCTTCATTTGTAACTGATATTAAAGATCAACATTGACACACATGCTACCTTTAGTTGTAACTGATATTAAAGATCAACACCGACACACCTAATTGAAGGTAGTAATAATCATCATGTTTGGAGACTAACTTAAGTTATCATAAGAGATTAGAATGGCAAGTAAAGCATATTTTAGCCTTGGTGAATATGCAATAGAAAACAAGCAAACTTTGGGAACTACATTTTTCCCTCAGAAGAACATATACTTGTCATCAATGAAATTTTCAAAGGTTGATTCCTTTACTTTTTTTTTTTCAATTAGTTAACATAACGTGACATCTCCTCCATATTGGGCTGTAGAGCACCTTGCTCCTCTCTGTGCAATGATTTTTTTTACTGATGTGTTACCCCCCATCTTTCATGGGCGTATGCTTGTAATATTCATTACATTCTAATGGGGTGACACGCAGACAAGCCTTGAAAATGGCCATACTCAAGGTGGGATCTTGAAGACATATGCTTCCCTACAACAGTAAAATGCATTCTTGAGCATTTGCAACCCTGTTTGACCTTCAAAGAACCCTTATTATTAGAGTTGGGCATGTTTTTAGTAGATCTGGGTATGATTTATGGGATTATGGGCATGGTTCAACCCTATATTACTCTCTCTCCACCTTCAAACAACAGGATTATCCGAGTCTGGGCACATTCTTTGACTACCTGGCCATTCCTATAGCAGTTGACAGTTACAAAATCCTTATTTTTTCCAAATTTGGTTAATAAATCAGTTGTGAGACTCATGATTCTGGGTACACTAGGGCTCTTTTTCATCCCTCAAACAGTCATGAAACAACAATCTAAGTTGTTAGGTCTATTAGACAACAGTGGAAAATCCTTGAACAACAAAATTTTTGGAAGTATTTGGACATCCCTGTGAAAGGTTGTGAACCTCCAAAAGGAAGAAAACAAATATACTTTGACATATGGGTATGAATAAGAGAAACAACCAACCTTAAATCCCTAATTCTGGGTGCTTTCTAGGCATGAAAAGAGACCTGTAGCAATTCTTGACATAATTCATGATGTAAACAACCTTCTTCTTGGGTTCTGAGTTTAATTCCAGCATAAAAAATTCCTTAGTACTCAAACTTGGGCACCTTTTAGGAAGTTTTGAGCACAAATGGTGGTCAAAAGTAATATCATAGCCACTGAAAAGTGATGACTAGCATGCTATAGTAAATTCTGGGTTGAGTTTGAAGGTAGAAGTTGTTAGGATATTCCTATACTCCATCCTAGTCCTACCAGCATTTTCAGTCTTGCATGCATGTCTGCATGCATGCATGCAATTGCATCCATCCCAGTCATCAGTCCCAGCGCCTAGCCCTTAGTTAGCTAGCCCTGGGAGCTTCTCATTGATCAGTTTTAGTCCTCCTAGTGCTTAGTGCGCCCTGCATGCAGTTACATGCATCTCATGCGCCCTCTCTCACCTACCACTCAGTTGCACTTCAGTTATCTTTAGTTCTTTCCTTGATTTAAGGAAAGACTGACTCTCAACTGATTGTATCACTCTGAGAGACCTCCAGTGAGACTAGAATGCCCATTCTGACTCTAGTTAGCTCCTAATGTGCCCTCCACTGAGCCTCCTTCATTTAGTTAGTGCCTCCATGTGCCAGCTACACCTACCACACTCAGTTAGACTTAGTTTGACATCTGGTTGACAGTTACTTGTGCACTGATGACTCCACTAATGATGATGAGGACTCCTAGTTGTGCTCTGATGACACTCTATTGATCTGATGATCACTCTATGAGAGGCTAATTCGAATTGCCACCTTGGCATTTGGATCCTCTCCACCATTGTATTATTTATTTGTCCATTTTTTATTAATGAATTAGTGTGTGTGAAGTTATTTTGCTTCTATCCGAGTTCTACTGTATTATTATTCTGTTGCTCATTTACATTGCATTGACCACTCTTCTTCTATCTTCTTGCTTAATCATAATAATTCTTGTGAGGTATACATCAGCTCTTAGATCTGCTGTGAGGATTTTCACTTGGTATCAGAGCATGTTTTTTTTTGTTGGAAAAGTGGTGGAACCTCCTTGACTAGAAATTTTTCCTTTGGCTAAGTTACCATGAACCAAGGGCATCTAAGCCATCAAAATCACCCGGGGATCGCACCTGGACTGGACCGCACCAACCCTTAACATGGTTGGATTTTTTGGTATTCGAGGGATTAGAACTAGCGACCTTTCCGCTTAGGGGGTGTCTTAACCATACCCCGCCACCAATTGTTCTACATCTGATGGGTTGGTATCAAAGCATGTTGAGAGTATTGTCTATCTCCATTCCTGAGAGTTTTTTGCAGGTTATTATCAAGATTTTGAGTGCAGCAGTTTCTGCATTTTTGCAGCAGTAGCAGTTGCAGACATTTTCTATTGTTTTTGCAGGTCTTCTGAAATAGCTTCCATGAATTTAGAAGAAATCCCTCCTCTTTCTCTATTCAACTATGATGAATGGAAACAAAAAATGATAGCATATTTGAAGAGACATGATCTCTTTGATTATTGTTTTGAAAGAGTTTGAATCCTCTGAAGAAGAGAATGACTGGTTTAATGAAGGTGAAAGAGCCATTGCAGCCATGTTGTATTCTATGTCTCAATGCATGGTAATCCACCCCCTTGATGTTGAATCTCCAAAAGAGATATGGGCCCATATGGATGAAATATTTGGTAAACAGAATGAAGGGATTGGTCCAAACCCTTTCGAGAGCAAGCCCGGTGATGCATTCGCCCTCCTTGATGATCTCTCTGATCATGAATCAATATCAAACACATCTCATATTGAAGTTGTCCACAAAGAAGAAGAACTTGTAGATTCTACACTCATGCTCCAAATTTCTTCTATTTCGAATTCTGTGCCAGCTCACACTCTAGAAACTTCAGAGGTTCCTAAATCCTCTCTTGCAAAAGAGTCTGTTGGTTTGCATCATGATCTACTGAATGTTTCGGAGGTCAAATCAGCCATTGGAGGTAATGCATTCTCTCTCCTTGATCAATCACCTCTTATTTACTACTGTAAGATCATTATTTCATCCTCTCAGAAGGTTATTGAAGATGATGGCCATTGCCATTTGCTTGGGATAATTTCTCATGCATTTAATGGTTTAGATATGACCTCAAATGTTTCAAAGGAGATCTTAAGAAACCATTCTTCAAGTCTTCGATTTGATTTGGATTCCAAGCAATCATTGATATTTGATGGTTCTTTTGGGAATAATCTCACCCATGATGGTTCTACGGAGAAAACAAAATACTATCTGCATATTCATGGTTTTGATCCTACCTCAGTTGATTCGAATCACAGGTTCAAGGATCATCCTCATACTTTTGGATTTGTTCTCATCACATTCGATTTGAAGAGCAAGTACAAGCACATGCTTTTTTAGCGTGATCCACTTCTTCCCAAGAAGAAGATACCTCTAGACATATGACCAAGCATCACACCTGCTTGAGTTTGGAGCATTTATTTTTTGTGTGTGCCTTACAGTCTATTTTGAGGGGGGGTATTTTTCCCATGAGGTTTTCCCCATTTCCTCGGTTTATTGACTGTTATTATTATTCATTGTATTGGGTGACCTTTGGTATCAGTTACCAAGGGCCGGGATGGATTAAGGGGGGGTGTTAGGATATTCCTATACACCATCCTAGTCCTACCAACATTTTCAGTCTTGCTTGCATTTCTACATGCAGCATGCATTCTGCATGCATGCCAGTCATCAATCCCAACACCTAGCCCTCAGTTAGCTAGCCCTAGGAGCTTCTCACTGATCAGTTTTATCCCTCCTAGTGCTTAGTGCACCCTGTGCATGCAGTTACATGCATATCATGCACCCTCTCTCACCTACCACTCAGTTGCACTTCAGTTATCTTTAGTTCTTTCCTTGATTTAAGGAAAGACTGACTCTCAACTGACTGTATCACTCCGATAGACATCCAGTGAGACTAGACTGCTCATTCTGACTCTAGTTAGCTCCTCATGCGCCCTCCACTGAGCCTCCTTCATTCAGTTAGTGCCTCCATGTGCCAGTTACACCTACCACACTTAGTTAAACTCAATTTGACATCTGGTTGACAATTACTTGTGCATTGATGACTCCAGTAATGATGATGAGGACTCTTAGTTGTGCTCTGATGACACTCTATTAATTTGATTATCACTCTATGAGAGGCTAATTCACCTTGGCATTCTAATCCTCTCCACCATTGTATTATTTATTTGTCCATTTGTGATTAATGAATTAGTGTGTGTGAAGTTATTTTGCTTCTATCCGAGTTCTAATGTATTATTATTCTGTTGCTCATTTACACTGCATTGACCACTCTTCTTCTATCTTCCTGCTTAATCATAATCTTTCTTTTGAGTTATACATCAGCTCTTAGATCTGCTGTGAGTATTTTCACAGAAGTAGCATCAAAACCCAATTCTGAGCATAAACAACAGTAAAAGTCAGCTTTCAATGACACAGGATAATTGTTGTCATGATTTCTATTATATCCTACTGAGATTAGGGGAACCTTTATCTGCATAAATAATATCTCTACTAGAGGGGCACTGTATGTAATTATGGGCTTATAACATGCTCACTGATCATTTATTAACCACCCTTTGCTTCACTCTCTTCCCCTCATTTTCCTTCCACCCTCTCTGCCTAGACCAATAATTGGATAGTGCAAGGCATGTTTGGTCTCAATGACAATCATCATTGAAAACAAAATGATGTAATTGGAAACCTTGGTAACTTAAAACTAAAAAAATAGTTTAAAAATGAATGTGTTTTACATCCATGACTCTCTGCACCACATTGGAGGGTCGAACCTCCTTGGAGGAAGAAGCGACATCATGAAGATATAACATAGTGGATAAGTGGGCGACATGTTTTTCAAGAAGTGCATTGTGAAGAACAGAAGTGGTGGTTAAAGTGGACCAATGATTTTCCTTTGAGCAAATTGAGATAAGGAAACTTCATGTACCTCGAGAAAGACTCAAATGGGATTTTTATTCACAACCTTGGAAATAATTGAGACAAGCTCCATAAATGAAAAGGTGAAAATAACTTGAAATGAAAAGGCCAGTAACCCATAGTCAAAGAGCAAGGATGATCCCTTTGGCCCAATAGTGTGAGAAGCATTCATCGCCATCTTTACTGGTTGGATTCCTTCCCATTTTCAATGGAGATGGCACTAGAAACTGGATAAACATATGGATACATTTTTGGCTTTGTGTGATATTCATTTGACCACCCGAGTCGAATCCAGGGAGTCATATGTCCAGAAACCCTAACAGGTTGCAAGCATGCGGGACATGAAAGCAATCCTGGAAAATATATCATTGTATATGACAAGCACATGTATGCATTAAACATATAATTCATAGACATACCGAGGACATATCTTCCTTCTCGAGCTCCTCTATGTTAGATTGAAATTGTTTAGGGTTTGAAAATTGATATTGCAAAGCACCTCTCCTGATCGCACGGGTAGAATTGAAATGGGGTGTCAAATCATGCTCTCCTCCAGCTCTCCGCTGCGGGTTTCATAGAGTTACAGAGCTCCTCCTGGTGTCGAATTGAAAGTGAAATGGGGGCGTGTCGAATTGAAAGTGAAATGGTAAGTGATTTTTTTTTTGTATTATATATAGTTTTTTTTTTCTTATTTTTTTATTATATAATATTTTATTTTGTATTGTTTTATATTATATATTGTTTTACATTAAGTTTTTTTATTATGCATTGATATAGAGAGGTGGCACTTGGCACACTATATCATGGAGAAACAATGAGTTAGAAAAGCATTTGGACCAAAGTACCACAATGGTTATTAATAAAATTAAAAAAACAATTTTTGTCTCATGAAGAGTCTTCAATTTTATAAGTGGCATGATCATGATGTAATCTCCCTCCGTCCTTCCAAACGCTTGTGGTTTCTCACCACATTTGTCGTCGACAATTACCATGAAAATACATATAAAAATTACCTGTCTTTATATACTCTTCTCTTTAAATCCTCATCTCATATTCATAACTAAGGATTATTGTGCATGCACCTACTCACCTTATAATATCAATTGGGCCGAGGCACAGAGACAACCATAAAATATAAAATGTGTCAATACGCAAAGATTAAGAGACAACTATAAGTAAGTCTTATATTAAATTTACCATATAAGTCTTTAATTGACACTAAACGGGGATGTGACACATTGGATTTTTGTGATCTTCTTATGATTCCTTACCAATGTGATTGCAAGGAACTCTTTGAAGGTGAATTACATAATTTTACGCCTTCTTCCTCATTCTCTTGCCTTTTGGTAAGACAATAAGGAAGGTGGTGGACTACATCAGCATGGAAAACGATTTCAACATAGAGGTATATACATTAATTGTTTTAGATCCCTAATATCTTAATTAATCACACCTAGAACATTCTAAAATCCAACCATTAACAAACTTCTTTGGTGTTCTTATTAAATTTCAAAGGAAGATTGTCGAGACTCAAACATGTAGCAAGGTGCAAGGCTCCACTTGACTTAGGGTTGATTCCATTTCCATGTGTTTATATGTTAACACCGTAAAAATCACACTACTTAAGTTACATTTATAGGTAACTTGCAAAACAATGTAAACATGAATGGAAAAGAAAATAAATAAGTTCCATCAATGATGTTACCATATTTCTTAATGAAGAGACGAAAATGTTTGTTATCTAATTTGATAGCAATTGAGATTTAAATGAAGATAGTGCAAAAAATATACAAGAGAAATAACAAATGATAAACCCTATATGTTAAATATTGGATGACTTCATTTAGAAACCCAATAAGACTTTGAGTATATTTGTCGATGGGATCGTGGTTTAGTGCTAGAGATGCCAACATGTTAGCACAACCACCAAGGTTCAATTCCCTTGAGGGTATGAATTAGAAGATAAGGCAAGGTGTAAGTCCTAGGTGGTTTTAACGAAAGAGTAGCTCCATATCATAACTTAGCAAAATGAAAGTGTTTATGTTTAACTTGTTCATCCATAAAGGTTCGTTTCACCTATGTAAGCATGCTACTTGTGGTTCCTGACCTCTTCGAACCAATTGTAATGCTTCTCTTTGAAGGTAGTAGAAAAGCTTAGCCAAATGGAAGTGTGAACGTTTAGTTCTTTTCCCTTGGAATGTCACTTTTCCAACACAAGTGGGTCACTTGTGATGCCTTACATCTTCAAGCCAATTTTTCTTTGAGCTTAAAGGAAACACTTCAAGAAATAAATTGAATTCAAAATAATTGGTGATTCTTAGCCTTCTTTGAAAGATTCAAATGAAAACCATAAATTGGATAGTCTTTAAATATTTTAGAAATGTTATGGTCAAATACATATGGTAATTGGTCTTTGACATTGATGCTTCTAAATAATTAGTGTCTTAGCCTTCTTTGAGAGACTCGTATCAAAATCATAAATTGGCTAGTCTTTAAACATAAATGATATTGATGATGATGACAACGTCGATGATGATGATGAAGATGACGACGATGATGATGAAGATGACGATGAATGATGATGATGATGATGATGATGACGATGATGATGATGGTGATGATGATAAAGATGATGACGATGAGGATGAGGATGATGATGATGGTCACATAACTAATATCATCACTAGGAAAGTGAAATTATGATCATCGGGGTGTAATTGAGTAATTTTTGGCAGCGTTAATCCTTCAATTTGTAGAAATTGATTCCATTCTTAAACAAATGGTCAATGTGAGGAGGTGAGGAGAGGGAAATTGGTTCACATATCTCTAGTTCTTATATCTCTTGTTCCCACATTGCACAAGTCTTCTCATTGAATCTCACACAACTCTAAGCAATCCTATATAGACACACACACACACACATTATTAAAATTTGTAACACAATAAGAATGTTTGTTTTGTATTTTTAAGCAATTTTTTTTTTTTTAGGAAAAGCTAAAGCTTTTCATTTTAAAATGTGTAACATAATAAGAATGTTTGATTTTGTATTATTAGGCAAAGATGGTCTAATAAATTTATTAGGAATTGAGGAATTGCATTATACAGTACAATTTTTCTTTGATTAATATGTTAAAGTTAAAGATATCTAAATTATAATTTAATTCTTTAATTAATATGTTAAAGTTAAAAACATGTAAATTATAATTTAATCTTCTAAGTTTTGTTTACTTTTATACAAGAAACTATTTAAAAGGGATTTTTTCAAGAAAGGAAACTTAGAGGATGAATTAAAACTCCCAAGATTTCATTAACAAGGAGTCTTAGTCTTAAAGCTTTATATATAATTTTTAGAATTATATATTGTAATTCTAAAATTTTTTATAATAAGTTTTAAAAATAAGAAAATATGTCATTTTCTCAAATTTTATCTTGAGTTGGAAACACTAGTAAGATTCAAATGTTAGTTTATGATGATGATGATGATGATGATGATGATGACGACGACGACGACGACGACGATGACGACGACGACGATGATGATGGATCTGATGACCTCGCCATACCACCGACGGTAAGAGGCGTCGTATATAAGACTTATGACTTCAAAAGAATCCGACGACGACAATGTCCACGATGATGATGATGAGGAAGATGATGGTGATGAGGAAGATGATGGTGATGAGGAAGATGATGATGATGATGATGAGGAAGATGATGATGAAGATGATGATGATGATGAAGATGATGATGAAGATGACGATGACGATGATGATGATGATGATGATTGAGCCTGGAAACCCTACCACACCATCAATGCATGCCTCTAGTTTAACCATTCCAAATTTCAGTCCAAGCCAACAGTACATATTAAAAAAAATTCAACGTTGAGCCCATGTATCACATTATTTAATATATAGGTATGGTTTTTGATGCTGCAATGGTTAGTGTCAGTCATGTTTGAGTCTGTAAACCCTCCCACACTATCAATGCATGCCTCTAATTTAACCATACCAAATTTCAGTCCAATCCGACACATATTTAAAACCTTTCAACGTTGGTCCCATGTATCACATTATTTAATCTATAGGTATGGTTTTTGATGCTTCCATGGTTATTGTCAGTCATGCTTGAGTTTGTAAATTCTCCCACACCATCAATGGATGCCTCTAGTTTAACCATGCCAAATTTCAGTCCAAGCCAACACATATTTAAAAAATTTCAACGTTGGCGCCATGTATCACATTACTTAATCTATAGGTATGGTTTTTGATGCTGTAATGGTTAGTGTTAGTCATGTTTGAGTTTGGAAACCCTCCCACACCGTCAATACATGCATTTAGTTTAACCATTCCAAATTTCAGTCCAAGCCAACACATATTTAAAAAATTTCAACATTGGCCCCATGTATCACATTATTCAATCTATAGGTATGGTTTTTGATGCTGCAATGGTTAGTGTCAGTCATGTTTGAGTCTGGAAACCCTTGCACATCGTCAATGCATGCATCTAGTCTAACCATGTCAAATTTTAGACCAAGCCAACACATATTTAAAAAATTTCAATGTTGGCCCCATGTAGCACATTAATTAATCTATAGGTATGGTTTTTGAAGCTCCAATGGTTAGTGACATTCATGTTGGAGTTCGGAAACCCTCCCACACCGGCAATGCATGCGTCTATACTAACCATGCCAAATTTAAGTCCAAGCCAACACATATTTAAAACATTTCAACGTTGGCCCCATGTATCACATTATTTAATCTATAGGTATGGTTTTTGATGATGCAATGGTTAGTGTCAGCCATGTTTGAGTCTGGAAACCCTCCCACACTGTCAATGCATGCATTTTGTTTAACCATGCTAAATTTTAGTCCAAGCCAACACATATTTAAAAAATTTCAAAGTTGGCCCCATGTATCACATTATTTAATCTATAGGTATGGTTTTTGATGCTGCAATTGTTAGTGTTAGTCATGTTTGAGTCTCGAAACCCTCCAACACCGTCAATGCATGCATTTGTTTTAACCATGCCACATTTCAGTCCAAGCCAACACATATTTAAAAAATTTCAATGTTGGCCCCATGTATCACATTATTTAATCTATAAGTATGGTTTTTGATGCTGCAATGGTTAGTATCAGTCATGTTTGAGTTTGGAAACCCTCCCACACCATCAATGCATGTGTCTAGTCTAACCATGCCAAATTTCAGTTCAAGCCAACACATATTTAAAAAATTTCAACGTTGGCCCCATGTAGCACATTAATTAATCTATAGGTATGGTTTTTGAAGCTCCAATGGTTAGTGTCAGTCATGTTTGAGCTTGGAAACCCTCCCACACCATCAATGCATGCGCCTAGACTAACCATGCCAAATTTCAATCCAAGCCAACACATATTTAAAAAATTTCAACGTTGGCCCCATGTATCACATTATTTAATATACGAGTATGGTTTTTTATGATGCAATGGTTAGTGTCAGTCATGTTTGAGTCTGGAAACCATCCCACATCGTCAATACATGCGTCTAGTCTAACCATGCCAAATTTCAGTCCAAGCTAACACATATTTAAAAAATTTCAACGTTGGCCCCATGTAGCACATTATTTAATCTATAGGCATGGTTTTTGATGCTCCAATGGTTAGTCTCAGTCATGTTTGAGTCTGGAAACCCTCCCACAGCGTCAATGCATGCGTCTAGTCCAACCATGCCAAATTTCAGTACAAGCCAACACATATTTAAAAAACTCAACATTGGCCCCATGAAAAAACTTTTGATGGGAAACAACGTGGAAATAGCTTGGGAAAATAGATTATCCTCGATGGTAAAAATGAAGAAATGATGATGATGATGATGATGATGATTATGATGATTGATCCGAATCTTGGGGGATGAGACCCGGAAGACTTGAATGCCGAGAGAGGAGGAAAAGAGATAACTTCAAAACTGAAACGAACAATGAACCAACTGTGAGAAAGACAAAGTAGTGAGATTTGAGCTATGAATAACATAGCTGGACAAACATAGAATAAATATGCCACATGGAGGGGTGAGGCTCAAAGAGGGTTCTTTGAGCGTCACCTCTCAAACTATACTAAGAAAGACACTCAGAACCAATACCCCAATAATAACTCAATACAATAAGAGAAATGTAGGATAGAAACCAAATGAGTACCTTGTTGTCATGAGAAGACTTGCTAGGCCTTTATATAGCATTATTACAATGTGTCTTGAGGCCATACCATGGGCCAAAACCATGTGCTACCAAATACCATGGTTATGAGAGGGTGGCCACTCCATTTAATGCTTTTATGATAAATAGGAGAGGGTGGCCTCTCAATCTAATGCTTTTATGGCTTATACATCCGAATTTAGACCATATGCCCCCTAAAATTCGGATCATTCCTTCCCTCTTAGAAAATGATGGTCCCCATCATTTCATGCTAAAAGGAGACCCATGATTACAATGTGCTAGTTACCAATGAAGAGAAGGGTTTTGTGTGGTTGACCCATAACTGTGGGTTTTGCAAGGTTGACCCATAACCGTGGGTTTTGCAAGGGTGACCCATAACCATGATGGTAATGGCAATCTTGATTCCAATGAAGAGAAGAGCTTTGTGTGGTTGACTCAGAACCATGGGTTTTGTGTGGTTGACTCATAACCGTGGGTTTTATGTGGTTGACCCATAACCATGGTGGCAATGACAAGCTTGTTTCCACTGAAGAGAAGGGTTTTGTGTGGTTAACCTATAACCGTGGGTTTTGTGTGGTTGACCCACAACCATGATTACAATATATATGTAATGTCCCCATTTTGACCCCCTTTGCATTAAATCGTAAATGACGTAAATATTGTTATTTAATCATGGTGAGGAGCTCAAGGCCAAGGCCCCACCATTGATTTAGCGTTTTATGTATCGACAATTAAAGAAATAGATGCTTATGGTTCTTGTGCTAGACAGGCACAATGTAAATAAGCCATCATGTAAATATGAATTTTAATGAAAATACCCACAACTAGCTATGCAATGCAACAAAGAGATGGGGCATGATTCTACAAGGAATAGGGAGGGAAATTATTCAAACCCTTGAGCCAATGGTGTTAATCCATGTGTCAATAAGAAAACCCATAAACCACCAACTACCCATTTTGGGTTATGGACCCAATCATTTAATTCTTCCAGAAATTGGTTGAGGTAGTTAATGCCTTGGGAATGAAGAGGTATGGCAGCCAATTTCGTGTATGGGCAAGCCATCAACCTGGGAAATCGTATCTTGTCTTCTTGGGCAAGAAAACACCTAGGAAATGGTGCCCAAAGCCATTCTGAACCCATAGTCTTTCCTCTCTCACGCAGTCTGAACTACTGGGTCTTTCCTTCATCATGTTTTTCACCAATTTCCTGTATTTTCCATAGCTGGGAGCTCGTTTTTGTGTTGCATAGCAGCTGGGAGAAAGGGAGCCACGATTTGGGACTGTTATGGAGGCCGTTTTTGCCCCAGAATGTCCATAGACGTTTTTCTGAAAAGGGATTTGGCTTCCTAGGGTTGTTCTCCATCTTCCAGTTTCATTTTTGGGTTTCCCCACGTTTTTCTGAAGCTAATGAAAACCCCATCTTTGGGCATCTCACTGTAAAAACGTTTCTCCATGCCCAACACTTATACTTTTGCTGTTATGTGCATCCCTGTTTTGATTTGAACCTGTGAGCAAGAAACTTGGAGTGGTAGTGGATAGAATTGGCTTGATAAACCTAGTGAAGGGAGTAACCTCTCAAGAAGATCAAGAGGGCTTTGGGGACTTTTCTATGCACACCCTGAGAGCACTAGAAAGGAAGGTATGGCTTGAGGGACTGTGTGACAGTGAAGATAATACTTCCTTGTGTTGGGTTTGTAGGCATTGTGAGTGCCAAGCTGAATAGATCTGGGAGGGGTATCCATGGCTCTGTGCTTAGGCTCACTATCTTAGCATTTCTTCCTTTCCACCTCCTAGCAGCCTGAGAAACCCAACTGCTGATTGGCTTGGCTGAATTTGGTGTATGTTTGGCTATGTGTGAGTCTGTTGTTACCTGGTTCCTTATAGAGATCATGCCCAGGTCGGGGGTGGCAGTGTGTGGAGATATTGATGATCACAACTGGCCTATGGCTGGGTGGAACGTTGCAGTTGCATAGCCAGTTGCTTGGGACTACTTTGTTAAGATAAGTATTCTCTTTTATAAATTCTGCAATGTCTTTATTTAAGGGCTGTCACAGAAATGTTTGAATGTATGTTAGATATTAAACATGATTTTAATTTCGTTGTGTTTCTATAACATGCACAGGTATATGTCTTTTTATCAATGAGTTTTTACTTAATGGATATGGGGCTAGATGCCCGGTTTTAGCATCACGATCGTCTCTATCATGATGGTATGATAGGAGGGGACATTACATTTTGGTATCAGAGCTGCTGGTTGTAGCATTGGACCTCTAGGGGCCAAATCCAATTACAGTCATCACAGGAAGAAGGAAAGAAGAATCCGAAATTGTTTTAAGAGTTTTTGGGAAAATTTTTGTTTAAGCTTGTTTCGGGAAGAGTTTGGCAAGCTGGCCTGAAACTGCGGAAGGATTCCGCGAGTTGTTCCGCAATGCGAAAGAATTCGGCGAACTAGTCCAAAACAGCAGAAAAATTTTCTAAGTGTTTGCCGTCAAAAGGAAATTTCGGAAGGAATTCTCTTCCGAAACTGCGGAAGGAATTCTCTTCCGAAACTGCGAAGGATTCTGCAAGTTCTTCCGAAATTGCAGAAGAGTTCCATGAATCGTTTTGAAATTGCGGAAGAGTTCGGCGAATCGTTCCGAAATTGCGGAAGAGTTCCACGAATCGTCCCGCAATTGCGGAAGACTTCGGCGAATCGTCCCGCAACTGCGGAAGACTTCGGCGAATCATCCCGCAACTGCAGAAGACTTCGGCGAATCGTCCCGCAATTGCGGAAGAGTCCGGCCAATCGTCCCGCAATTGCGGAAGAGTTTAGAAAATCGTTCCAAAATTGCAGAAGACTTCGGTGAATCGCCCCACAATTGTGGAAGCATTCGGAAAACCGCCCTGAAATTGCGGAAGGAATTCTCTTCCGAAATTGCGGAAGGAATTCTCTTCCGAAACTATGGAAGGAATTCTCTTCCAAAAATGCGGAAGGAGTTCTCTTCCGAAACTGTGGAGGGAATTCTCTCCCGAAACTGCGGAAGAACTCCACAAGTTGGCCCGAAACAGGTCGGAAGAACTCGCTGAGTTGCCCTGAAACAAGGAATTTCAGCCATTTTTCAAGGAGATTTTCAGGTGCCGAAAATGGAAAAATTTCCATGGAACTTATGCACCAGATTGTGCGAAACAAAAGGATTTACAAAAAAAAAAGAAAAAAATGAGGGCACCCCCTTGACCCCCGTCGTCCCCTTCATATGTCGTTGATTGTGCGAAAATTCTATGATTTGACAAATTGTCAATATAATATTTTCCCACGTGCATGAAGTAATTTATGAATTTCTGAGAATATAATGCAGCTAACAATTGTGTTGATGAACACATTTTGCAGAATAATAGTTACATCAGGGTAGCACTCTAGATAGTACAACTGGAAAGTTTTGGATCTTGGTTGGGCCAAGAAAATCAACATCATGGATGATGCACAGGATCCCTATGAGCCTGAGATAGATGCCATGGGGGAGAACATACATGTTGAGAATGTTGAAACAGAATCTAATGGGAGAAGAAATCAAGAGACTCCTCTAGGTATTGCAGCCACCATGAGAAGCCTAAGGGTGGATTTGCAAAGCTGTAGAGAAGATAATGAAAGGATGATTAAAGCTTAGGAAGAACAAAATCAATTGAATGTAGCCACGCTACAGAGTTTGATAGACATCCAAAGGAAAATAAACTCTGGGCATCAGACATCAAATCCAGAAAGGGGTGGGAGTAGCTCTAGAAGGAATTCCCGTAAGAGGGCTAGTAGCTCAAGAAGAGTTTCTATAGATAGAACATATACTCCAGAAATCTCTTCGAATGAATCATATGACTCTGAAGAATCCATTGAGCGTTCAAGATCTTCATCTCGCAGGAGTAAGAGGAAGAATCACTACAAGAACAGTTCGCATGGGGAATTTAAGAAGGCAAAACCTCCTACATTTGATGGAGAGGTAAAGTCCGGTCAAGAAGTTGAAGCTTGGTTTCTTGGGATCAGAAAGTATTTCCAAGTCCAAGACTACTCGGGAAATATGAAGGCAAGGGTAGCCATCTTCAACTTGAATGGAAGAGCATCTATATCGTGGGAACACATCAGGCAAGTGAAGAAGATCAACGAAAGGAAGATTGTGTGGAAGCAGTTCAAGAAATACTTCAAGCATAAGTACCTCTCTGATAGGTACTATGATGATAAGATCAAAGAGTTCCATGAGATGAGATTGGGACAATTGACCATGGAAGAATATGCAAAGAAGTTCTTGGAGCTGCTGAGGTATGTCAGGTATATTTGAGATGATAAGGTGAAAATTCAGCGTTTCCTAAGTGGACTGCTCAGTCATATAAAGACAGAATTGAGTTTGATGAACCTCTAACTCTAGAGGAGGCCATAAGAAAGGCCAAGTATTTCTTTGATCAAAACAGAAGCAAACCAGAATTCCATAAGGCATGGAAGGATAGGAAAAATGAAAAGTTTGATCAAAGGAAGAAGGGGTTCAAGCCTCCTCAATTCCGGAATCAGCAAAGGCAACCATCACAGGTTGTGACTAAGCCAACTAGGATGATGGGAGACAAGCCAAGAGATCCAAAGGAGCCAAGAGAACCACTTCACTGTTGGGGTTGTGGAGGAGAGCACATGCTTAGGAACTGTCCACATAGGAATGGGAATGCAAATCAAGTTCACAACATCCAGGGAGCTGAAACTGTGGGTCAAGTGTCGAGGACAATCCCTAGAATCTATGCATCACTAGATGACCGCCAGGCAGATCATCATTCAAATGCGGTTGAAGTTGAAGGTAAGATTGCTAAGCAATCTGTTTATATTTTGATTGATCCTGGATCTACTCACAGTTATGTCACTCCTAGAATTGTTGAGATTTGTGCTTTCAAGAAATTAAAGCATAGTAAATCATGGTTAGTTCAACTAGCCATTGGAACCAAGAGAAAAGTTAGTGAAATTGTAGAGAAATGTCCATTAGAGATGGATGGGATATTCACTTATGCAGATTTGAATATTTTGCCACTTGGTTCCTATGATATTCTCATTGGAATGGATTGGTTAGAAGCACACAGGGTTAAACTTGACTGCTACAATAAGACATTTGAACGCATGGACGAAGAAGGAAACCTGAGGGTTGTAAAAGGAATTCCAAAGGTGACTTCTATTAGACAGGTTTCGGCCATGCAGCTGAAGAGGTTCTTTAGGAAGGGATGTCAATTGTATGCAGCCCACATTTTAGAGGCAACAGAGAGTGAAACTCTTAAATTGGAGGACTATCATGTATTGCAAGAATTCAGGGATGTTTTTCCTGATGAGATTCCAGGACTCCCTCCAAAGAGAGACATTGACTTTACAATTGAACTTGTACCAGGAGCGGCACCAGTGTCTAAGACACCCTACAGGATGAGTACACCGGAATTGCTAGAATTGAAAATGCAATTACAAGAGTTGCTGGAAAAGAAATATATTAGGCCAAGTGTGTCCCCATGGGGAGCACCTATTCTATTTGTGAAAACGAAAGATGGAACACTTAGGTTATGTATTGACTACAGGCAGTTGAGCAAATGTGACTTTTATAAAGATAGAATTCATTATTTGGGTCACATCATCTCCGACGAAGGGATATCTGTAGACCCTGAGAAGATTGAAACCATTATGAATTGGCCAACTCCAAGGAATGTGACTGATGTGATATCTTTTATGGGCCTTGCTGGTTACTACAGGAGGTTTAACGAAGGATTCTCCAAGTTTGCAAACCCGATCACTTCTTTGCAAAAGAAGGGGATAAAGTTTGAATGGTCACCAAGATGTGAGGAAAGTTTTCAACGGTTGAAGCATCTTCTTACAAGTGCACCAATTTTGAAAATTGCAGACCCAGAAAAAGACTTTGTGGTGTGTACCGATGCATGCAATCAAGGACTTGGAGGAGTTCTTATGCAAGACAACCACGTGATATGCTATGAGTCAAGAAAGTTGAAGGAGCATGAGAAGAACTATGCTACTCATGATATAGAACTTGCAGCCATAGTACATGCCTTAAAGATGTGGAGGCATTACTTAATGGGAAGAAAATTTGAGTTAAGGACAGACCATTGTGGTCTGAAATACTTGTTTGATTAGCCAACTTTAAATGCCAGGCAAGCTAGATAGTTGGAATTTTTGTGTGAATTTGATTTTGAAATCAAACACATAAAAGGGAAAGAAAACAAGGTGGCTGATGTACTCAACAGGAAGGTAAATGAAATGCATGTGGCAGCACTTAGTACTTGCCAACCAGATTTGAAGCAGCAGGTTGTTAACCATATTGTTGAGGATGAAGTGTACTATAGATAAAGGACAAATTGCAACAGCAAGACCTAGCAAGAAGTATGAAGGCTATCATTTGGAAGAAGGCAGACTTCTTACTTATAAGAATAGAGTTTATATTCCAAATGCGATAGATTTGAGGAGGATTGTTATGGATGAAATCCATAAAGCTCCATACTCTGGTCACCCAGGATATCAGAAAACAATTGCTACAGCAAGAAAATATTATTTCTGGCCAGGCATGAAGAAGGACATCGCTGAATACATTTCTAAGTGCATGGAATGTCAGCAGGTGAAGAGTGAACACCAACATCCAGTAGGTTTATTGCTCCCAGTGCCAATTCCAAAATGGAAATGGGAAGTAATATCCATGGACTTTATTACAGGATTGCCAATGAATATGAAACAACATGATTCCATCATGGTTGTTGTGGACAACTTAACAAAGGCAACACATTTTATACCGGTTAAGTCCACACATAAAGCCGATGCCATTGCAAATATTTTCATGAAGGAAATTTTCAGATTACATGGGTTGCCTAAGGCAATAATTTCCGACAGGGATACCAAGTTCACTTCCAATTTTTGGAAAGGTCTCTTTGCAGATTTGGGTACACAGCTAAGCTTTAGTACCGCATACCATCCCCAAATAGATGGGCAAATAGAAAGAGTAAATCGGGTGCTTGAAGACATGCTCCGCATGTATGTAATGGACAAACCATCCAAGTGGGAAGATTATCTACACTTGGTAGAATTTGCATATAACAATGGGCAACAAGCATCGTTGGGAATGAGTCCTTATGAGGCTTTGTACGGCAGAAGGTGTAGGACACCAGTGACTTGGGACAATCCAGTGAACAGAATTGTACTTGGGCCAGAATTGCTTAAGGAAATGGAGCAAGAAGTTGCCAAGATCAGACAGAATTTAAAAACAGCCCAGGATAGATAGAAAAGCTATGCCAATAAACATAGAGTGCATAGGGAATTCAATGTTGGGGATCATGTGTATCTTAGAGTGAGATCAAGGAAGAGTTCCTTAAAGCTTGGGAGTTGTGCCAAGCTATCACCTAGATATTGTGGGCCATTTGAAGTGCTTGAAAGAATAGGTCCAGTTGCATATAGACTTGCATTGCCTGCTAGCACTAAAGCTTATAATGTTTTTCATATCTCTTTGCTTAATAAATATGTACATGATGTTAAATTTTCATAATTTACTTCAATCTAATCTAGGATCTTAATTGAGAGAACAACGTGTACAACATATCTACAGCATATCAATCATGGAGACAATAATGCAAGCACACAAGAAACACAAAGATTTACTTGGGGAAAACCATAAAGGTGAAAAACCCCAATAACTTCCTCAGAGATAGATAGAGCAATGATACAACCCAAACAAGAGATAGACATATCCTAGCAGCAGATCCTCCTCCTCCATGAGTGCGCCACTCATCCTTGAGTGCATGAGTGAGAAGCGAGTGATCAAATAGAGTGCCTCCCGCACTCTATTTATACTTGACTTGACTTGCCTTTTACATAAATCATGTAGGCTCGAACTTAACCACATAACATAATGCTAACTGGGCCGACCCCCAATAGGGTGGTCTAATAACCCTTTGACCCACATGACTTATACAGGGCCGACCCCAACAAGGTGGTCTAATAACCCATCAAGTATAAGTTACGACATTTACAATATAAATGACGACACTTCCGTATAGAGGAATAATACCATCTCTATAGGAATACAATATACATATATGTGAAATATATTTCGAAGTTACATATACATCAACACTCTCTCTTAAATAGGAAGGTATTTCTCGACACAGGTCTTTTAGCACAAGTCATCTTCTCTGGATCATCGTCACTGGATAATCATCATCGAGTCATCATCATCGTCACTGCTGCTGCTATCTCAATCAATCTTTGAATCTACTCGTCATAGGAAGTTCTACAGAGCCAGTCCTTTTTCATACTGGATGTAGGCCCACCACCTGTAGGTCTTCGTCATCACTAGCCATACTGTGGAATTCTCAGGACTGATTATGTGCGTCACAAAACCTGGCTGCAACATCCTAGGCTATTACGAGCACACATCTCTACCTGTAGGATCTCCCAGGAGTACATTACATGTGACCCATCACAAAACTTGGCTGAAGCATCCCAAAATGTTACGAGCACACGGCTCTACCTGTCGGATCTCCCAGGAGCACATTACATGTGATCTCACCACAAAACCTGGCTGAAGCATCCCAAGCTATTACGAGCACACAGCTGTACCTGTCGAATCTCTCAGGAGCACATTACATGTGGTCCACCAAAAAACCTGGTTGAAGCATCTGAGGCCTTTTTCATCCTGTCCAGATCTCCCAGGAGAAAATTACATGTGGTCATGGAAAAACCTGGCTGAAGCATCTGAGGCCTTTTTCATCCTGTCCAGATCTCCCAGGAGCAAATTACATGCCATAGGACAAAACCTCGAAAGAGCATCTACCATATATCCTAGGGCATCGAATTACATGCCATAGGCAAAACCTCGAAAGACTATCTACAGATATCCCAGGGCACAAATTATATGTCCTCCCAAAGCAAAACCTCGAAGGAGCATTTGCTAGATGTCCCAGGGCACCAAATTACATGCCATAGGCAAAACCTCGAAAGACCATCTGCAAATCTCCCAGGGCACAAATTACATGCTTACCTGCACAACCTGATCCACGGCCACAAAGTATCATCTGATACTCATCATACATCATCCTGATGTACACATGATCATCATGATCATCATCACTGCAACATCCTGATCATACAATGCATCCATCTGATGCACACCAAGTATCTACCTGATATATATCATCATACATAGTGTATCCACCTGATACATAGATACATGATCCACACAATGTATCCATCAACATACATGATCTACCTGATCATACCTGATACATATCAATATACATGATCCACCTGATCATACAATGTATCCACCTGATACATACACAGATACATGGTCCAAGCATCCAACATGATGCATATACAAAAATACATACACATGATCCCACCGATCATATCCAACATCCAACATGATGCTTACATACATATAAATGATCCAACTGATCATATCCAACATCCAACATGATGCATACAAACATAAAAATGATCCAACTGATCATATCCAACATAAACTAGAACATCATCCTGATGCTCATCATCCAGCGCTTACATCCACAGCCATGTGAAGGATCCTCCTTCCAACATGCTTGGAATGGATTCAACAGATGTGTCCATCACTTATTCCTCGAAGTGTCCTCGATCTGAAGAACGCCAAGCCTCTCTCTGAAGTACTCGAACTTCACCTTGGCTAGTGGCTTCGTCAGCACATCTGCAATCTGCTCGTCCGTTGCAACATACAGGAGCTTCACAGCTCCTCTCTGCACCATATCCCTGATATAGTGATATTTGATCTCTATATGTTTCGACCTGTCATGAAACACTGGATTCTCGGACAGCTTCACACAACTCTAGTTATCACAAAATATACCAGTAGCATTCAACGGGAGATCAAATAACTCAGACAGTAGCTTCCGTAGCCATACTGCCTCACAACTAGCTGAACAGGATGCAACATACTCTACCTCAGCTGTACTCAGTGCTACGCAGGACTGCTTCCTGCTAAACCAAGAGATCACACCTGATCCCATACTGAAGCAGCACCCAGATGTGCTCTTCCTATCCGCAGCACCGTCAGCCCAATCTGAATCAACATAACCCTGCAGGTTAAACTTTTGATTCGCTTTATACTTGAGCCCATAATCCACTGTACCCTTCAGGTACCTCAGAACATGCTTTACAACAATCAGGTGAACACTCCTCGGATCTATCAGGAACTGACTCAATGTGTTCACAGCAAAGCAAATGTTTGGTCTCGTGTTCGTCAGGTACATCAAGGACCCAATCATTTGACGATGCATAGAGACATCAACCGGCTCAGATGAAGCATCACAAAGAAGCTTCGGATTCAATGCCATAGGTGTGGCCATGGCCTTGCAATCCATCATCCCAAACCTCTTCAGGATCTCTACTGCATACTTCCCTTGTCCAAGGAAGATTCCATCACTCTGCCACACCTCCATGCCAAAAACAAATAGTGCATCATCCCCAAGTTCCTCAACTCGAACTCGGCAGCAAGCTTCCGCTGTGTGTCAACAATCAATCTATCCTCACCTGATACAAATAGGTCATCCACATAGTAGTATCACTGGATTGCCTTCCTCAACCTTGTAGTAAAGGTTGGAGCCCTCTTTACTCTTGGTAAAGACCAAACTGGATAGAAAGCTGCCTATCCTACCATACCAAGTTCTGCACATATATGATTTCCTGTCATGTGTCTCAGAACCAAGTGGTTGCTCCACATACACTTCTTCTTCAACTACACCATTCAAGAAAGCTGTCTTGAAATCCATCTGGTGTATCTTCTATTTCATCACTTTTATATTTCTCTATGCTACCGTCTGCAGCATGCTTGATCTTGATAGATCCATATAGAAGTCACAATAGACTTCCCTTCAGCTCTTGGGACTGCATCCCAAACATCGTTCTTCATGATCGACGGATCATGGCATTCTTCCCGTATCCTGGGAATTTCAATATCTTCAATATCTATCTTTGTTGCTGGAACAAATGTTGTAGTCCTTTTGTAGGTGAAGATATATGGTCTTTCCTACAAAACAAGTTAAATTGCATGATTAGAAACATCTCATAATTTTCAGAACAAATTCTTTACACATAAAGAAATATGTCATGCAATCATGCAGTTATCTTAGCCAATGCTTCAATACAACATTTATCCATGTTCCACAACTTTCTAGATGCCTTCCAGTCTCTACCAGAACATTGCTAGGAGTTTGCACTACTCCCAACATGTCAGCAAAGAGGTTTCATTCTGGATAAGTAGCACTGGAATGTTGTACAGTGCCATAGGCCACTTACCCATCACATGCATATTAGTAGTATACTGTTCATCAATGCAATTATTCTAATATGCATAATACACAACCTAATTCTAGGAACATTAGTATATACATTATTGAACAGTATTATTTAAGAAATGACAATTCAAATACTTATCTTTGTTTGTTCGTTGGGTGGACTCCCTCTGAGTCTTTGCTTCCTTGCAGGAGCTACTGGAGTCCTAATCTGAAGTAGCTTCTTCTAAACCTTTTGATTGTGGAATCTAGAGAGATGGTCAACTCCCTCTGAATATCTGCATCCTTGAAGAAACCACTGGAGTGTACTCCCTCTTGATTTTTGCTTCCTGGATTACTTGTCCTTGAACTTATATTCATTCTCGATCCCTAGGCATGCTTGTTAGTATCACCATTGTGTTATCCTCTAGGTCTCATACGTAATCAAACATTCATTAGTATAATCACAATAATCTCAGGCATGTATAGTCAGGATCATTTCAAACACAGATAATAAACATTAGTGTTCAAGGTTTCAGGGAAGTCTTCTTTTACTCATGCATATTCTTATTTGATCATAGGACTCTTTTGGTTAGTTAAATCATCAATCAAGACAAGAGATATAATATGCATAAAATCCGTGATTACTCAAACCTATACCTTCATGATTCTTCTGGTTAGTCATATCATCAATTACAATATGCATACAACCATGACTATTCAAACCTATGACTTCATGAATAATCATTATCAACAACACAACAGTATAAGATCCTAACACAAGGTAGGATTCTATCTTGATATAGGAAAAACATACCTGGATTAGCATGCTAGCTAGTTATGTCTAACATACTCACATGATGTCTTCTTGTTCTTCTTCAATGACTTGTGCTAGTAACCTGTATATCTCATAGGTTAACCATTATAAAACCAAGTTATACATACCTCGTAAATGGATCTTCTATGAGATCCATGACAATGGATGAATCTTTGTCCTCATGTCATCATGATCATATGTTCTTGAACCAGAACATGATTTGTCTTTCTTGATGTACCTTTCATGTTAGCAGACAACATAAAACTCATACAACATCATAATGCATTAGTATAATCATAAGTGTCAACACCCTAACCAATGAATATCTTCTATCATGCATTCATAATTTTGTTAAGGTGATACGACAAATCTAAAATAAAGATTGTACTAACCGTAATAACATGAAGACAAACATACCATAAACTTAATCATGAACAAATATCGAAACATACCTCGATGAGTCATACCTGTCGAGATCGCTTGTAATATTCTTATGTAAGGCCTTAGCCTCATCTCCCTCTGAAACAGGAACTTCTTCCCTGATGCAGGTGACCAATCCATCTTCTTCTAGGATTAACCCAATCCACTTGATTTGCAAGAACTGGACCTGGACCTAGATATGGGTTTGTCAGAGAAACCTCAAAAATTCAAACTTTTGAAAGGATAGAAATATGTGCCTTGATGAGCTGATCAAGCTGGTATATTCAAAATTTGAAAACTGCAAAGTGTCACTCCTCAATTTTGCCTTTGAAACTTCCAGATTCACTGGACGTGACCCTGAACTGGGGTTTGATGAAGCCCACTCTTCTTCCCAATCAAAAGGTTTGATCCAAAGCTCTAAGCTTCTATTTTTCTGAGGAGCTTCCAGCCGTGGTCACAGATTTCAAAAATTCCCATTTTTACAGAAGCCCTAATTTTCCACTTTTTTGATCAAAGTCCCGAACTAGGGTCTAATCAAGCCCGGCCTTCTGCCCAACCAAAATTTTTGATCTTGGTCTCTAAATTTTTTAATTTGATGAGTAGCATTCAGCCGTGGTCTCCGATTACAAAAATTCCAACTTTCTCCAAAGCCCTAAATTTTGGAAGCCATGAATGAAGGTACTAAAAAATAATTATGTTTTGATAGAAATATGTACCTGATTGTTTCTGGTGTAACTCCAAACTTTTCGATCCAAAGGGTCTGAAAATGTTTTCTGAGATAGCCTGACCTGTTATCTTTCCATCCTGACAGGTCTGACCTCAATTGGATTCTCTGAGAGAGAGTTATGCCAAATGTCGCAACGTGACCTGTTTTGGGATAATACAGGAGAGCGAACTTGTACAGCGTGCCATGTGTCACTGTTTGAACTTCGGCCTTTGAAAATTTGTTTTGAGATAGCTCACCCTGTTAGCTTTCCATCCTGATAGGTATGACCTCAATTGGACTCTCTGAGAGAGATTTATGCCAAGTGTCGTAATGTGACCTGTTTATGGGATAATACAGGAGAGCGAACTGGTACGGCGTGCCATGTGTCATTGGTTCAACTTCAGCCTCTAAAAACGTTTCCTGAGATAGTACAGTCTGTATATTACCTGTCACTTCTTACGAAATTTCATTTGGATCTTCCTAGCCCAAGTTATGACCTTTTTCCCAAGGTCATCTGATTTTGACTCAGATATGGAAGAGGCAGAAACCCTATCTTGTACAGATCATAAATCCCAAAGTACAACGAATTAGAGGTTGTCCTTTCGACACAAGGTACATGAGGATTTAATCTTCGACTTGTAAAGATTTTAGATCCGAAAACATTGCCAAAATGGATTTATAGCGAAAGTGCTACGATGACTGGTTTTTGCTATATCAATCCCTAGCATCGTAAGTGCAACAAGTGTCATACATGCCATATCATGCCTTCTTTCAGGCTAGCTCTGATACCATGTTAAATTTTTAGAATTTACTTCAATCTGATCGAGGATCTTAACTGAGAGAACAACATGTACAGCACACAAGAGACACAAAGATTTACTTGGGGAAAACCATAAAGGTGAAAAACCCTAATAACTTCCTCGGAGATAGATAGAGCAATGATACAACCCAAACAAGAGATAGACATATCCTGGTAGCAGATCCTCCTCCTCCATAAGTGCGCCACTCCTCCTTGAGTGCATGAGTGAGAAGTGAGTGATCAAATAGAGTTCCTCCCGCACTCTATTTATACTTGACTTGACTTGCCTTTTACATAACTCATGTAGGCTCGAACTTAACCACATAACATAATGCTGACTGGGCCGACTCCCAATAGGGTGGTCTAATAACCCTTTGACCCACATGACTTATACAGGGCCGACCCCAAGAAGTTGGTCTAATAACCCATCAAGTATAAGTTACGACATTTACAATATAAATGACGACACTTCCGTATAGAGGAATAATACCATTTCTATAGGAATACAATATACATATATGTGAAATACATTCTGAAGTTACATATACATCAACACATGATCCTAACCATGTGATTAATTGGGATGTGATCCAGGTGGAACCCGAGGGAGAATTCCAAACTGATCCATTGTGCATCCTAGACAAGAAGGTAACATTGCTCCGGAACCGAGCCATCGGACAGGTAAAGGTGGAATGGAAGCACTAGGGTCCCGATGAGGCTATGTGGGAGTTGGAGGATGCCATGAGGGTGGCATATCCATTTTTGTTCAATTTTGATGAGCACTGAGGGCAGTGCTAATGTAAGGGGAGGGGAATGTAATGTCCCCATTTTGACCCCCTTTGCATTAAATCGTAAATGATGTAAATATTGTTATTTAATCATGGTGAGGAGCTCAAGGCCAAGGCCCCACCATTGATTTAGCGTTTTATGTATCGACAATTAAAGAAATAGATGCTTATGGTTCTTGTGCTAGATAGGCACAATGTAAATAAGCCATCATGTAAATATGAATTTTAATGAAAATACCCACAACTAGCTATGCAATGCAACAAAGAGATGGGGCATGATTCTACAAGGAATAGGGAGGGAAATTATTCAAACCCTTGAGCCAATGGTGTTAATCCATGTGTCAATAAGAAAACCCATAAACCACCAACTACCCATTTTGGGTTATGGACCCAATCATTTAATTCTTCCAGAAATTGGTTGAGGTAGTTAATGCCTTGGGAATGAAGAGGTATGGCAGTCAATTTCGTGTATGGGCAAGCTATCAACCTGGGAAATCGTATTTTGTCTCCTTGGGAAAGAAAACACCCAGGAAATGGTGCCCAAAGCCATTCTGAACCCATAGTCTTTCCTCTCTCATGCAGTCTTAACTACTGGGTCTTTCCTTCATCACGTTTTTCACCAATTTCTTGTATTTTCCATAGCTGGGAGCTCGTTTTTGTGTTGCACAGCAGTTGGGAGAAAGGGAGCCATGATTTGGGAGTATTATGGAGGCTGTTTTTTCCCCAAAATGTCCATGGACGTTTTTCTGAAAACAGATTTGGCTTCCCAGGGTTGTTCCCCATCTTCCATTTTTCGTTTTTGGGTTTCCCCACATTTTTCTGAAGCTAATGAAAACCCCATCTTTGGGCATCTCACTGTAAAAACGTTTCTCCATGCCCAACACTTATACTTTTGTTGTTATGTGCATCCCTGTTTTGATTTGAACCTATGAGCAAGAAACTTGGAGTGGTAGTGGACAGAATTGGCTTGATAAACCTAGTGAAGTGAGTAACCTCTCAAGAAGATCAAGAGGGCTTTGGCGACTTTTCTATGCACACCCTGAGAGCACTAGAAAGGAGGTATGGCTTGAGGGACTGTGTGACAGTGAAGAGAATATTTCCTTATGTTGGGTGTGTAGGCATTGTGAGTGCCAAGTTGAATAGATCTGGGAGGGGTATCCATGGCTCTATGCTTAGGCTCACTAGCTTAGCAATTCTTCCTTTCCACCTCCTAGCAGCCTGAGAAACCCAACTGCTGATTGGCTTGGCTGAATTTGGTGTATGTTTGGCTATGTGTGAGTCTGTTGTTCCCTGGTTCCTTATAGAGATCATGCCCAGCTCGGGGGTGGAAGTGTGTGGAGATATTGATGATCACAACTGGCCTATGGTTGGGTGGAACATTGCAGTTGCATAGCCAGTTGCTTGGGACTACTTTGTTAAGATAAGTATTCTCTTTTATAAATTCTGCAATGTCTTTATTTAAGGGCTGTCACAGAAATGTTTGAATGTATGTTAGATATTAAACATGATTTTAATTCCGTTGTGTTTCTATAACATGCACAGGTATATGTCTTTTTATCAATGAGTTTTTACTTAATGGATATGGGGCTAGATTCCCAGTTTTAGCATCACGATCCTCTCTATCATGCTAGTATGATAGGAGGGGACATTACAATATAACTGTGGGTTTTGTGTGGTTGACCCATAACCATGGATTTTGTGTGGTTAACCCATAACCATGGGTTTTGTGTGGTTGACCCATAACCGTGATTACAATACATAAATGTGGGTTTTGTGTGGTTTCCCCCATAACCATGAGTTTTGTGTGGTTGACCCAAAACAATAGGGTTTGTATGGTTAACCATAACCATGATTACATTAAGATTTTAAAAAAATTGAAAATTCATGATCTTTGGTGCAGTTGATGTCTTGCTGCAAATCCATTCATAGCTTCTAATGCATGTACTGAAACTGAATTGCAGACCCATTTGAGATCTCGAAGAGACCTTTCCATCCATATAACATACTTGCTCTGGGGTGGCCCAAATATTGAGAAAAATGTTTGTTTAAGTTTAAGAGACGCGCACACACTATTTTGCAGACATATGTTGCTTCAATCGATGATATCTCTCAAACCAGAAAGCCAAATGGAAAAGAACGAAATACCCATTTTATCTGAAGGAAAGAGATTTCCAATGAACTATGGTAGAGCCTCTGGGACATTTTGTGGAGTCTGTAGCTCTTGTTTAAAGTTGTAGTACGTCCGTTCGCATTGTGTACAAACATGTACTACTTAAAACAAACATATCTCATAAACCAGAAAACAAAATGAAATTTCGTGAAATACCCATTTTAGCTGATAGAAAGAGCTTTCCAATGAGCTATAGTAGAGCCTCTAAGACATCCTGTGGAGTCTGTAGAACTTGTTTAAAGTTATTGTACGTTCGACCACATTTTGCACAAACATGTGCTGCTTCAAACAAACATATCTCACAAACCAAGAAACGAAATGAAATTCTGTTAAATACCCATTTGAGATGATGGAAATACCTTTCCGATGAGATATGGTAGAACCTATGAAACATCCTATGCAGTCCATGTAACCTGTTAAAATTTTGTTGAATGTGAGAGTGTTGAGTATAGAGATGCCAAGGGTTTGTAGAGAAGCATGGGTTGTTGTAGAGGTCATGGAACCTGAGTTGAACCCGCATCATGCTTCAAAATTTTGTCCCGATGGAGAGCGTACCCACTCTGATACCACTGATTCGGATCTTGGGGGCTGAGACCCAGAATATTTGAATGCCGAGAGAGGAGGAGAAGAGATAGCTTCAAAATTGAAGCGAACAATGAACCAGCTGTGAGAAAGACAAAGTAGTGAGATATGGGCTATGAATAACATAGATGGAAAAACATAGAATAAATATGCCACATGGAGGGGTGAGGCTCAAAGAGGGTTCTTTGAGCGTCACCTCTCAAGCTATACTAAGAAAGACACTCAGAACCAATACCCCAATAACAACTCAATACAATAAGAAAAATGTAGGATAGAAACCAAATGAGTAACTTGTTGTCATGAGAAGACTTGGTAGGCCTTTATATAGCATTATTACAATGTGTCTTGAGGCCATACCATGGACCAAAACCATGTGCTACCAAATACCATGGTTATGAGAGGGTGCCCACTCCATTTAATGATTTTATGATAAATAGGAGAGGGTGGCCTCTCAATTTAATGCTTTTATGGCTTATACATTGGAATTTAGACCATATGCCCCCTAAAATTCGGATCATTCCTCCCCCATTAGAAAATGATGGTCCCGATCATTTCATGCTAAAAAGAGACCCATGATTACAATGTGCTAGTTACCAATGAAGAGAAGGGTTTTGTGTGGTTGACCCATAACCGTGGGTTTTGCAAGGGTGACCCATAACCATGATGGTAATGGCAAGCTTGATTCCAATGAAGAGAAGAGTTTTGTGTGGTTGACTCAGAACCATGGGTTTTGTGTGGTTGACTCATAAACGTGGGTTTTATGTGGTTGATCCATAACCATGGTGGCAATGACAAGCTTGTTTCCACTGAAGATAAGGGTTTTGTGTGGTTAACCCATAACCGTGGGTTTTGTGTGGTTGACCCACAACCATGATTACAATATATAACTGTGAGTTTTGTGTGGTTGACCCATAACCATGGGTTTTGTGTGGTTGACCCATAACCATGATTACAATACATAAATGTGGGTTTTGTGTGGTTTCCCCAATAACCATGGGTTTTGTGTGGTTGACCCAAAACCATAGGGTTTGTATGGTTAACCATAACCATGATTACATTAAGATTTAAAAAAAATTGAAAATTCATGATCTTTGGTGCAGTTGATGTCTTTCTGCAAATCCATTCATAGCTTCTGATGCATGTACTGAAACTGAATTCCATTGAAAACCCATTTGAGATCTCGAAGCGACCTTTCCAGCCATATAACATACTTGCTCTAGGGTGGCCCAAATATTGAGAAAATGTTTGTTGAAGTTTAAGAGACGCGCACACACTATTTTGCAGACATATGTTGATTCAATCGATTATATCTCTCAAACCAAAAAGCCAAATGGAAAACCACAAAATACCCATTTTAGCTGAAGGAAAGAGCTTTCCAATGAGCTATGGTAGAGCCTCTGAGACATTTTGTGGAGTCTGTAGCACTTGTTTAAATTTGTTGTACGTCCGTTCGCATTGTGTACAAACATGTACTACTTCAAACAAACATATCTCATAAACCAGAAAATGAAATGAAATTCCGTGAAATACCCATTTTAGCTGACGAAAAGAGATTTCCAATGAGCTCTAGTAGAGGCTCTAAGACATCCTGTGGAGTCTGTAGAACTTGTTTAAAGTTGTTGTACGTCCGGCCACATTTTGCACAAACATGTGCTACTTCAAACAAGCATATCTCACAAACTGAGAAACGAAATGAAATTACGTGAAATACCCATTTGAGCTGACAGAAATACCTTTCCGATGAGATATGGTAGAACCTCTGAAACATCCTATGCAGTCCATGGAACCTGTTCAAAGTTTGTTGAATGTGAGAGTGTTTAGTATAGAGATGCCAAGGGTTTCTAGAGAAGCATGGGTTGTTGTAGAGGTCGTGGAACCTCAGTTGAACCTACATCATGCTTCAAAATCTTGTCCCGATGGAGAGCATACCCGCTTTGATACCACTAATCCGGATCTTGGGGGATGAGATCCAGAAGACATGAATGCCGAGAGAGGAGGAGAAGAGATAGCTTCAAAACTTAAGCGAACAATGAACCAGCTGTGAGAAAGACAAAGTAGTGAGATCTGGGCTATGAATAACATAGATGGACAAACATGGAATAAATATGCTACATGGAGGGCTGAGGCTCAAAGAGGGTTCTTTGAGCCTCACCTCTCAAACTATACTAAGAAATACACTCAGAACCAATACCCCAATAACAACTCAATACAATAAGAGAAATGTAGGATATAAACCAAATGAGTAACTTGTTGTCATGAGAAGGCTTGCTAGGCCTTTATATAGGCTTGAGAGGCCATACCATGGGCCAAAACCACGTACTACCAAATACCATGGTTATGAGAGGGTGGCCTCTCCATTTACTGCTTTTATGATAAATGGGAGAGGGTGCCCTCTCCATTTAATGCTTTTATGGCTTATACATCCGAATTTAGACCATATGCCCCCCTAAAATTCAGATCAATGATGATGATGAGGATGACAACGATGATGATGATAATGAAGATGATGATGATGATGAATCCAACGACCTCACCATACCACTGACGGCAAGAGGCGTCGGATATCTGACTTCTGACTTCAAAAGAATCCGACGAGCTTGCTAAACCATGAATGACAAATGTCGTTGGTCTTTCTAGGTAGTTGCGTCGGATATCATACAATGATGATGATCATGATGAAGATGATGGTCATGATCAAGCATGCCATTTGGGTTAGAATGATAATTGTGCATTTCCTTACTAAGCTTCTCTCTGTTTCGAGAAAAATTTAATATTCTCTACTAAACAGGGCCAACCACGTGAAGGTGGAAGCTCTTATGGCCCCTCCCCCCCTCACATCATTCTCAATTCCCCATAGCTTGACAAAAATATCTATGTACAAAAAAATTAAATGTGGTTTTTGTCATACTCTATAACAAGCAATGTTTCTAATTATAACATACAACAAAATGGAAAAAACACTAAGAAACAATTAATTTAGTATACCTACCGACAATAAAATTCAATATTTCTATCGCAATATTAAATCAAAATATATAGAGTAGATATATTACTGCATACCTTGTACACTTGAATGGACTTCACCATCTTCTTCATCCGAGTCATCATCTGTATCATCCGATGATCGAGATTCAATATTGTAAGGATTGGCCATATCATCATCGTCATCGATGTCATTTACGATCATCATGTCATCGTTGATATCATCTTCATGGACATTGTCAGATACATCATCTGATTCAACTAATTCTTCGACTTCTTCTTCTGGAACATGATCATCTAATTGATATTGATATGATCATCTTCAACGACTTCTTCTTCTTCGAGAACATCTTCATTAACTTCATCTACGTTATACTTTACCGGCCTTCCCCTTGGATCGTGTCTCACAGCAAATGACCAACCCGCTCTACCTGGAACTTCAGAGTAAAATACCTGTTCACATTGGGTTGGAAGAACATAGGGATCCGTTTGTGGCTCAAACAACCTTGTATTTACCATGGTAAATCCATTATCATGTTCAATAATTGTTTTATCGAGATCACGTTGATTCAATCGATGTTGTATTTTTTACAACTTTGGAATATATTATTCATTATATTTTATTATACCTTCATTGTACTTGTTTGTACCTCCCAAGGGAGATGAACTGGATGTAATTATTTATGTAATCACATGAAAGAGGCAATGTAAACCTTGGGGTGCAAATAAACAAAAGAAAATGATTACAAATAAATTATTTATTGCCCACAGGTGAAGTCGGCCCAGTTAGGGAATTTCTGGTTTTTGCACTTGTATAAATAGGAGGCTAGTGCACCTCATTAGCTCATTCACTCATTAGCAAGTGCGCATCACTTGGAGGAGGCTGATTTCGCATCACTTGAAGGAGGAATCTTATTTGGGGATCTACTTGTGAAAGATACTTTCACATTCTTTTTGTTTTCTTATTTGTACTATGATCTCAGAATTATCATCTCTCTACGAAGGTTGTTGGGTTTTCTCCCATTTGGGTTTCCCAGGTCAAACTCTGTGTTGTTGTTTTGTGCTTTGTCTTGCTTCTAGTGATCTTGGTAATGCATTTATGTTTTATGCTATGAATGTATGAAATTTAACCTGGTATCAGAGCAGTTCTAAAAGAAGCCATTACTGAAGCATTGTCATAATTAGGGTTTCATCTTATGAAGTCTCCAGCCATCATTTTGGAGAAAATAATCTATGCGAATTTCATTTTTGTCAAGGCGCATCTATTGGTGAAAATGGAATTCAATTCTAAGAACTTTCAATTTTTGACCTAACTCTATGGCTATGGATGCAGCAAAATTAGGGTTTTAGTTTTAACTCATTTCTCTCCACAGATTTGGACCAGCCCACCCTCTATTCAACTCTCCTTGGCAAGGCGAATTTATCTGTGTGTTCAATTTTTCAAATTATTAAATTTCATTTTTGACCTAGCTCCTGCTAGGGCTTCTGAACCAGATCTGCAATCAAGATGATTGGGATGAAGGTTGAAGATCGTTTGGAAGGAGCCTCCAACTTTATCTCCTGGATGTATAGGGTTCTTCTACTCCTAGAAGAAAATGATCTCTTGCTATATGTAAATGAGAAGGTCCTTGAACCAGAAGCCGAAGAGGATAAATCCCGATGGAGAAAGAATGATGCTAAAGCAAGAAGAATTCTTGTGGATTCAGTGAGAGACCATTTGGTTCCTCAAATATCAGGAAAGAAGAATGCTAGGAAAATGTTCAAGACCATTATGAAGCTGTTTGAACACACTAACCTAAATGTATCCATGACTTTGAGAAACCAACTCAAATATGAAGATAGCAAAGTTAGAATCCATTGCCTCATCCTTTATGAGGATCGCAGAACTCAGAGATAAGATCAACACCAATGGAGATCCTATTGGCGATAAGGAGCTTGTCCTCCACACTTTAAATGGTCTTCCACCATCAAGGGAGTCCTTTATCCAAAGCATAAGTGGTAGATCCAAACTACCAAAGTTTGACAAGCTTTGGGCAGATTGCTTTCAGGCCTGGAGACAAGAATCGCAGCACGTCAAAGACTCCATGGCCATGGCACTCAAACTGAGGAGAACCAAGCTTTTGTTTCTCCTTCCATGAACGGTAAGGGAAAAGGTAGGAAGTTACATAAACACAAGCACCAACATAGGAGACCAAGTCCTCGCCTTGATCAAAAGGGGAAGAAGGACATATCTCACGTTCAATGCTATAGGTGCAAAAAATATGGAATCTATGCAAATAGTTGTCGAAGTTCAAGTAAAAGGAAGCATGAAGCCTCAACTTCTGATGTAGAAGAGGATCATCATCGCAAGAAGCAAAGGGATGATGGTCATTCAGAGTTCCTCTTCTAGAAGATCCAAAATGAAAGAACATAGATCTCTTATGGTGTTAAGTTTAGCCTAATTTCACAAGCAAGATCACTAAAAGAAACACAATCACAAGATAAACAAAGATTTGCCCTGGGAAACCCTCATGGGGTAGAAAACCCAGCAAAGCTTTCCTCAATATAGATAATCAACCAATACAATATGTAGCAACCAAACAAGAGATCCTTCTCCTCCTATTCAAATCTCTCTCTCTCCTATGCGCCAATCACAAGTGAGTGAATGATTGAGATAAATGAGCAACACACCTCCTCTATTTATAATCAACTCCTAACTGACTTTTCACCCTAACAGGGCCGACTTCTCCTAGGAGAGTAATAAACCCTAAACAACTGACTCAGGGCCGACCCCACAAGGGAGATCTAATAACCCTAATTACCACAGTCTCTCGGAGGAATAAACATCTCTGGATATACAATAAGGTCTCCACAAAGGAATGAAACATCTCTTGAATAATAAAGTACATGTATAATATTCTTAGAAGTTACAATATTTCAACACTCCCCCTTAACGAGAAGGATATTATAACAACATCTACAGGAGCAAGGAGTCATCAACTACATGATACATGATACATCTATAAATCATTGGAAGCTTTCTTCATACATCATCAGTAACTCAAATAGTTACTGGAACATCTTCAAGATATTCAATACTGGAACATCAACATATTCAGTACTGAGTCTTCATCTTCTGCAGCACTCAAACAGCTATAGTAACATCATCATCTGGATCTCTCGATCAACATCATCACATCTGGATCCTCTAGATCAACAACATCAACATATGGATCTCTCTATCAACAGCATCACCTGGATCTCTAGATCAACATCATCAACATCTGGATCCTCTCGATCAACAGCATCAACATCTAGATCTGTCTATCAACGACATCATCTGGATCTCTAGATCAACATCATCAACATCTAGATCCTCTCAATCAATAGCATCAACATCTGGATCTCTCTATCAACAACATCATAGAAGCGTACCCTGCAATACACATGATCCAATTACGGGATGATCAATCCCTCTCACTTTGAGACATCTCTCATGTCTATGGACGATACAATCCAGATCTACTTCCAGGATGATCAATCCTTATCAATTTAAGACAAGTCTCATGTCTATGGATGATGCAATCCAGATCTACTTCCAGGATTATCAATCCTTATCAATTTAAGACAATTCTCATGTCTAGGTACGATGCAATCCGTGATCCTTGTAAGACAAGTCTCATGTCTAGGGACGATACAATCCATGATGCTTTTAAGACAAGTCTCCTGTCTAGGGATGATACAATCTGTGATCCTTTTAAGACAAGTATCATGTCTAGGGATGATACAATACCATCACGTACATTTTGAACCAAATGTTCAGGGACGATACAGTCCTATCATGTACATTTTGAACTAAATGTTCAGGGACGATGCAGTCTTATCACGTACATTTTGAACCAAATGTTCAGGGATGATGCAGTCCTATAACCAAATGTTCAGGGACAATGCAATCCTATCATGTACA
Organism: Larix kaempferi; assembly: GCA_027924585.1. Taxonomy (NCBI): domain Eukaryota; kingdom Viridiplantae; phylum Streptophyta; class Pinopsida; order Pinales; family Pinaceae; genus Larix; species Larix kaempferi. The sequence continues at coordinate 2,028,741 of BSBM01000797.1, read as the reverse complement.
TTTTGAACCAAATGTTCAGGGACGATGCAGTCCTATCACGTACATTTTGAACCAAATGTTCAGGGACGATGCAGTCCTATCATGTACATTTTGAACCAAATGTTCAAGGATGATGTAGTCCTATCATGTCCACTTGGGACCACTTTCTCGGAGACATATGTATACGGATCTCTTTTAGGACATGTGTCCATGGATGATACAATCCACTCATCAACTTAGACTAAGTCTAAGAACCAATCATCGACCTCATCGTCGGCATCATCAATATAGGTATCCACATCATCGACCTTACTGTCGATGCAGGCAATCTCATCATCAGTGACCACATCACTCCCCCTTTCGAGGAGGGTCCTTTTGAACCACACCAAGCTTGTCTTGAAAATACTCAAACTTTACTCAAGACAGAGGTTTGGTCAATATATCAACAACTTCTTCTTCAGTGCTTACATACTCGAGCTTGATAGATCCTTTTTGCACCATATCCCGTATATAGAAATATCGGATCTTTATGTGCTTTGACTTATCATGGAATACTAGATTCTTTGTCATCTTGATACAACTCTGGTTGTCACACAGGATCACAGTGGGGTCCATCTCTAAGTCAAACAATCCTGATAACAATTTCTGAATCCATATTGCTTCACAACTAACAGAGCAAGCAGCTATATATCCCGCTTCAGCTGTGCTGAGAGCCAAACTAGACTGCTTCCTACTAAACCACGAGATCATGGTAGATCCCATACAATAACATCCTCCCGATGTGCTCTTCCTGTCTGATACACTTCCTGCCCAATTAGCATCTGTGTAGCCATACAATCTGAAGTCATGATCTCCAATATAGCATAGACCAAAATCTATCGTACCCTTTAAGTACCTCATCACATGCTTTGCAGCTATCAAGAGAACTCGTCTAGGTTCCACTAGATAGTGACTCAAAGTGTTCACCGCAAAGAATATATCTGGCCTGGTATTTGTCAGATACATTAATGACCCAATAATCTGTCTGTACAGAGTCACATCCACTAACTCTAAAGAGTCATCAACTAATAGTTTCAAGTTGGAACCCATGGGATTGGCCATGGATTTACATTCCAACATATAAAATCTTTTCAATATTTCCACAGCATACTTTCCCTGGTTGAGAAAGATTCCTTCTGGGCCTTGCCATACTTCCAAACCTAGGAAGTAATGCATTAATCCGAGATCTTTCATCTCAAACTCTGAAGAGAGCTTCTTCTTGCACTCGACAATCTGTTTCTCATTTCTAGTTAGAAATAGATCGTCCACATATAGCAACAATATGACAAGTTCATCATCCATAACTTTGAGATAAAGATTAGGATCAACTTTACTCTTGGTAAAGCCCAAGCTTGTCAATAAACTGTCAATTCTTCCATACCAAGCTCTAGGAGCTTGTTTCAATCCATACAAATACTTTTTCAGTTTGCATACATGAGTTCTTCTATTTTCAACCTCAAATCCTTGTGGCTGTTCTATGTACACTTCCTCCTCAATCACACCATTCAGGAAGGCTGTCTTCACATCCATCTGGTGTAATTTCCACTTCATCACGGTTGCAAGTTCCATGATGGTTCTAATGGAAGTGTACATTGCAACTGGTGCAAATGTCTCTTCATAGTCAATTCCCTCTTTTAGAGAGAATCCTCTGGCCACAAACCTTGCTTTATACTTTTCAATGTTGCCATCTGCAACATGTTTTATCTTGTATATCCGTTTGGAGGATACCACACTCTTGTCTTTTGGTTTGGGAACTATATCCCAAACATTATTATTCATTATTGACTGGTACTCCTCTTTCATTGCCTCTACCCACTCTTTCTTATGATATGCCTCTTCATAACTAGTGGGTTCTTGATCTACAAGATCACAAATCAAAGCCATATAGCTGGAAAATTACTTTGGTTTCTTGCTTACTCTGGTGGAGCCTTCATGAGCTCCATACTTTTCTGCTCCTAGTATAATGTCTCTTGCCCATGCTGGATTTCTTTTTCTTGATATGTTTAAGGTAGGGGGTTCTTGTGTTCTATTATGTCATGGTCTTCAGGTGTTACATCTTCAGGGTGGGTACAGCTTCTGTAATTCTGGAAGGTGCATCTTCCTCATATACTTCTTTATACTAGGACTTCCTAAATCTCTTGAGAGCTTCCTCTTCATAAAATGTCACATCCCTACTTATTTCCATATGATGGAATCCTGGGATGTAAATTCTAAATTCTTTGGATGCTTCACAATATCCAACAAATATTCCCTTCTTCCCAGAAGGATCCAGCTTGGTCCTCTTTTCTTTTGGAATGTGAATGTATACTGGGCATCCAAATATCTTGAGGTGACTTACCTCAGGCCTCTTCCCTGTGAACACTTCTTCTAGGGCTTGAAATCAAGAGCACTATGAGATAGTCTATTCTGCACATAGACTGTTGTCCTGGCTACTTCAGCCCATAGATACATAGGTAGGTCTTGATCATGTATCATTGTCTTTACTGCTTCCATGATGGTTCTATTCTTTCTCTCCGCAACACCATTTTGTTGAGGATTGTAGGGAGTGGTTAGCTCCCTCTTGATTCCAGCTTCTTTACAAAATACTTCAAAATCCTTTGAAGTATATTCTCCACCATTATCTGTCCTGAGTATTTTGATCTTCTTTTTTGAATGATTTTCTATCAAGGCTTTGAATTCCTTGAACTTTCAGAAGACTTCATCTTTTCCTTTTAGGAAATATATCCAAGTCTTCCTTGATTAGTCCTCAATAAATGTAAGGTAATATTCATACCCACTCAAGGATATGGATGGCATTGGTCCACATACATCTGAATGAATCAACTCCAATGTACTCTTAGTCTTTGTTTCACTCTTTGGAAAAGGGTTCTTGATATTCTTCCCTTTTGCACATCCTTTGCATGTGCCATCATGATCAATCTTTAAGTCTGGTAATCCTATGACTACCTTGCTCACATGAGGTAGTGCTTTGTAGTTAATGTGAGAAAGCCTCCTATGCCATAGCTCACTTGGGCTAGTGGCTTCATGAACAAGGGCAGCTTTTGGATGGCCCTTGAATTTGTATAGACCTCCTTCCTCTTCACCAATAACAATTTCATCCTCAATTAATTTTCCTTTGGGCCACCCGAGTACTTGTCCATCTACGAATGCAACCCTATAACCTTTCTTATCTAAAGTTGAGATAGAAAGTAAGTTCTTCTTCAATCCTGGTACATATAAGATTTCCTTCATCTTCAATGGAGTTCCAGAATCAAGCTTGCAGTTTGCTTCACCAATTCCCTTGATGGGATATTGATAGTCATCTCCTAGAGATACCTTTTGGGGAGATGTCTTCTCTTCAAGTTTTGAAAGAGTCTTCTTTTGTCCTATCATGTGCTTTGAAGCACCACTATCAAGGAGCCATGTATCTTCTCCAGGTGTTACTATCCCAGAGAGAGCAGATAATAGAACATACTCTTTCGCATATTCTTCTTCTACTTTAACTCTTTTCTTTCGAGGCTTTTCTTCCTCTTCTTCTTCACTATCATCTTCTGCAAGATGTGCATGATGTCTTCTGTGAATATTCTTCTTCTTCTTCTGTGAAGTACAACTTCTAGCAAAGTGTCCTAGTTTGAGACAATTGTAACATTGAACTGTGGAGAGGTCTCTTTCTAAACTTACTCCTCCTCTCCTTTTAAATCTATGAGGAGGTTGAGACTCCTTGTGGCCATTCTTCTTGGAGTTGAAGTGACTCCTTCTTATTTTGGTGTGAGTGGACAAAGCTTGGTCATATTCCTTGAGCAGGGCTTCTCTATTGGCTACCCTAGCCTCTTCTTGAATGCAATCCTCCCATACAACATCAAACTTCATACTTTCCTTTCTTGCACACATAGTTTGGATGAATGACTCCCAAGGTCTAGAGAGACCATTGAGTGCAGTCATGACTATTTCATCTTCATCAAGGATGTATCCAATGGCCTCTAGTTTTTCTTTGAATTGGGAGACCCTTGTGAAGTAATCTTGAATAGATTCTCCTTTATTCATTTTGGTACTCTTCAATTGAGTTCTCAAATTCATCTTCCTGTTGATGTTCCTTCCTTCATACATTTTGCCTAGGGAATCATACATTTCCTTTGGAGTCTTCTTGGATGCCACTTGGGGAATCAAGTGGTCTTTGAAAGAATCAACAATTATTCTCTTTTCCCTAATCAAGTCCTTCTTGTACTTCTCTTCGGCTTCATCTTCTTTAGGTTCCGCAACCTCATCTTTTATATATTGGATAAGATCATTCTCTTCAAGAATGAGACCAATCCTATATTTCCATGCTCGAAAATTCTCTATACCCTCTAGCTTGTCTTCAAGCTTAGTGCTTGGATCCATCTTATCCAGGAGGTCACAGAAATCGAAGTTTCTCAAAAGATAGAATAACACTTACTAGGAGATGTGCTTGATTGAATTGAGATAACTAGTGAACTCTGCTTCTGGAAACTTCAACTTTTCACCCTTCAAATATGATCAACAACTTTCGGATCTTGTCGGTGTAGGTAACTAATCTAGAGGTTTTCCAGTGTAGACCCAGGTTCTTTATGGTTTTAGACTTAACCAACAAAACCCCTTTTCACTGGCCCTTTCGGAAACAACCTGTGCGCAGGTTGAGGTCTCACCTGAGGCGAAGCTATGGGGGTGCTGCAGAATCAAGTTTCCACAGCATAAGTGATGAGTTGATGGTGGATGTACATATGGCGCAGTGCACTACCAACTTGTGCTGCAGGTCGGATCTTGTGCTGTGACAGTTCTCATCGTGCGGTGCACAATAGGGTATAAATCCCACGCACCTTGTGCAATCCGGGGTCACACAGTCTAGGGTACTCCTCGCGCTATGATGATAGGCTATAGGCAACTTATCTCGCAGTGACTCTCATGGCTTGGCGCGTCAACTAGTTCGCACACTCGCTTAATATGATTAACTCTAACTGATTTACTAAGCAACCTTACCCATTCGACTCATTTAGGTTCTTATCATTATATTGCGAGCAAGTGTGCAAACATGCAATATTGTGCGCTCCAACGCTGCACTTAAAATCAGTGTTCTACTGTGTGATTATTCATCATATTCATGCATTCATAGACTTATACTTGTTGAATACTTAACATTCACCCCTACATGTATCACTTAACATATTATTCCCATTCTCTTCGGCAAATACATACAAAAGCAATCACATAACAGACATTGCAGTATTAACATTCATATTAAGCAAATGAACAGTCATAAAACACACAACAATCACATGACACAGGATTTAACGTGGTTCACCCCCTGGATGGAGGCTACGTCCACAAGAATGATTTTTAATATTGATCTTTATCGGAAGGGTACAATCGTTCTTAGTCTGTGCACTCAGCTGCAGACTCTCTTCTCTCTCAGATAGGTCTCTGCGCACTCAGCTGCAAAGCCTTTACAATGGCTTTCAAGCTTAATATTCTTCAATAATCAACACTTAACAAAATGAAGAGTAACCCTTCCCTTACAAAATGATGCTTACTTATAGATTATGGTTGGAGGCATATCTTTACAATTTGCAAGCAAAACCCTTAGGTTTACAAAACCGGTGTGGCTAACTGCTAGCCTGACTGTCATCGTCGACAGCTTATTCCTCCTGATTCAGGCCATCCAGCTAGCCCACTCGTGACTCGCACACTTCTCTGACAGCCGCAGTCCTCAAAACGGTTATACTGCATCATGGCCTATCCCTTTCCACTGCTCTCGCTTTCCCATCACTGTCGACGTCGTGGCCTAGCTTTTCAGATGCTTGCCTCCACTCTCTCTGGAAGGTCCTTCCTTCTTCCTTCATCCTAGTTCTTTACCAAAATCAGGTAGCTTCCTCATCTGGCCTTTACTTATATCTCCCTACCAAAACTTGCTTCTCTGCGGGTCCTGCGCATCGCATTGGTGCGCAACAAATCTATTATGCACGCTGCGCACATACTGATTTTATGTTTCTCTATTGCGTAGCTAAAAATCATACTTCCACAAAATTGTACCTACTTGGACCATGCCTAACATGCCCCTAACACTTACCTATGGCTCACCCCGAACCACCTCAATCCAACTGATCCATCTGCCCCTTTTTGGAAATGCCTGCTTGCGCACTGAATTCTTGCACTGTTGTACTCAACTTTGTAACGACCTGTTTCACTTCCTGCTCACATTATTTAACTTTGTCGAATACCTCTGGCGAGGAAGGTTCTAGTGTTTCTCCTTTGATGCGGTCTTCTGCTTCACGAAGCTCTTACAATTTGGCCTCAATATCATCGTTCAATGTAAGGGCTTCTTCCATGAGTGGTTGCATCCTAGTGGATGTTTCAGCTTCCTTTATCCTTAGAGCTTCTAGTTCTTTCCTCAATACCTTTGTTTTGTCAAAAGCCATCCTCTTTTGTCTTACCAGCAAGTCTTTCATGGATGCATCTGTTGCATCCAACTCTTTCTATTTCTTTATGCTTTCCTTATGAATACTTTTAATCACTGGACTTTCCTGCAGTATGCTCCATATGGTGGAGACATCAGTTGCTAATTCTTGGCATTACGCTATTTCTGTACTGATGCCTTCCATTAAAATTCTTACAACTTCCGTTCGTGCTTCCTCTTCCTGCTTCCTTGTGTCAACTGGTTGCCTAGCTGTCATTTCAACTATCTCTGCTTGATGGGAAGCTACCATCTCTGCAATTTTCTCACGATGGGAGACTTGCAAATTATGCATTTGTTCCTGTAGGCTGCTGACAGTATCTCCAATTTATAAAACCGCTACTGCGGTGTCAGGCTCTGCATTGATTGTGGGAAATTTTATGCAAACAGCCAACATGGCTCCTAGTATCCTGTGCTCCCTTGCCTAGATGTGCCGAAGGTCCTTGTCCTTCTACTGGCATTCTCCCTGTAACTTCTAGTAGCTTCTTCGAGTTGAAGGCGTCGATTATGTGAGATAATGTCTCGCTCGTGTAATTCATGGGATATCTGGGTGTGTAGCTGGTGCAGCCCTTCAGCTAGTAGCACCACTACAATAAGATCCAAATGTTTGAGCTGCCTCTCACTTTCTACCATCTCGTCTGTTGGATACAAAATCGATAGTGGTGCGATTTTCACCAATTGCGTTCGGGGAGTGGAGGCCGGTGGCCTTCGCTTCTGCTCGCTTGGCTCCCCTGGGTCAATAGTTTGGGCTGGCCCTCTAGCCATGTCCCGCTGGACTTTCTCCATCCTTATTACCAAGCTACTTAGCTTGTCTATGTCTTTGTGGACCTACGCCTGCTCGTCCTCGAGGTGCGCAACTGTTCGCATGGCTATCATCTCGTAGTCATCCTCATGCAAGATTCGGTCTAGTGGCTCCTTTGTTGCCTTGGACTTCTTCCTCTGCTTCGTGATGGAGTTTGCAGTGGTTAGATGTTTTCTCTTTTCCCCCACCTGCGACCCTTTACTTGATTCTCCTGTTTGTTGTGCAGGAGCTGAAGCTGAAGGGCTTTGAGTTTCCAGGTTTTCTTGCTCTTCTTCCCCTTCAAATTCTTCATCAAACGAAGTGATAACTATCTCAGGTGCTTGTTGCTTCCATTCGTCTAGCCAATCCTCAATGATTAGCTCAATCATTGGGATTCCAAGTTGATATTGTCCTTCGTACCATTTCTCTGAATTCAGGCGCGGCTTTATGAAGATAGAGTGCGTGTCGGCCTCAAAGAGCATAAGAGGTTTGTACTGTGTGGTCACCTCTCTTGTGATGCGTAGAGTGCTTCCTATCACTGCGCACAACTGCTGATAGAAAGTTAGGAACTGCAGATTGTTAGCATGTTGTTTTTTTAGGTTGGTAGAAAACCATATGTTCACAAAGTGAACTCCAGGACAGTCATATTGCGCGATGGGAAGGCCTACCTGATGGCTTGGTTCTTTCCAGCTGACAAAAGCGATGAGGACCAGGAGCCAACTGAAATAAAATTGATATCCTCTGTCCTGAGTATCCTCGATGTCCAACAGTAGTTCGTTCAACAGAAAATTGGCCCAATTGTATTCGTGGCCATCCATAGCCTTCACAGCTAAAGCTACGACCGCGGCCGGTACCTACATTGGCCTGGCTTTTCGCAGCATTCTTCCTACCAACAATTGAATAGCAAAGCGCACAGGTATGTTTGGAATTCCGTCAGTCTCATATCCCCTGGTTCCTCTTATTAAGTTGAATTGTTGCTTGATTTATGTGGTTGACTCTTGGTCATCCTTCTTGTCCATAAAAAAGGTAGATGGATCGTCACCTTGTTTGTTCAAACATGTGATCCTTGCTATGAGATCCACAATTATGTTAACCTTGAAATCTAACCAGATGTATCCCTAGTGTGTGCAAGAAAGAAGAGTATTCACCACAGCTTTATATTCCTTGCTGCGACCAAAATTTGGGATTTGCAGTAGGTTGAGAAGGCTCGCCTGTGCTAGCGGCACTGCCCAATCCACAGGTGTGACTTCTGGCTTATGTGTCTTGGGATTGTTCACACTGACCGTGTATTTGTCAAGTTGTAGGTGTGGTAATTTCTCGACATCTGCCAAATTGGAGTCATTCATTTTGCATTCCGAGAACTTATCCAAAAGATCAGCTCTTTTCCTGACGCATTTAGCCATTGGTGGCATGGGAATGTCATACTATGGTTTCTTCTATAGAATCAATTTTGGTGCATCATCTTTCTATAGGCTAATATAATCGGGTATGACCCAGACTGGTACTGGTCGTTCTGCTTGTAGGACTGGCCTCGAGGCAATTGGTGCCTGCAGCTTTTTCGGAACCACTTCGGGGTGCTTATCTTTCTGCTATTGCTATGCCGGCCTGCTCGGCTTCGGGCCCTTAGATGGGCTTGCTTTCTCTGGTGAATGTTTCTTTGGAGATGTCATGATTCCGCTTAACCCAGAATATTTGAATGTGCCCATAATATCTTCTAGATCATGTTCCTCGGACATAAACGCACTAGCTACGAATACTTATGTGTTGCTTTGGCTCTTAGATTTCTAATTTTCTTGAAAGTTTCAAACTCACGGTAAAATGCACAAGGAGGAATGTGTGAGTATTTATAAGATTGCTACCTGATGATGGGGCCGGTTACCAAATGGACGGGGACTTAAATGTGGCTTTACTTGGAAAATCTCGTATGGATCTCCGTTGATCATGTCATTGAAGGTGTCGTAATAGCTAACTTAGGCATTAACTGCTAGCCCTGTGGGATTAGATCCGGCAAGATTATTGATCCGTTTCCGCCGTGCTTTATGTCATGTCGTGGTAAGTTTCTTTAATGACCAAGGGCCGACGGTACTTCCAGGCTGTCTGCCAGCTAATCATAGTTTTAAATTCCACATCTCTCGGGTAATCTTACCTGGATCCTGGTCACTTTGTTCTTTTGTGATGCTTTAATTATACGGGATATGCTTTAATTTCATGGCTTAACTGTCGTTATCAATCTTTGAGTAACAATGTAATATCCGGTTGACAGTTGTCACAGCCATCCGGCCCTATGACGGTCTGCTGGAGGCACTGTCATTATGACGTCTGTCTAAGATATGCGCTTATAGTTTTACCTTGTATATCCGGTCACTTCTTCCATTTTTTTTTTCTTGGCGCAGCTACCCTAGTAGCACGCAGGTTCTTTTTTTTTTCGTGCGCAACTTCTCTATTGTAATGTGTTGCGCAGCATCTGAAATCTTTCTTTTACAGATAGTGTGTACAGACTCTTCATGAATTCTAGTGCCCAACTTCAACTGTACTTGACACTTATAATTTTTCTCATCTTGATCAGATAGGGTGTTGTGCAATGGGACTATCGCGGTAAAGCTTTAGTCTACTTCCATTTATCCAAGTGGGCAGAATGTCTCCGGCTAATGTGGCTAGATGGATTGCACCACTCTTAGTAACATTTATAACAGTATATGGGCCAAGCCAATGCATTTTAAACTTGCTTGGAAACTTCATAAACTTTCTATCATACAGGAGGATTAGGTCACCTACCTGAAAGCACTTGTTCTTGATGTGGCGGTCATGCTATGCTTTTTCACGCTCTTTCTGTACTTGTTGGTGGAAGCCTGCAACAAAACAATTTTCCTCTAGCCCAACCAATTGTAGGAGCCTTTCTTTGAGTGCTGCTGTTAGCACGATTCCAGTCGACCGGGGTCCCACTCACTGTCGACACATAACGCAATCTTCCTGAGCACCGGCTCGGACAGGGTTTAACCCGCCCAACAACACCTGCAGAGCAAATGAGGTCTCACCCGAGGCATCTAGGAAGAGTAGACGGAACCATGTTTCCGCCAAAGTGAGGAGGATGGTTGCGTCTATGATACTCAAACTTATTGCAATACAGTGACAGAGATATTTAAGCATTAAACATAATATTAAAGCAATAGTCAACCCAAACATTCATCATTGCAACAATAGTAATTGTAAAGAAAGTATCGCATCAAAGAAGCATGACATGTATAGTGCAACATCACATTATCATAACTGAACCAAATTGAACACAGAGATTTCACCAAAATAGCTTCATCATATTATCATTGTTAACCCAGATACAACATCTCTACAGAAAACTAGATCTCTGCAATGACTCTTGACATCAAAACATACCCAGGAATCATACAACCAACATCAAGCTTCACATTCTCCTGCCGAAAGTTCTCTCCTAACACTTACAATTCTTGTCTATATATAGGTTTCCGCATTACAATTCTTGTCCACTTACTACCGACTTCCTAACTGACACCGTGGACAAATGACCCAACATCTAACTAACTTATCCAAAAACAACCAAAAACCCGCATTCTGCGGTAAAACTGACTCAACATTACATAATATGTGGTCCAAATGACCCAAAACCCACATTTCACGATACAATTGACCCCAAATGCATAACTAATATTCTGCTTATCGCCATTCACGTTGTCTTCTTCCTTGTTGCAGCATTGGAGATGCTGTGGTAGTACTCTACCAAACCGCCTGCCAACAGGCCCCCAACGCAATCTTGTGGCTCGCCCTTGAGCCACGTCAATAGGATATAGTGTACTCCATCGTCTCTACTCTACTAGGGAGGAATTCTTAGTTCAGCTACTGTTCTTGCTGTCTGGATCTCACGATGTAGTTCTACTCCTTCTGGTTCACTAATCATCTACTCACTGTCATGTACTTCTTACCCAAAAGTGGACTCTTCCCAACTTATTGTGGTGGGCCTTGCAAAATCATTCTCCAGTCTCGAGAGACCAATGGGAGATAGAGAGGAATTGTGGAAGCAACTCCAAGGTGTAAAATAGGCCAGCGATTTTGGCACATCTGTTTCACACCAGTAAGCATACGTTACAGGGACCTGGGGCCAACAACCCCTCCCTTTGGTGTGGTTGTAGGGACCACGAGACTTCGAACCATCACCAACTGCCTAGACATTCCGGATAAGACTTCATGCTTGAGGCGCCAGAGTGTCCAAAACGTCGCTTTCTCTAACCACTCATGGACGCTCATGGTTTGGGCCCTCAGCGCACCTGGTGTGCTCTTGCAGGAAATAAAATGGATCATTTCCACAACCTCCTTGGAATTCCTAACTTAGCTAGATGCCCCAACGTCTTGTAACATAACCTCTTGAACTAAAACAACCTTTGTGCTCTCGTTATCCTTGGGGCCTATATTTATACAGTGCGTTCGATTGTTCGTCTACCTTGGCAATCCTGTGCACCTCCTACTCACACTCCAGGGTAATCATAAGGTGTCGTCGACCATGCTGCATCCATGTATTCCTCTTTCCACATGTGCGTATTGCTGACACGATCTGATTCGTCTAACGAACAGATCTTCCTAAACAAATAAAGATATTGGCGATGTAATGATATCTGATGTGACCCGAGTGCAACACTGCTAGTTGTCGCGGGTCGTTTTTCACTTGCGACACAAGCCCTCCTACTTGTGCATTTGTTTCTCCGTCGGTACGACATCGTGCCACCGATCAGTCTATAACACACACTTTTTTTTTTCCTGATGCAACTTAGGCATCACGCTGTTCCAAGCCCAACTGATAGGGATTCAACCTATGACCATTCAACATTTTTGGGAGCATCGCCCCGTCCAACTGCTGCAGCTGAACCGCACCCCCTGAAGTAATACTACTGATGCGATACAGACCAAGCCAATGCATCTGCAACTTACCTAGATGTTTCATAAACTTACTGTCGTGCAACAACACCAAGTCACCTTGTTGAAACTATTTTTTTTTAATGTGTCGATCATGCCATGCTTTCTGGCGATCCTTCTCGACCCCCTGGTGGAACCCAGCAATGAAACGATCTTCCTCCAACTGCACCAACTGCTCTAGATGGTCATCTAGTGCCATTTCATCATCCAGGCCTGTTGCGGCCGCAATGCGCAGACTAGGGACAATATACTCCATGGGAATAATTGTGTCTTGTCCATACACCAGCTTAAATGGTGTCTGCCCTGTCACCTGCTTACATGTGGTGCGATAGGACCACAAGACTGCTAGGATTTTGAGATCCCAGTCATCGCGGTTCACGTTACACACCTTTGTCAGTGCATGCTCCAATATATTATTGAAAGCCTCCACCATGCCATTCACCTGCGGATGATAGGGTGTACTCTTCTTATGCTGTATCTGCAACTCCTCCGTCAATGCGCTAATGGTGCGATTAAGAAAGTGGCTTCCTTGATCGCTCAATAATATCTTGGGGCAACCAAAGCGAGTGACAATGTGGTCAAAGAGAAACTGCGCAGATGTGGCCACGGAGAAATCAATGAACGGTGCAGCTTCTTCCCATCGAGTCAAATACTATGTCGCGGTGGTAATATAGCGTGCACCCGTGTGCTTCCCTGGTGGATTGGTCGGTCCTGCAAAATCCACCGCCCATTTGTCGAACGGCTGCAATGTCACCTAGGCCCTCAATGACATCTCATCACATTGGGAGGGTTTTCCAGTTCGTTGACAGACATCATAGGACCGCGCATAGTCTGTGGCATCATTATGTAGTGTGGGCCACCAGAGCCCAACATGTAGCACTTTCCTAGCAGTCTCCCTACCGCCGTAGTGTCCTCTGGCTACTCCTCCATGCGCTTCTGCTAAGATCTGCGATTGCTCATGCGGTAAGATGCATTTGCGCAATACCTCATCGGCACCCATTTTGTGTAATTCACCTGCAATTAATTGGAAGTTTGCAGCTTTGACTACCAACTGCTTCTTCTGACTAGTGGTGAACTCATTTGGTGTAGTATCCGTTATCAGAAACTGGATGATTTCCGCAAAGTAGCCATCTGCAACCTTAATCCGAAATAGTTGAGCATCTAGTAAACCATCTTCAATGTTGGTCGGCTCCTCTCCTGTATCAATCCATGAGAGATGATCAGGACCGGCATCCAACTGGCCTGGCTTCACAATGAATTCAAAATCGAACTCCTGAAAAAGAAGTAGCCAGCGGCATATCTTCCCCCCTACCAGAGGCTTATTGACTAGGTATTTCAACGCGGAATGGTCAGTGAACATTTTAAAGTGCCCACCCAACAAATAGTGCCTGAACTTCTACAATGCGTAGACCATTTCCAGACCTTCCCTCTCAGTGGTAGTGTAATTTCTTTCTGCAGATGACAACTTCTGACTTGCAAAAGCAATAGGATGATCAAGGTCACCTTCTCCGGGTTGAGCCAACACGATGCCCAATGCAATCGATGAGGCATCAACATGAACATGGAATACATTACTCTAGTATGGAAATACCAATATTGGTTCCAACGCCATCTTTTCCTTCAGTGTTTCAAAGCTAGCCTGACATTCGAGGCTCCATTGGAATGCCGCATCCCTCTTCAACAACTTCTCCATAGGGGCAGTAATCGCAGCATAACCCCTGATGAACTTGCGATAATAACCTGTGTGTCCCAGAGTCGCCCATAGCTGCTTAACAGTGGTCGGTGGTTGCAAACTCAAAATGAGCACAATATTATATGGATCAACCAACAACCCTTGCTTACACACAATATGGCCGAGCAATATCCCAAACGGTGCACAAAAGATGCATTTCTTCAGATTCAGCGATATCTGGTGCTGTCGGCATCGCTTGAGCATCAACCGTAGATTCACCAAATGATCACGGACTAAACCATAGACCGTCCAATCATCCATGTATACCTATAAAAAGTTTTGAATGAAGTCTTTCAATGCAGCAACGACAACCCATGAAAATATCGCAAGTGCATTCTTCAAACCAAACGGCATTACAGTGTATTGAAAGCAGCCCCATTCAGTAACGAAAGTTGTCTTATGGCGATCTTCTTTGGAAATGTGGATCTAATGATAGCCAGAGAACCCATCTGTGAAGGAGTACATATCTTGGCCACCCACACCTTCAAGCACTTCATCAGTAAATGGAGTGGGGAATAGATCGTGCAAACATGCATCATTTAGCTTCCTGAGGTCTATGCAAATGCGCACTTCACCAGTCTTCTTATCCTGCACCACCATAGGACTAATCCATTCCGACTCCTCAACGGGTTCAATAATACCAGCGTCCAACATGCGATCAAGTTCTTCCTTGACCTTTTCCTTATGTCGTAGATTTAGCCGATAGGGTCGCTGCCAGAATGATTTAGCATCGGGTTTCAACAGAATCTTCATCTCTCCTAAGTCGCCCATAATCCCCTTCATATCAGAAAATTTTGTGGGAAATAAGTCCTGAAACTCATGGAGCAAATCAGTGACTTTACTCATCATCTCATCGTCCCAATAGTCCCCAACATTTGCGAACTTTGGAGTGTCCTTTGTTCCAATGTTAATCTTTCGAAGCTTAAGAGGCTAACTGATCGGGTCACTTGGCGCATCAGGTGGTACCACAGCACGAATTCCTTCTGACTTTGGAATATTCACATTCCCTAGATCATCACCATCTTCTGGTTCACTGTCGATATTGAAACACTCCATGAGAGACTACCGTTGGCAGTGTGTGTGCGGATCCGCAGGATATGCTACCGGGACAACCTACAGAATTACATCACAGATGAGTTGTAATGCGTTATTAACCTCTGGATCAGCATCCACAAAACTGAATGTATGGGTAAAGCACACTGTGAGCTCCATCCAAGTAGAAATTTCCCCGCGCAACTCAGCTGCAGTATACCATGAGTGTGACATCTCATCCAAAGTATGGATAAAATCATGGACCCACTCATCTTTTGGGCGGGATACCCATAGCCACTGACATTCCATCAAGTGATCACCCGGATTAGTCCAACCATCATACTTTCCAGTGTGGTAGACCTCAGTATCACCAAAACGTACCATCATCAATCGTCGACATTGCAACCATCCATCAATTGATGCCTTGTGTGTTTCCCAGCAGCGTGCTGGAGCAGCCTTCAATGCTACAATCAATGCCAGCAAGAGCTGTGGTTCGAAAACTCTTTCTTCGAACTCCATCAGAAAGTTAGATAAGCCAGGTAGTCCCTCATATATTGGTAGTGTAACCGTTTCAGTTGCGACACGGCATAATGACTGTGTGACCAACCCGCACTTACAGAGTGACACTTCGTGCAAGCGGTTCTACCAATATTCCAGTGCATCATCAGAGTCGGAAGATGCAGAGCTGTCACTGCGCCATCCCAGCTCACCGTTGGCAGTCGGATGTATATAATCTTCAGAAATATTGAAAGCATGGTCCCATCCGCTGGGGTCATCGTCCTTCACTGGCTCTATGTAGCGGCGACCTTCAGCCAGATCCAATGGGGTGACCACTCTGAGATTGCGATTCAAAGGTCATCATCAGTCGCTTGAAGTTGATTACAACTCCACTATCATTAGCCCAGCCAATCCCCAATAGCGTAGGATAGGAGATGCCGCCTTCAACAACTTCTATGACATCAAAGTCGGCATAGGTTTTCATACCCTCGATATCTACCACTAGTCGCGGAACTCGCCCAATGGGTGTTACTTTCGCATGGTTATCCAATCAGAGCTGTAC
The DNA here is from genome assembly GCA_027924585.1 of Larix kaempferi. NCBI lineage: Eukaryota > Viridiplantae > Streptophyta > Pinopsida > Pinales > Pinaceae > Larix > Larix kaempferi. Next base: position 2,012,735 of record BSBM01000797.1, on the reverse strand, counting down.
AGGAGACCAAATCAATGGGGGGATCCCCATCTTCTACCAAGCCTACTTGGTGAATATGTTGACATTTGAACCAAGTTCCAGAATAACTGAATCAACATCATAGTTTCCAATTTGAATATTCATCCTCATCTCCTTACCCGTCTTCCGTCATTGCAAGGAATTAACTGCAAGCTCTTGTTGATCCTGGGCTGGTCGTCGCAACAAGGCTTCAATCGCAGCAAGAGCATCAGGATCTTTTTCCAGAGACAAACAATGTTCCAAAAATGCTCGAAGTGTGCTGGACTGCCATGATGGGATAACCTCCGAAGTAGCATCAAAAGTAGTGTGCTGGACTGCCATGATGGGATAACCTTCTTTTGTCTATCTAACCGGATCATTGAGCTGTCTTCTCCAGTTGTCTTTCCTCCTTGAGTAACCACAGCAACGGAAGCATCCTGTGGTCTTGGTTCTGCAGAAATTGTCGCAATGCTTGCACCCTGCTGCTGAATCGGTGGTACATTCCCCAGTTGATTTATATTTTGATTTATGTTCTGATTCGGCCATGGATTCTGGTTCTGCACTGGTTTCTGTACTTGGTTCCGAGTGGGCTGCTATGCCTGGGGCTGTGTCTGCAACTGGGGAGTGTTCCCTACCTGCCATCGTGCAATCAGCTGTGGATAATTCTCAACTGTATGATCGTTAACAAAATAGAACGTACACTGGTTCTGCAACAGTGGGCAGTCTCGCTAATAGTGTCCCCATGCCGCACAGTGATAACATTGAACAGGTTTGCGACCACCTCGTCCTCCTCCAGAACCAAATCCTCCGCCATGTCCTCCCTGGTATCCTCCCCAAAATCCTCCTTGCATCCCTTTCCCTTATTGTGCATACTGCGGTTTCTATACATATTGAGGCTATTGTGGAGCCATCTGCATCGGATCATATTGCGGCATGAACTGCGGTGGTTGCTGTTGTTGCGGTGAAAACTGCATCTTCGGTTGAGGTAGCGGCTAGGCTACCTGAAGCTACGGTTGTGATTGTTTTCCGGCACGCTTGTCGTCCTTGACATAAAATGCGTCATACATTCTTTCTTGTAGCAGCTCATATGCACGGCAATCTTTGTCATCATGACCCATCGATTTGAAAAATGTACAGTAAATATTTCTCGGGGTTGTGACCATTTTCTGCATATAGGGGCAATTGCTGTAACTGTTCCCATACACCTGGAAGACGTGACACCGCGGCATGCTACCACCATTCAATGGGTTTGGCACAACTGACACCAAATAATTTCGAAAATCCGGGAAATTGTCCTTCGTATGCCCTTCCCCTCGGCATCGTGTACACCATACTTCATCATGTTGTTCCTTTCGTTTCTTCAAATATTACAGCTGTATAGTCAGGTTAGCGAGCTGTGTTTATATCTGTGACATCCTAGCTACATTATCTCCAATCGGCGATGCCTCCAGTTGCATTTCAATCTCTAGAGATTCACTGGGCGTCGAGATGTTCTGTTGCATCAACGAAAGCCGAATGTGTGGTAATAGTGCTGTGATGAACCATTCTTTATGTTGGGTGGCGCTCATATCGAAACTAACCTTTGCCATCAGTGTCTTGAATCGCTGGTTGAAATCCCATACCGTCTCATTGGGATACTACTTACTTTCCTTCAATTCCGTAATATATCGAGCCTCTGACTTGGGATTTCTAAATTCGGCGATCAGCCCATCCCGAATCTCATCCAGTGACTTCTCTGGGGTTCCTGCAGGGACTAGAACAAACTTCATATACTAGTCAAATGCACAACCTTGCAGAGTCGTTGCTAACTGTCCTTTATTAGCATCATCATCGGTGATCTGTTTTATGGTATAGACTGCTTCACACAAAAACCAATATTGTTCTGGGTTGTCTATTGCACTCCCATGGAACAGTGGTAACTTAGCATCATTGCCCACCATTCTGGGCTTCCTTCCTCCTTTCGTTGTACTACTACCATTTAACTTCTGCGAACTTGGTGGTGTCGAAGTGGTATTCCTTGCTATCTGAGAGATAGTGAGCGGAGGTGTGGGTACGGTGGTGCTAGGGTTTGGTCCTGCCTCTATCCTAGGCATAGCCTGGTTGTCCTTGTCAGGACTGTGAGGTCGCTTCGTCCCATGTGGTCTTCCTTCACGGTCTTGCGGTTCGACCGCAGTAGGACCCTCTCCCGTCCTCTGCCTCTTTTCCTGTCGGAACCTCACTCCTCCCCTCGTAAGACCACTTTCTTCCTCGGCTTCACTCACAGTCTCATCATGACCTGCACCCATCTACCCCTTACCATTCCATGTACCGCCCCCCAATAGTCGCGGTACCCATGTCCTCCACCCACCAGGGTGTCTACTGATTAAGATGCATCTTCAATATCCCTTTTTCGCAAATAAGCATCTTGATCAACAGTTGAAGTGACAGTAAAAACCTGCCCCGAGGTTCACGGAAAAAATATCTTTTGGCTTCACTATAGGACTTCTGAGTATCAACCGTGAACTCTATGATATAACCTTCTAGGATGCTATCGAACCATACTTCAACAGCCTATGATGATTTATTATCAACTTCCTGCAGTTCCTGAATCAATTCGGGGGTCCAGGTCGTCGGTTCACCACCTTGAAAGTTTCTCTTTTGGAAGATCAACTTTGCCAACCATTCGAACAATAGGACCGGGAATTCACAGAAGAATCATTCGTACGGACCGTCATGAATGTATCTATCTACCCATTGTCCTATCGTCAGCCACGTGTTACTTCTTTCCTCTTCAGCGAATTCCTGCAACTTTTGATCGAACCATTCTTGGATCTCCGGTTTCGTCGGGTGCCACAACATGTCCTCCTTTCACTCTGTACACGGTCCTGGAAATGGAACCATTTGTTAGGACGACGCCAGTCAACAGGGGTCCCACTCACTGTCTACACATACCATAGTCTTCCTGAGCACTAGCCCGGACAGGGTTTAACCCGCCCAGCAACACCTGCAGAGCAGATGAGGTCTCACCCGAGGCATCCAGGAAGAGCAGACGGAACCATTTTTCCGCCGAAGGGAGGAGGATGGTTGCGGCTATGATACTCAAACTTATTGCAATATAGCGACAGAGATATTTAAGCATTAAACATAATATTAAAGCAATATTCAAACCAAAAATTCATCATTGCAACAAAAGTAATTGTAAAGCAAGTATCGCATCAAAGAAGCATGACATGTATAGTGCAACATCACATTATCATAACTAAACCAAATTGAACACAGAGATTTCACCAAAATAGCTTCATCATATTATCATTGTCAACCCAGATACAACATCTCTGCAGAAAACTAGATCTCTACAATGACTCTTGACATCAAAACATACCCGGGAATCATACAACCAACATCAAGCTTCACATTATTCTCTTGCCGAAAGTTCTCTCCTAACACTTACAATTCTTGTCTATATATAGGCTTCCACCTTACAACTCTTATCCACTTACTACGGACTTTCTAACTGACACTGTGGACAAATGACCCAACATCTAACTGACTTATCCAAAAACAACCAAAAACCCACATTCTGCTGTATAACTGACTCAACATTACATAATATGTGGTCCAAATGACCCAAAACCCACATTTCGTGGTACAATTGACCCAAAATGCATAACTAATCTTCCGCTTATCGCCATTTGCATTGTCTTCTGCCTTGTCGCAGCATCGGAGATGCTGCGGTAGTACTCTACCAAACTGCTTGCCAACAGCTACGCGATCTGCCATGCCTGTAAACGTTGCTATGCGCAAACTGGGAATGATGTACTCCATCGGCATTATTGCTTCTTGTCCATAGGCCAACCTGAAAGGTGTATGGCCAGTTAGTTTCTTGCAAGTAGTCCTGTATGCCCACGGTACAGATGGGATGCACATGTCCCAATCGTCTCGATTGACGTTGCATATCTTAGTTAGCGCATTCTCCAACACTTTATTAAATGCTTCAACGGTTTCGTTTTCCTATGGATGATAAGGCATGTTGCGATGATGGTGAACGTGGAACTCTTCGGTCAAAGCCTCAATGGTCTTATTCAGAAAATGAGTACCTTGATCACTCATCAATATCTTCAGGCATCCAAACCTTGTAAGGATATTCTCATATATAAACTCTGCAGCTATAGCTATGCTATAGTCTTTGACTGGCTTTGCTTCTGCCCATCTGGTGAGGTAATCGGTAGCAGTAATGATATACCTCGCACCAGTTCTTTTGGCTGGTGGGTTAATAGGGCCCACAAAATCAATGGCCCACTTCTCAAAGGCCTGCAGCGTCAGCTATGGATTTAGTGGCATTTCATCTCTACGTGATGGCTTCCTTGTCCTCTGACAGACATCACATTTCTTCCAATGTTCCTTCGAATATTTATGAATTGTAGGCCACCATAACCCTATGCGCAATATCTTCTGCGTAGTAGCTCTTCCTGCATAATGATCTCTTGCGATTCCTGAGTGCCCATTAGCTAGTATAAATGGTTTCTCATGCTCTAGTACACATCTGCGCAGTACTTTGTTCGGTCCCAGTTTGTATAGCTGACCTGCAATTATAGTGAAGTCTGATGCGCGCACCACCAACTGCTTCTTCTGCTACGTAGTGAGCTCTATGGGTGTGAATCCAGTGGTCAAAAAATTGATGATGTCCTAGTAGTACTCATCTGCAACTTGTATGGCAAACAACTGCGCATCAGGAAGATTGTCCTCCAAATTGGTAGGCTCTTCTCCTGACTCGATTCTTGACACATGATCAGGTCCCAAATTCAATCTGCCTGGCTTAACAACAATCTGGAAATCGTACTCCTGAAAAAGTAGTAACCATCTGCATATGCGCCCCCCTAACACTAGCTTATTAACAAGGTATTTCAACGCAGAATGGTCAGTGAACATGGAGAAGTGCGCACCAAGCAAGTAGTGCCCAAACTTCTGCAGTGCATATACCATTGCGAGTCCTTCTTTTTCAATAGTAGTATAGTTCTTCTCAGCAGATGATAACTTTCTATTGGAAAAGGCAATGGGATGATCAATACCTCCCTCTCCCAGTTGAGCAAGAACAATGCCCAATGCTATGCATGAGGCGTCCACATGGATGTGAAAAGGCTTCTCCCAGTCTGGAAAAACTAGGATTGGCGTAGTGACCATTTTCTCCTTTAATGTGTCGAAGCCTTTCTCGAAATCCTCACTCCAAATGAATGATACATCTTTCTTCAGCAGTTTTTCCATAGCTACGGTTATCTGCGCATACCCTTTTATGAACTTCCTGTAGTAACCGATATGCCCCAGTGTAGTGCACAATTGCTTAACTGAATTGGGTGTAGGCAAATTTACAATGACTGGGATCTTAGCAAGGTCGACCATCAAGCCCTGTTTGCATACAATGTGTCCCAACAAGACTCCATAGGGAACACAGAAAAAGTACTTCTTAAAGTTTAATGAAATTTGGTGCTGTCTGCACTTTTCCAGCATCATCCTGAGGTTCGCGGCATGATTCTTCAATAGCCCGTAAATGGTCCAATCATCAAAGTAAACCTCTAAAAACTTATGTATAAAATCCTTAAATGCTGCGAGGACCACTCTAGAGAATATGGTGGGAGCATTCTTCAGACCAAAGGGCATCATTGTGTATTGGAATGAACCCCATTCTGCAGAAAAAGTCATCTTGTGCCTATCTGCGCAATCAATCCTAATCTGATGGTAACCAGAAAATCCATCAGTAAAAGAATAGGCCTCATTCCCTCCAACATTATCTAGGACTTAATTTGTAAAAGGTGTAGGAAATGAGTCATGCATTGAAGCATCGTTCAGTTTTCTGAGATCCACACAAATTTTGATCTCGCCCTTCGTTTTCTTATCCTGGATAACCATCGGGCTTATCCACTCGGATTCTTCAACTGGCTCAATGATCCCTACGTCGAGCATCTTATCGAGTTCTGCCTTAACTCATTCTTTGTAGCTCGGGTTCAATCTATATGGTCTTTGTTTCACAGGCTTCGCTCCAGGCTTAAGAGGGATTTTCATCACTCCTAAGTCTCCCAAGATACCTTTCATCTCTGTGAACTTGGTCGGGAATAGTTCTTGATATTCCTGTAATATACCCGCAACCTCCTCAATTGTATTTTCATCCCAATAATCTCCAATAGCTGCGAACTTTGGCTCTTTGCTGGTGCCAATGTTCACTTTCCTTGTTTTCACATATCCACTCATATCTGGAATTTCCAGTGGAGGTCCTTCTACCTCACGTGATCATTCTGACTCAGGTATCTGTATATTATGCTTATCGTCCTCATCACTTTCTGTTGCTTTCTCTTGTTCAACGATGTGGTAACAGTCCAGAGTGTGCTCGAGCTGTTCTTCACATTCTGGATGTAGGCGCGCAGGTACACTGTCTGCTCCAAAGAATTCTTCTAGTGTCATGTTTCTCTCTGTACAGTCTGATCTAAATATTATTTCTTTAATGGCCTGTAGCGCATCATTGATACTTGGATGCTCATCCTCGAAACTGAAATCCTGCTGAAAGGCTGCAGTCAGGCCAGACCAGTCCACTGTGCCTTTGCGTAACTCCAGGTCTAGATACCACTTCTTTGGAATCGGTTCTTCTAACATGTGCACAAATAGATGCACCCATTATGTTTGTGGTATTTCCCTCCATGCTTCTGAACATACGCAGATATGCTCCCTTGGATCCGTTTGTCCATTGTATTTCTCGAATGATAGCGTAACCTTATCAGCAAACCTGACTTGCATCCTAATTCTACACTGATCCCATGTCGTCAGTGTCTTCTTATGCGCAACCCACCATCTAGCGGGTGTATCGCGCAATGCTATGTCTAATGCTTGCAAGCAATGTTTTGCTGCAATTGCTACAGTATATTCATTGATAAAAGAATAAACATTAGAAAAACCATCATAGCCAGGGATTGGGTTTACCTCCTTCCCGATCCAGCGCACAGACTTTGTGATGCGTGCGCCTTTCCTGGCAGATACTTCATGCAGTATGCTTTGCCAATTTTCTAGTCCTACATCAGAGTCTGAAATGCAAGAGCTATCACAGTGCCAACTAAGTGTGCCATCCGCAGTGGGATTAACATAGTCAACATCATTAGTGGTCATCTTGTAAATACTGTCCAAGTCTTGGGCTCTTGATTCCTCTTGAATCAGTTCAACGTATTGTTCACCCTGTGAAGGGTCCAATGGCGCGATGAACTTGATATCATTGCCTTCAAATATCATTTTCATAGTTTTTAAATCAATAATGGCAGAGTTTGTCATTGACCAATTGATACCTAGCAGTGCTGGATAAGCATGGTTGTCATCCATGATTTTGATTACTTCAAAATCGGCATAGCTGCGCACTCCATCAATGTCAACTATTGTGTCCGGTAATCTCCCCAAAGGTATAACTATCCCTTGGTTATCCATTCTTAACTGTAAAGGTGACCATTGTAACTTTGGTTTGCCCATCTGATGCCATGTCTGCTTAGTTAATATATTCACTTCAGATCCAAGATAAAGAATGATCTTATCCATCTCGTAGTCTCCATTTTGCGCCGTGAGTCTCATTTCCCTTCCTGTTCTTTTTGGACTACTAATATTATGGATTGCGCCATGGGCAATTCCTTTCTCGTTGTTTGGCTCATATTGCCTCAGTAGATTTTCAAATTCCATGAACGCATCTACGCTCTTTAACAGATTCATGCAGCTTCGTAGGAACTGCGCAACAGAGGTCCTGGTATCTATTGAAATGTCCTTCTGATCATGTGTCGTTGGTGTATCCTCTATGTACAGTGCTTGGCTACGTAGCGGGATTCTCGTCGATTGAGGTTCTGAATCTCTAAGAATATCCCGCACTTCTGTAAATGATCCCTTATTCTTCTGTAGGTCAAGGCCTGGTGCTTTCCTAGGAGCTTTTCTAATCCATATCGGCTCACTCAGATTTTGCCTAGGATCGCACTGTCCTGAAGTGGAAGCTTATGCGCCTCCGTCCCTGCCTGTATCAATGCCACTACGCGTTACCACATTTACACTTGGATCCGCAGGTCTTCTCTCGGTTGCGATCAACTGAATGTTGGGAGTTGGTGGTTCTGTCCTTCAGCTTTTCTGCATTTCTACCTCAAGCATAGGATAGTCTTCGATAACATGCTCAAATTATTTACAGTAATTGCATATAGTGCATGGGTTGGTACAATCTCTAGATACATGACCTGGCTGGCCACAGTTATAACAAATTACCTAGCCACGACCTCTTCCTTGCACCGGGACAACATTTCTTCCTCTCCTGTGGTATCCACCACCACGGCCTCTATATCCTCCCTGATCATAGTGGTTGTTTTCTTGCTTTGGTTGATTCTCCTCTTGGACACGGTACATTCCAGCACCTACATTGCTTCTATATTGTGCTTTCTTTCATGCATGAGCTCATATGTGCGGCAATTGGATTCATCATGTCCAATTGATTTACAGAAATTGCAATATAGGATTTTAGGCGTGTTTACATATTTCTGTATTAGATAACAGTCTTCAAGCCTGTGTCCTCTGGTTCTGCAGATTTCACACCATGGTGCCTGATTGTGGTTGATATTGATTGGGTTTGGTGCGCCACTGCCAAGATAATCCTGAAATAGAGGGAAATGTTCTCTGGTATGGCCTTCTCCTTTGCATCCGGTGCACCAAACTTCACGTCTGTGTTAGTATCTTTGTTCTTTCTCGTTCTTCATACCCTGTAATTCTAATGTTAGTGTAGTCAGCTGGTTCTGGATCTGTGACATCCCAGCTCTACTCTCACCAATCGGTGAATCCTCCAACTGCATTGCGATCTCTAGGGCCTCTGTCTGCGATGCAATCTTCTGCTGCATCAATGGTTGTCTGATATGGGGAAGCAGCGCAACAATAAACCATTCCTTATGTTGTTGCGGAGCTATAATAAAGCTCACTTGGTCTAATAGTGTCTTAAATTTTTTTGCAAATTCCTAGACCGTTTCAGTAGGTTTCTGCTTGATTTTCTTTAATTCCGTTATGCACTGTGATTTTGACTTCGGCTTCTTAAACTCCGTGACCAGTGCAGCCTGAATTTCTGTTAGGATTCTCGGCTGCGCCTGAGAATATTTCATAAAACAATGCAATGCGCGGTCTCTAAAAGTGGTGATGAGCTGCACTCTCTTCACAACATCATCCTGGATCTGCTTCAAACTCCATACGGCTTCACATAGGAACCAGTGCCGATCAGGGTCTTCTAGACCCGTCCCTTTGAATATCGACAGTTTTATATCATTATATGTCATTCTCCTTCCTAGTTGTGCACCTCTCTTAGTAGTGCTGACTATCTGCACGGAGAAAACAAAGGGAATATTCAGACTACTGGGATTCTGCGGAATGGGATGCACGACACTCACAGCGGGTGGGTTTTGAACTAAAGGTGGCGCAGTTTATGCAACCGGTGGATTCTGAGGTGTAGTGGGGTGGATAGTAGCTAATAACAGCATGGTTTGATTATTAAGGTCACATGGGATTTCGGTATCAAGATGGAGTCCAGGTCCTCCAGGATTCTTTTCCTTATTAAACTTATATCTCTTTCCACTTCTTAGATTATGTGTCTCTTCGTCAGAATCACTATAAATGCTATTGACCATGAAAGAATCAAAATATTACTTCATTCTTAATACACCTTGCTCAACTAAAAGCATTTTAATATACAGACTAAGGTTGTTCAGGAACTTACCTCTGAATCCCTAAAAAAAGCATGCCTCTGCTTGACTGTAGGAATTTAACGTGTCGACAACAAATTCTGTTACGAATCCTTCAAGTATGCTATTGACCCAAAAGTCGACTGCGCGTGACAATGGGCTGTCTATTGCTTTGAGCTATGCTATGAGCTCTGGAGTCCACTCTGTAGGTACTCCCCCTTGAAAACAATTCTTCTTCTCTGCAAGTCGCAATATCCACGCGTGTAGCTTGTTGGGGAACATAGCCCAAAAGATCTCGTGAATATCTCTCCACAAATATATGTTTAACTACTGCACGTCTGATAGACGTGATATATTTTATTTCTTTGCAAAGTCTCTTTCTATTTTATCACACCAGGCCCAGATCTCTTTCTTTTCTGGATGCCAGTTATCTGATCCTAGCGGGAAATCAAACTCTTTGAGTACATTATCGAACATTACTTTGTCAACTCATCACGGATTTTTAGCATGGCAACGGAACCATTTGTTGGCATAGGTAACTGATATAGAGGTTTTTCAGTGGAGACCCAGGTTCTTTACAGTTTTAGACTTAACCAACAAAACCCCTTTTCACTGTCCCTTTCGGCAACAACCTATGACCAAGTTGAGGTCTCACCCGAGGCGAAGCTATGAGGGTGCTGCAGAATCAAGTTTCCACAGCATAAGTGATGAGTTGATGGTGGACGTATGTATGGCATAGCGCACTACCAGCTTGCGCTGCAGGTCGGCTCTTGCGCCGCGACGGTTCTCGTCGCGCAGTGCCACAACAGGGTATAAAGCCCACTCACCTCGTGCAATCTGGGGTTGCACAGTCTAGGGTACTCCTCGCGCTACAGCGATAGGCTATAAGAAGCTTATCTCACAGCGACTCTCACGGCTTGGTGCGTCAGCTAGACAGCGCACCTGCTTAAGATGATTAACTCTAACTGATTTACTAAGCAACCTTACCCATCGACACATTCAGGTTCTTATCATTATATTGCGAGCAAGTGTGCAAACATGCAATACTGTGTGCTCCAACGCTGCGCTTAAACTCAGTGTTCTACTGTGTGATTATTCATCATATTCATGCATTCATAGACTTATACTTGTTGAATACTTAACATTCACCCCTACATGTATCACTTAACATATTATTCCCATTTTCTACGGCGAATACATAAAAAAGCAATCACATAACAGACATTGCAGTATTAACCTTCATATTAAGCAAATGAACAGTCATAAAACACACAACAATCACATAACATAGGATTTAACGTGGTTCACCCCCTGGATGGAGGCTACGTCCACAAGAATGGTTGTTAATATTGATCTTTATGGGAAGGGTACAACCGTTCTTAGTCTGTGTACTCAGCTGCAAACTCTCTTCTCTCTCAGATAGGTCTCTATGCACTCATCTGCAGAGCCTTTACAATGGCTTTCAAGCTTAAGATTCTTCAATAATCAACACTTAACAAAATGAAGAGTAACCCTTCCCTTACAAAATGATGCTTATTTATAGATTATGCCTGGAGGCATATCTTTACAATTCGCAAGCAAAAACCGTTAGGTTTACAAAACCGGCGTGGCTAACTACCAGCCTGACTGTTGCCGTCGACAACTTATTCCTCCTGATTCAGGATGTCTAGCTATCCCAGGCATGACTTGCACACTTCTCTGACAGCCGCAATCCTCAAAACGGTTATACTGCATCATGGTCTGTCCCTTTCCACTGCTCTCACCTGTCCGTCATCATCGACGTCATGGCCTAGCTTTTCAGCTACTTGCCACCACTCTCTCTGACAGGTCCTTCCTTCTTCCTTCATCCTAGTTCTTTACCAAAAGCAGGCCTCTTCCTCATCTGGCCTTTACTTATATCTCCCTACCAAAACTTGCTGCTCTGCAGGTCCTGCGCATCGCATAGCTGTGCAACAAAACTGTTATGCACGCTGCGCACATACTTATGTTATGTTTCTCTATTGCGCAGTAAAAATCATACTTCCATAAAATTGTACCTACTTGGGCCATGCCCAACAGATCTGCAACAGAATTTTTTGTTTTTTGGTTTGCACCTTTTCTGGTTTTCTGGTACATAGGTGTGCACTTTTTCTGGTTTTCTGGTCGAGAAGTCAAACTAGGGTTTGACAAATCCCAGGGTTTTACCCACTCAAAAAGTTCAATCTAGGGCTCAAAAATTTGATTTTGAGGAGGGCTATCTAGCCATGCGATCAGATTCCAAAAATTCCAACTTTTGTAGAAACCGTAATTTTCAATGGAGGAGGAGAGAGAGGTATTTTCACCTTGTGAAAGATGTCCTATTCAAGCTAGCTCTGATACCATGTTAAGTTTAGCCCAATTTCACAAGCAAGATCACTGAAAGAAACACAATCACAAGATAGACAAATATTTACCCTAGGAAACCCTCATGGGGTAGAAAACCCAGCAAATCTTTCCTCAATATAGATAATCAACCAATACAAGATGTAGCCACCAAACAAGAGCTCCTTCTCCTCCTATGCAGATCTCTCTCTCTCCTATGCGCCAATCAAAAGTGACTGAATGAATGAGATAAATGAGGAACACACCTCCTCTATTTATACTCAACTCCTAACTAACTTTTCACCCTAATAGGGATGACTTCTCCTAGGAGATTCTAATAACCCCTAAACAACTAACTCAGGGCTGACCCCATAAGGGATGTCTAATAACCCTAGTTACCACAGTCTCTCGAAGGAATAAACATCTCCGGATATACAATAGGGTCTCCATGGAGGAATGAAACATCTCTGGAATAATAAAGTACAAGTATAATATTCTTAGAAGTTACAATATTTCAACATATGGTTCCCACAAGAAGGCAGTGGGAGCCCACACACCAAAACAATAAGAGATAAGTATTTTTGTTTTCTTGCTTACATAGATCTGTTCTTTGTCTTATATGTTTTTATAACTATTATATGCAGATCTAATGTGTTAAGCAATTGATATAGTTTACCCTGTTATATTATGCATATGAGCTACACAACATTTCATGAAGTTAGTCTAGATGATATCTCCCTCCTACATGCTTAGGGTAGTGCACACTCTTGATGTCATGTTCTAGTGGATATAACAGACATCTAGATAATTCCCAAAAGTGTTTGATAGGCATGTTCATGATTGTTGTGATAAAGTATTAGCTAAGATGCCTGTGTAAACTATTTGTTTTTCATTTGATTATAAAATGTCACTGATCATCCGTCGGGATTTGACTTGTAGGGAAAAGACCATGTGATTTGGCCTACAAGAGAATAATTGTTCCGATGGACATATGAATCCCATTGATTTTCAATAAGAAGCTTCCTGGAATATGACTCTCAGCCTAGAAGGATGATCTCGGTGGAAGCTTTCACAGAAGTGAAACCAGAAGTAAGCCACCTTAAGATATTTGGCTATCCAGTCTTTATACATGTGCCCAAGTTGGAACCTTCAGGCAAGAAGGGAACCTTTTGTGGGATACAATGAGTCTTGAAAGACGTACAGAATCTACATCCCAAGGTCCAGACAAATTGAAGTCAGTAGGGATGTGACTTTTGAAGAAGAATTAGCTGTCAGGAAATGCAAAGGATTAGACATGTAGATCGTAGATGAAATGATAGAATCAAAGGAGATGAGATCATCTCCCCCTCTAGTTCAAGAGGGAGTTAGCAGAAAAGGATGAACAATCTATTCCATTGATCTAGTTGATATCCCTGGAAATGTTGCAGTAGGTCGGAAAAGACCTAGATGGGCACAACAGACTTAGAATGGAGCATATGGGAATTACAAGCCCAAATTTGTTGCCAGAAGATTCTCTCAGAAAGAGGGAGTTGATTATGATGATACATTTTCTCTTGTGGCACGAGATACTTCCATCGGATCGATCATTGCTATTATTTCAACTATGAGATGGAAGGTGCATCAGAATGATGTAGATTCTAACCTTTGCTTCAAGGTTGCAGGTGATGAGTCATTGATTTTTGTATTGTATGATGATGACTTGTTTCTCACAGGAAATGAGAAACTCATTGTATGGTGTAAGAAGAATCTCACCTCTGAGTTTGAAATGGAATATCTTGGATTGATGCACTACTTCTTAGAAGTATGGCAGAGGCAGAAAGAGATTTTCCTAGGACAAGGAAAATACACCATTGACATATTGAAGAGATTCGGGATGTTGGATTGCAAGTCCATGGCTACTTCAATGGATGCGAATTGGAAGAATTTGAGAGATTCTACTTCAAATACTGATTTGATTGATCCCACCATATCGCTATTTGATTGGGTCATTGATGTATCTGAACAACACCAGACTGGATATATGTTTTGCTATGAATGCCCCCAGTCAGTTCATGTTCGAACCAAAGGCAGATTCATTGGATTGCTGCAAAACATGTGCTCAGATACTTACGTGGTACTGTGGGATATGGTTTGAAATATGCTTCAGATAGTGACCTGAGATTGCAGGGGTTTACAGAATCAGATTGGGTCGGATGTGTTGCAGATCGAAAGAGTACTTTCGGATATTGCTCCAGTTTGGGTTCTACGGTTATTTCCTGGTGCAGCAGGAAGCAGAACTAGGTAGCACTCAGTACTGTAGATGCCAAGTACATGGATGCTAGCACAACAACTAGAGAAGTAGTTTTGCTTCGTAAACTCCTGGCAGGATTGTTTGTCTAGATTCCAAAGCCGATCGTGATTCACTGTGATAACCAGAGCTGTGTGCAGATGTCAGTGAATCATGTATTTCATGATAGGTCAAAGCATATTGAGATTCGATATCACTTCAATCATGATATGGTGCAGAAAGGTGCGGTCGAGTTACAATATGTGTCGACAGACAACCAGAATGCAGATGTTCTCACAAAGGCTCTTCCCAGGATGAAGTTCGAATACTTTCACGGAAGACTTGGAGTCAAAAAGAACGTATCCCTCCTTGAGAGGGAAAGATGACATTGAGATGCTTTCCCTGCTTTTCCCTGGTTCCTTCTGCAGTCCGGTTACTCAACCAAATATGGGAGAAATCCCATAGGTAGATGAGTAGGACAGTCAGCAGTTGGTCGAACTCACCTTGGTGCCTTCTGTAGTCTTGTTACTCAGCCAGATATGGGAAAAATCCCATAGGCAGATGAGTAGGACAGTCAACAGTTGGTCGGGTTCACACTAGTGCTTCTGCAGTCCGGTTACTTAGCCAAATATGGGATAAATCCCATAGGCATATGAGTAGGACAGTCAGCAGTTGACCGTGTGGTTGCACAGGTGCCTCTACAGTCCAGGTACTTAGCCAGATATGGGAGAAATCCCATAGGTAGAATATTCGGACAATCAGTAGATGGTCGTTCCCTTTTGCTTGTCTGAGATCTCAGCCAAGTATGGGAGGACCCCATTGGTAGATGAGAAACACAGGTAGCAAATTGTATACCAAAAATGGTATAGCTGATAATCTTAGATATCTAGGATTGAGTGATTCTCCTGGATCTAGGATTGAGTGATTCTCTTGGACTCACTGAAGGACTGGTGAAGATGATGCACAGAGACTATGTGGACAACCTTCAGTATGCATAGAGATGATGGAGATAGTGTAGAGTACAAGATGAAACCCAGATGATCGTGATGCAGATGAAGACGGAAGAATACCTTCCTCATTGAGAGGGAGTGTTGGATTTTTTACAACTTCGGAAGATATTATTCATTATATTTTATTATACCTTCATTGTACTTGTTTGTACCTCCTAAGGGAGATGAGATGGATGTAATTATTTATGTAATCACATGAAGGAGTCAATTTAAACCTTGGGGTGCAACTAAATAAAAGAAATTTATTGAAAATAAATTATTTATTGCACCCAGGTGAAGTCGGCCCAGTTAGGGAATTTCTGGTTTTTTCACTTGTATAAATAGGAGGCTAGTGCACCTCATTAGCTCATTCACTCATTAGCAAGTGCGCATCACTTGGAGGAGGATTATTTCGCATCAATTGAAGGAGGAAGCTTATTTGGGGCATCTACTTGTGAAAGATACTTTCACATTCTTTCTCTTTTCTTATTTGTACTCTGATCTCAGAATTATCATCTCTCTGCAAAGGTTGTTGGGTTTTCTCCCATTTGGGTTCCCAGGTCAAACTCTGTGTTGTTTTTTTGTGCTTTGTCTTGCTTCTAGTGATCTTGGTAATGCATTTATGTTTTATGCTATGAATGTATGAAATTTAACATCGACACTTGTACCATTTGACAATGAACATAAATACCTTGAAGGAGTTAAAGACACACTGAAGAATGTATTCCAGATACCCATAGTATCGATTTTCAAAGAGTTCTAGATATCTGTCACTTCTAGAGGAAACATTGGTCACCTCAAAGACTACAGATATCCTACAATCTGATGTTTTCTTCATTTAATCCAACTTTTTGATGAGATATCTACAACCATTGCACCACATAGCCTTATCGTGTTTTACCTAGAACAAGCCATACAAGAAAAGATTACATAATAATCCAATATTTATGATTAACTAGTGCATGTTTATAATGCCATACATGGAAAAAAATCAGCGTGTACAACGACAATATGTTTGCAAAAAAAAAATAGTGTGGTTGATTAATATGCGTACCTGCTTATCTTTTAACCCATATGCTAAATCAATTTCCCTTTGCGTTAGATTGGTATCTCCATTGCGATGTGCAGCTTTAACCAATGAAGCCACACATTCCCATGATATTCCATGACCAGATTGTTCACATCGTTCAATCCATACCTTCATCCAGTCAAGATTGTTTGCGATGCATAAATGAATTGCATCCCACTCTCGACCAACTATTTGATGACAATAAAATTAAAATTCAATACAAATGTATAGTCACTTAACAAAGTATATTACACTAGTCTAAATTGATGCAAAGTATTGCATATAAAAATAGAATATGTATGATATATATACATAAAAATCAACATTCAAATGTGTTATATTACCTTTCACCTCCCTCGATCTACCTTTCCCCTTCGCATACTCCCCTTTGAATTCTTTATTGGAGTCCAGATCACAAATGAGACGTAAATTGAGCTTTGATGCTAATATAGGAAGATATTCACTAATATACAACATGTTTTGGTATACCATATATCCCTCCATCATAGAACCCTCAGCATGTGCTCATTGTCTGACCAAACCCTTCATAAATTTCAAGTGCCTCTCAACCATCCACATGGACCTTGAGTGAGCAGGTCCACAGAATTCAATCTCCTCAACTCGGTGTATGAGGTATTGTTCCTGTGCATTGAAAAATGTCGAAGCTAGATGCTTCTGCATTTCACACATGAGATGAGGAATTTCTTTCCTCCAATACTTTATATCTTCTTTATGGAATTCTTTATATGACAACCATCTACAAGTGACATGACAACCCAATCAAGAGATTTAAGAAAAAAAACATTATATTACATAACATGAATTAGAGAACAAAAATCGAATATAAGTTCTACGATGAATTAAACAAACACTAAGCGCATGCAAAAAATCACTACTTACCTCATGTATTTTCCGAGATTATATATTACTTGTTTGACATTGTTGTCAAAATTGTCCGGGAGAGAGAGAGGTAGAACATACTATAACAATATAAAAATTGTTTCATTTTTTAAACAAAGAGTAGACAAACAAAAATACCAACCATATTCACTAGAATAGAAAAAAAAAAAAATTAAATGCATACCATAATAATTACCTTCATGAAGACATGCCAATTGTGCGTTTTCACCCCCGCAAAATCACCTTTCTTTGTTATGATATTCTTCATGTTCGCACAAAATCCAGTGGCAAATTTAATTTTTCGCATGACTTCTTTTACAACATTACTTTGCTGGTCCTTTAACATCCATGGAAGTGAGTTTATATTAATCTGCTATCCATTGATATGAAATTGAATGACGTCTTTCATTGCATGGTTGCTATCTTGAATGTCTTTGCAAATTTTGACAATTTTTTCTTTCTCACTCCTTCCATCCAATATTCGCCATAATGTTTTAGTCACATTCTTTCCGATATGCATTGTATCAAACAAATGAGCAATTTGTAGGTGCTCATAGTAGGGAAACCTACTAAATTGTCTAGGATAACTTTTCATTCCTCGTGGAATCCCATTAATGCCTTCATGATCACATGAACGACAATCATGAATAATAGTTTATAAAGAAATTATATAAATCAATGTCAATTGCAGTAAAAATGACACAATAAAAAAATACAATATAACATTTCATATACGATGATTCATATGTACCTTGACGATTTCTATTATATTGCAACTTCCATAGGTGAGGTGTCATTCTCTGCGGTTTTAATGTAGTCTCTTGCTTGCCATTGAACATATGTTTTTCGGTAGTTTGATACCTGTGATTCTTAGAGAGGAAGTGCCAATACTCATCAAACACCTCCTTTCCTAAGCTTTTTGAACGACGAGATTTGATCTTAAGAACAAAAAATGGACATGCAAATTTCCCCTTTGTCTGAAGACCTACATAAAGAGATGGAATATCTATGTCAATTATAATTATATACAAAATGACTGGATTATTTAGAAAAAACATGCTTGCGTAGTATATTAACTAGTTCATAAAATTAAATGCAAATAAAGTGGAACTTATATTTACATACCGCAAAAATGGGTTAAGCCTGGGGCATCATGTATTGTCCATACAAGCATTGCATGGAATTGAAATTGCCTTTGTCATATTGGTCTAGATACGTCATACATAATGATGCCATTCGATAACTTTAGTAGCTCGTCAATCAAATGTTCGATATATACATTCATATCTTTGACTTGGTACTTACCTGATTGCTTTGAACATATAAAAAATATAGTTATGAGACATACCATTTAGATATATAAACCATATTGCACAAGAGAAAAACAATAAATATATATATGACATTATGCGACAAAATACGATAAATGAGATACCACTACATTACAAAAAAAGTTGTAGACACAATATACCTGGAACAATCATCAACAACATTATGTGCTCCCTCTTTATTGACAACCATGGAGGAATGTTATTGTTGATAACGAAAATAGGCCACACTGACTAAACGTATCTCATCTCTGTAAATGGATTGACACCATCTGGTACCAAAGAAATCCTAAGATTACGAGGTTCTTCTTTAAAGTGAGGCCATTTTTCCTCCATATCTCTAAATGTAGACCCATCTGCAGGCATTCGAATAATGTTGTCTGGAATTATGTTCTGTGCATGGTAATCCATAAACTGCACTATGTTTTTGCACCTGAACAGTCGTTGCAAACGTGGAATAATGGGAATATAATGAAGAACCTTGCGAGGAACCTTTTTTGTTACTTGATCTATTCGATATCTACTGATATGACATTCTAGACATTCTGTTGCAAATTCATGCTGATTATAATATAGAGCATGGTCATCTGGGCATGCATGAATTGGTTCACACTGCATTCCAATTTCTTTCATGATGGCAGATAAATTTCGATATGTGTGAGGTAAAATATTTGACGGTGGTAACAAATATTCACCTATCATGCTACAATGAATAAAAATAAAATCTAGTTAATATAATATAAAAATAATATTAATGAAACACATTTCATCCGTATTAATTTGACTTATGAATTAACAATAAAATTATTAGACGATCATATATAATATGTGATGGGATATATTACATACCTTAACATCCGTGTGACTGATATGTTTGAAACACCATTCATAACCTTCAAGTTAATTATCAACAATATAGCAGAGAGAAGATGTGTGTTGGAGCCCTCATAAAGGGGTTCATATGCCTTCTCAAGAAGAGGTAAATCATGAATATCATCAAAATGATCATCATCATCATCATCCATTCTAACATTAAATGAATCATGGATCAAAGTATTTGTACCATCATCTTCAACTATGTTATCAGTATGATCATTCTCTTCAATATGATCATTAACTTGTTCTCCATTATTCATAGCTCCATGTTCCTCCGGTACTTGTTCTGAAAGCACTTCCTCCGGATGATATGCCGTAGGATGTCTTTCCTTTATAATTACATGAAACCATCAATAAATAAAAGTTAATATAAGAAATTCAAATGCAAAGTGTAAAAAAAATTGTGATGCATTTAAAATGTAACAAATTTTGTATGGTTAATAGAGAATATTATATAATCAACAATGCAATCACTATAATGTTGATGTTTTCTTTTTCCATTGAGAGAAGCGAGGTGCTCTCATCCCTGTATGCGGGGGATTTTGTCATGATACATGATTTAATGTTACATTCCCCAAAAATAAACATTAAAAAATCCATGTCGACTCAAAACTCATCAATAAAAACTAATTAAAATATTTATCTTAAACGCGGATCTATTAAGGACTGAGAGGGATATGTAATTTTTTCTATCTTAATTTTTTTACACATTAAGAAATAATTTTCAAATCATAAAAAGGTGCGTTGATTTCAAGCAAGATCTCTTAAGTTCATGAAAACATGAACCTCATGAAGGGAAGGTGTAATTTGATCATGTGTTATGTTTTGAAAAACAAAATATATTTTAATAAAAAAACACAGTTGATGCATTCATCTAACAAAATCATTACTTTGGAAATAAATAAATGAAGTACAAGGCTTGAAGAGAATTTCACTTTTATTCATGATACACTAAGCAATATATGATTTTTCTTGGTAAACAAAACATGCAATCAATCAACTAATCTTTATGATTACCTTTGAGTGTAATACAAAGAAGAAGAGAAAACCATAAAAATAACTAAAAATAACAGGTTAAAAATGTCTCTTTTCATTAGTGGTCTCTACAGTTAGATAAAAAGGGGAAACAAGAAGGGTCTAGTCGCTACTTTAGGGATGAAAAGAACAACCAATTGTACTGTTGGTCAAATAGGTGCATCCAAACTATCCAAGAGACATAAAAATTGACCCAATTACTGGGCAAAGCTACTCAAATATAACCCAAAATTTCCCATACTGTCCACTAAGGTAAGATAAACGATGCTATGGTTTCTATAGAGAAAATAGAAGAGAAACAACATGCCAATATAGTTGTTATTTCTATTATCATGGAAAGTGTCACAAATCTAGAGAGCTAAGTGCTTTCCCCGGTGAGTGGGTTAGTCTCACTAACGAACAAATAAATGAGTTATTCTACTATACCCTAGATTCAACATGCACACAAGAAAAAATTATTATAATAAATATTAAATATTAAAATAATGTTTATTGTCCATGTTAGTCCACGCCTATTGAAACCATCAATAGATAAAAGTTAAGATAAGAAATATTAAAATAATACATACATTTACAAAAGTAATCAAAATAAAAACATATATAATGCAAAACTTACAAATGGATGATATTCATGTCCACCCTCAGCGTGTCCATGTTCCCTACAATGTTTTCTGGCTGTTGTGATCAAAATTCTTCTCCTCTTAAAGCCCCTGCATTGACTACATGGACAATAACATTTCCCATCACCCCTTCTTTTCACTCCTTCCCACAATCTAGCAAGTAATTGCCGATTTTGTTCATCTGGATCAGGAATATTGCTAGTTGACATTTTCTCATAAAGAGCTTAAATGAAGATTATCGATCTTAGAAAATCAAGCTCCACACTTCGGTCGCTTTTATCACAAAAACAATAGAAATAATGAAAAACAGTCCATTGAAAAATAGTTCGCCGAATAAAAAAACTTCCGTAAATCGTCGCTTGTATAGCAAACATGTCATAATGTTTCGAAATTTATAGGTTTTAAAATATAACCTTTCATCGGATATCCGACGACTTGAACTTAGTTACCGTTGGAGAGTAGATGTCGGATATCCGACATTCTAGGGCATGATATACTGTCGGAGATCCGACATTCTTAGGAATCATATGACGTTGAAAATCCGACATCCAGGGCCATAATATATGGTTAGATATCCGACATCCTCGGGCTTAATATTAGGTCGGATATCCGATGACACTGGTCGATATTCGTCAGAGATCATTGGATATCCAAGGGCCGTCGGATATTCGACAGACCCTTCTTTCAATTTAAAAAAAAATCATCAAATTTCATAATTTTGAAGGTGAAGTCCGACGACACAGTTCGTTTCGTCGGATTTTCTTGTCGGATTTTGGGTTCAAATTCTGTAGTGTGCAAGCATTTCGTAAAGAACAATATCGCATATTCAACACTTAGATATCAAGAATCATGATTACTTCTAACTAAGCAATTCATATTCACAGCCACTGTTTTCAGCATGCATGTTCATCAATTATGATCAATATTCATACAATGGAAACTAGATAACATAATTGAGACATTAAATAAAACACTTATCTTGAATTTAGTTTCTCCAAGCGATTGACTACGCAAGAGAAACTTTCCACCCAACCATAGGCACTTGTCTAGCATATATTATTTCTACCAAGAGACCACCCCTATGTTGGGCATGATTTCCTTAAGGAAAGGGGAATACCAAAAGCTCACTCATAGTCAAATAGACACAAGTCCACAGCCAATCCAACCTCTGCTGGGATAATAAGTTGTCTACAGTAGTATAGACTCAATTCTCAAACCAAGCTAACATATGTTGGGTTAACATGCTACAAGGGTAATGGAGGGAAATATTGATCTAGTAAACTCTCCTCGGAGTTGGAGGTAGCTCAACCAAACTCATCCAGCTTGGGGTCTTCAATACTTTCCTCACACAACACCAAGAAGGCACCCTTTCACTACTCAATAGTCCCTCAGGCGTCAACTTCCTCCAGGTGCTATTCAGTGTGTGCATAGAAATACCACCCAAAACTAGTCATCTGTTAGG
Source organism: Larix kaempferi (assembly GCA_027924585.1). Classification (NCBI taxonomy): domain Eukaryota; kingdom Viridiplantae; phylum Streptophyta; class Pinopsida; order Pinales; family Pinaceae; genus Larix; species Larix kaempferi. The sequence continues at coordinate 1,990,155 of BSBM01000797.1, read as the reverse complement.
AGGATGGCGCCTCCACTAGTTCCATCAACTAGTTCCATGCTCCATACCTCTCTTAGATTCCAATCCACTTGTTACTCAATACCACTTTGTCCACATCTTAGGGTTACAAGAAAAACCAAGGGACAAATAGTCAGATCTGGTATACCTCTAGAATCACAGACACCTCATGTATACTTGGATAGCTTGGGGTTCACATTACCTGCCCCACACAAAACCAATAAGGTATCCCTTCACCTCTCAATGGTCCATGTTAGGAACCCGTGTCAACCCTTCTCTTTACTTTGTTAGTATATTTTTGTTAGACGCATATGCTTTGTAAGTCGTCCTGTAGTATTATATGTTCCATGGTATTGCTCCATAGTTTGTATTAGCCCATAGTATTATATGTTCCATGGTATTGATCCATAGTATTGGATGCATATGCTTTGTAAGTCGTCCTGTATTATTATATGTTCCATGGTATTGATCCATAGTATTGGCACATACACTTAGTATATAAGTACGTGTTGAGGCCAATGAAGGCATCGAGAAGTTATTTTTATTGAGCTTGCTCAAAGGAGGTTGCCCCCTCGAAGTGCCCCGCCATCAATAAATCTATTATGTGTTCTGTTAATTTTGATATATCGTGCATTTTCATTAATTAATTATTCGAGGTTCCTCACATTTGGTATCAGAGCACTTTCTTGGGCTCGTTGGGTGGAATTTCTGCCAATTTGTTTTTTACACATTTGTATTGTTCCTTTCAATTGCAAGTTCGGATCCGGGAATAATCCCTATCCACTTAACTGTGGGAAGTACTTGGGCATAGCCATAAAACTCATTGTGAGGAGTACCATAGGAACCCTGAAGTAGTTTTCCCATTGAGAGGACTTGCAAGCGAAAAGGGAAACGACCCCTCCCTAATTGACTAGTTCCCACCCGTGACGTAAGCCAAGAGTTGTCATTTGTGGCAAAGTGGTTATCAATTTTACCTGAGCCGTGGAGTGAGGGGTTCTACCCCAATACGAAAGCTGTTAAATAGCATTGGTGGCTGAGTGAATCCCCTGAACCTTTAGGAATCCACACATACCTGGGGTCCATATATATTTTGAGTTGATAAATTGCAGATTACATCTATCCATAACTATTGCAGATCACTTCCGCGCTGTTGTAGATCCATTCTAAAAAAAAAATTATATATTTTCTCCATATCTTCTTTGTTTTAACTCTGTTTCCCTTGAAAATTCACTGACACCCCTGCCATCCCATTATGCATATTTCATTCTTGAGGACCCAATCCCAAATTCCACTTCCTGAAGCTAGAAATACCGCATCTATCTATTTTTAGGGTTTTCCATAATTTCTTCGATTTTCACCCAATCGCCTTCAAATTTTGCCATAGTGTTCCTTTCCTATTTATGCTCTTTGTCTCTCTTTGAAAAAATTTCTCATTCTTTCACCCCGCTTCTGAAATCCCCATTTTTTGCTTCCTTGTCCATCAGAAAGTCTCCAAAACCTAGTCAAACCCCAATTACCCATCATATTTTTTCCCAAACCCAAATTTTCCTTTACTAAAGAAGCTTTTGTTTTTGTTTTTCTACCCATTCACAAAAAAAAACTTCTGGTTATGGTTGTCACCCGCGCAAGAGCAAAAATCATGGAGGAAGAACTTGCAGCCCTCAAAACCAAACTCCACGATCTGGATGAAACATTTCTCAACCTCCATCTTCAACATTCCGCCATGAACAATAAACGACTGCTAAAATCTTCTGCAGACACTGGGTTCTCTTCTTCCAGCAATTTTCGTGGGCCAAAGCTTGATTTTCATTGATTCAATGGTAATGATCTGACTGATATACCGGGCATAACAATATTTTATTCTGCATAATACTTTTGATGTCACCAAAGTTCCACTTGCATCCTTTCATTTGGAACATGAAGCCCTTCAATGGTACCGTAGGTACATCAAGGTTCATGAAGAACCAAAATGGAAATATTTTTGCTAACTCCTTTTGCAACGATTTGGTCCTAGTGCTTTTGATGACTTCACAGGAGCACTCACTAAAATTCGCCAAATTGGCACTGTGAGAGAGTATCAGATAGAATTTGAGAATCTGTTTAATCACACAGAAGGATTGTTTGATGAATTCTACAGGAGTTGTTTTATCAGTGGTCTCAAGGATGCAATCCAATCAGAGGTTAAAATGTTCTGTCCCAACACAATGATGGAAGTCCTATGGTTGGATAAGTTGGAAGAGGACAAGATCACAACCCAACAACACTTCAAATCCACTTTTGTTCCATTCGGAAATATGGTTTTCCAACAACCTCCCATCACGCCAGCTCCTCGACCAACTCCTATAAAGCATTTGTCTGAAGCATATATGTGGGCACATAGAGAAAAAGGGATTTGTTATAATTGTGATTAGAAATTCACTCGGGGCCATAGATGTGTTGAGAAAAAGCTCTATCTCTTGGATGTGGATTCTCCGCCTACCTCTAAACTTGGTGAAGAATATCGAGACACAATAAATGATCAGGTCGACATTCGACAGCTGCATGTTGACCCTCCATCTCAAGACGACCACCCAGAGATATCTCTCCATGCTTTAGCCGAAGTCACCACCCCACAAACAATGTGGGTTAGGGGTTACTTCTAGAAGCTCCCTCTTACAATGCTCATTGATTATGGTAGCACTCATAACTTCATTGACCCTCGAATCGCCAAACAGGTTGATTGTTTTGTCCATCCTTGCTCCAACTTTGAAGTCATGATTGCCAGTGGGGGAACCTTACCTTGCAAGGGGAAGTTTCGCAATGTGCGTATCGCTATGGGATATTATAACATGCGCTCTAATATGTTTTCCTTGGACTTAGGAGGATGTGATGTGGTTTTGGGAACTCAATGGTTACGCACACTTGGACCTATCTTATGGGATTTAGCTGAACTTTGGATGCAGTTTTCAGTCAATGGGAAAAACAAACACATTGGCGAGCTTACAACCAGGGTCTCTCTGCATCATCTGTTCACATCGCATGGAAAAGATGCTTAAGAAGGATTCACATGGTGCCATCGCTCAACTCCATTCCATTCAGATGCACCCATCAATGGTCTCCACTACTCCTTTGGATCTACAACAAATTTTGGATAGATATGCAGGTGTCTTTGTTGACCCAATGGGATTTCCACCTTCAAGATCCCTTTCCAGTAAGAATTTATCCGCCTCTACATATGAGAAAGAAATGATGGCTATTTTGCATGCAGTACAATAGTGGTGACCATACCTATTAGGGAATTATTTCTGCATCAAGACTGCTCACCAGAGTCTGAAATATTTCCTATAACAATGGGTCTCCTCCCCAGCACAACAGAAATGGGTTATCAAACTCATGGGTTATGCCTATGAAATCACTTACAAGAAGGGTAAGGACAATCTAGTGGCGGATGCTCTTTCTCACACATTTGATGACCAATTTTATCTTTCATCTATTTCTATGCCTTTTCCAAATTGGTTGCAATCTATTCAACATGGCTATGTCAATGACCCCTCATTATCTAAAATCATCCAACGGTTGGCCAAAAACCCTTCTACTATACCACATTACTCTTGGGATGGTACTTCCATGAGCTACAAGGGTCATCTAGTGCTTCCCTAGAGCACAAATCTTCAACATGATGTCTTCTATGAACTCCATGCTTCTCCATCGGCAGGGCACTTTGGGTTCCTCAAAACGTATGAGTGGGCACAACGTAACTTCTTTTGGTAGGGAATGAAAAGGACAATTCAACAGATGGTGGATGAATGTGATACTTTCCAGCTCAACAAGGGTGAAACGACACTCCTTCTGGGATTGCTCGAACCCTTTCCCATCCCTACGCGGATTTGGATAGATATTTCTATGGATTTCATTGAAGGGCTCCCTAAATATGGAGGGAAGACAATGATTTTGGTTGTGGTTGCTCGCCTCTACAAATATAGTCGATTTTGTGCCCTAGACCAGATCTTTCGTCTTCATGACATACCTTCTTCCATTGTCTTGGATCACAATGCAACTTTTACCAGTCATTTTTGGACATAACTATTTCGCCACACTGGCACCAAACTGAAGATGAGTTCAGGGTCTTACCCACAAACAGATGGTCCAACTGAAATTACCAATAAATGTTTGGAAACTTATCTTCGTTGCTTCATCTCCGAACAAAAACCTCAGTGGGAGAAGTGGCTCCCTCTCACTGAATGGTGGTACAATACTGCATCTAAAATGAATCTATATGAAGCAATATATGGTCAGGAACCGCCAGTTCTTCTTCCATACACCCTCAGCAATTCACCAGTTCAGAAAATTGACATGGTTCTTCGAAACCGCGATTAGATTCTTCGCATTTTGTAGGACAATCTTCACATGGCAAGAATTCGAATGAAATGACAAGCCGATGAAAACTATTCTGAGCACACTTTTCAAGCAGGTGATATGGTTTTTCTTCGTCTATAGCCTTCCAAGGAATCCTCCCTGAAAATCAAAGGGCGTCATAATCTCGCTCCAAATTTCTATGGGCCCTATAAGGTTCTTCATAATATTGGGTTCGTTGCTTATAAATTGGAACTTCCTCCTTCTTCCCTCATTCATCTAGTATTTCATGTCTCTTGTCTGACGAAAGTTCTTGGCACCAACATCAGAGGACAAACTATTTTACCAGAACTGGATAATGAAGGATCCATCCTTTTGGATCCAGAGGCCATCCTAAATAGGTGCACTCATCAGCTTCGCTCTCGATATATGACAGAGGTATTAATTCAGTGGCACGAAATGCAACCAGAGGATGCTACATGGGAACCACTCCTTTAGATTCAACATAAATTTCCACATCTAAAGCTTTGAGGACAAAGCCTTTTCTAAGGGAGAGGGGATGTTAGAAACCTATGTCAACCCTTCTCTTTACTTTGTTAGTATATTGTTGTTGGACACATATGCTTTATAAGTCGTCCCGTAGTATTATATGTTCCATGGTATCGATCCATAGTTTGTATTAGCCAATAGTATTATATGTTCCGTGGTATTGATCGATAGTATTGGCGCATAGACTTAGTATATAAGTACACGTTGAGTCCAATGAAGGCATCGAGAAGTTATTTGTATTGAGCTTGCTCAAAGGAGGTTTCTCCCTCAAAGTGGCCCGCGATCAATAAATCTATTCCGTGTTCTGTTATTTCTGATATATCGTGCATTTTCGTTAATTAATTGTTGGATGTTCCTCACAGTCCCTCAGGCGTCACCTTTCTCCAAGTGCTAGTCAATGTGTGAATAGAAAGACCACCCAAACCCCAAACCATTCCTCATATGCATGAGTCAATCTTGACAACTGATGGCTCATCCATCCTCTCTTGGACACTTGGATTTCATCTATTGGTTTCATGGGTTTAATACATCCCTCCCTAACCTTAGGAAAATTATGCCCCTTGCCCTTGGTTCCTTGCATAGTCAACTATGGACTTATTTATTGTTATTATGGACATTTACATCACGTTTACAATGCTACTGCGCTTAACCAACGCATGGTTCACTAACCATATTTGCTTCATAGGTATGCATATCTATTTGGAATATCCATGGTAGGGCCTTGGCCTAGATCTCCTGGCCATGTTCCTTACAATAATAAATTATATTACATAATTTACATAGTTCATGTCAAGGGTAAAAACTAGGGACATTACAATACCCTTACCCTTGCAATAGCACTATCCTCAGTGCTCTTCAAAACCAAACAAAAATGGGTATGCCTACCTCATGGCATCCTCTAGCTCCCACGTAGCCTCATCTGGACCAAAGTGTCTCCACTGAAAATTTACTTGGTTGATGGCTTAGTTTTGGAGAACAGTCTCCTTCCTGCCTATGATGCACATATGCTCCACCTGGAACTCTCCCTCGGGTTCCAGTTGAATCACATTCCAATCAATAACATGATTAGGATCATGTATATACCTTTTAAGCAATGAGACATGGAAAACATTATGAGCTTTCTTATGCACATGCAATGCAATCCGAGACGAAAATAGTCCTATTCTATCAAGGACTTTGAAAGGTCCACAATATCTTGGTACCAACTTGGCATAATTTCCAAGCTTTAGAGAGCTCTTCTTTGGCTTAACTCTCAAATAAACATGGTCTCTGACCCTAAATTCTCTATGCACTCTTTCCAGATTGTCATAGCTCTTCTTCCTGTCCTACAACGGAATCACTTTGGACCAAATGAGGCTACATGGGAGATGGAGGATGCGTTGAGAGAGGTACATCCATTTCTATTTCCATATTAATACATTGGTTCAATAAAAGAACACCAAGGATAATGCTATTCTAAGGGGGAGGATATGTAATGTCCTAGTTAAATCCCTTGGAGTTATCAAAACTTGATCTTAAATATTCGTAGATGCTTTGCATAGATATTTTTTATGCTTTAATATATGAAAGTAGATATACCATAGATATTTTTAATATTTGTAAGCATGGCTCTAATACCAATTTGTAACATACCTCTATACAAACAATACTTATTGGATTTGAATTCAGCTATGTTTAGGGCCAAAGGTTTAATAATCTTCTAGCCTAGAGTTCTTAATGAATATTTGCATATTTCTTGGTCCAAAATGGATTTAGACTACTTCTTTACAAGATGGTTTAAGTAGTTAATTAAAAGCATGATTGATTGTTCAAGAGTCCATTGACATTTATAATACTATGAAATCCCTAGAATTGGTTATTAATGAGTCAATTTATTGTTCATGCTTTGTTTTTTTAGTAAGCCATATATAGAATTATGTTGAAAATCACTACAAACAGATGGTCGATAAAGGTTCTATGAAATGCGAGGAAGCTTACTTTTATATGATGTCCTTGTATGTGAATTTGGGAAGACTATAGGATATAATGAGAATTTTCCAGTCAATGAAGCAAAATGGATGTAGTACAAGTGTGAATGCCTACTCTATCATCATTGATGTTATGGGAAAAACAAGTAGATTGAAACAAGCCCATCATATTCCTTTATATATAAGGGTGTCTCAAATACACCCTTACAATGTTATACACTTGAACTTAATGACTACTTATATGTCACTAGGTTAGTTAGATTGTGCACTTTCTTATATCGATGAATTTAAAGATTTAGGGATAAATCCCGATGGTGTTACTATCAATAGTATAGCCATTGTCCTAGTTCGAGCACATAAGTATTATGAGTTGGAAATATTGGTCAAAGACTTGGTCAGGAGGGGCATTAAATTCCCAGAGGATAATGGCATATTTCTAATGGATTTATGTTTAGATATGATTGCCTCAAACAAGATTGTTCAATCATCAAATAATATATTTGACAATGTAAATGAAATTTCCATAAATACAAAGGTGTTAGAATCTTCCTCCCTTTTTCCAAGAGAAAGGACACTACAAGCTTGGGAGATAATGAGATTAAGGATATTAAAAAAAATTATGTTTTTTATATCATGTAAAAGTATGAAAATACATCCTTATAGTCCACATAGGTCCATTAGGACATAATGTTAGGCCCTATAGGATATTTAAATATGACTCTTGAAAAGGGATTCACATGTAGAAACATGTTGAGTTGGATGATCTCATACCACTAAGGTATGTGTAGTATATACATGAATAGGATCCAAATCCACTTGTGGATGAAAGGAGAGGATTTTATGGTCATGTGAGTATTCTATGGTCATGCACCTACTGTAGTGGATATGTCTGTGCAAGCTAGGGAAGAAATAACTTGCAAATATCACTACATGGTGAAGATAAATGGTTTAGTACATCCAACTTCAATTATTTTCCTCATTAACATTTGCATGTTCATTCCATAAATCTAATCTATATCCATTTTTGAACCTTGAATCTTTCAACATGCATTTAATTTTACAAAATATAAACAAAAAGGCATGCATTGATATCCATTATTACAAGTACACAAGCATATACTTTCAGTTGGAAACAACATATAGTATATACAAATTAATATAGATATGCATGATTTCAGACATAAATACATATCATAGAAACTAGCTACAAAATAAACTTTCTTAGTGATATGCCTCAAATTGTAGACAACTTCAAAAATTATAAACCGTGTATTTTAAGATTCAACTCTAGTGAGACTATAAACACATAGTCTGTATAAATTTTAAACATAGTGTATGTGATACTAAGTAGCAAAGTTTATGATAGATATCTAAGTAAATAAATAAATCTTGACACTAATGTTTGTGACTATTTGGCAAAGTGATCTTCTTGTATTGGGGGATCTCTTATACTTCGCAACTTTGCAGAATATCTCGGCTATGAGAGTTGTGGGGGACTCAATTGTGGTTCTAGATTGGGCACAACATAATACATATATCAAAGTGATTATGATGGAGGGATGGAAAAACTGTATCAGGTATCTACAATCTCGTTTCTCCTCCTTGGAATACAATCGCGTATACAGGATATACAACTCTCAGGCGGATAGCTTGTCAAAGCAAGCACTTTCATCCCGGGAATGTGTTATTCAGTTTTAGCAATGACATGCAGACAGTCTGGTTTCAGAGGGAGAACTTGTCTTTTATTGACTGTCGCTTTTGGTTACTTGATATATTTCCATATTTTTGTATTTTCTTCAAGTCTACAGATCAAGAGTCACTTGACAAAAAAGAGAATTTAGAAATTTTCATAATTCTATTTTGTAATGTAATCGGAGAAAAAACATTGCTTCATAGAGTCCATAAATGATTTTCTTTTATTCATGTTCATCTACAGGTTGTCTATGTATATCTCACAATGATGTGATGTCATCTAGTAACATACTTTTTGTATACTTTGATTTCATGTTGAAATAACAAGTATAGACTTGTTTGAAGATAGCCATACACAGGATCAATTGAGTAGTAACAAGTATAGAATTTTTCGATGTGAAAAAAAATCCATCTCATCCTTAAGATGTGTAACAATTGCTACTTTTTATGTGTTCCCATTTCTCCACAATGGGAGAAATCCTGTCTTCCAAAGCACCAAATCAAATATCTCATACTTGAATTTATTTGGTAGGGGTGGAAATTTCATCATATCTTGTACTTGAAGTTATATGGTAGGAGTGGATATTTCATCTAAATACGAGTTTCCTCTACTATCTCCTATAAGTGATCATGGCGAGTTTGTTAAAGGAGTTGGACAATTGTTGCTTTGGATGTTTTGGGCGATAGAAACATTGCAAATGACTTTAAATAAAATTTGATCTCCCATGGAACATGAATGCTTATAATTGTTTGAATGGATTAACATTACAAATGACTTTAAATAAAATTTGATCTCCCATGGAACATGAATGCTTATAATTGTTTGAATGGATTATGTTGTATTTAATTTCATTTAATATGTTGGCAACTGAGGGTGATTGAAATATTGTTGTGACACAATTCTAGAATCATTTCATATATTATTGTGATTATATGCATGCATACTCACAAATTGTTAAACTTTTGCTAAATGAAATATTTTTCAAAGGGATAAATTATAGATATAAATGTCTTGGATATGGTATCTAGTGTGAGCCCATAATAAAGACTAGTGACTATTGCTGCAAGGGACAAACATTATGAGAAGAATCCCATAGTTGTGGAGCTTGATTTCTATAAGACACAAATTTAATTTTTTGATTGAAAAGTTGTTATTAATGTCTCACAATAAATGTATGTACATGATACATGTGAGATGATGGACTTGTCTAATAAGGATAGATGATGGCTTCTATAAGTTGGAAAGCACAGGAAAAATGTTATTGTGATGACATTGATTCCCTATTACATGCCTTAATCATAATAGGCTATGTTATATTAGAGAAATCTAGTGGGATACCCTGGAAATAAGACTATATAATTCTACGCTCTTTTGTGCAAGAAAGCCTTGACAAATGACGGATTGTCTAAGGAACTATTTAGTAGAGAAAAAGGATGCTTCAGCCTATAGGGTGACTGACTACAAGGTAGAAGAAATTTGAATGAATCCAATATGAGAAATTCATGTTATATGCTCATTGGGATCATGTGTGCATTATATACATTAGGTGTGTCAATGAAGATAAAGAGCTTGCATGTGGAAACCATTTGGAACAGATAAATATTCTTACTAATAAGTATATGTTGCTTTATTATTTCATAACTATTAAAGTTATAGAAATAAATTTGGGATACTAGAACCCCCAATGACTATAGGGAAATATCTTTTGAAGACATTGAAAATGATAGGAAGGCTCATTTCCAAGCTCTTTTCAAAGATCTGGAAGCTTCAAACATAGGTGACATTGTGAAGGAGGTAAGATTATTTCCCAGAATCATGAATTAATCCATGAATGATGGTTTAGAAGATGGAGTTACCAAGGAGGAATTGAAGGGATTGTTGTTTTCATTTAAGAAGGCCAAGAGCCCTGGGCCTAATGGTTAGATTGTGGATTTTTTTTTAGGATTTTATGAATTCCTAGCAGATGAGGTCTTAAGGGTGGAGAAAGAATCAAAAGACTCGGGAAAATTTCTAGGAGTATTTAACTCTACTTTTATTGCATTAATCCCCAACCAAATTCTTTCGAGGCCTTCAATCCCATATCCCTCTATAATCCCATATATAAGGTCATTTAAAAGATTATTGCAAATAGGATCAAGGGGATGTTGTCCAAAATAATCTTCAATGAAAAAATTGGATTTCTTCACAACATGCATATTGATGATGTTGTGGGTACAACCCAGGAGATCTTACATTCAATAAAAAATGACAAACTTCTATCAATAGTGATGAAGAAAGATTTAGCAAAGGATTGAAATAAAGTGAGTTGGTTATACGTCATATTGGCTCTGCTTCAAATCGGTATGGATTTACACATAATTAATTAGATCTTGGGTTGGGTGTCATCATCCTTCTTTTCTATTTTAATTAACGGATCCCCTTCCATTTTTTCAATGTTTCTAGAGGGCTTAGATATGGATTCCCTCTCTCACCTAGGTCTTGTTCTTTTGGTTGTGGAAGGATTGAGTAGGTTAATATTTGAAGCAAAAAGGGTGGGTGATTCAAAAGGTATTAGAGTGGTAGGACCTATGTCTTAGTGTTTTTCAATGATATCTTGTTGTTTAGTCACAAATCCCTTTGGGAAATAAGGATTTTAAAGGGTATCCTAGAAACCTATTGCAATGCAATTGGGATGGAAGTAAGTCTAAACAAATATTGTATGATTTTCAATTATTTAGGGTTTGATTTGGAAAATCAAATTTCACATATATTTCCCCGGGCTTGTAGCATCAACCAAGGAATAAAATATTTTGGTTTCAATTTGAAACCTTATCACTACATATTCAATGATTGTTTGTGGCTTATAAAAAAAATCGAAGGTAGGATAACTTATTGGTGTCATAGCTAGATGGTTATTTCATGGTGGAAGGTTTATTATTGTAAATTCCATCTTGGAAATCATACTTGTGTATTGCTTATCCATTGCACATGTGCCAAAAGGAATTCCTTATGAGATTAAAAAAAGGTGTTTCATTTTTCTCTAGTCCGGGAGGAATGGATCAGAAAGAATTCCTCTTATAAAATGGACAAAATTAGCCAGGCTAAAAGAGGCAAGAGGATGGGGGTTGAAGAATATATATATTTTTAGTTAGTCTCTGGTTGCAAAGGTATTGTGGAGACTCCTCTTTAATGAAGTACTATGGGGCATAGTCATGAGAACTAAATATTTTAAAGGAAACTAAATATAGGATTGGATAAGGTTTGAAAGAAAATTTGTAAAGGGGTAATCCATTGTTTGGTGGAATTGGTGAAGTATTTTCCAATTGTAGGAAGATGGGTCACCTAGAAGATAGGTAGAGGTGAAAGGCTCATATTAGGGGAAGTCCCCTAGGTTGGATGCAATGGAAACTATAGATTATCAATAGAATTAAAGTCAAAAATACGTGTACTAGGGAAATCAAAACTTGCAGGTGGCTCGATTCAAGGGGTGTCAGGGGATTAGTACCAATTGTGGCTATCAACAAAATCTCTAACTTTGCAAGGTAATTTTGTAGAAGAATGGTAAAATTATATCCATTTATTAAATGATAGTGTAATTTATTTATATGATCAAAAGGATGAGATGCATTAGATTTGGAATAATTCCACTGAAATTCTTATTACAAAATTAAGGTACGAAACCTTGATAGCACTAATTAAGAATAGAATTTGGTAGTGGAAAGGGATATGGAAGCTAGGATGTCCACTCAAAATTAAAATATTCACTTGGATAGCTCTATCCAAAAATCTCCACATTTGGTGAAATGGACATCAACAAAGATGGATTGGCCAGAATCAATGTATTATGTATAAGGTAGAAGAAGAAGAAATGGATCTTATCTTTATTTCTTGTTCTTTCTCCATATTAGTCTAGAAAAAAATACTTCATATGGTGGGCAAGGTTTATAGGTGGAATACGAATACCCTTTTGGATTGTTTTGATTCTTGGGTGAATGATCCTTCAATCAAGTATCATAAATCTCTTCCACGTTATGTTATATGGGGCATATGGTTGTGTAGAATCAAATGAATTTTCATGGATGTTGGGTTGGTATTGCACAAAATTAGGCTTTCTTATGAAATAAATTTGGAAATAAATAATATATTAAGGTAGTCAAAACTCCACAGAAGCCAATCATTTATTTTTCCAAATCATGGGGTTTCTTTAATGGATCTTTCCAAGGAACTCTAGGTTTGAGTGGACATGGGGCAATACTTTTCCTTGATAATGACCATTATTTCACTATCAAATATGATGCTAGGATAGGTACAAATAATAGAGTATAATTTTTTTTCTCTTTGGTTTCTAATGAAGTTTGCACCAAATACTGAACAAGGGAACTTACAAGTACTGGGAGACTCCAAAATGTTGATGGATTGGTGTAATGACAAGTGCCAAATTTCCAATTTGGATCTTGGTCCTATAACGAGCAAAATTTTAGAAGAAAACTTCTAGTTTGATAGCATCTCTTTCTCCTACATTTACAGGGAATTTAACCACATGGACTCTCTTTCAAAAGAATCTCTTAGCTAGTAGGAAGGCATATTGATCTCCAATAATTCAAGGTAGATCAAGCTTGATTAGAAATATTTACTTCAAAATTTTTAAGCTAGAATATGGTTCAAAGTTATTAGTCTTGGGTTTATATTTGGTTTTTTATGATAGGGTAGGGACTTTTTTGTTCCGGGAAATGGAATACTGTAATATGTAGTGAATGGGAGTCATGGAGGACTTAGCCTTTTTTTTCAAAAGATATTAAAGGATTGGTCATGTATATTTTGACTTCACAATTTGAAATAAAAAAATATATAGCTTTTTTCATGGAAACAAAGTATTAGGTTGATTTTCATATCGAACCATTGAATACATATTTTCAAGATGAATTTTGCAATTTGATCAAGGGAAAATAACAATGTATTTGTTTGTGTAATTTTTTTAGTGGCCATAGTTTATTGAATTTGTTTATGGGCCTTTTCTTTGTTCCAAGTTTGGGTAATTTTTTATTATTAAAATATGAGTTGATAATATAATACAAGAGGTAGATTACAAATATAGATACATCAGAGGTTGTAGAAGATGAAGGACAAAGAATGAGGGGCTATGATTCCACAAGAGGTGAAAAGAAGGGAGATTCGAGGGTTTGGGGGGATAAGTGAAAACAATATTATTTTATTTATGTCCTAAATTCCTTAAAATTTGCTTAATGATTATTATTAAACCTTGAGATTAGTGGTGAAAGATAGATATGTGGACTCTTTATGAAGGCACATTCTCTCTCCTTTGAATACAAATATATTCCATGATATTTGGGCATGCTAGTGATGATTCATGTTCATTCTTCCTTCATATTTACGATCTAAGCTAATGCTACCATAGTTACAATCATAAAATTATGAGGAATTACAACCCTAATATTATGAGGAAATTATAATTATGTGCAGAGGTAATTGTTGTTATTAAGAGAAACTATTCACAACAAATGATTCTTGGAATCCCAACATAGAGATTTCTTGGCCAACCTATGTTGGAGCTCTATAGGGAAGTAGGATACCCCGAGGGGCTGATATGCAAAGAAAGGGATCCCATTCCTTGGGTTATGCATATTGAGGGGAAATAGGACTGGTAGATTGGGATTTCTATATTGGAAACTAAACTAAAAAGTATGAGAATTGGGTTGTGTAAGAGAAATTAGAGCCAAGCCATAAGAATATTACCTTGGTGGATTCATAGCCTAAAATCATAGGTGGTCTTTATTATAGAGAGAAAAGGTGTAGAAAATATTTTATGGTTGGGTGGAACATCCTTCTTTTGTAGGTAGTTGGTGGAGACTTTGATATTTAATTGCTCATGACTTGTTTATGAATATTCAAATTTTTCGTTGTTCTTGTCATGGATTTAAATATTTTCTAGTATGCTAGGTTCAAAATGCATGTATTAGTTTGAATGTATATTTATGGATTCCTAAATTGAGTGCATTCTATAATTTTTTTATTATCATAATGTTAAGGTTGTAAATGATATCAAAGTTAAAATTCAATGTGGTTATGGTGGTTATGGAGTACCCCATGGACTCAATTGTCCACATGACCTACCGGGTTTGTTACACATCAAATCTCTCACACTATCTACAGCACATCACTTGAATATTTCTTCATATTCACTAGCTAATTTTTAAATCTGTTATATTTTGTCATCAACATCTTCATATTCAACTTAATTCAGTGTATCCTTCCTTTGATTACTTTCACTCTCATGCTTCATTAACTTGAATTCTACAAATCCTTTATCTTCTTAGGCTTATTCACCATCTTAACCTTCTTCTCAACTCTTGTTTATAATCTTTTATTTTCTGTTCATTGGCTCTTTCTCTACATTGTCATCTCTCACATACTTAGTTTAAAAAGAACATACCGTAAATGAAATCAAGCCTCATGAGGGATAATACCATTAATCACTTCAAACTCTAGGAAATATTGGAATCTTAAGGATATGGCAATTCAAATGGACTTTTCTTGGGATTTTTCCAATGCGGAGTTTGGGTAACTTGAGCAAGTCCTCATGAACACTAAGGACCAACCTCTAGTACCATCGATATGGTTGAAGGATCGCCCCAATTAGTGTATCCAAGCCTAAACTAGGATTATCCCAAGTAATGTTGTTGGACATTTATTAGTTCATCCCACATCACAACCCTTCATCCAACCACCTCATTTCTATCACCGCATTCCTGCCACATCTTTAAGCATGTACTCATTTATTTCTTCATCAATTCACCACCTGAACATTATTCTAAGGGGTGTCATCATTTTTCCTTTTGTTGGTGATGGTCTTGCATCAAAAGCCATAGATTACAAAGAAAAGTGTGCCCTCATGATTATGAGGTAAATTATGATAAACTTCATCCATTCTTTCACTGATATACACTTGAACCTTGTAATATCATGGAAATCAAGGATTCCATCTCATTACTCTTCTTTTGCTACAATACACTACACATCATCACATTAATGTCATCTTTGTATTTCTTTCTTCATCACTACAAGCACTAATCATGTTCTTCTTAGTGATGCATCAATCATATGCTATGAATTGAGTAGTGACTCTGTAGAGTCATTCTGCTACTATTTTTCATGTAGTCTACAAAGGGGCCTTTGGTGTATCCAACCACTCTTGTTATAAACCACTTCAAGAATAGTCTTTTCACGTCAAATCTCGCTAGCTCTTTCAGTTAAGGTGTGGGTCTCATCAGTAGGGCAACCCGAGTTCAATTCCCCTTAGGGGTGAGCTAGTTGGGATGAGACACCCAAAATCAACATTAGAGCATATTTGAGGTCTAAAATGGGCCTTATAAGAATACGAGCCACCTCGTAAGAAAACAAGCCACCTCATAAGAAAAAGAGCCATTGAATTCAATAACCAATAGAATTTCAAGAAAAGAGTCAACCATAAAGGTTGACATGGCATATTTGACATAAAATAATAGTTAAAATAACAAAATAATATTTATGAATTTTGGAGGAAAAGAGAAAAAAACTACCTTTTTTTCTTCGTATTTTCAACATATCTCCCTATCGTTTTACTCACATTTCGAGCGGGGGCACTCATTGGATGGGGAATTTAACTGCGCATCCAATGAGTACCCACAATTCATAATTTTGAGGTACCCCACCCCACAAAAAATGAGAAATACATACAAAAACGTGTTACTTTCCAAGTAACATGTTTTTTTGATGTATTTCTCATTTTCCATGGGTTGAGGTATCTCAAAAGTATGTAGTGTGCGTACTCATTGGATGTGGAATTTAATTCCGCATCCAATGAGTGCGCTCGCTTGAAATTTGAGTAAAATGGCATGGGGATATGTTGAAAATACGTAGAAAAAAATTGTTTTTTTCTCTTTTCCTCCAAAAATTCATAAATATTATTTTATTATTTTTACTATTATTTTATTATTTTCCTTAGGAGGCCTATTTTAGACCTCAAATTTTCTCAAATGACTAGTTGAGGGTTGGTGTCGCCCAGGCCAGGTGCGATCCCCAGGTGAATTTGACGGCTTAGATTCCCATGGGTCATGGTTTCTTAGACCAAATACCACTCCTGCAAGTCAGGGAGATTCTAGCAAACAAAAAAAATAGTCTTTTCACTTTACAGAACATATCTCATGCTATCTTCAACACATCTCTTGGAAATTTCTTCATCTTCATTAGCAGATTTTAAAATCTATTATCTTTTATCATCAACATCTTCATCTTTAATTTAATTAGTAGACACTTCCTTTCAACACCTCCTCTCTCACACTACATTACCTTTAGCTTCTATAACACCTTCACCTTCTTAGGCTTCTTCATCATCCACTTTTTTTTCATCTTCTTCTTCATTTTCTTTTCTTTTCATTCACTCTTTTTATTTACACTAGCATCTCTCACATCCCAGAGTGGAATCCAACTCTAATGTTCCTAGAATACCTCTCATCCTAGATAAGTTTCCTACACTAATACCACTAGGTGTCGCTAGGAGGGAACCCCTTTATGTTATTTGAATCACTCAATGAATTCAATCTATGCTATAGCCATTAATCACATATCAACAACATGTAACGTACTCAATAGAGACAACATAAAATTACACACATGTCATAATCCATTGCATACATGATTTTACATGGAAAAATATGAAGGGAAAAATCACTTCAATGATCAATCATCATCTTCGTTATCCAATTTTGAAGAATAATAAATAATTGCTAAGGATCTTGACCTTCCTTCTACTCTCTTTATCTCAATACAAAATTAGTTTTGTCTCTTAGGTTGTAGGCCATGGAAACTTTCACTCATAATATTCACCTCTCAAGTGATCTTTATTATCTTACTCAAGTACTATATTTATATTCTTCTAAACTGTAACTATCTTCATGATTGTATGGACTTACATATTATTGACCAATGTTGTTAACTATTCTCAGGCTCGTCATTGCTTTGTGGCCTTCTTGTCTTCAAGGGAAGCTTTATTTATTCACATTCCTTCTCTCATGGCCTCTTTATCTTTACTAGGCATATATTTTATCTTATTTTACTATGCCATGTGGGACCACCCTATTGGTCTACAACATTGTCGTTACTTCTCCCACTCTAAATTTACTCCATGTATAATTCAACGTTGAGTAGTTTTAACCCACCATGGAGTTGAGACAACTCCTTGGAATTCCTAAATATAAAGGAAGGTGATGAAAAAGTGTAGTTGAGCCCTGTGAGGGATCACCCCAATGGTGACCAGGGGTAACTTCAGGAACATGGTAGTGACATCGTGCCTTTGTTGATCCTTCCCCAATGTAGAGTTATGGTATCTCCAACAAGTCCCTAGTACTAAAACCTTGTTGAATATGATTGTAATTGATGTCAAAGGAGTTCAATAATGACAAAGGAATAACCAAGGACATAATGGCAAGGTGAACTCAATGGAAGACAAAGGAATGACAAAGAAAGTGATGACATGGCATGATGATATGGCATGTAAGTGATGACATGGCATGTATGATGATATGACATGTGTGATGAGGATGGAAAGACACATGCTAGTGTTCTGGTGCTATCATCAAGTCAAGTGTTGCAATCTGACACCATTCTGAAAAGTCTGACAAGTTTGTGAAAAATTGGAAATTGGCTAAGTATGGAAAAACTAGTCAAAAGTGCTCTAAGAAAATGCCCGCACCATCATACTAGGCTATATCTTGTTGAAGTGGCTATCTATTCATGGTCCCAGTTTTCCTTAATCATTTCTGAGGAGAAAGTTATAGGTCTACGAAAACAAGGTTTCAGACCAGAGGAAGTGAAACTAACTAAGTAGCCTCATGAAAATACCCGTTATAAATCATAGGTTAAAGTAAATGCCTGCACCATAAGGTCAGGCTGTAGTTTGTCGATTTTTCTACCTGACCATGGTCTCATATTTCCTTAAGCATGTCTGAGGAAAAAGTTATAAGTCTTCCAAAATAGGGTTTCAGGATAAACTTTGGAGAAATTCCTGAAAAAGACTTAAGTGTTGGAAAACTGGCTCAAGTGGACTTAGGGAAATGCCCACCATAGTTTGTGGGTTGAATAAAATGGCTGCACCATATGGTCATCTTGTGGGTTGTTGTTTTTTTCTACCTGACCATGTCCTCATCTTGACTTGAAAGTGCTTGAGGGAGAAGTTATGGATATGCCAAAACAGTGTTTTAGGCAGATTGGACCAAGTCTAGGAAAGTGCAAAAATTGTCTAAGTGTAAAATCACTAAAAATGCCTAAGTCACCTCACTAAAATGCCCGCCATCTCTTGTGGTTGATGTCTGAAAATACTTTGTGAGTATGGATCTCTAGAATTTTGTATGGTGCATCCAACCATATCATTGGCTTGACCAAAGAGTCTTTGAGGAAGAAGATATTGATCTGCCAAAAGTGCCTCCCAACTTGATTTGCACTACTTCAGTAAAATGCCCGCCGAGGAGAGAGAAAGAGGTTTCAAGGGGTGAAATTGGTTTGGATAGAATCCTCTATTTGGACCCTATCCAGTGGATGTCTCACACTTCAAATTCATGAAAATAAAAATCTCATTATATTAACCTAGGGTTTGACAATTTTGCTTAAGTGGCAAATAAACAGTTTGGAAGGCCACTTTCAAATGCCCGCCAGACGATGGGTGTGTGTTACTTAGTTCATATTTTGACATGGTCTTGTTCATTGTTGAAATTTCTATTCATCCATGCTCTTAGTTTTCCTTATGTTGATCAGATATGAAAGATATCAATCTGCCAAAGTGAAGGAAAAAGTGTTATGCAATTTAAGAACAAAAATTTGGCTAAGAGGCCATTTGGAAATGCCTGCAAGGAGGTGTCCTTGTGCTGATTAAACTAATCAGGTGGTATATGACTTTTCTCTAGTGAATTGGGTATCTAACCATGGGTTCAGATTCTCCTCTGACATTCACACGTATGAAATAGAAGTCTGCCAAAATGAGAAAAAGATTGTTTTATTGTTCAATTATAGGTTGATAAAGCATTTGAAAATGCCCTCAAGGAGGTGTTATTTCGATGATAAAATTCATCAATTAGCATGGTCTTGTCCCTTGGTGAACTGTCTATCTAGCCATGAAATCAGAATCCTATTTGGTGCTCTCATGTGCAAGTTATTCGTCTCCCAAAAAAAGAGAAAAAACATGATCATTTATAAAAGGGCTTAAGGGTTAAGAACTCCCAAAGGCTAAAAATAGATCGGGCTCCAAGAAAAACTGCAAGATATACAGTATGCAGGAGTACGTTAAACCCTGATTGGGCTTAAACTGTGGCTCTTGGATGACTCCGAGGCGGGCTATTTGCTGTTCACCAGAGCTCTTCGAGCAGCAGACTCCAGCATGGGCACGCGATTGGCTAAAGAGCATTATACCATGCAGTCCTACATTAGCTTGTGGCCATTGAAGTGCTCGATTGAATGACTGTATTGCTGGGATCGGCTACCTTTGTGAACGCTGGAGTATTCATGTTGGAGCACTGCGTGGGTGCGGTGAGGTTTCTTGTTTCTGGTTTTTTTAGCTCGATTGAAGGCTGGGGATTCAGGAGTTCCTTTGACATTGTAATCCGGCTGGTTTGGGTGTTGGTGATTAAGCCATTCTGTGAAGAATTTCTTCTGGTGTATCGATGGCCACTCCGGGGAAAGAACCTGGTGCAGAATCCATGCCCCGATCAGGGTTGCATGCAAAAGCTGGCCCTTCAAAACACCCGGTTAAATCGGTCAAGGAAAGGAAGCGACAAGATCTGTTAGTGTTGGGGGTGGATGTGACTTTGGCAGAGGCAGAGGACTTCTCTAATACAGCGGTGGTTGGTCATGTCAGGGGACGTAGATTTGGCCGTGGTTTCCTTCAACGTTGGGTGTCTGAACAGTGGATGGACATAGTATCTACTGCTCCTGAGGTCCGTGTATTGACGAAAGGCTGGTTTTCCTTTATCTTCAAGAGTCAAGGGGAGGCCAAGGCTGCATTGAGTCGAAATTGGTCGATTCTGGGAATACCTCTCGTTATGAAAAGATGGTCTCCCTTCTTTGACTCCAAGTCGGAGAAAATTGCGAAAGAACCTCTGTGGGTTAAGCTTCCTGGCCTGCCCATGCATATGTGGAATGAAACACGGTTCTCCGAGATTGGGAATTACCTTGGTGAATATGTGTGCTTTGACTCCTCCCATATTAAGACTGGCATCTACACGGTTGCTAAAATATTGGTTAATATCGATATTCGGTTGGGACTCTCGGCTGAGATTAAGGTTAAATCCAAGGACGGGAATTTCACTCAATTACTGGATTATGTGGGTGTGCCGTTTCGGTGTCACCGTTGCCACTCTCAGAGTCATCTTGTAGCTTGCTGCCCTTTACCGTTTCGGAACAGTAAGCCTCTGTCCCCTGCAGATGTAGAGGCTGTTCCGGTGACTAAGGTGGACTCTCCGGCGGTGGTGGATGCTGGGTGTGGGCCTGCTATGGATGAGGGTGTGAATTATGGTTCTGAAATGCCATCTTTACATTGTGGGAGGCTAGGGTCTGAGGAGTTGCTGCCACCTTTGGTTAACATTGATTTGGAGCTTTATGGGAAGGCGCATCCTGCTGTTGAGAGGGATTCTTCTTCCATAAACCCTACTTCTATGAATCTGGAGCGACTAGATACATCTGCCATACGATCAGGTATGTCTACTTTAAATTCCACTGCTGGTTCTACTTTGGACGACTCTTTGGTATTGGGGGGAGGCTGCCATGGGTCTCCACCACGACCGGCTGCTCCTTGTAATCGGCCTGAGGTGGATTGTACCACTCCGACTATGGCAACATCCACTCACTCAACCAGCTCTGAGGGCAGTATTCGTTATGCCCTTCGTAATAGGGAGATTCATGATTGTAGAACGGGGGGCAAGGGTCTACCTGAATTGGCCTCCAGTGTTGGGGGGAAAGGTCGTGGACGTAAATCCCATTTGTCAAAGGCTAAAGAAAGGGCTAAGGTGGATGTAGTGATGGGTACACAAGCTTCAATCGAATGGGCACTTAGAGCAGTGCATGCCCATGATGGGGGTTCATTATGAAAATTATGTCCTTCAACTGTCGTGGGTTGGCGAGTCCCATTAAAAAATCGTCACTGAGACGGCTGGTAGAATTAAACCAACCGGATGTATTATTGCTGCAAGAAACTTTGGGTGGCAGCGAGGACGTAGTTCGTATATTAGAAACTCAGCTTACTGGTTGGAAGTTTGTTGGAGTGGATGCTCGGGGGCGTTCGGGAGGTCTGGCCTCGGGATGGAAGGTCAAGAGCTGCAGATGTGATTGTTCTTGGGGCATTTCCTCTGGTCTCGGGTTGGAGGTATGGGCAGCTGACCTTGGTCGGACGATCACGGTCCTCAATATTTACGGGCCCTACCTCAATAGAGTGGGATACTGGGACTCCTTGTTAGGTATGGACATATTCGATGGCAGGGATGTAATTTTGGGTGGGGATTTCAACCTTACTCTGGGGTCTTCTGAAATATGGGGGCCTCGGGCTGCTCCGGATCACTTAGCAAACTATTTCATAAATGCCTTTGTCAGGAAGGAACTACTCGACATTATACCATCCCAGCTAGCTCCTACTTGGAGGAATAAGAGAACTGGCGTTCATAGAGTGGCCAAACGTTTGGATAGGTTTCTGATGGCCGAAGGGCTGGCACTTGGTGTTGATGTGGTCAGACAGTGGGTTGGTTCAGGTGGGATATCTGACCACTGCCCCATCTTCCTGGAGTTACGTGGTAGCAGAAATAAACCACCCAGCCCCTTCAAATTCAATCCTAGCTGGCTGAAGGATAAGAATTTCATCAAACTGATTCAGGAGCATTGGATACATCGACCACATGATTCTCAGACGCAGGCTGGAGCTCACTTTTATCACAATCTTAAGAGAATTAAAGAGGCCACGAGAACATGGGCTCATGACAAAAGGGCATTGGATGACCTGTATTTGCAAGAGGCTGAATTAAACATTGCAAGGTTACTTAACAGTATGGGCATGGGTTACCTGGATGAATTGCAGAAAGATGAATTGTTGGAATGGGAGCGACGCAGGAACGGGATCCTGTGTGAGAGAGAAGAGATGTGGAGGATGAAAAGCAGGGCGGTTTGGCTTCAGTGCGGGGATGAGAATACCAAATTTTTCCAAGCGTATGCTAAGGGGCGAAAATTCACAAATTCTATCTGGGAACTAACTGCTGATAATGGAGAACAGGTTTCTAGCTTCGATGGATTAGCAGCGTTGGGGGTTC
This sequence comes from Larix kaempferi, assembly GCA_027924585.1. Taxonomy (NCBI): domain Eukaryota; kingdom Viridiplantae; phylum Streptophyta; class Pinopsida; order Pinales; family Pinaceae; genus Larix; species Larix kaempferi. The sequence goes on along the minus strand of BSBM01000797.1, from coordinate 1,967,302 downwards.
GTCATTTTGGTGATTTACTCACGGCTCCAACTGGAGTCTCCATCGCCGAGGTACTTCGGGTGACTCAGCTATTCCCCAGCTTTGTGGGTGAGGACGAGAACAGAGTGCTGATGGAGGAGGTAACGCAGGCTGAGCTCGAGTTGGTAATGAAATCCTTTAATAAAGACAGCAGCCCGGGGCCAGATGGCTGGCCTATAGAATTCTTCATAGGATTCTATGAATTCTTCGGGGCGGAGATATTGACTGTGGTGGAAGAATCACGCAAGGCTGGGTTTGTCCATGGACCCTTCAACGCCACTTTTTTAGCTCTTATTCCGAAGACGGACAAGCCTGTCAGCTTTGATGAATTCAGACCCATATCTCTCTGCAATTGCATATACAAGATCATTTCTAAGGTTATGGCGCGCAGACTCAAGAATATATTGTCTAAGCATATCTCTTGTGAGCAATTTGGATTCTTGGAAGGACGCCAAATTCATGAGGCCATAGGGGTTGCGCAGGAAGGCTTACACACTCTCAAGGTGCAGAAGCAGAAGGGTGCTGTAATTAAAATCGATCTCTCCAAAGCATTCGACAGGGTTAGCTGGCTTTATATCCGGTTGCTTCTTACCCACCTGGGATTCTGCTACGAATTTGTCAGATGGATAATGGCCTGCCTCACTACGGTGAACTTCGCTGTTCTGATAAATGGATCTGCAAGCCCTTTCTTCCAGGCTGGGAGGGGACTTCGACAGGGATGTCCCCTGTCTCCGCTGTTGTTTCTCCTAGTTGCAGAAGGACTCAGCCGTTTCATACTGAAAGCAAAAGCAGAGGGTTCCTTTAGAGGCATTCCTATCTCCCAGGTACTGCACATAACACATCTCTTTTTTGTAGATGACATTCTGATTTTCTGTGATGGCACGAGAAAGGACATTGACAAGGTGGTAGAAGGACTACAACTAGTGAAAATTGCAGCGGGTATGATTGTGAATATTGACAAATCTACAATCACATGCTCGCTTATGACTGAGCAGGAGATTCATAGTATGGTTAACAAACTACCATATAGACTTTTGGAGATAGATGCCGGATTAAAGTACCTTGGATTTCACTTAAAACCGAATGCTTACCTGAAGGCGGATTGGTGCTGGTTAATTGCAAAATTAGAACAGCGTCTACATGGTTGGAGCCATAAATGGCTCTCTCGGGCAGGGAGGCTGATTCTGATAAAATCAGTATTGGAAGCAGTTCCGGTATTTTGGATGTCTCTTGCTTGGATTCCCATTGGAGTTCTGGAGCAGATAAGGCGACTGTGCTTTGCTTTCCTTTGGAAGGGTTCGAGTGATCAGCGTGCTTTGGTGTGGGTCAGATGGGAGAAAATTGCTGTTCCTAAAGCACTGGGAGGGTGGGGATTAAAGAATATTTTTATGTTTGCCAAAGCATTGGGGGCCAAAGTGTCGTGGCGTATAATCCATACACAGAGCCTCTGGACTAGAGTGGTATATCATAAATATATTGCCCCTTTAACTACTCTCGAATGGATCAGGCAGAATGATAAGACGAGGGCAAACTGCTCTGTGGTCTGGAAAGCAGTGGTTCAACATTTCTCTTTAGTCGGATCTGGATTAGTGTGGCGGATTGGCGATGGGCGTCTCCTTCGGATTGGGATGGACCCTTGGGTTGGATGCAGGGGTGGTCATGTCCTTTCTGTGGAACTGAGGTCCTTTTTGGCCAATAGAGGATGTCATTATCTGGCTGATTTAGCGGATCCGGGTGCTACTACTATATGGCAACAGGGATGGATTTCTGCTCGACAGCTTGGGATCACGGCTGTACTACAGGGGGCATGGGGGGATTATATTCGGAGGTTAAGACTTTCTCATATTCGATTGACCGATAGGACTGATGTACTTATCTGGGATCACCATCCCTCCGGAGTATATACACCAAAATATGGATATATCCAGCTCAATTTGGAAGTTCATAACAGGGCTCTGGTGTGGTGGTGGAAATACTTATGGAAGCTAAGATGCCCGGGCAAAGCAAAATTACTCTTCTGGGCGATCCTGGAAGATAAGGCCCCTACTTGGGACATTCTGCAGAAACGTTTTCTCCAGGGTCCGGGGATTTGCCCACTTTGTAGGGAAGCCGAAGAGAACTTGGCTCACCTCTTTATTCATTGTCGATTTTCTCAGGCGGTTTGGGCTGAGATCAGCAAGATTATGGATATTAAGGTGGAGTGGAGAGGAACGACGGTGCTGGAAGCCTACCATATGTGGTGGTCTGTTCAATACTCATCCACTTTCCGGGCATTTCCGTGTATCTACACTTGGGGCATTTGGATCACACGTAATAAGGTGTTATTCCAGGACTGCAGGGTCACTCTGGAATCTGTAGTGGCTCAAATGGTGGCGGTTTTCCTCCATTATGTGGCTCCGGTACAAGTGTGCAGGACTAGAACCGTGCGGGCTGAAACGATTGATCACTCCATGCCGTGGGCCTTTTTTGACGGCGCATCCTTAAACCAACAATCGGTTTGTGGAGGGGGGGGTGTTCTTTACAAAACAGCGGACCATTACTTCCACCTGGTGGCTGGATTGGGCAGTGGCACAAATAACTATGCAGAACTCATGGCTCTCAAACTGCTGATGTTATTTGCGCTTGAACAAGGCTGCTTATCACTTCAGATTTTTGGTGACTCCCTGTTAGTCATCAACTGGGCTAAGGAGACTTCACAGTGTCATGTGATGGTTCTTTTACCTATACTGGAGGAGGTGATCCGGTTAAAATTTTCATTTAACCACATCACATTTACACATGTGTATAGGGAGAGGAATGAGTTGGCAGACCAACTATCCAAGGAGGCAACGCAGGACTTAGCTCATGGAAACTGGAGGATTACTATTCACTCTCCAGAAGGCACCTTCAGCTATAATCACACTCCATTTTATGAGGACAATGAGGAGGCTCTGATTAATCCACCTAGCATTCTACAGCAATAAACACAGTCCATTGAGGACATAGAGGAGGCACCTTACAATCCACTGCAATGGATGTCTGGAGCAGCGTGATGATCATCGATCACTAATCGGGAGGATTCCCACAGAAATTATGATATGAGGACAGGCTGGAAACGCTGATAGCGCGGGCTGTTAACTGTAACCACTGTTCTGTAGAATGAAGAACAAGGTGAGCTGTATGGACAACATTAATCTTATAATTGCAGGCTGGAGGACAGCAATAGTATTGAATTAATTTGAGGGCGGTGTTGAGGATACGACCTTCACTTGAGACAGTAGACGCAGAGATATTCTGAATGGATTTCTGAGTTATTTCTGTTATTCTTCCCTTGAGACAGTATTCTGAGTTATTTGTGAAGGGATATCTGATGTAAGTAATATGGGCGGATATATGTGACAATGTAGGAATCTTAGTGATTCTATTACATATGCAGAATGTAATTTTGTTCCTATCTTGAAATAAAATTACGAATTTTTCTAAGGAAAAAAAAAAAAAAAACTCCCAAAGGCTTAAATATATCCGTAGGAGCTGAGGTTAATCCCGTGGGAGCTTAGGGGTGCCTGCAGAGTGTGAGGTTAAGCCCACAGGGGTTTAAGGAAGCCCGCGGGGGCTTAGGGATGCCCATAGAGGGTGAGGTTAAGCCCACATGGGTTTAAGGAATCCCGCAGGAGCTTAAGTTATGCCCGTAGGGGTTTGTAAAATGCTCGCAAGGGCTTGTAAAATTCCCACGGGGGATATGTGATGCCCCCAAGGGCTAAGGAGTATTCCCATAGGCTCATATGCCCGCAGGAAAGTGAAAATTCCCACAAAAGGGCTTAATATGCCCGCAAAGAGGGCTAAGGATGCTTGCAAGTGCTAAATATGCCCACATGGGCTTGTGAAAAGCCCGTTGAGGCTTAAATACCAGCACGGGGTTAAGATATGCCCGCAAAGGATCCAGACTATGCATGCAGGGGCTTAATGATGACCATAGAGGGTTAGATGAGCCCGCGGGCATGAGATAAAGGAAGCCCGCAAGCATGAGATAGAGGAAGCCCGCAAGCTTAAGATGGAAGAATCCCATAGGCCTGAGATGATCACAAAGTTTTAATTAATTAATTAATTAAAAAATCAGTAATAAAAAGAGTTATAAAGTAAAGGTTAATTAACAGGGATTTGAAGAGACAGGAGTGTGAAAAGACACATCTTCAGATTGAAGAGATACATTGTTTCAAAGATGAAATAGATACTATATAAACAAACATCTGAAGTGGAAAGGAGATGTCTCAGTAGTTCACATTGAAGTTTCAGGTAGAACAAGGACTGAAGTGTATGTTGGATTTTGGGATGTATATTTGAAGCAGCATTGAGATTAGAGGAAGAGACCAGAAGGTTTGCACATTCAAGATGAGGAATGGCATAACAGAAATCAGAGAATAGATGAGAAGAATAGAAGCTGTCTGCAGCCTAGATCTATGTAGCAGCAAGAGAAGAAGAAGAAGCAAGAATTATATATGGAATAATTGAAGAAAGAAAGATCTGGAATTATAGAAACATATCAGGGAGGTAGGGTGGTGCTAGGGCAGGCTACAGGCCTAAAAGGGGTCTCTAGCCTCCTTCCAATAGTGGATGGTAAATAGGGTGTTGGTGGATCCTGTCAGTTGCAGCTGAAAAAACAGGGTGTTGGTGGATCCTGTCAGTTGTAGCTGAAAAAACAGGGTGTTGGTGCATCCTTCAGTTGTAGCTGAGAATTTGGGTGTTGGTGCATCCAACAAGTTGGTGCTTCCAAACTATTGTAAATATAATTTTGCAGTATAGAAAGAGTTTTTGGTTTTCCCAATTGGGCTTCCACGATAAAATTTGTGTTCTGTGTATCTTGTTGATTCCATGTTTTAATTAAGTTTAATAAGTGGTTTAAAATGGTAAAAAGTTAACAATACTAATTCACCCCCCCCTCTCAGTATTGCTTGATATTCCAACACACCTAGCCTCTATTACTGGATGGTTGGTTGAGGGATCACCCTAATTAGTGCAATGTTTCAGCTAGGATTACCCTAAGTAGTATCACCGACTATTTCTTGGTTCCTTTCCACGTCACAACCTCTCATCTAATCACCTAATCACTACATCCTCATGTATACCATGCCATCAAACCCATAGTCATTCAAGACTTTCTTCATGGAATTCTTCATCACTTCACCACCTAAACATTCTTTAACATGTATCATCATTTTTTTGGGTGATGACCCTACATCACTTAAACATACAATGCTCTTGACAAAGAAATAAAATTTTATTTTGGCAACGACATGCATTTGTGTGTCAAACTTGTGGCATTTACATCATAAAATAAGATTCAATCAACATCTCTCAACCAACCTATTGCAAAAGGTATTATTTGTAAGGTTTTCAATCACTATCAAATGGACATAAATGATGATTAATTAGGTATGGGGTTTCTCATCATCATTAGGGATAGACTGATGTTGACATGAACTTAGAGGTCATGATAAGCCTTGAAAATGGTGCAAATGGTGCAATTAGTGTTGTAATTGATAGAATTTGTAATCAATGGAGTTACTGCAAGATACATGGTAACAAATTTTATTTTTAAATTTGATGTTTATATAGGTGTTCATTGGGTTGACAATCCCCTAATTGTCATCTAAGTACGACAAATTCAAATAGGAAATGTCATGGAGTTTCCCTTGTCACTTCCCTAGGAATCGACTAGGTGAAGCTATCTACTCTTTAGCAGGTGAAGTTTTACCGCATATCCTCTAGTAGGTGAAGACCAACAACATTAACAAGAAATTTACGACCTATTCTTCAATACTTGAAGATCATCAACAATAATAGGAAATCTTTTACTTATTCTTTTGTAGGTGAGGAACTCACTTTTGGTGTTGGGTAGTATGTAAATTGCCACCCTGTGTAGTAAGCTAGTTGTGAGCATTCTTATTACTTGCATGCAACATTTATTGGGTGGAATGAAGAAAGTTTTCATTAAGGAGGAGTTATCGTAATGTCCTTTCCATATCTCTATGTCAATCTTAGTGAGGGATGTTAGTATAAAATATTTCCTTAGCTCCTATTATCATTAACATAAATATTATTATTATTATTATTATTATTATTATATACATGGGGCATGATTGAAAGGGAACAACTTCTTCTTGAATTGCAATAGATAATTTGGTTATTACTCATTATGTTGAAAAATATCACTAATGGAATATTGTGTTTATTGATATATTTTCCTACAAATACATATCAACACAATCAATTCTATAAATGAGCTTGACGAGGTGGATAGAAGAGATTTACGTAATAATGATTGTAATGTCATGTTTGTGTCATTTAATTAATCAAACATAGTCATCAATTCTTTTATTATAGTGATGCCAAACTCACATGACTACTTATAATGGTGTTGTGTAGCCATTCCCTTATTGAAATTTGGGACTTAAACAAATATTGGAATTCCATAGTGTTCTTGACCATTGTATCCCTCTTGAGCCCCTTAACCCATTGCATATGATCATTTAGTGAATGATTGGTAGTACTGAAAGTCTTATCTTATCAGTGTTATTTAAAATGTGCTAAAAACGGGAAGTTCCCATTAAACCATCCCCATGCTTCTTCTGATCCCATGAATGTGGAATCCTTCCACGTTTGTGTTTGTATTGTTCACTTCACACTAAACATATTAGTTAAGGAAATGATATACTTGGAAGGTTCAACCCTCATACTCTTTCAAAAGTGGATGGCACCTATTAAATATATCCACATTAAGTAAATGAGATTCAAAACCCAAATATCTTCACTTGGACTAATGACATGATTTGAAAGTCTTTCCTTGAACCATGGCAGCAATGTCCCTTTTGAAGACATGTCGGTTATGCTTGTGGAAGAATTGGGCCAACACCCACAAATTTTGGATAAACTTGTTTACAAAAAGGTACTGCAAGATATTTGTAAACATTATTCAATAGGGTTAATAATCACTTCTAACATAATTTTGGGCATAATGGTGAGAATGTTGGCGAGGAATTTTTTTATTCCATAGGGTAATAATCACTTCTAACATAGTTTTGGGCATAATGGTGAGAATGTTGGCGAGGAATTATTTTTTCTATCTTAACCAATATAAAAAATGTTGTTCTTACGATTGATTAATTAACCTTGCTTTTCGCTTAAGTAGACCATGTTCTTGACAAAGCGACCAAAATTTCTTATCACAATTCCATGCATTTATGTGTGCGAAATGATGATGGTTTTTATTAAATAAAATTTAATTAGCATCTCTTAACGTGCTCTTAACTAAGCTACTACATAAGCATTACTTTGATTAACTCGATATAGAGTTTCCCATCATTGGGATTATAGTGACATAAACATTAAACTTGAGATTGAAATAAGCCTTAAAAATGTTTTACTTTGTTATTAGTGATATAATTTATAATTGTGTCAAACTTAATTATTGTATAAGTATTTCTTGAATTAATGTACTTAATGGCCATCCAAACAATATAAATTAAAAATAAATCACCATGGAAATACTCTTCATGTCACTTTCCCCAAGATTTAACTGTTCACAAATACATGTAGTATAATCCATGGAGTATAAGATCCACCAACATATGTTGTTAACAAACTTAATAATTGTAGAGATGTTTCTTAGATTGATGCCCCTCAATGGTCATCCCAATACTATAAATCCAAAAAAGAAACACCGTGGAGTTTCCCAACTCCCTTCATGTCACTTCCTAGGAATTGACTATTCACAAATCTCAAAGTCCTCGAAAGCAACATTAAACATAAGCCATGTTGAAAATTTGGGTATGACCGACCATTGATATAATTTTATGTTAAATATTTGCATAGTGTAAGGCTTGTGTCTGTACAAATAAAAACAGGTTTTTTTTTATCAAATTTAACACTATGCAATATTCTCATATAAGATACAGGGTTGGCAAGCGCGAGTGGAGTTCTCTACAGCTCAGATGGAAATAAGTTGAAAAATTATGCTTGGGGACTTGGAAGAAGGTCAAATAACAGTGTGGAATGGTTGGCTCTCATCAAAGGCCTGGATATTTCCAGAGAGATTGGACTCTCATACTTAGTTATGTGCGGAGATTCAATGCTAGTTATTAGATATGCAAGAAACCTTAGCAAGAATCGGAAAAACCCTGACTCTAAGCTTCACTGCCTCCTACAATGTCTTGTTAATGAATTCAAAACTATAAACTTTTTTCACATCCTGAGGTCAAATAAATTTGAAGTAGACAATATGGCGAACAATGGTGCCAAGCTCGACCGTGGAATGCTGGTTTGTAATCAAAAGGTATATGTTAAAGTTTGGATACCTTAATCCCCCCTTGTCTTCTTTTTGGGTTATTTGCCTTATGAAATTAGAGCATAGAAATAACCCTCGTCTGGGGTGGCAACATGGCACTAAATCTTCCATGCCATTCGAATTTTTTTTATTAATCCTCCACAGCATCGAAAGAAACTATCGTAAAGTTTTGAACCCACTCAATCGCCTATGGATCAGGGAAGGTCGCATGCTGGAATCACATGGCCTCCACATGGGCGGCAAGAAAATATTTAATTCAGATGGAACGTTGGCTGAGTGCTCTTTAAGGGTTGAGTGCCGAGAAGGTTGGCGACATCTCCTGCGCCCTGTGTCTGTGGAAATGGCCAAAACCAACGCTTCCTCCCACTGCCTGCTGTGTAAGAAAACTATTCCTCGTTATGGCGGTATGGTAATGCCGGACTGCAGAAAGAAATTTCCAAATTTGCTTGGGAATCATTGTCACCTACCCAAATTCTGAGAATATTATTTTATTTGCAAAATACTTTATGTTAAAATTTAATTACAAAGTTTTGTAATTATGACCAAGTTTGGTCAAGGATAATTGTAATTACTAATTATTATTATTTAATGAATTAAAGTAGGAGACAAACACCCAAGGGAACTATTAAATGAGTGTTCACTGACCCACTAGGAGGAATTGAAGCTGTTAGAAGGTCTGGGATAGATGGCAGCATTTGCACTTCACCACTAGCTGTTGGTTATGGGACAACTACCCCTAAAAATGTGGCATTATCCCCCAGGTGGGTGGAAGAGAGCAGGCAGCTCATTAATGCCTAGTTAACCACTAAAAGGCCTAGGCAGCCTACATAAGGCAATTCGAATTGGGCAGGTAGCCCCTTACAATATTTTCTGCAGAAATATTCCTCAAGTGCATCAAGTGATCACTGAGAGATTCGAATAGGGAGGCTATGTGAGAGTGCATTTGTAAGTCTACTAATTATACTGAGAAGGAAAACCAGAAGTGCTGGTGCAAGTCTTTTTGACTGCTGAGTCTTAAGTACTGGACAATCTACATTCTATTGCAAGTTGATGTACTAAGGCTTCTACAGAATCTTCCTCCTGGTGGTTCAGTGAACAGGCTTGGGGGTACTAAGGCAAGTAATTTGGCTGTCTTCAAGAATAGGTTGGGTGGAACAGGTTCCTTGGGCTGTTGGTTTCTCCTACAGTAAACCAGGTTTTACTGTTCTTACTTTTGTTTACAATTAAATGTTTCTGCATAGTAGAATTATTAAACTCAGTCATGTAAAAGAAATTATTTTATTTTCTGATCTAAGTATAATTCTGAATGAAAAAGCTTTGTGAAATAATTGAATCGATAACCATCTCTATATTTTTCCCCATGCTATTCTCTACATCGTACTCCAGTATAGAGAAGTAAATTAAGAAAGATAAGTGATAGGCAGAATGCCATTGATTGGAAAGATGATTACAGTATTTTTCTTGTTAAAATTATGTCCTATATTTAAACCCAGTAAACATTACAGTATAGCATCAACAGCAGTATAGAATTCATCTAATTAATACATGAAAGAAAAACATAGTATGTTTCTGCACAATTCTATATATTTCTTTTAATTCTATTTATTTCAGATAGTAAGCAAATGCACATCAAATATTATACATTTCATGTTTTTCAAGCAATTGTATTTTAAGAATTATAGCAACTGCAAGAATTAATCTCTGTATAGATTTATTACAATTATACATATTTTATTTCTTCACTAACTTTCACCCTTGATTTCAATTATTGAATATCTACACAGTAGTATCAAACCCTAAGATACTACAGACCCTAGTTCTGTTTACACAGTTCATAATTTTCTTCTCAAGCCTTTCATGGAAAACTTTAGACATTTCTTTTCTGAGCCTAACAGCTATAGATTTTTCCAAACCCTAACTAACATTTTGAGACTACTAAAAGACAGTATTCACCACTTAGCAGAAAGCACGATTCTGTACTAATGTCTATCGATAGCTCATAACCCTAGTAAGAACACATGCACAACATCGAAAACATTTGTTGCAAAGGTTAAGTATCGAGTACAAAATCTCTTTACAAGCCAGATAGCAAACGAAAGTTACAGGTAGGGTTTCTTTCGTAAAACAAATAAAACATTGTGGCATAGCCATTTCGAAAACATATAACAGTCAAACCATCTCGTCAATTTTCCAAACATGATTATCAACAATGAGAACGAAGTACAGAAACAACTATCTACAATCAACCATCGTGGCTCGGCACATCTTAACATTTGTTTACACCATGTTCTCAACTATTATTTAAAAACATAACTTTCCATTGCAAAACAAGCCATTGTCTATAAGTGCAAGAAAACCCTCGATTCTTGGTTTCCATTTAAAGTTTATAACAGAGAATTACATTACGGACCTATCAAGGTTCCACAATACACGGGCTTGCCCCTTATCAACCAAAACCTTTAAAATAAGGCTGTGAAGCAACAAACTACACAGGGTTTTACCCTTAACATCTAGCAGAACAAACAAATGTTCAAATTTCCTTTCGAACAACGCAGCCAGGCATTAAAGAGCCGAATGGCATCTTAAGAGAACTGAAGATTATCTTCTGTACAGCTATTAACAAAACAAGACTTAAAACTTCGCATTCGTCCATCACAGAAACAAAGTTGAACAGTTCCAACTCTCGGCACATAGAAAACACCATCAAAGGCACCTACGAGGTTTCGAGAACCACCGGAGCTTACCAGGAAGCAGTAGCAGCATTTCCATTCTCCAAACCTTTCATTTAGTAATCTCGTATGAAGTGGGTACCTGTTAAAATACATGGTGAAAGGTTAAAACAAGAAATTGCAAAAATCAAAGCAAGCAATACAGAATTATTTCACTGTCATGAAACACTTACCCTTTAAAAAAAAGATACTTCGGAGCATTGAAACCCTACACCATTAAACGACGAAGCATGTTGATATTTGACAACAACCACAAGTTAACATAGAAGACCATTCTCACCAACAGGAGAATCGAACCCAGTCCGAATTATATTCAATACACTGGCAGGAGAAACCCCATCACTATATTGGCATCGTGGGTTAAGTGCAGAGAGCTTAAGCCTACAACTTTTAAAAACTACCTCCCACAAGTCACAGGATCGAAACCCCCTGAGAGATACTCTCTCTAACCCTACATTTTAGCAGCCTGTCGGCCTCAACTCTAACGTAAAAATGAAGACCGGGAAACTCTCCACCACTACATACAATGAGGATTAGGGTTTCATATTCAACGATCAAGATCTGGGGAGATCAACGAGCAAGAAGGTGCCAATAAGCTATGTTGAAAGTCAGGCAACTATTGCATTGATATCTCATTAATTACAACAACCACGACGATGAAAACGCTGCATGCTAAGGAACATTACCGTGTACATCTCAGAGGAGAAGCAATATGGTAACCATGCACAGCTAGGATTCCTAGTTATTTTATCAACCAAGCTTCACGTGGATGGCTTACGTGGGTTGACAGCAACACTCTCCACTATGGAGTTTGGTGAGGACCATTAATACCTGAACAGGACACTGTCAACCTGCCATTATCAAATTTAATACCTGTCAACTCATCACCTCATTAACGAGTTTGTTGTGAAATGTAATAACATACATTATCGATACTTAGAATAAGAGCTAGGTCGTATAGCATAGTTCATTCTATTGCTAAGGTCTTAGCCTTTCAAAGGTTTGAATACATCATTTAAATGAATATAAATCATATCATTGCATATTGAAAATCATATCATTGCATATGATAAATCATATCATTGCAAATTTTTAGTGCACATTTTTATATAGTTCAAAGTTTGAACTTAGGCATCGTAATATTTGATTTACATGTCAATGTATTATTGTAAATGCATAGTAACTATAAAATATTTCGATTTCATTTCTATAGTTTTGTATAAGCAATAGGATGAAATTTGATAATGCTAGTTCATAGCATAAATACCATATTCACAATAAATTCCATATGATTAGCCATATAGTGCAAAGACTATTGTATCATCATAAGTATAGTTTAAGTGTTGACCAGATACACTCTAAAGCTAAGTTCTTAGTACAAGCACTAGTCATTATACTTTACATATTTTAACTGTGTAATCAAGTGATAAAGTCATATGATAATATATGTAGCATTATAACAGAACACTTGGACGACGTGAAAAGATAACACTGAAGAGCTTTGTAAGTCAGTACATAAACTAGAATCAGAACCAAGTATCCCGCATACCTCCAGTAACTTGTTTCGCAAGGAAGTACTTAGCATTCTAATTTTACATTGACGATGAATTGAAAGACACATGTACTCTTAACACATGTTGTCGTAGAATATCTTACCTGTGGTCTGCACACGGAAACAGAATTTAAATGCCTTAGCTAAACGTAGCTAAGTAAACTCCAGCGTACCTCGTAGGACCCCTTCATCATCATACAAACATACTGTGACCACTTCATCAAGAACATCATAATAGTACAAATAATGTGCAACATGTAATTATATTTAGAACTGAAGCAGATCTGTAAATTGTATTTTTATGCATAATCATAAAAGGATCTTTCGTTAAGAAGTTTAGCGTCCGTTTAAATCTGAAATAGCAAATACAAATATATCATATTTTATTGAGAAGTATGATGTGTCATCGTTATTGATTATCTTAGTTAAGAAATTTAATTAATTTATATGTTCCACATTAATGACTTCAATAATTATTGCTATTATAAAAAAATTTAAATTTTGGTATTTTTACGGGATGTTACAATCATGGTGGCACTCAGAATGTAGACTTGAACTATCCTCTTGGCTCGACGGATGGAGGATGTTCTGGGGTGAGTAACCCTACTCAAATGGAGGTGACGGAACATTTGGAAGATCTGGATGCTCAGGTGCGTCTGCTTCGTGGAGAGAACTATGAAATAAAAAACGCTCTGCAACATATGGTCTCATTGGAGCAGGAAGACAACAAAGAAGCACGAGATAGCAATTCCAAACTCGCTGCAAAATTTGATAGCCTTGTTGATGTTTTGGAGAATGGTTGCCCCTGCTCGGCTAACCTGGAGGCGTAGGTCAAAGCGGTTCATGGTGTGGTAAAAAACATGGATGGTAAGCTGGAAGGAATACGAATGGAGATGAGAAACCTGATACAGGTGCTTCAGAATCAGGGTGGCTCTATCTTTGGAAAGGAGTGCGAACCAGAACGTCGTCGCCAGTACTAGTCTGAGACTTTTGTATTTTGCTATTTTTTTTTAGAAATTGTTGTCTAGTGATGTCCAGGAAGTCTAGTTTTTACTATTCCCCATTTTTGGCCCGATGTAATAAGCAGTAGGTAGGTCGGATAGGTTGTTTGGATCTCAGCTTGTCGATGATATAGTTATGTTCTGTTTCTGCAAAAAGTTGTTAGGGCAGTTTGTTAGAATTTACAGTAAGCTTGGACTTGATTTTGTAATGGAGGTTAACGAACTGTCAAAGATGAAGGCTGAGACATGTCAGTTTCACACTGTTGAGGAACATACATGCTCTTGTACTATGTAACTACTCTGCCACTCTTTATATATATATATAAAAGCTCTAAACCGTTGTTGTAACAAAAAAAAATATTCTCATATAAGATTATAATTTCCATTTTTATTAAGTGAATTTATATAATTTTTATATACATATAGTTTTTATATCTATTTGTTTTTTCCTTTTAGTAAAATTTAAAATTCTTTTTAATTGGTTAAACTTTTTTCCTACAAAGTAAAGAATTAAGTTAAACATCCAAAACTTAAGGTATTTATAATAGTTAATGATAGTTATTCTTAATGAAGTTTGACAAATGGGTTATGATAGGTTTTTCCATCTTTAAAAAAAGTGTATCATACCCCAAAACATTCAATATCTCCAATTCCTTTCGTACTCTATATAGAGATGATATAGAACATTTAAAAAATATATAAACTATTAATAACAAAAATTTATTACAACTTATATCATAAATAAAATATTTCAATATCCACTTTAAGCAAAATATTTCAATATCAGCTTTATATAAAATAACAATAACAATTTGGATACATAAATTTAAACTACGCATTAAAAAATAATATGATTTATTAATTTTTAATGATATAATGGGTTGACTGAGATGATATTACACTTTAAAATGAACAAGTTGCATATTTGGTGTGAGAGTTTATATTAGTAGGTTAAAAGTGATATGGAATTGTATTAAAATAAAACACAGAAATCAAATGCCCATAATTATTAAAAATAAAATGAATATCGAGACAAATTATAATATATATATATATATATATATATATATATATATAACTTAGTTCAAATTTCTACACCTTTAAAAAATGTTTAAAGGTTAAAAGATTTAATCTTTTCAATATATATAATAAATTTAAATTAGGTTTTAGTAAAAATGCATACCATAACTCACTTCCCATTCTTTAAGTCATAACTCAAATTATTATCAACTCATTTATATTTGGAAAAATATTTAAACTCAATTCCGCAATGTTTATGCGTCACTCAATACCCACAATCTTTCTGCCATGTTTATGGGTCACTTTAAATACCTTACTAATAGAGTGATTATGAATGTAATACAAAGTTTTTTTTTCCAATAAAAAAACTTTTCAATATATAATAAATTTAAATTAGGTTTTAGTAAAAATGCATACCATAACTCACTTCCCATTCTTTAAGTCATAACTCAAATTATTATTAACTCATTTATATTTTGAAAAATATTTAAACTCAATTCCGCCATGTTTATGGGTCACTCAATACCCACAATCTTTCTGCCATGTTTATGGGTCACTTTAAATACCTTTCCAATAGAGTGATTATGAATGTAATACAAAGCTTTTTTTTTCAAATAAAAAAAAACTCGTATTATGTTCGTAGAGAAATATTACATTTTTGACATGCTTTTAGCAACTTTCATGACTTAAGTCATTTTTATTAAGATTATTTTCAAGCAACACATAAAGTCTCTTTAAAAAGATTGATCTTTTAACTAGACTTTTAGTCTTAATCTATCTTCTAGAAATTCCAGATCTACAATAGTTCAACAAAATTATAATCGGTTTTTCAAACCTAACGATCTCCCAAAATTACATAACAGATTTTCCAAAAGAAACTATTAATTCTCAAAAACAAAATTCCAACTATGGATCTGTCATTCCAGATTTTGCAAAATAAATTTATGCTGCTTTCCATATTTGTCTTTGAATAGTCCCTCCATTTTGATAGATGACACAACAGCCTTTGTGCTTCGAAACCTCATCTTTTGAGAGGGTGTACACCTTTGAATTATGTTTTCTATACACATGTTTAAAACTGATTTCTTCAAACGAGTCTCTGGTTCTACTGGTTTCCTCAACAAAGGTTTCTAATTGCACATTGTGATACATGCTCTCCATTCTCATCTAATTAATTACTACCTGAGAATTTCCATAAACTTTCAGTTTCTTCATTCCGTTGTTCTTTGATAATCTGAGGACAAGCCAAAGTATCTATAAGGTTGTAGCAAAAATTATTGAGCAAAAGATAAAGGTAATTCTTTCTTCTCATATCTCAGGTGAACAATTTGGATTCCTATATAAACACCAAATTCATGAAGCAGTAGGGGTGGCACAAGAAGGACTTCACTCAATTAAGACAAAAATGATGAAAGTAGCTGTGGTAAAAATTGATTTGTCTAAAGCATATCATCGGGTAAGTTGGGCTTATATGAGGATGAACCTAATGCAGGTTGGCTTTTGTGCTTCTTTTATTAGTTGGATTATGGATTGTCTATCTTCGGTATCATTCTTCGTTTTAATCAATGGCAAAGCTTCCCCTTTCTCCAAGGCCATGTTTTGCTATGGAGCCCATAAGAGTTCATTCTAATCTTGGCTATATTAATTTTTTTCCTTGAACTAGTTACTACTGAGAGATACCTTTGATCTTCCAAATTAGGGTTAATGAGGTCCTTATAGTATCTTAATTTTCTCTTAACCGCTAAATTTTCATCGCAGCACAATTTCTCTTTAAACTTAGATGTAATAATATTTTTGACATTATCGATTTTTTGCAAAGTGTCATTTTCATCAATACCCCAATGGTTTAACCAAGCCATGGTATCTTTACACCAACCCCACTTGAGGCATAGTTGGTTTTGACCTAAGTTTAAAGCAATTTTAGGAAGTCTCTCATTTCCCATTTTATTTATCTTGTGCTTTTACATCAGGTACCTAATCATAGCCGTGCTCTCGATGGGGGAAAACCCACTTCTATGAGGAGAAAAGGATAAGGCGTATTGCTTTTAATTTTGACTGGATTTGCTCAATCTTCCTTTGAGATTCTCTAGAAATGTTGCATCCCCATACTTCACAACCATACAAGATAACGAGGATAACAAGAGTTTCAAAGTGGAACTTATTTTTTTCCCACATGGCCAAGTTGGCTGATTTACAATTATTTTCAAGACCAAAATAAACTTTCCACCCTCCATCAATCATTTTCTCAATGCTATAGTTCCAATTGAGCTTGTGATGAATATCAATTCCGAGATATATCTCATAACAAGTCACTGCCTCTAGTTTTCTATTATCATAAATAATTGGCGTAGCTGTCTATCCTAGATTGGAAGCCCGTTGTATTACCCTTTTTGTAAAGGGGTCAAGCTTTAGGATGGCGATACTACACCCTTAGTGGACAGTGCATGATACAGAGAGTTGGTTGTGAGTCTACTTTATTTCACCCACCCACTCTAGACTCAACATCTCTTATGTTGTTGGAGCAGTAATCATAACTTTTGTCTTATCAATGTTAACACTCATACCCATGTTCCATGAAAGCTAATATGAAAAAAAACTATTTTACTCATGAAACACATTTTTGGAAGTAAACTCTGGACTTTTAGAGTGGTGAGATTGTTGTAATTGCAAAGAGTGGTTAAATTTAACTTTGTAAGTGTAAATATTTACAATTAATCATAATTACATATATTTTTGGAAATAAATTGTATCTTCATTATAAAATGCCTAAGTAGGTCCAAAAATATTTCTCTAATATGGTTAAGAGTGAAACTATACACTCTCTAATAACTTATTTTAAAAACTTGGAGAAAGTTCGGTTCGGATGCGAGGTTTGTGTCATGCTCCATATTCATCCGCAATTCAAGAAATCGTGAAACTAATCTAAGTACGACCCTAGGTAGGATTTGGACGGCGAGCCCTATTCAACTTGCAGCAGAGTCTTAAAGGTTCTGCCAGGCTACGGTTCTGCTAGACATGGATGGATCCTCCATCCCATAAGCACATGGCCCTCCATGGCATGCTTCAATCAATCTGAATGAATAGAATCATGGGCATGCATGCAGGGGTGAGCCTTATGTAGAGAAAACATCAGTCCATCGCATAACCTATGGCCATAATCCATGACCATCCATTGCATATGTCGGGCCGGCCGTTAATATTCCACCGGCGATGGCTACTTCCGACGATGCACCCGCTCTAATGCTCTCAATCAAGTCATGTTGTCAGATGCCTGCAGTTTGATGCTGACTAGTAACCGAAAAGGAGTGACCCAAAGATGCGGGAAGGAAACGTGAATTCAAATTTTGAAAGATGTGGAGGGAAATGTGAATTCAAATTTTGAATAAGCGGATCTACGCTTAGTAACCTCTCCCTCATCTCAGAATTCTATTCATTTCTTCTTCCTTTAGGCCAGAAGGGCAAGAACTCCATCCTTCATTTTCGGAAGGCCTGTTATCCCAACCAGATTCGACAGCCAGAAAAGAACAATTGGTTTCGCTTAGAGAGAGCCTAGAGGGCAGTCTTCTCCCAAGAGCATCATCAATAGCGCAAGGGTGCACAAATATTTCAAGATTGTTAAAATTCAATATGCTAAGACAGAAAATAGCAGCATTACATTCCATTTCACAATAATAGCATATACATGATCACTGAAGAAACAACAAGCACATCATAAACACAAGAGACAGAGATTTATCCTGGGAAACCCTCATGGGGTAGAAAACCCAGCAAAGCTTCCTCAATATAGATGACCAGCAATATACAAAGATGAAACCCTGAGACATGATCTCCTCCTCCACAATAGCAGACCTCTCCTCCACAAGTGCGCTATCCTCAAGTGTGTGAGTGTATCAAATGAGGAACACACCTCCTCTATTTATACACTACACTGACATGTATTTTACATAGGTACACGTAGGCTCGTATTTAACCAATGGGTTAAATACCCCACTACAACTGACTGGGCCGACCCCTCTAGGGTGGTCTAATAACCCTTTGACCCACATAACACATAAAGGGCCGACCTCCACTAGGGAAGTCTAATAACCCAAGTTACCACATTCTGACGGAGGAATAAACATCTCCGGATATACAATAAGATCTTTACGGAGGAATGAAACATCTCCGGAATAATAAAGTACAATTATAATATTCTTTGAAGTTACAATATTCAACAAAGATATGATGATAGTTTTGGGCATAAAGCAAGTAGAAGGATCAGCGGCCTCATTTCAATTCAGATATCTGATACTTTGAGTTGTTGGACAAGCGTGCTTGAGGGGGTTGGGAAGATTAAGGAAAGCATATAATCCTTGGCTCCTGTTTCAGTCAACACTTCAGCAACTATCTTTGAACCTGTTGCTCCAAGGTGCTTCTTCCTAAACGAACCCCTTATAGAGATGCTTAATGTAATGTATGTGGGTGGAGATGCTTAATGTCTCGCGCTGTCTCACGCTTGAAGCGAATTACAGAAGTAGTTTTGTACCGAGAAAGTTAAATTTAGACAAACAAAACTCAATTGATTGTGCGAAAGAAGAGAAATTGAAGTCAAATTTGAGTCATTAGTATTATCTTGGGCGCAATTTATATTTCTATTATTCTCATTTGGTTTTATAATTAATTATTTAAAATTTTGAATTTTATCACTCTTAATTTTTGAAAGGGGATTGAAACGACAAAGCTTACTATGAGTAATATTATATAACTAAATTCAAATTTATGTGTTAAAAAATATTTTATTTTTTTATATTTGATAACATGTGAAAAAGGAGATTCAAACTACAAAGCTTATTCAAATTTCTGCGTTAAAAAATATTTTATTTATTTATATTTTATAAAATATAAAAAAAGAGATTGATACGACAGTTTATTAGGAGTAAGTGAATTTTTTATCAAGTAATTTGAATTTTGTGTTATTTAAATTATGATTTTGAATCCATAAATGGATTCAATGCCCTCAAAAACTCCTAGGCACCTATAATCTAAGAGTTCCATCTAAATCTTGTTGAACAAACTCAAACTCGTAGGAAATGGGTGGAATCATTGCATATTTAATCTATTCGTTAATTTATTACATTTCATAAATTCAATTTATTATTAATATTAATTATCCAAATTTTAAAAGTAAAAAAATCATAAATCTATAAAAAATAAAACATACTTTAAATTAATATAATGTATTTATTATAAATTAATAAGAAACAAGATACTTTATATTAATATAATTAAAAAACATTATAAGTTGATAAAAAATAGAAGATACTTTAAATAAATTATAAGTTAATAAAAACTAGAAGATACTTAATTTAAAGAAAATTGAGGCGGGATATCATTTTACTTTTGTATGATAAATTAATTATTCTTCACATTTCATAAATTAATATTTAGAGATCAACATTATAATAAATTTTAGTTTCATTTTATATTCAATTTTATAATCAAATTATTTTTTAGTAGAAACAAAAAAAAATTATAATACATTTGAGAGTATCTAAATATTAAAATGATATTTAAAAAAAAGAAATGAAAAATTTCCATCAAAATTGATATAATATTTATGTAGAGAAAAATTATAATAAATTTATTAATTTCATTTTATATTCAATTTTATTATTATTTTTTATTTTTTTATAAAGACTAAAAATTATAATATATTTGATATTTTCATTTTTCTTATATTTAAACATTAAAATGACATTTAAAAAAACAAAATTATAGTAATAAGAAATGACAAGTTTCCTCAACAAAATTAGGTTTAATTTCTTCTTCACATATATACATATATGTTAATTTGGATAGATTAACAAGTGTGTGATAGATATCATGGATCTAATTTTTAAACTTTAGTTATTTTAAGGTAATAATAAGAAAATTTCAAGAAATTAAAACAATTTATTTATTTTTAAAGTTATATTTGCAACATTAATTTTTAAAGAAAGTATGATACATATCTTCAAGCATTGTTAAATGACCTTTCTATAATGTGATTTAGAGGATCATTGTAAAGGCCTTAGCTAATGGCTTAGGAATTAATTGGCTTTCTCCGAAGGTTAAGAATTATAGTGATACCTAATCTTGGGAAAAAATTTCACATGTTGGAGCCTAGAAAAAACTAAAGATGTTTGTACAATTAGTTATCGAGGAAATGTATGAGGCACCAAGTTGGGATTTTTTATGGGAGAACTGTTTTTTCTAATGTTTATAAAGTGATTCATGTTTCCATTAATATACAAGAAAAACATGAACGTTACAAAAAAAGTATTGAGAGGACACCACAAGCTATCATGAGAAGGCACAAAGTCTATCCAATCAAAATTGGCCATGGAGGGCAAACAAAATTAAAGTCATAAAGCCCAAGGTAAAAAACAATAAACACATAAACAAACAAGCTATCAAACCAGAGTAAACAAACTGATCAAGATGTTGTAGGAATCAAACTCATGCCAAGAGGAATATCTTTGTCCTCCATATTAAGTCTCCATCTTTTAGTGGTTCTTAAGATCAACCACTATGGGCTTCTATTCGTCGTTTCCCAACTTGGATTATTTGGATTGGATTCTTGGAAATGGGAAAAGGAACAATACCGAAACTTATTGGTCCATTGGACCTTTGGGGTTCTTTATTAGGGATAATGCCTTTCCCTTCCTTGATGTTCTCTTACAATGCACCCTGATCTATGTCGTTATTATTGGTCAATTGAAGCTTGAGAGTGTGTAGAGTAGGTAGTAGAGTGCCCTTTAGGTGGTACCTTGATCATGGTGCACAGTGCACTAGTCTAGTAGTCCATAAGCTCATGTAGGTGGGTTAATTCCACATTTGTGACCTTCCATGTCTACATTTAGATCTAAAATAGTAGATGGGCACATAATGGAGACTCCTCTTATTATGAAAAATAAATTTTTATGAGAGTTGGTAATTAGAGATTAATTTCTTATATTTATCCAAAGATGATATATCAATTCTCATGAAGTGATATGCTATGTGAAAATATACACCCCAAGGGAGAGAATCTCCCAAATGGGAAACCTTCCAGAAGATATTGGATGGGAGCAATGAGCGAAAAAAGTTAGAATCTCATGCCTGGGTTGATTGGGCATAATTACAAAATTAGAACAGGTTTTTTAAGGTTTCGTTCTTGTAACGTAGTGTGACTTTAGAGTGAGAAATTCCTAGGTATTTCAATAAATTATGTAGGGTAGGTGTTGATGCCATTTCCCTAACTAGAAAAAGAGTAAATCTGTAAAGGTAATCCATATGACGAATAGTAAGTGATCTCTTAATTTTTGAAAGAGGTGATCCTTCTCTAAGTCTTTAAAGAGTTGAGAGCTCATGTAGCTGGGATAATTCCATCTTTGTGACCTTCCATATTTGCATCTAGATCTACAATAGTAGATGGGCACATAGTAGAGACTCCTCTTATTGGGTAAAATCAATGTTTTGATGAGAGTTGATAATTAGAAACTTAATTTCTTATTATCCAAATATGATATAATATATCAATTCTCGTCAAGTGATATATTGTGTGAAGATCTACATCCTAAGGGAGAGAATATCCCAAAAGGGAAACCTTCTAGGAGATATTGGATGGGAGCAATGAGTGAACAAATTAAAATTCCATGCCTAGGTTGATTGGGAATAATTACAAAATTAGAACAAGTGTTTTAAGGTTTTGCTCTTGCAACATAGTGTGCCTTTAGGGTTAGAAATTCCTAGGTATTTCAAGAAATTCCATAGGGGTAGGTGTTGATTCCATTTACCTAACTAGAAAAGGAGTGAATGTTATAACCAAATTTGTCATTTATCCGTCTCTGACGACACTTACATGTTTTGGTCGTATGACGACACTTGCGTGATGACACTTCATGAGGTTATTGTGAGTCACACAAAAGCACATTAGGGATGGAAGAGCCATATTTGGGACCCCAGTAGGATGGACTTACCTCATTCATGGTCCATTTGATAGTTAGGGAGCTTATGAGCAAATTTGGAGACCAAAACTTCTCCTGAAAAACCCTAAAAATGATAGTTTTGCACCATTTTTCCACCCACACGCAAGTTGCATATGACTGGAAAACTTCTTTCCTTGTTAATCCTAGCATGAAGGTCTTGCTCAAAAAATAATTGAGAACAACCAAAGGTTCTATTGCATATACCAGTCCTCCTGTTCTAAAATAACTTCCAAATATTTAAAATCTTATTTTGGAAGGATAAGAATTTTGTCCCATATTCATAATGATCTCATGAAGCACTATAGAAGGCTACAAACAATAGCTGCAACTGTATTCAATGATACCATCTAGATAAAGATCTGAAATAGGAATTTTCACTTCCTTTGAAGTGGAAATTGTGCAATATATTTATGGGAGGAAAGCGAACGCCTGCAAATTGTAAGGAAATATGAATGGAGGTGATCCTATGAGTCACATATTGGAAGTGAGCTTGCGCACCAAACTCTTTCATATATGTGTTGCACATATATGAAAGCTTCCATATATGTGTTGTGCATATACGGAAGCTTCCGTATATGCAAGATTCTGTATATGCGCATATACGAAAGCTTCTGTATATATGCGCATATACGAAAGCTTCTGTATATGCGCAACACATATATAGAATCTTTTGTATATACGCATATAAGAAAGCTTCCGTATATGAAAGATTCTGTATATGCACATATACGAAAGATTCTGTATATATGCGCATAACCGGAAACTTCCGTATATGCGCAACGCATATACGGAAGCTTCTATATATGCGCAATGCATATACAAAAGCTTTTGTAAATACATAATTATTTTCGTATATGCGCAAGGCATATATGGAAGTTGTTGCGCATATACAGAAGTTGCGCATATATGGAAGCTTCCGCATATGCGCAGCTTCCATATATGTGTTGCGCATATACAGAAGCTTCCGTATATGCACAACAGCTTATGCCTTACGCATATACGGAAGCTGCGCATATACAAAACCAACTGCGTATATACAGAAGCTTTCGTATATGCGCAACGCATATACGAAAGCTTCTATATATATGCATTTGCTTCCGTATATCTGCAGCTTCCGTATATGCGCAAGGCATAAGTTGTTGCGCATATACGGAAGCTTCTGTATATGCGCAACAACTTTCATATATACACAGCTCCGAATATACGGAAGATTCCGTATATATGCTTCTGTATATGTGCAGCTTCTGTATTTTCACTGCACATATACGGAAGCTTCCGTATATGCGCAACAGCTCATGCCTTGTGCATATACTAAAGCTGCGGATATACGGAAGCTTCTGTATATGCGCAAGGCTTAAGCTGTTGTGCATATACGGAAGCTTCTGTATATGCGCAACACATATATGAAAGCTGCGCATATACAGAAGCTTCTGTATATGCACAACTTCCGTATATGCCTTGTGCATATACGAAAGCTTCTGTATATGCCTTGTGCATATACGAAAGCTTCTGTATATGCGCAACAACTTCTGTATATGCCTTGCGCATATACGGAAGTTGTGCATATACAAAAGAAACAACATATATACAAAATATTCTGTATATGCATTGCATATATACGTAAGCTTCCGTATATATGCATATATATGGAAGCTTCCGTATATACGCATATATATGGAAGCTTTCGTATATGCGCATATATGGAAGCTTGCATATACAAAAGCTTCTGTATATGCGAATATACAGAAGCTTCTGTATATGCGCATATATAGAAGCTTGCATATATGCGCAACGCATATACAGACATTGGGCATATACGAAAGCTTCCACATATGTGTTGTGCATATATGGAAGCTTCCGTATATGCGCAACAACTTTCGTATATACGCAGTTGCGCATATACGGAAGCTTATGTATATACGGTTCCATATATGCACAAGGCATATACGAAAGCTGTTGCGCATATACGGAAGCAGCTCTGCATATACGGAAAACAGTGCATATACAGAAGCCGCGCATATATGGAAGCTTCTGTATATGCGCAAGGCATATACGGAAGTTGTTGCGCATATACGAAAGCAGCTCCGCATATGCGGAAGATAGCGCATATGCGGAAGCTACGCATATACGGAAGCCAACGCATATACGGAAGCTTTCGTATATGCGTTGCGCATATATGAAAGCTTCTATATATGCGCTGCGTATATATGAAAGCTTCCGTATATGCGCAACAGCTTATGCCTTGCGCATATACGGAAGCTGCGGATACAAGGAAGCAGCTGCATATATACGGAAGCTTTTGTATATGCGATGCGCATATACTAAAGCTTTTGTATATACGCAGTTGGTTCAGTATATGCGCAACTTTCGTATATGCACAAGGCATAAGTTGTTGTGCATATATGGAAGCTTCTGTATATGCGCAATGCATATACGGAAGCTGCGCATATACGGAAGCTTCCGTATATGTGCAACTTCCGTATATGCCTTGTGCATATATGAAAGCTTCTGTATATGCACAACAACTTCCGTATATGCCTTGGGCATATACGGAAGCTGTGCATATACGAAAGCTGCACATATACGAAAGCAACTGTGTATATACAAAAGCTTCCGTATATGCGTTGCTCATATACGGAAGCTTCCGTATATATTCGCATATATATATGGAAGCTTCCATATATGCGTTGTGCATATACGGAAGCTTGCATATACGGAAGATTCTGCATATGCGGATATACAGAAGCTTCGGTATATGCACATATACAGAAGCTTGCATATATGGAAGCTTCCGTATATGCGCAGCGCATATACGGACGCTGGGCATATACGAAAGCTTCCATATATGTGTTGTGCATATACGGAAGCTTCCGTATATGCACAGCTTCAGAGAGAAAATCGCATACATTTAGAGGTTGAGATCCAGATCTTGATTAGCTACAAGTCATTAATGATTAGTAAGTTGCATCTAGCCCATGATTATCAAATTAACACTAAATCGAAAAAATATTGGTCCACATGGAGGGTACAAGATAATAAGTGTCCCATGTCTCCTAGTACCATGGATTTTAGGGGTAAACCATAGTGTTGCAGTAGGGGATATTAGTAGCTCCTAGAGAATATTGGTCTGAGACTTGGGGTATTTCAATGCAAAGTGATGATATTAAGTGTTGGTTGCAAGTCATCAATGATTATTAATTTGCTTCTGGCCACCTTCTGGCCCATAATCGGAATGGAGTATGGAGTATAATTTTTTCTTGTAACCAGATCACATCAGTACACTAAGGAATTAGGAGTCGTACAAAATTAGATAATAAGATACAAGCTAATTTATATTTAGAAGACCTATTTACATGTTTAGTTATATCTAGAAGACCTATTTACAAAACTCCTTTTCCGATTGAAAGTAGTGTTATTGCTTGTACTGGCAACCAAAACATCTTTCCTTTATTGTTTCTTCTTTCCAAATGTTTTATCGTGACTTGCTAGCAACACATTGAATTTGTCAAAAATTATATCGTCCAATTTATACCAAAAATGCATTTTAGACGCCAATCTGATGCTTAGAGTTGGCTGAGGTAGTATTCTAATGGAGTGTTGATATAGTTGGTGGAAATATGATCTAGTCGGTGCATGGTCATATTTTAGAATTGAGGTTTCACATGTGTATGTTATTGCTTAGTTCATATTTCTGAATATGTGTGACATCTTTTGAGGACTATGGTTATCCTCATTGTATCTTTTGGATAACAAACTTAGCTGAATCATTCCAGATGTTTTCAGAAATCTCAAGTATCTAAGCGTTGTGCATTTAGGATGGATATTTTCTCAAATTCTCAAGGCTATTAGCAGGGATTTTCTCTTGTATTGGTGAATATATTAATGGGCATGGGCTGAATAGCACTTACACTGTACATTTTTTTTGCCATAAATTATGTGCAACTCAAAATCATAGTTTCACTATGAATTGCTTATGGTTATTCTATAAGTTTTCGGTTCTTTGAAGTGGTCCATGGTGTCAAAGAAAACTTGATAGGGATAATCCATCGCAACTGTAAATATCTATTTCATCATATTCTGGTAAAAAATTAACTGAAAAGGTGTATTTTATATGTCAAGCAATTAAATTTATAAAGGATAAAAAAATTAAAGTCGTTGAAATAATGTGGATTGTTACAATAATAATGTAATTTTTAGTTAATATTATTTTTGTTGTTTTGAAGAAGTGCATTCTATAGTCTAGTAATGGGATGCGTAACTCCTTTCGTGCTCATCCTAAGTATCTTTTTTTTTAAAATAATAAAATATAAAAAAATAACATGCATATATATAAAACTACACAAATTAAATAAATTAAAATGCTTCCTCAACATTTGCACTCTAAAAAGGGGTTTGTACTTGGAGCGATTTGATCCCTCTTGACACTTGGTAAATCCCGTTTTAAAATGAATCTATACGGGTAATAGTTATTGTTTGAGTTTTTCTAATTAATTTTAGATATCATAATTATATGTTTTTTATTTCTTAAAAATTGATATATAAAAGTAAATTTTATTTTTCCATATATATATATTTTAAGCTAATATCCATAAGCCAATAATTATTCATTCGAATAAATATTCTATATATCTATTTATTCATAAAATATTATATTTTTAAAAATATATATATATTTAATACTTTCCAATTATTGATAAGGCAATGGCCTCTCATTTTGTTTTGTATATAATTACTTTTAAATTATGACAATTGTATCATAAATTTAAATAACATTAGTTAATTGGGTACTAAAAAAATGCAAAATACTAATATGATAAGTTATAAAAGTATCCATAATTTAAAAATGTGATGCAAAATCTATTATCATGTTTATATTATGTTTATATTGATATGAAAAAGAATTGCAAAGCAAAATTTATCATCAATTTTAATTAACATATATGAATGAAGCCCAAAGAGTTTGGGATTGATGTTTATGAGTGATGGTTGTCACAAAGGTTTTTAATTTGATAGCTTAGGGTAGTAATGAAACATCCAGAAGTAAGGATTGTACATATGACATAACATAATCTCTCTCTCTCTCTATGTAAGACTGTCAAATCTCCCCATATATTTGTGGAAAAAGGAAATTCTTTAGAAAATAAAAATATTCATTTGATAGATTTATTAACAAATTCCTTTCATGTATTTATTAAGTCAAACCAAACCTAAATAGACTATCATTTTTCCATGCACTAGATTATGTATAGAGTTAGATTTGAATAAAGGCTTACCAAAAACATTTATTTTAAACTATGAAGACTTTAAATGGATCCAATACATGTCCAATAATTGGTCACAAGAATATAGCCTTCAAGTGCAAACTCTATATGGAGACATGTCATTTGAAGGAGTCTTACCCAAAGGAAATGGTTTTTGTGGGGCAAAAAGAAGTAAGAAAAGCAAGCTGATATGATGGAATGACTAGACAAAAAACCTGTAATGGGATACACTAAATAAATATGTAGAGGCACTTGAGCATTTAGCTTTAGTAAACAAACTTATCACACCCACACCCTTTTCGGGATGTGAGGTTGATACAAATATAGTAATGAAATGACTAGGGGTCACCCTGCGTATATATGGAATCTTCTATATGTGCGCAATTGCGTATATACGAAAGTTGTTGCGCATATATGAAAATTTCTATATATGCACAACTTTCGTATATTTGCTACGCATTTACGAAAGCTTCCATATATGCGCAACAATTCTGTATATGCCTTGCGCATATACAGAAGTTGCGCATATACGGAAGTAGTTGCATATATACGGAAGCTTCTGTATATGCACAACGCATATATGGAAGCTTCCGTATATACACATTTTCTTTCGTATATGCGCAAGGCATATACGAAAGTTGTTGCACATATACGGAAGCTGCGCATATATGGAAGCTTCCGTATATGCGCAACTTCCTTATATGCGTTGCGCATATACAGAAGCTTCTACATATGCGTAGATTCCGTATATGTCTTGCACATATACGAAAGCTTATGTATATGTGCAACAACTTCTGTATATGCGCAGCTTCCGTATATGCCTTGTGCATATACGGAAGCTTCCGTATATATGCAACAACTACGTATATACGGAAGCTGTTGCGCATATACGGAAGCTTCCGTATATGCCTTGTGCATATATATGCCTTGTGCATATACGGAAGCTTCCGTATATAAGCAACAACTGCGTATATATGGAAGCTATTGCACATATACTAAAGCTTCCATATATGCGCACCTTCCGTATATTCCTTGTGCATATATGGAAGCTTCCGTATATACGCAATTGTTGTGCATATACGGAAGCTGCGCATATACGGAAGCCTCCGTATATGAGCATATACAAAAGCTTTCGTATATGCGCATATACAAAAGCTTCTGTATATATGCGCATATATGAAAGCTTTTATGTATATGTGTACACAACTGCTTTCGTATATGCGCAAGTCATATACAGAAGCTGTTGCGCATATAAGGAAGCTTCCGTAAATGTGCAGTGCATATACGGTAGTTGCGCATATACGAAAGTTTCCATATATGCACAACAACTTTCGTATATACACAGCTGTGCATATACGGAAGCTTATGTATATACGCATCTTCTGTATATGCGCAACAACTTTCGTATATGCCTTGTGCATATACGAAAGCAGTTGTACATATACGGAAGCTTTCATATATACGTAGTTGCTTCCATATATGTACAGCGTCCGTATATGCGCAACTTACGTATATGCGCAAGGCATATATGGAATTTGTTGCGCATATACGATAGCTTTCGTAAATGCGCAACGCATATACGGAAGCTGCGCATATACGAAAGTTTCCATATATGCACAAACAACTTTTGTATATACGCAGCTTCCGTATATACGAGCTGCGCATATACGAAAGCTTCTATATATACGCAAGTTCCATATATGCGCAAGGCATATATGGAAGCTGTTGCACACAACTATGCATATACGGAAGCTAGCTCCACATCACTTCCAATCCAGGACAATATCTCCAAGACATATAGTTACAGTCTACCATCGGTCCAGTTGTATTCCAATGGAAAATAAGTCCCACTATTTCCAATCTATGACATACATCTCCAGGACAGATAGACTCAATAAAACACTAATCTACCATCGGTCCAACTGCATCCAATGGAATGTGGATTCCACATCACTTCCAATCCAGGACAAGCAACTTCTAGGACATATAGACTAGTAACAACCGAGTACATCTGCTTGGGCATAGGATCAGCAAGGGCACACCAACCATACAAAAATACCACTAGATCGCATTCTCTCACACATACCAAGGGAAACAAATCAAATTCCCAATTTCCAAATAGCAATGCACATGAGTGAGTGAACCAAGAACAACGAGAATGAAGCCAAGAACCAAGAAGCAAAAATCAAGAGAACAAATGAATCACACACCAATAAATTTGAATTCCTCATGGATAAATCGAGCTGGGGGAGAGAGAGATTCACAAGAGGAGTTACTTTCCCAGAATAGAAAACCAATAAGGAGGAGTTACAACATTCATGAGGGGAAACACCAAGTGGCACTCAAGTGAGCGCACAAAGACAAAAGAAAGTCTACTATAGGATATAATTTCACTCTTGTTGGTGGATTTATAAGATGGACATCTAAGTTGCAGCTAGTGGTGGCCTTATCAACCACTGAAGCAAAATATGTGGTAAAAACTGAGCTAGTAAAGAGGCAATATAGCTAGAGTGATTGATGGATGACTTCAAGATGATGTAGGGATAACATGGAAATGTTACAACCTTAAGTGGATAAGTGAAGTGTTAATGTGTTACAAATTATAAGAGAAGTCAAGTATTGGAAGATGCTAAAGCAAGTGAAACACAAAGGGTAGTCACTATTAGTCAACCACTATAACTACATACTCAAACAAATCTACATACTCAAACAAATAAAACAATATATTTAAATTAATGGACTGGAAAATAGAATCTGAATGTACTAATTTATATGGAGAAGAAACCTCAGATAATGGTCTTACTTTTGAATGTGAAGATGAATTTGCTGTAAATTATTTGTATTTTTTTGTTGTTTTCACATGATATTTATTATTTTTATATTTAGGATAATAATGTTGTTTTTATAAAATGTTTATTTTCTAAGAGTATCCATTAAATTTGCAATAGGATAAAAATATAATCTTATTAATTACTTATTTTGAAAAAAATGAATCTTAAGAATGATTGAACTATGAGAACTATGGAATACATTTATTTTGTTGATTGAGGCTATACATGAATACCTATTGAAATATGTAATAGAAGTACATACACCCATGGTAAAATATCTCACATTAATTTCTCTTATGGAATCACTGCATGTGTGAAGTGTTAAAATATATACTAGGCATGTCTTATGTCTTTATAAAGGGATTGTATTTTGGATCCCTCATAATAATCTGACATTAGAACAGAAAGAATGTTCGAATTTAAATTGAAAGTGTAATATTGATGTTCTATTTTTTTTACTTTTGTGGTGCAAATACCTAGCACTCTAGCAAGGAAAGCTAACCATATGGGCACTGAAGTTACCCTCCTCAAATGTGATTGTTGTTCAGAGAACACAAACCTTCATGGCAGAAGATCCACATGGTTTTCTTGGTCTGAATGAGATTGGCCGGAGGCTAAGCCTCTCCATTATGGTGTTTACATAGGCTATAAATCTCTCTCGGATGTTCATGGGACAATTTTCACTGGATTGAATATGTTACTGTTGGGCAGTTTTGGGTGGGGATGCTCACTTCTTTTGAAATACCTAGATTTTTTTACTCTTGGATTCTTCAAGAAGACAGGTTACATCGGGAAGAGATAAAGAGCGCTACATTCAAGATGACATTTTTAAGATGTGGCTACAATGATGAGAGTTGTCTTTAACAACAAAAGTCAAAACCAGATATGAAGATGGTGACTAGAATCTTAGGGCTTGAATTCAGTTATGTAATGACTCCAATCACTCTTGTGTCGTGTGCTCTTGTTCTGATTGATCAACATCATAGTTTTCCAAAGAGAGGGGTTTTTCCTCATGGCATTGTGTTTCATCCAACATATTTTCAGGAATGCTTGGAGAAAAGGGGCATATTATTTGAAGTCCTTAGCAAATGCACAATCTCATAGTAATAGTGTACACAAACAACTATGTTGATTCTATTAAATGGATGGCCATGTTCTTGTCTTTTTTCATTGCTAAATAAAACTTCTTTAAGAATAAAGATGAATCTTTTTGCTCAATGAAACTTACAACAATAACTCTTAAATCTAAATCTTTGTGCTCAATGAAACTTAAAACAATAATAGTGGTCCCAATATGGTTTCTTCAAGGTGTAGCTTTGAAAGACTCCATGGATTCTGTTTACTCTTCCCTGAATAGATGCGACTCTAGAAAAACTAAAAGCCAATTTTGCTTGATATCTTTCAATGCCCTTAGCTTTCCCTTTTGCAAGTCACTTAACCCCAAACCCTATGTCTTCTAAAGAGAAAACTTCTTCCTTTGTAGAAAGGGTTTGAATTTTGTCAATGACATCAAGGGACTTGTAAAAAATTTCAAGGTAGGAATTCCATTTTAAGTGTTCCATTTGCACCGTTTTCACATTGTAGCGATCATCTCAGGTATGAACAACACCTTTAATATTTTGTCGTTATTTTTTCATCCGTTAGATTTTAATTATTTAATGATGACGAGCTTAGTCTTTGTTCTTTCTCGTGCTCTTAAAACCATGAGAATATGTTACCGAGTTACGATTTATCACTTTTCCGGGCTCGTTAAACTCCTACAAAAAAGGAACCCCTCGGAGTCTATCTTTAAGCTCTTTTCAGGCTCTCGAAATACAAAAAGATTGCCAAGAGAACTTGTCGCATTCACGCTTGTTAAAGAATTTGAATGGTCGTCTTCCTGGTGATAGTTTACCCCTTTTTCGGACCAAGGGGCACTACTTACGAAAAAGGTATACTCCAGCCAATCATGACTGGAAGAGTCCTCTCCCGCGTTGGTTTACCCTTTTTTCGGGCGATGAGGCTAACTTTACGAAAAAGGACCATTGGAGTCTTCTTTAGTTCTTTGTAGACTCTCTAAACATGAAATGACGACTGATTTTTCCTTCTATGGACTCGTTAAACTCTAACATTGAAGGGCCCATCGTGGGACAAACCCCTCCTCTCCCAGGTTCAGAAAATATTTGGGACTGGTCTCATCTATGAGATGAGCTATACCGAGCATCTGGTTACCCTCATCAAGATCGTTAAAAACACATGAGGCACTCACCATTCATGATGGGGAAAGGAAATCTTTTATGTTACACTCTTTATCTGTGGCAGTACCTAGTCGTTCTTGAACATGGCACTCATTTGCATTTGCATATTGTACTTGGATCATCCATTTGCACTCGAGTTTTTCTTACTTCCTGAGTCTTGTTACTCCTTTGGGTCATCCAAAGAATACTTCCATCATCATTTTCATTAGGATTCGGTGTCATACTCGTCATGTCAATGCTGCCAAGTCATGCCAGGCCCATGTTCAAGAATATTTTCACCACTCGTTTTCTGCAGTCAGTATGCCTTCCATCATGTCGCTCTATTCTGAGACAGTCTTGTATGTTACTGTACCATCCGATCTACTCCAAACATCTATTGTCGTGTTTCATGTCAATGATGGGGGATTCATCATGGCCCTCCTTCGATGGATTCATCCTTGTCAACTTCAAATCATCATCTGAGGATTGAATCTAGAAACCAATCGAGTACCTTGGGCCTGCATGCCTCAATGGCAGGTTACCTCACTTTTGACATGAGTTTACATAATTGACTCTTGATTGAAAGATTTCGTTAAGCGTTCGACTTCAACTCATTTATTCACGCTTGACGATATGTACTATGATACCTTGGGAATCATTGACATCAATGGTGATTTCCCTCGCGCTTGATAACGGTATACATCAATGACCGGTAATCAAGTGGTTTCTACCATGTTCGACATCAAGACATTTGTAATCACATGGATAGATTTGTATCATTGCGGGTTCGGCTTGAAGACCCTGGGGAGTCATGTTTTACCCAGGTTGCGATGGAAATTGTTTTGAGTCATATTACACGGATTCACATTTGTATTGGTCGTGGTTGTGTTATCATCTCATCATGGATCTACGCTTGTGTCTAGTAGCCATGATTGTGTTCAGTCGATCATTACTACCATGGATCTGCAATGTATTGGTTGGCAACCATGTTGTGAGTCATATGAGACTATGTACTCAGAGTCAGTTGTACTGCAGCAGTGTCCTTCGTCCGACGAGCCATTTCCATTCCTTCTGTCAAAGCATTTCACCTGTCCACTTTTCAAACACCTTCATGCTTTGGGGGGCATTCTGTTACACCTAAAAGCTTACCATCATGAGACTCAGTGTAAAAATCC
Source organism: Larix kaempferi (assembly GCA_027924585.1). Lineage (NCBI taxonomy): Eukaryota > Viridiplantae > Streptophyta > Pinopsida > Pinales > Pinaceae > Larix > Larix kaempferi. The sequence continues at coordinate 1,933,191 of BSBM01000797.1, read as the reverse complement.
CTAAAGTTTCCTTGACTAAGTCATTAACTTGGAAGAGATGCAAACCCTTTTATACTAGGTTTTGAGAGGTCATCGCAGGTTGTCCTCATGCAACCTGCGACATCGCGGGTTGTCCTCTTACAGACTGCGACGATATCAGTTAATGGACTAAAATAGCTTCTTCGAGCTCATTCTCGAAGCTAGCTAATGTGTATCCCTATCCCTACCCTTTGGGGAAGCTAGCATCCGGTTCCTAACCTCTTGGAAGGATCCCCTATCTCTCTCCTACCATATCTCAACCTACCCTATCCACTTAGTCCTATATAAGTGAAGCTCACTCCCATTCCAAAGGGAGGAAGTCTATAGTATCTATACGCTGGTGAAATTAGCTTAGGAGAGATCTCTACTCATCCTTGAGAGATCCATCATCCCTTTGGAGGCTTTGGCATTGGCTTGATCGGAGAAGGATTGCTACGTTAAGTCATTGGTTGTAATCTCTTCATCCTATGTATTTCCCTTTTAATACAGTAATATAAGTGCTTTCCACCAAATCTCATTGTGTTAATGATATCTTGTGTAGTTTGCTTACTTAACTGCTTACTTAGATCTATTATTGTGTAGGTGCATTTTAGTACTTGCTTTGTTGTGTTGTCTTGATAGGTTTTGCAGCTCATATCTGAAGACCATCAAGCTTGGAGCAGCATTCAAGGAGAAAGGATCAATGATTCATAAGGTAAAAGCATCTAGTTCCCTGATCTCTAATTAGATCTAGGAGAGTTATTTATGTTCTGTTTTTATTTGTTCTAGACTCACGTTGAGCTAGGGAGATCAGGCCTCGAGTCCGTTCTTGGTAGATTGTCCATCAAACAGTTGGAAAGATGGTAAGTCTAGGCACATGGTTTCCTAACACACAAAGGAGACAGAACCCTTAGTACACCCCTCAAAACGTGCCATTTGTCCAACATAAAAATAGTGGTAGTTATGCACGCGAGTTGCCCTTCTCACATTTAAAGGAAAGATAAATATATTTTATTTAAAATGTATTCTAAAATTATACTTTGTCATTGATGGTGCGCCTGCCATGCATCCTAATATATGTATACACAATCATCATTCAATAGCATATGCCCATGCATCCTAATATATGTATACACAATCATCATTCAATAGCATATGCCCATGCATCCTAATATATGTATACACAATCATCATTCAATAGCATATATATATGTATATACGATAGAATATACACATTAATAATTTATATGATCATACTTTGATTCCTTTTAGGAAGAGGGTATGGATCTATATATATATATTATCTTTAATGGCATTCAAATCTATGATCAATTCATAAAACTCATCCTAACATAATTATATTATTTTACATAAAACTCCTCTTACATATTCATAAAACTCATCCTAACATAATTATATTATTTTACATAAAACTCCTCTTAACATAATAATATTATCTTTAGGATTTACGATGCCTTATTTATATATAAATATGTACGACATTTTCTCTATGTATAATTTCCATGCCTTATATATATATGTTCAACTCCTATTATAACCATATACATTATCTCACCTTAACCCAATTTTAAAATTTCTAAAGTAACTTAAATAAGATTAGTACCTTACCAAATATAATATTTTGTAGGAAAATGTATATAAATCATTTCTCCTACAAAGGTATGACGAGTACATAGTTATGTGTACTGTTTACACTTTTCTATAGTACTTAAAGGGGATGTTCTCCTCATATATAATCATAAATAATAATATTTTCTTTTAATCTATAGGGATTATTACTTCTTTAAACATTTGTTCCTAATCGCATGTTTGAACAAATGTAGGTAAATGGTTATGCCATCCTCACTTTACTTTGGAGGCTAAATACGAGTTATGTTAAATACGTGCAAGACAATCCCTTGAGATAGGTTGGTCTTAAGTTAGTATCCTAGTACAAGGGTAGTTCATGGTTCTTTCGCAGCCAAATGGAGACCATCTCGTCCATATATGAGGCCATGCTTAGGTGATCCCTCGGATTTTAGTTTCAAAAAGAAACTATTATCCATTTACTTCCTTTAAGTGTCTATGGCACCTAGGTTCTCATGGCCTCTCTCAAGCGAATTCAGTTGTCGTTGTTTTAGTTATGTCTTCATTTAGTCTTCTCGGTATATAATAACATTTAAGTCTAGGAAAATAAAATAACAATACTTCAAGTCCACTGGTGGGGCATTGGCCTTGAGCTCCTCACCAAGGCCATTTACATAATTTACAATTACATTTACAAAATAATAGTAATAATAATAATAGGGGGTCAAATTGGAGGAATGTTACACAAAGCATCTATCATATATCAAATATATTATTGGTTCATCACCCCTCATCAAAACCTATTTCTATCTCAAATATTTATCTAATATTATATTTTTCAAACATTTATTTATATTTATGTTTTTTTTAAATAATTAATATTATAATAATATGCTTGATTTTATTACATATTTATTTTTTCAATATTATAAATTATATATATTTTTTATGTTGGAAAATAATTAATTAAAAAATTTATATTTTGATGGTAGGTTGAGCAAACAACAAATAGTTAGCGGGTCATCCAAGCTAAAAGATGTCTCACGTGGATGGAATGAACTTATCGAGATAATCATCATTATCAATTACAAAAAATAAATATGAAAACATTCATCCATTTACTTTACAATAATTACTTTTCAATAAATCTAAATTATGATATCATAGAGATATATTTTAACATTATAATTTACCAAAAATAAATATGAAAACATTTTTCAATTTACTTTTCACTAATTCAAAATTTATAATTTCAAACCAATACATTTTTTAAATCAATATGATATATAAATCCTAAATTCATAAATTCATGATTATTGATATAATATATTTTAGCATTTTTTAAATCAATTTGATATATAAATAATATGCTAAAAAAACTCAACATTAATAGATAAATAATTTATACATAGATGATTATAATAGCATATTTTAATATTTTTTAAACCAATTTATATAAATAGGAGGTACATAAATGAAAAAAAAAAAGTGAAGATTAATTATTTACACATAAATCCGATGCAAGCAAAGACTGAAAGAGTAAATAAAACTCAAAATCAAGAGATTAATAGCTGATATTAAATTTAATAAAATGAAAAAAACTAACTCAAAATAAAGAGATTAATAATTAAGTTTAGATTTATTAATTTCTACATTTATTTCAATATAAATATAAATTTATAATAAAACTTCTCCCAACTTTATTTGGTTGCTTGGATTCCGAATTTAAAAGCCAATTTGAAAATAGGAACCAACTGTAATCTCTTAAAGAAATAAGTTTCATCTTAATCTTCTTCAAATTTAAATTGCTTTGATCATAAATTTACAATTTGCCTTTGGAATCTACAATTTATATGAATTTACAAATTAAATGAATTACAGTGTTAACTAAATCAATTAAACTTTTAACTAAAACGTTAATTATTATTAATATCATTTATAGAAGGCAATTTATCATTAGAATTTAATTGTCTATGTCTATTTTAATATTATTGTCATTTCTAATATTTACAAAAAGCAATTTATCATTGAACAATTAAAATCAATTAAACTTTTAACTAAAACGTTAGTTATTAAAATTGCTTATTATTATCATTTCTAAATTTTACACAAGGCAATTGGAATTTAATTGTCCATGTCTATTTTAATATTGACTATGTAATCTGCATACATAGATTCATGGAACATGTAGCAATGAAAGCAGTGTTACCATGGGTTAATGTGTAATCAAACACTATGAGTCTGAACAGAACTACTAAACACTCAACACACGGATAGATTGTAGAAACAGAGAGATTGCAGAATCTGCATCTTTCTTGTCTTTGTTCTTCATATTTGAAGCCATCCTTCAATTGTTGGCGTGGCTGCTCAACTACTCCCTTATGCCACAACAATTTGGGACACTTAGAAGCATTAAGAATATTCAATAACATAAAATATTCTAGACCCACCAACTCTGGTAACATATTGAATTTACAAACATTTAGTTCTTTAATCTTTGTAAGTCGGCCTAACCCTTGTATGCTCTTCAGCTTCTCAATTCCACTAACATTCAATTTCTCCAAGGAAGTCATGCATTCCAAACCTGGCAGCTCTGCTATCTTATGGCATTCACTAACATCTAGTTGTAAAATCTAGCAACCCTGGTATGTTCTTGAGCTTCCCAAGACCACTAACATTCAGCTTCAGCAGGGAAGACAAAATTTCCAAACTGGGCATAGCTCTGATATCTCATGGCATTGGCTGACATCCAGTTCTATAATATATGTCAGTTGTTCCAACCCTTGTATGCTCTTGAGTTTCCCAAGCCCACTAATATTTAGCTTCTCTAAAGAATTCAAATTTTCCAAACCAGGTAGCTTTGATATCTCATGGCATTTGCTAACATCATGTTCTCTAACATGTGTCAGTTGTCCAAACCCTTGTAAGGTCTTCAGCTTCCAAAGACCACTAACATTCAGCTTCGTCAGAAAAAGTCAAATGTTCCACACCTGGTAGCTCTCGTATCTGACGGCATCCATTGACATCTAGGTCTGTAAGCTTCGTGAGCTGCCCCAACCCCGGTATGCTCTGGAGCTTCTCGCAATCCTGAACATATAACCAGTCCAAAGAAATCAAATGTTCCACACCTGGCAGCTCTGGTATCTCACGGCATCCACTAACATCTAGTTCTATAAGCTTTGTGAGCTGCTCCAACCCCGGTATGCTCTGGAGCTTCTCACAATCCTTAACGTACAACCATTTCAAAAAATCAAATGTTTCACACCTGGCAGCTCTGGTATCTCATGACATCCACTATCATTTAGTTTTATATCTTTGTGAGGTGCTCCAACCCCGGTATATTTGGAGGTTCTCGCAATCGTTAACATCTAAGTAATCCAAATAAGTCAAATGTTCCACACCCGGCAGCTCTGGTATGTCATGGCATCCACTGATATCTAGTGCTCGAAGCTTTGTGAGTTGCCCCAAACCCGAAATGCTCTGAAGCTTATCGCAATCCTTTACATATAACCCCTCTAAAGAAGTCAAATGTTCCACACCTGGAAGCTCTGGTATCTGACGACATCCACTGATATCTAGTGCTCGACGCTTTATGAGATGCCCCAACCGTTGTACGCTCTGGCTACATTTACATCTTTGAAGAACCCTATGCCCTGAATATCTATTCTACCATGTCTCTTAGGAACTTATATCTATCTTACCATTTTTCTTCCGGAACTTTTCCTCCACTAAGTTGAGTCCTTTAGGACTTAATACTATGAAATTCCTTGTAGTTAGTTTAGTGTTTTTTAAAACTCCCATAGAATCCGTTTGTTCGCGGCTTATTTGAAATCAAACGATACTTATTTTAGGTAATAACCATTTGAACTTGAAACGAGGTTGGAAGAGCACAAAGGTACATCTTTTAGAATGTAAAATTCTACCTGAAGTTTAGCTGAAACATTACAAATTGCAGCTACAAATGACCATAACAACCTGAATATACACAAGTTGGAGAACTATAAGTAGCTTTATAAAGAAATGCAATTAAATATGAGCTTTTAATGCACTCGATTCTACCAACATTTGGCTTGTTCTGTTTCCTAAAGGTCTGCCTTAGACGCCATTCATATGATGCATTATTTTGAGGAATTATTTGGCGGAGTAACTTGTTTAAGTTGTTGTTAGAAGATCATCCTTCCTTGACTGCTCGCTTGGCAGTTTCCCCTAGTTTTCCAATTCTTCTCCCCATTTTTTCTCCATTCTCTCCCCACATGTTCTTTCATGAGCACTAAACTGACCTGCAAAAAAAATTGTCAACAAAAACTCAAATCAAACGAGACTGCACCATCATCATTTAGTTTGAAGTGAGATCAATCTCCTGGAAGGTGTTATTCCATCCCATTCTCTTACCCTCGGTACCATTACACAGGAATCGAGACTAGGAATAATATGGAGATAACAGTAGCAGGAAAAGAATCACTGTGGTGGGATATGGATAGTTTTCCCCTGCCTCCTTTTGATCCTTACATCCTCACATCCACGGGACTCGCTTTACTCCACAAATTCAACATCATCGATGTTAATGCAAGACATGATGGTTGGAGATCGCTTTGACTCTTACTTCTCTGCTTATGAATTCTTCCATCAGTTTGAGACAGAGCTTTATCAAAGAGTCATTTAACTCTAGAATCTGACTACACCAACTCCCTCCAAGTCAGGATATTCATTTCCCTAGCTTTTCTTACTCTTTTAATTAACCCTTCGGTCCAATATTGAATTTTTCAACTTTGGGTTAAATTCATCTGGAAACACTTCCCTGCTCTGCTATCTTATTCAGTTGCAAGTAGTTGTTCAGCAAATGGCATTCGTCTCTCTTGAATTAGAATTCTCGTAGGGAATTTATATGGCATATGTCACTGGCAAGAGAATTTTGAAAGGGATTCTTGGTGTCCCGTCCGCCTCGGAAATTCAAACAGCTTACAGGAATTTTTCTTGATGTTGAGCATCGCAGATAAAAAAATGTCCACATTGTGTCAGTGTGAGCTATCAGCCCTGGACGCGTTCGAATATTTCATTCAGATTTTATGAGCGATCCGGTGCGAACTCATCTCAGAATCATCTCGTGGAGGGAGCAACACTCTATAGAGGATTGATGCAGGTCTCACCGCAGAAGGGGCGTTTGGTAACAAGGAAAGCCATGCATAAAAGGAACCATTATAGGAATCGGGTTTTTTAAAACAATTTTGGAGGTAAAGTTATATTTCAAATTTTTTAATTTGAATTTGAAAATAACCGTTTTTCCATCCCATCCATAATAATGATCAGTGATGGAATTTGACCAGCAAAATGGCCGTTATGGGGCATTTTGATCGTCATATACGGTTTAAAATTTTAGCGAACAGTCTTTTGTGAAGGGTGATAAAATTTCTAAAACTTATTTTTGAAGGGCAATACAATTTCTAAAGCGTCATTATATTACTACTATTTTTTAAGGACAACAAAATTCCTAAAATAATATTATATTACTAATTTAATAGTAGTATTAATACATTTATGTTATATAAATTATACTTTCTAAATTCCAACTTAGAAAGCATACATTCATTAAATAAATAGAAACAAGCAAGTTGCATTGCTTTTTTAATCTAGATACTTTCTAAATTCCAATTTCCAAATAATACATTTATTAAAAAAAAAAATCTATTAAATTATAATTATTTCCATGCCTTTCCATTTGCAAGTTGCATTGATTTTTCCTAAAAACGGGAAAACTCGTATTTTTTTATTAGTGCAATGGACGTCTACAGTCTACAAATTTCAATGCTCAATGCTCATTGATTATATTAGCATGCTGCAACAAATTTGGGAGTTCGAAGTTGGGAGTTGGAAGGCCTTGGAGACAAAGGTTCAGAGTTATTTGCATTATAGAGGTAATTTTTGCACACTAAGTTTTTGCATGTGTATTTAGTCATTTATTCCATAATTTCAATAATCTATATAGATTTGGACTCGAAGAGTATTGGTAAATTCTCCCATTGAAATTGAAATGAATATCTCTTATATTTCTCTCATGGTTCAATTTCAATGAGGGATGCAAAATTTAAATGAAAGCAAGTACTAAATAAAGGGTTGAGAGACATGAAATCTATGAGCAACATTTGGAATGAAAATTGCCTATGCAGTTTGTAGAATAAACTATACATACAAAAAAAACATATAGAGCTATATTTTGTAGAGTCTTGCATTCATTATTTATAACGATTCGATTTGCAGAGGCTTGCATCTACTTAAAAAACATATAGAGCTATATTTTGTGGAGTCTTGCATTCATTATTTATAACTATTCGATTTGCAGAGCCTTGCATCTACTTAAAAATATGGATTATGTGCCATATATTACAAAGACTCAAGCATCTTTTATAACAATAATGACTAGTGTATAGATATATATAGCTTTCCAGTGGACATATTGATTCAATTCAAATATAATGTAACTCTTACCTCCATTTTATGATAACAATTTTGCAAACAAAAATTATTATGTGTATTTGTTTTGTTTTTATATGCATAATTGTGCAAAAATATAAAACCATTTTTTGTTTATTTACATTTTATTATTTATTTATTTTTGAGTATTATGAAATGCATTCATATTTATTCTTTTTAAGTTATATTTTTATATATAATATTGACTTAGTACATAAATGGTAAATCAAATGATTGTGAATCAAGTTAATAGATAGTAATATATATTAATAATAATTATTTTAATTTTAATATAAAAAGATGAAGGAAAAAATATTTATAAAAAAATCAACAAAATTAAATTATTGAAGGATAATTTTCTTGAGAAAACTTCATTGTTGAAGAGTAAAATTTTAAACAAAACTTTCCAGAACAAATAATATAAAAATCCAAAACGTCAAAGAAAAAAACTGGCCGAAAATTGAGGAAGGAACGTACACCCAAAAAAAACCAAAACCTCCATCCATAGATGGTTATCCCTCATGCCATGGGTGGTCTGACGCTCCATTGCTACATGCACATGCATGCATAGCCATCAACATGTTACAGTAGCGATGCTATTCATTCGGATTGATTGAAGCATGCCATGGAGGGCCATGTGCTTATGGGATGAAGGAGCCGTCCCTGTCTAGCAGAACCGTAGCCTGGCAGAGCCTTTAAGACTATGCCGCAGGCTGAGTAGGGCTCGCCGGATTTGGACTGCCGCAGCCGTATTGGATTGCGATTTGGACTGCACCAAGCGGATTGGATTACGACTCTAGGTGGGGTTTGGACTGCGCCAAGCGGATTAGATTTTGACACTATTGGATAGATATACATTACATATACGCAATCACATATTTCATTTTTCAAGTCCAACCCCAATTTTCAAAAGTTTGACACCATGGGATAGATATACATTACATATACGCAAACACATATTTCATCTTTTAGAGTCCAAACCCCATCTTCCAAATTATTTTGCCAAGGCTGGGCATTATTGAACGCAGGAGTAACCGTTGAGGCCTACAACTGACAGCCGAGGTGAGGAGATCGAATCCCAGCAGGGGCAATCGAGACGGCGATCATGGCAAGGGTAAACCTACGTACTCTATTCAGCCCATCAAGGCTTGTAAATAGGTCTTCCATGGAAGCTGCTTCCATGTATATAAAATCATTGATCTTTCTCTTTGATTGCATCTAGAGAAGCCCAGTATATTCTACAGTGCAGGTGCAGGGGGTGGGCATGGCAACCCTGGGCGCATATCAGACTAGCGTTACATGGGGCGTGTTACTATAACCAGTGTTCACATCTTAAAGTATCCAGCTTAAATTCAATGGCTTGCAAACATTTTACAGCCTACTCAAAGCATAAATCATATATGAATGGATAAATGGATCAATATAATTTGTTCCGTTCAAATACATGTTTGAATTTGAGAATCGTTTTACAGCTTGCTCAAAGCATAAATCATATATGAATGGATAAATGGATCAATATATGAATTTGAGAATCAGACTGGAGAAATAAATAGATTCAAACGAAGCCAAAGCCCATCTCTTATGTCAGCTGAAATTACCCGTTTGGATCTCCGAAGCAGAAAAGCTAATCGGTTTCTTCCGCCCCAGTTTATATCTCTAAAGAATAAGCAGCTCTCCATGATTCCTGAGATGTGTCAAGGAAAACATAGTTCCACAACCCAGCAGCAACACAGAGCCTCCAAACTACAGCCAAGATTTATCCATATCAATCCAAAATCTTAACCCTAAACCCTAAATAAAAAAAACAGCAAGAACCTACCAGTGTATTGCTTTCTGGTTGATGAATGAAACTAAAACTTATTAAACTCACCAGGCCTCCATGAAAGAACGCAGACTGGTTCGGCGACTATAAGCCTGCCTGTACTGAAGAGAAGGCCGCCGCGCTGGCTGTGGAAGAGGAGCTGCTGACGGCGAAGAAGTGTAGTAGTAGTCGTGGTAACCCTGTGGAGGATAATGCCAAGAAGTGGAGGGATGAGCAGCAGAATAAGATTGCCCTCCATGATGAGGAACCCAGGGGTAACCAATCACTGGTGGTGTGTTGTGATCTAAATCATCAAGATAGTTTGCAGGCTTCATAGCTACTGATATTGAAGGCTATTTCAGATCCCAAAAAAGCTTATGCTTCTTCAATACTTATTCTTCAATGTTCTTAATATTTTCTCCAAATTGCACCATTCAACTACACAGCTGAGCTGACTGAGTTTTGTAAGTTTAAACCACCCAAGATTTCACCTGAGCGGGACTGAAAAGTTCAGAATCCCCACTAATGCAGCTAAGTTCTGAATGGGTTGACTGCAGAATCCAGGTCAGGATGGCCCTACTGTAGAATCTGCAGTGCTTTTTCTGTGAAATTGATGAATGAAGAAAACAATGTCTCATTTATTAATATTAATTGGCCGTTACTTTCAAGAGGGCGGGCTAGTAATAACCACATATTGTCGGAGTATATTAATCATGATTCAATGAATTATGATTACACATTTAAAAGTACTTAATACATCCGTTAATATCAATTACATTTAAAAATATTATTGTTGTTAATAATATTATAAACTAAATTTATAATAAAGCCAAGATCTCCACTTAAAATTTAAACGAAGAAAGTTGCAATAGCTAGCTTTTTCAAAATGAGGTGGACAAGGTGGACGAGGAGCACCACCCACCATCCGATCAACGTTGAATGAAATGGCTATGAATTCAAACCTACCTTTCAAGCTCTGTGCTTTAGAGTTTTTAATTATTCCAGAACCAGATTTTGTCGTTTTTTTTCTTATGGTCCGTAGAATGTTCACGTTATACTGTCCACACACGGCACACTTAGCCATAACGGATTGGCTTATTCAAGGCATCGAAGGTTTTGTTTCTAAATTTGGTCAACTTCATTGTCTGTTTATCAACTTCTTTCTTTGTCCATTGGGTTGTGCTTGTCTTATTTTCAAAAGTGACCTGCCCAGGTTTGATCATAATCAAGAAAGTTATGTACCGTTTTCATTTTTCTCCTTGTAATAAGTGTTGCACCTGCCATCCCATGGGCAAGGTGAATCTTATATATACGTACACAATAAGATAGGTTCTCCCTGTAATTAAGCAATTCATTATGTAGAAATCTACCTCTGCTCTAGTTGACTGGAAGAATGGATCATTATGTAACAATCTGCAAATTTGTTTGATGCTTTTCCATAAGTTTTTTTTAGCAGATAGCTTAAAGTTATTTTGCAGTTTTATATGTATTTGTCTTGTGGGAAGATATGTTTTATTTGAATTAATAAGATGCATTTTTTTTTAAAAAAAAAATCAAATCATTTATTATTATTGTATCTAAATGTTTATCTTGGTTAAATAATACCAATTAGCAATGGCTTAAAAGTATCATCCATGACCATCATTTTTGTACTTCAACCCCTAAAAATCTTTATCTCAAAGTTGTGTAAAAACACAATAAAAAGAAACAATTAACACACTTGCAATTATTAGTTAAAGTAACACATAATCTTTATTAAAAATACTAAAATTTCACACGTAAGACAATTAATTATAATTTACATATGTGCCACATGGTTCATGTCCTTTACCATCTAAAGTACATAGCTCTTATTCAAGGCATTTTTCAGTTATTTTAGATTGTCTCATGCCCATAATCCTCACTATATTTATATCTATTTTATATAAGAGAAAACTATAAATAATATGGCGAATAAACTCATATAGTATTTTAAAAATTTCCAAATACTATTAGTGAATACTTTAAATAAACAAAATCAAAACTTATAAATACATGTCTAATGAGTCTTATTCTCTTGAATTTTGATATGTATAAAATAAATCAAATGATATTAAAAACACTACCATAATTATAAATTGGTGTCACTAATATATTATGATATTTTTTCTTGCTACAATTTTTTACCAGAAATATACGACCTAAATATGTCTTTATTACTCATCCAAGTGAAAATCATTGAATCACCCATACACCCGTAGTATTTGGTGAAAAATAAAAATAATAAATATAGAGCTTTTTGCCACTCATGATATTCATCCATGGTTTTGGTGTAATCCAATTTAAAAAAAACTAAACCAAATAAATGAAATAAATACAAGAATGGAGAGACATGAGTGTTAGGAGGACCCCATAAATACTATATATATGCACCTCTCATTTGTAAAATGGCATTCATCTATCCATTGAATGTAGTTTTATAGAATTCTCTTTTATTTAATAAAGAGTTGATTTACTTGTTATTATATTATTCTCTATATTTTGCTACATTTCCTTTCATATTGTCCATTGTGTTTTTCTTTACAATCTAGATGAGTGGTATCAAAGCAAACATATTCAATAAAACACGAGATACATTGAAGTACTGAGGCCGATTTTTGGCTAAGCACTAGTGCATACCAAAGTTTAGTAGAAGGAAAATCCATAAAATCCATGAGACCACATAAGTTTGAGTATGTGGTACCATAAAAGACTAAGTACATGAAGGCTAAGGAGTTGTCTTATACATCCTTTGTGCCCTGTACCTCTAACCCTATGTGCATGTCTTTAAAGGTGTAAACCCTTTTGTATGTATGAATTACAATGGGTAGCATCCTTGGTATATTCAAGAATCTCCCATAACTACTAAAGTTGCCCATGTATATGAGGATTGTGATGTTGTAATGAAGAAATACTACTAAAGTTGCCCATGTATATGAGGATTGTGATGTTGTAATGAAGAAATGTTATGGTTGTTAGAGAAGAGATGCAACTTTTGAGTTAGTTGTTCAACTCTTATGTCATAGAGTCTAAGTTAGTTGTTCTTTTGCTATGTAATAGGTTCTACGCACGACATGTTCTATAATTATCAATCTCCTAATACAATGGAGACATGTTATGCTCATGTATATGTGTTTGTGATGTATATTGATGATCTATATGTTGTTGTGTTTAGTTTACATGTTATTAATTTTGTTAAATAGAATGAATGTGATTAAAAGATAAGTAATAGATTTTGCACCCTTACTAACTCTTTAATGCTTTGTACATTGTTACCATGGAAACTATCAAACACACCTCACCTCAAGTGAGACCTCCTTCTTTCTGGAAGGTTGAATATATGCTAGTGCACTAGACTACATTGGGATTATGTTGGACATGCTATGCGTACCTTGAGTCTATCATAAATATGACAACATGGTTCCATTGTGGGGACCTTAATTGCAAAGTAACAAAGATGTGATGGAGACCGTGAAGACCAAGATTCAAGGTTGGCTAGAAGAAAGAATTCATGAGTTCCCCTATTAAAAATGTACCTATTTGGGATACGGTTTTGCAATATTCGAAGATAAATCTATACCTGTTTCAACTTTTGCATGATATTTATGAGGTGGAATCTTGATAAACTTGCATGAATAGTTAGAAGCATTAATGTGTTGATGTATATGTAACTTCAGAATGTATTTCACCTATGTATATTGTACTCCTATAGAGATGGTATTATTCCTCTATACGGAAGTGTCGTCATTTGTATTGACAAGTGTTGCAAGTGTCGCAACTTGCAAGTGATGGGTTATTAGACCACCAAGTGTGGGGTTGGCCCTGATTAGTATAACCATGGGTTATTAGACTGAGTTAAATAAGTCGGCCCTGCTAGGTTATTAGGCAGGTCAGGTCATGTATAAATAGAGTGCAGGGGGCACTCTATTTGATCATCTCATTATTCACTTCTACACTACTCGGAAAGTGGCGCACTAGTGGAGGAGGAGGTTCAGCTGCTAGGAGAAGACTATTGCGTGTACTTGGGTTGTATCATTTCTCTTTCTATCTATGAGGAAGTTGTGGGGTTTTTCACCTTTATGGTTTTCCCCAGTGAAACTTTGTGTGTCTATTGTCTCATGTGATTGATTGGTGTGATTGATATGCATTTTTATACTTGATATGTTGTACATGTTATTATATCAATAAAGATCCTAGAGTATTTTGAATTAATGCTCAAAATCTAAGATGGGATCAGAGTAACCTTAGAAGAAGACACTATGCAATTGCGAAAACTAGGGTTTCTTGTTTATTGGGTTGCTCTCCATAGATTTTGGAAAATCAATATGATAGATTAACTCTCCTCAGCAAGGTGAATCTTTTTGTCCAATCAGAATTAAATTCTGGGCACTTTTATTTTTGGCCCTAAAAATTAAGGTTTCCACAAAAATAGGAATTTATGAAATATGAGGACATAACTGGAAGCTCCTTGGAAAAATCAAATTTTAGAGCTTTGGATCAAACATTTTGGTTGGGTGAAGCTCCGGGAAACTCAAGCCCTAATTCAGGGTCCTCCCTAGTGAATCCGGGAAGACTAAAAGACATTTCTGAAGGGTGAAAATTTGCAGTTTTCAAATTCTGAGTATACCAGGTTGATCATCTCATCAAGGCGCATCTTTCTATCCTTTCAGAAGTTTGAAATTCAAAGTTCAAATTTTTAGGGTTTCTTTGACAAACCTGAATCCAGGACCAGATCCAGTTTTCAGTAAATCAAGTGGTAAGACCTAAATATTTTCTATTTCCCTTTGAAGTACTCTTTAAAGATGTCTCACCACACCAAGCTTGAGGATAAGCTTGAAGGGGCTGATAACTTCCAAGCATGGAAGTATAGGATTGGGTTAACCCTAGAAGAAAATGAGTTGGACACTTACATAAGTGAAGAGGTCCCTATCCTAGAGGAAGAAGAGGCTAAGGCCTTACACAAAAGGAATTTGGTCAAGGCTAAGAGGATCATTGTTGATTCTAGAAAAGACCATCTCATACCACATGTGTCATCTCTAAGACACCAAAGGAGATGTTTGATTCCCTGACCAAGCTATTCGAAGGGAAGAACATAAATCAGAAGATGACCTTGAGGAATCAATTGAAGAATGTCAAGATCCAGAATGCAAAAACTATGCAATCTTATTTCTCAAGGGTCTCCCAGATACAAGAACAACTTGAAGCTGTGGGAGAAGACATAGAAAATGGAGAAGTGGTAATGACTACTCTTAATGGCCTTCCTAGGTCATGGGATTCCTTCATCCAAGGAATTTGTGCTAGGAAGAAACTTATCACATTCAGTCGGCTGTGGGAAGAATGCTCACAGTAGGAAGCTCAAATTGTAGCTCGAGAAGAGAAGATGGGGAATGAAGACCAAGCTCTCACAGCACACTCCAAAAGTCATGGTGACAAAAAGACTCACCATCATGGCAAGAAAGAAAGACATCACCATCAGAATCATAGGGGTAGTCCCAGAATTCGAAGAAACATGTCCCATGCCCATTGCTATACATGTGATGAAAAGGGACACTATTCCAGAGACTGTCCCAGAAATAAGAAATATGGTTCTCACAAGAAGAATAACATCAAAAGAAGACATCATGCTCATGCTGCAGAGGATGATGAACTTCCCAGGAAGAGGGCTAGAGAAGATAGTGAAGATTCTTCAAGTGATGAAGAATATGTTTTGATTTCTGCTCTCACTGAAACCATTACTCATGGAAGTAATGATTGGATTATAGATAGTGGGGCTTCTAAACACATGACAGGATTCAAGGAATCCTTTATGAACCTATCTGAACATGAATCACCCCACAAGGTGAAACTTGGGGATGACTACCAGTATCCAATAAAAGGGAGTGGTGAAGCCTCCTATAAACTAGACTCTGTAAAGGCTATGAAGATGAAATATGTACTATATGTTCCATGTCTCAAGAAGAATCTACTCTCCATATCTGCATTGGATGCAAAAGGCATGAGGGTTTCATTTGTAGATGGCCAAGTCCTAATGTGGCCAAAGGGTAAGACTATAGATGACGCAGTGGTTATTGGAGAGCAAGAGGGAGGATTATACAAATTTAAGGGCCAACCAGAACAAGCCATGGTCCATGATTCAGTAGAGCCAAGTGAACTTTGGCATAGAAGGCTTGCACACATGCACTATAGGGCATTACCAATTGCAAGCAAAGCAGTGGAAGGTCTTCCTGAATCCAGTCAAAGCATGAAGGCATTTGAAAAGGTTGTGCAAAGGGAAAGAACACAAAGAAGACATTTCCAAGCAGTGAAAGCAAGGAAAAAGGAATCTTGGAAAACATCCACTCTGATGCATGCGGTCCGATTTCATCCAGTTCTCTGAGTGGGTATGTATACTATGTTTCCTTCATTGATGATTTCTCTAGGAAGAATTGGGTTTACTTCTTGAAGAACAAAGATGAATTGTTTGACAAGTTCAAGGAATTCAAAGCCTTGATAGAAAACCAAACTGACATGAAGATCAAGATCTTCAGATCCGACAATGGTGGAGAATTCACTTCAGGCGACTTCAAGAAGCTATGCAGTGATTCAGGGATTAAGAGGGAGTTGACTACTCCTTACAATCGACAACAGAATGGGGTTGCCAAAAGGAAGAATAGAACAATCATGGAAGTAGCTAGGGCAATGCTTCATGACCAAGATCTACCTATGCACTTATGGGCTGAAGCGGCAAGGATAGCTGTATATGTGCAGAACAGAACACCTCATAAGATACTTGACAACAAAACACCAGAAGAAGTGTTCACTGGTAAGAAACCAAAAGCTAGCCATCTCTGAATATTTGGTTGTCCAGTATACTCTCACATCCCAAAAGAAAAGAGGACAAAGTTAGATCCTTCAGGAAAGAAGGGCATATTCGTGGGTTACAGTGAAAGCTCAAAGGCTTACAGAATCTACTTCCCAAGATTCAAGAAGATTGATATCAGTAGGGATGTAACATTTGATGAAATCTCAGCATACATCAAATCAAGGAAAACACTAGTTGAAGATAATGAAGAACCCAGAATATTTAGAACTCAAGACACCACCATGAATGAAGCAGTTCTTGAAGAAGATCGTGAAATGGAAGATCCATAACAACCTGTAGATCCACCCCGTGAGAAGAACTCTCACAAGAGAAAACCAACATGGGCTAGAGAGCTCATTCAAGATGCAAAAAGGTTTGGCATTCCAAAAGAGGAACACAAAGAAAGGAAAAGGACAAGATCACATACCAGCTATGTCGCTTTACTCTGTGACATAATGAACAAAGAACCTTCCAATTATGAAGAAGCAGTAGAAAAGAAAGAATGGAAGGATGCCATGGTCGAGGAATACCAGTTGATCATGAATAATGATGTTTGGGATGTGGTCCCAAGACCAGATGGGAAGTCTGTGGTGACTTCCAAGTGGATCTATAAGATCAAGCATGTTGCAGATGGCAGCATAGAAAAATAATAAGGCAAGGTTTGTAGCTCGTGGCTTTTCCCAGAAAGAAGGGATTGATTATGAAGAGACCTTTTCTCCTATGGCCAGATACACTTCCATTAGATCAGTACTTTCTCTTGCTACAGTGATAAAATGGAAGGTACACTAGATGGATGTCAAGACATCCTTCTTGAATGGTGTAATTGAAGAGGAAGTGTATGTGGAGCAGCCACTCGGGTTTGAGACACATGATTGAGAGTCACATGTGTGCAAACTGAAGAAAGTCCTGTATGGTTTGAAACAGGCACCCAGGACCTGGTATGGCAAGATAGATGGCTTCCTATCCAGTTTGGGCTTTACCAAGAGTAAAGCGGATTCCAACCTTTACTACAAGGTTGAGGAAGGCAATCTAATGATACTACTATTGTATGTGGATGACCTGTTTGTGTTTGTAACAAGTGAGGATAGATTGATTGCCGACACGAAGACGAAGCTTGTTTCCGAGTTTGAGATGAAGGACTTGGGTATGATGCACTACTTTCTTGGCATGGAGGTGTGGCAGAGTGCATATGGAATCTTCCTTGGACAAGGGAAGTATGCAGTAGAGATCCTGAAGAGGTTTGGGATGATGGACTGCAAGGCCATGGCCACACCTATAGCATCGAACTTGAAGCTTCTGTGTGATGCTTCATCTGAGCCGGTTGATAATACGATGTATCGTCAAATGATTGGGTCCTTGATGTACCTGACGAATACAAGACCAGATATCTGCTTTGCGGTGAACACCTTGAGCCAGTACTTGACAGATCTGAGACATGTTCACCTGATAACTGCAAAGCATATTCTGAGGTACCTGAAGGGTACAGTTGACTATGGGCTCAAGTATGAGGCGAATCAAAAGTTTAACCTGGAGCGTTATGTTGATTCGGATTGGACAGGCAGTGCCATTGATCGGAAGAGCACTTCGGGGTTCTACTTCAGCATGGGATCCGGTATGATCTCTTGGTTTAGCAAGAAACAATCCTGTGTGGCACTGAGTACAGTCAAAGTAGAGTATGTCGCAACTTGTTCGGCTAGTTGTGAGGCAGTATGGCTTAGGAAGCTACTATCTGATTTGTTTGATCTCCAGCTAAGTGATACTTGTATATATTGTGACAACCAGAGTTGTGTGAAGTTGTCGGAGAACCCAGTGTTCCATGACAAGTCGAAGCACATTGAGATCAAGTATCCCTATATCAGGGATATGGTGCAGAGACGAGCAGTGAAGCTCCTGTATGTTGCGATGGACAAGAAGATAGTCGATGTGTTGACCAAGCCGCTTCCCAGAGTGAAGTTTGAATACTTTAGAGGGAGACTTGGTGTACTTCAGATCGAGATACCTTCCAAGGGGAAGTGATGAGTCTGGAGACACAGATGCACACGAGCCATTCTCACATAGTGGTAGGTTGGTCCTCCTATGGTGTAGATGTAAGGGCCGGAGTCATTCTCACATAGTGGTAGGTTGGTCCTCCTATGGTGTAGATGTAAGGGCTGGGGCCATTCCGACATGGTGGTAGGTTGGGCCTCCCATGGTCGTTGATGTAAGTGTTGTGCCATTTCGACATGGTGGTAGGTTGGTCCTCCCATGGTCGTTGATGTAAGTGTTGTGCCATTCCGACATGGTGGTAGGTTGGTCCTCCCATGGTCATTGATGTAAGTGCTATGCCATTCCGAAATGGTGGTAGGTTGGTCCTCCCATGGTCGTTGATGTAAGTGATGTGAGCCTTTCCCGTATGGTCAGAGGAAAGTCCTTCCATGCCGGTGAGTGTAAGTGTTGTGTGTGTGCATCTGGGTTGTGCTCCGTGGATGATGACGATGATCTGAAGACGATGATGTGATAGTATGGTACACAGGTTTTGCAGAGGCATATGATCATTCCTGAGATGCTCTTGCAGGTTTTGCAGAGGCAGTGTAATCAGTCCTGGGAGATCTTGTAGGTTTTCCAAAGGCAGTGTAATGAGTCCTGAGGTGTATCTACTTGATGGCTTGCTCCCAGAGATGTTGAAGACCTACATGGAGGCTAGGCCTACATCCGGCATGAAAAAGGGCTGGATCTGTATATGATGAAGACCTACAGGTGGTGGGCCTACATCCAGTATGAAAAATGATTGGCTTTGTAGAAATTCCTATGATGATTAGATTGGATATTGATTGAGATAACAGTAGCAGTGATGATGACGATGATGGTGATTCGATGACGATGATCCAGTGACAATGATCCAGAGAAGAAGACTTGTGCTAGCAGATCCGTGTCAAGAAATACCTTCCTAGTTAAGAGGGAGTGTTGATGTATATGTAACTTCAGAATGTATTTCACCTATGTATATTGTACTCCTATAGAGATGGTATTATTCCTCTATACGGAAGTGTTGTCATTTGTATTGACAAGTGTCGCAACTTGCAAGTGATGGGTTATTAGACCACCAAGTGTGGGGTCGGCCCTGATTAGTATAACCATGGGTTATTAGACTGAGTTAGACAAGTCGGCCGTGCTAGGTTATTAGGAAGGTCAGGTCATGTATAAATAGAGTGCGGGAGGCACTCTATTTGATCATCTCATTATTCACTTCTACACTACTCGAAAAGTGGCACACTAGTGGAGGAGGAGGTTCAGCTGCCAGGAGAAGACTATCTCTTGTACTTGGGTTGTATCATTGCTCTTTCTATCTCTGAGGAAGTTGTGGGGTTTTTCACCTTTATGGTTTTCCCCAGTGAAACTCTGTGTGTCTATTGTCTCATGTGATTGATTGGTGTGATTGATATGCATTGTTACACTTGATATGTTGTACATGTTATTCTCTCAATAAATATCCTAGAGTATATTGAATTAATGCTCAAAATATAACATAATGTTGGCTTCCACGGTCAAGGTTTGAGTGGAATACCAAGACCCTACTAAATATCCAATGGTATGACCATAAGTTGACTTAAGTAATTGATTTTGGTACAAAGGTGTGGTGGAAATATATACATAAGGGTTGATGGTAGAATGTCATCATTCTTTGACGAAGATGCTAGGATTTTTCAAGAAATGATCATGCAAAAGAATAATTTAAGAGATATCAATGTGGATTAAAATGTTGATGGTGGAACAATGTATGTTGCCAAGTCCTACTAAGGGTGGAACAATGTATGTTGTGAAGTCCTACTAAGGGTGGAACAATGTATGTTGCCAAGTCCTACTAAGGGTGGAACAATATGAGGACCTTATAGACAATTCAAGGTCATAAGCAATTGAAAGGATCAATTATGGGAAATGAAATGGATCCTAAAAGAAATGAAAAAAGAAAAAACAAATATATGCAAAGATAGAAGATAAATAGTGGTGGAAGGAAATGGAAAATATCCATGCTAAGAAAAATCCATTGATAGGAGGATATGAACTTGAGTTGCATGTGTGGGACAATGTAGAGGTTAAGAGAAGTGTGAGAAGGAGATTTGTTGGGCTTGAAATAACTGAATAATTAAGTGTGGTGATGTGGAGAAGTTACGGATTCGCAAAAGTGGAAGGAACTTCTAAAAAGTGGAGATGGTAACTGGATGGCGACATGGGGGGGGCATATCCTTGGATTGCATGCAGAGCGATGTTGACCAATCTTGCTAACCCAATTGCCATCATAGAAGTCATGGAAGATTAGAACCAAGAAGATGGATTTGAATAGGAGTCGTTCAATGGACAATATGGGTGATCAAATTTGATCAAGTCATCCTAGTATAGACACTAGTGATCAAACTTGACCAAGTCAGTGCATACCCAAGCCAATTTGATTTTTAAGGAATAAGACAATGATCATCTCCATTCTTTCTGCTAAAGGTTGACTATTAGGAGCTACCTCAATTAATCTTTTGATGATTCAAAATTATGTATAAATATGTCTTATGTACTCTACAAAATCTCTAAGTGGAAATTGCTAAATAATTCATAATGAATTATTTATCATTTGTGCCTTTGTAAAATTAGCTTTACAATTATATCACATTTGTTGCCCTTCTTTAGGGTCCAAATCAAAACTTGTTCAGATAAGCTCTTCACTTAAAATTGTAACACAATCGAAGATTTATGAAAGTACAATAGTAGATGTTAGCACAATAAAAACAGTAAAATCTTATAATATTGCATGCACCTAGATATCTAAATTTACAATGCATGAATCAAGATCATAAACATTATCAAAGATTTCAATTAATAGCCTTTATATACATAAATTCATAAAATCAAATACCAATAATCACACAAATTACACAAAAAAATAATATTTATATTTGGGTAAATCTACAACAAGTATTGGTGTGAAAAATTGACCACCAAGTGACAGATTTACATTTAACAAAATCATATTAAAATTAAAAACCAAAATATAACATATGAATATCTTTTAACCCCACAATTACAAGCAATGACTAAAAACCATTTACAATAATATTTTAAAATCCTTCCAATTCACTACTAAAACACAACTAAACATATATTAAACCAAAATCCTTGTTAAATTCAACCAATTATAAAAAAATATAGTTAAAATCAATCCATAAATAAATAAATTAAATAAATTTTCTTGAAATAATATTAGAAACACCTTATGGACCTTACTTATAAATGCTCTCACCCAAAATCTACAACAACAAATATTAAAACCAGCACCTATTATGTCAATAGATTCATCTGTTTGGTCAAATACCCTTAAAAAGGATAAAACATTCCATGTTTAATCCACAAGAAAACTTATGAGATATATTAAAACTTTAATTGATAAAAACAATGTTTAAAGTCTATTTTTCCTTCTCAATGGTTTATTTAAAACAAAATTTAGCTTGTCATTTGTCACATATGTCCCCCTTTTTTTCTCCTTTAAAAATTATATTGTTTTATTTTATTAATAAAACATATACCTCTTACCTTATATTACATGGTTACACCATAAAGTATCTCATGTATATTGCAACAATACGTCATAAAGTACCTCATGTAATCTCATATGTTTCCATCTTTTTTCCTTAAAAAATTATTTTATATTATTTTATCAATATAATATAGACCTTTTACCTTTTCACAGAAAAATATAACTTACTATTAATATGCGAAATAGTAAAATATGTCCAACTGTCAGTCCATGTCCAATACATACAAATCTGCCAATAGAAATCCCCGGAACAAACCGGTTATATCATCAATATGAAAGCATGAGGGCTGTCTAAAACAGTCAACAAAAACTACCAACTCCCATAGTCAAACTGCTATGTATCCAGTAATATCAAAAATACAAATGCCACATCATCAAAAGTATAAGCGTCTCCTAAACAGTCCAAAATATAGATAGCCACATACAATAAATATCAAAGTCACCCCAGCAGAAAGTGGGGTGAAATACGGATATTACACCCGATCTGAGTCAGCATCTGCAGGAAGGTGATATAAGGCCGCAAAAATATAAGAGAATATATAGTTATGCCCAACAAGTAATTGGACGCATCATAATCAAGAATCTGCACATGTAAACTACAAGACATATAAGTAACCAGCCGCATAAATCCCATAAGGAAAGACAAAAAGTATGAGCAAAAAAGACAAAACGCCCTCAAGTCCAATGTAACAAGTGGGAACCATGAGAAAATAGCAAATCATCCCGCCATTCCTGCCACAAGATGACCCCAGGAAGAGAGTTGAGAGCCCGCTTAGAGAGCATATCCGCCACCAGATTCACCTCCCTGAAGATATGTTCAAAGTGAATGTGCTCAAATTCAAGAATGAGCTTTCGAGCCTCTTCCAACCAGTGTTTGAGCAGGAGAACATTCAGGGAAGCAGCACCCTTAGCCCAAGAGATAATAGCCTGTGAGTCGCCATAAATAACAAGGGAGGAAATCTTCCTTTGACGGGCGCAGAATAACAAGAGCCAAAGGGCGCAAATCTCACTTCGAGTGTTTGAACCATTACCCAGATTTAGCCAATAATGAACAGTGGTAGTATTGGAAATGTGAATAGTTGCCCCGGCACCCCCAGCGCCATTCAAGCGAACAGCGGCCCCATCGAAAAAACCACAAGGAAATACCAGGATAGGGGGAGTCAAACGATTTCTCAATATCCGCGTCTTCGAGCCAACACCCGCACCAAATACGGAAATGTATTCCTTATGTGCAGCAATGATCTTATAGCATAAAGTTGCACAGTGTGGTTTCAGATCTTCAAAAATGCATGCATTGCGACCACGCCAAACCTCCCAGATCATAAAGAAAGGAAGTTCAACACAATCATTGTGAAGACTCGTCCAAGCCTCCAACCAATCACATAATGTATGCTCACCCCAACAGAACTGCACGCCAGATCTATGAGCAACCTGCTCCCATAGATTCTGAATGAAGGTACAAGTCGAAAACAGATGATCCACTGTCTCCTCCAAACAGAGACCTCTTACCTTATATTACAACTTTACACCATAAAGTATCTCATGTATATTAGACATTACATCATAAAGTACAAAAAAAACGTAATCGCATGTAATCAATACAAAGAGAGAACTTCACTAACGAGTGTTGTATGCAACTAAGCCCTTGCCCGATAATTCTGGCTTTTTTAATCACGGTCTAATCAAGGTTTGTAACAATACGTCACATGTGACAATTGAATTCAACATAGTCATGGAATTCTTTTTGTCTATCATGATATATATAACAAGAATAGTATTCATGTTTTTCACTAACCTTGTTCCTTAAAGGGGGTCTCTGTTCCGGTATGTGTTTTTAAGTATGAGGAATATTTGGAGGGACTCGAGCAATGGAGGACAGGTGTTTTGTCCTCCCAAAAGACCCCTATCACATCTTTTGGGCCTGTTTTGTCTTTGTCGGATGAGTCTGAAAAAGAGACTGTATTTGTTTCACACGTTGAGGGTATCTATAAGGGGGTCAAGACTAACCCTAATACCCTGGTGGAAATTGATGATGACTCGTCTTTTTCAAGCCCAAAGGTTTTTTTGAAAATCGGGAAGGCCTTGTCGAAGGCGGTGCTAAGGGTCTAGGCCATCCTGTGGTGGATGAAACTAAGCATCGAGGTGTGGGTAAGAATCTTAAGAAGGCAAACTATTCGGTTCAGTTTGAAAGAGAAAAGAAGGGCACGCTGTTGTGCGTTCTCAAAAAAGGATATTACTTTAGATATGGCGTATGCTCTCTCTCAGAGAATCCTCATTGGTAAGTTCGAATACATCAAGCTATCCAGGGCGGAGGTTGTTTAATGGATTCGCCTGAAGTGGAAGCCCTTTATTGTCAACTTGCCTAGGGTTTTGTCTTTGGCCAATGGGTGGATGATTTTCCTATTTCTTTCCGAGGATGATAGAAAGAAGTTCGAGGAGCATTTAAGGGTGATAGGCCATGGCTCGCTGATCCTAGCTCATTAGCATTCGAGTTTTGACCCTCATAAGGAGTAGTTGGAAAAACTACATTTATGGGTGGTCCTCCTGGGGTTCCCCAACCATTGTTGGAATTTGAACGGCTTTTTGGCGGTTGCCAATTCCATTGAGCGTTTCATTCTAATGGAAGATGAGCAACTACTTGGTTCTTAGATGAGATCCCCTAGGGTTTTGGTGGAGTTAGATCCTATAGGGGGGTTGCAGAGTAAAATGGAAGTAATTTGGGAAGGGGTTTCCTTTATCCAACAGATTGACTATTGGCGAATTCCCTTTTGTTGTTTCATTTACCATGAGACTGGTCATTCGAAGTACCAATGCGAATCCAGGCGTAAGAGCAACTCAAATTTTCAATCTCTGGATGCTCAGGAGAAGGATGCATCAGATGTCATCGAGGAAGGCATCAACTTCCTGATTCCATTGGACCCCTAGTCAGCTCGATCCTTTGTGGGTAAGTTTGCTCATTCTTTACCTATCCTTCTAAAATTTATTTCTGGAAAAGATTTGATTGGTTAGTTATCTTCTTTAGGTGTTGGTGGACTAGAGATTTGTTCCGCTGAGGGTGACTGTTTGGTGTGTCCTACTTTGGATGTGCCCTCGAAACCCTCCTCCCCTAAGGTCTCTGTGCCTTTCGATTTTGGTGGAGGCTTGGGTGTCTCTTTGACTTCCCCTCGAAGAATGGTAGCAGTAAGGGAGGAGGTTTCCTCGGTGAAGTCTTCTATAAACCCTCGAGTTTCTTCTTTATTTGACCAGGGACTCATTAGAGATCCTTTGTCGTCTATTGGTGCTCTTAGAGAAGACGCGGCCCATTTTGAGGTTCCTCAATGAATTTGGTCTCCTTTAACATTCAGAGGCTTGGTAGTGGCCATAAAAGGACTAGCCTAAAACGTTTTTTGGAGAAGATAAATCCTGGTATTGTGTTTCTTCAGGAGACTATGACGACTGTCGACCTGGCATGTAATTACTTCCTTAAAATCTATCCTGCATGGAGGGTCCGTGCTACCAATTCTTTTGGAATTTATGGGGTAAACTTAGCTGCTTGGAACCCATTGGAGGCTGATTTGTATGCTTTTATCACTTTTCCAGGTTTTTTTCTGGAGGGCAGACTTAAGGATTTTCAAAAATAGGTTAGGCTTTTGAAAATTAGCAGGCCTTATAGCAATAGACGACCTTTTTGGTACCGGGTCTTATCTTCTGGTATTTTAAATGTTGACTCTCTCATTCTTCCTGGTGATTTAAATTTGGCATTGTCTTCTGGTGAGACTTGGGGCCCTAGACATTTTTCTGATCCCCTCTCTGATTATTTTACCTCCTTGTTTGAAGAGGCTAACCTAATCGATATTGTTTCGAATGTTCTTGTTCCAACGTGGTCAAATGGAAGATGTGGGACTAACGATACTGCCAAAAGACTTAACAGATATCTCATTTCTGAAAATTTGTGTGATCTTATAGGAAACTACAGATCATGGTCTTATTCGGTGGGGATATCAGACTGTAAAGCTATTACACTGCAGCAGGACTTTGATGATCAGTTTCATCGATATCCTTTCAAGTTCAATCCGGTGTGGCTAGAGGACCAATCTTTTAACGAACTTATTCACAGTAAATGGGCCAATTATCAATATTTGAATCATCTCTCCCCTATGTGCAGGTTGTTGAAAAAGCTTACTCAGCTCAAGGAGGAGGTGATCTTGTGGGAACGGGATAAAAAGAATGATATGGTGAAATCACTTAATGAGATTGAAGATGCTATCCAGTGCTTATCTCTTCTGATTGATGAAGACCTTTTCTCTCTGGATAGAAGAGAAAAGCTTCTTCACTTGGAAGTCGAGAAGCTAAATTTTTTTAGGCAAAATGAAGAAACATGGAGGCAGAAAAGTCAAGCAATGTGGTTGAAGGCTGATGATAACAACACGAGGTTTTCCCATAGATTCGCTAACCAAAGGTGTAATATCCCGATTTTTTGACCCCATTTATGCATCAATTTTAACACTAAATAGATATTACATCATTTACATGTTAAATGAATAGTTTGCGTGCTAGCTAGGCACAATAGAAATCATAAATATCATGTAAATATGCATTTTAATAAAATACCCACAACTAGCTATGCAATGCAACAAGAGTATGGGGGCATGATTTTTACAAGGAATTGGGAGGGAAATATTCAAACCCTTGAACCAATCAAGTCAAGCCAAGTGTCAATGAGAGAACCCATGAACTTTCAACCACCCATGTTGACTTTTGTACCCAATCATTTATTTCTCCCAAGAGTTGGTTGAAATAGTTATTATTTGGGTAAATGGTGAGGTATGGCTATCCCATTTTCGTGTATGGGAAAGCCACCATTTTAGAAATCCGTGTTTGGCTTCTTGGGAAAGAAAAGAGACATGAATTTTCTCCCCAATCCATTCTTCATGCATGATTTTTTCTCTCTCACGAGTTCTGAGCTTGCTGGGCGTTTTTCTCCACATTTTCCCCCATGTTTCCTTCATTTTCAGCTGGGAGAAGGGCGTTTTTGTGATATAGAACAGTGGGGAAGAAGACGAATCCAATTTGGGGGTCCTGGGAGGTCGTTTTTGCAATTTAAATGTGTATATACCTATGGGAGAAATTGGTTTTGCTCCCTAGGGTCGATTTCCCTTCCCACAACTCGATTTGGGTACCACGATTTGGATAATCCATGGACTCTTTTTTTGTGCATCCCACTGTTGAAAACGTTTTGCTATGCCCAACAGATGTGCTTGTTGTATGTGGAAGAGAATGTTGGGGTTTGAGTTTGGTCTTGAGCTTGAGTGCAAGCATCCAAGAATAGAAGAGGGTTCATTTTTGGCTTGATAAACCCCCAGTGTGGACTGGATTGGCTTAGATGTGATGTTTATTTTGCTGTGCATGAGCTTGAGTGTTCGCATTCCTTGTAGAAATCATGCCCAGCTCGGGGGTGGCAATTGTGCTGAGAGAATTGATTAACAAAATTGGCCTATGGCTGGGTGGAATGTTGCAGTTGCATAGATAGTTGCTTGGGGCAATTTCACAATCAAGATAAGTATTCTCTTGTGTTAATTCTGCAATTTATTAAATTGTTGACTATTATGATTATGCTGATAAATGTATGCTGAGGTTTGCATGTGAAATGTGTGTGGATATAGATTTCCGTTTTGTTTATTTGATTATGCATCTGCACACATATGCATTTTACTTGTTTTATGAATTATCAATGATGAATGGGGCTGAGTTTGTAAAATCCCAGAACTTTACTATTATGTTCCCTTCCTTGCGTTGGATCCATGGGAGGGGACATGAAAAAAGGTGTCTTACTAATGCTATTTGGGATATTTGTGATGATCAGGGTTTGGTTATTCATGGTACTTATCCTCTTCAGCAAGAGGTTGTCAAGCACTTTCGGGACATTTACACTTGTAGGTGTCCCCCCAATATTGAGAATCAACTTAAAGCAAAAAAAAAAAATCCCACTTTATTTCAGCAGGGAGGATTGTGAAGTGGTGGGAAAGTTGGTTACTCTGGATGAGGTGGAAAAGGTTCTTCGTGGTTTTGAGAATGACAAAAGTCCGGGTCCAGACGGGTGGACGACTGATTTTTTCTTGCATTTCTTCGACTTGTTGGGGGGTGAGCTGTCAAAGGCTATTGAATTTACCAGAGTTAGAGAGGTGGTTCCTAGCACCTTAAACTCCACCTTTCTCACACTAGTTACTAAGAAAGATAAGTCAGTGTATTGGAATGATTACAGGCCTATTTCACTCTGCAATCTCCTTTATAAGATTATCACAAAAATCATCTCGGTTAGAATGAAACCCTTTCTGGGACAGTTCATTTCAGAAGAGCAGTTCGGGTTTCTCCCAAATCGTCAAATTATGGATGTGGTTAGTGTTACTCAAGAATGTCTTCACTCGGCGAATTAGGAAAAGCTTCCCGCTCTCATTCTTAAAATGGATCTTATGAAAGCTTACGATAGGGTGGATTGGATGTATCTAAGGTTTATTCTCTTATAGGTTGGTTTGACGCTGGAAATTGTCAATTGGATAATGGCGGGTATTACTCCCTCTCATTTTGCAGTGCTAATTAATGGTTCTCCTTCCTCATATTTCTGTGGCAATAGAGGACTTCGCCAAGGATTCCCTATGTCTCTGTATCTGTTTATTCTTGCTATCGAAGGGCTCATTTTACTTATTAAGGAGGCCAAAAATAGAAGCTCATCCGTGGTATAAAGGTCACTAAATCCTTGTTTATTTCACATACTTTATTTGTTGATGACGTTCTCATTTTTTGTGATGGATGTTTAGCTGAGTGGAATCATTATCATCATATCATTTCTATCTTCTGCAATGCCTCAGGGATGGTTATCAACGAGAAGAAATCAAATATTATTTCTCATTGTGTTGAACCTAAGAATATCATTCACATTAAAGCTTTGTTCTGCTTTAAACTAATTAAGTTGGAGGATGGATTAAAATACTTGGGTTTTTACTTGAAACCTAATGGTTACAAGATGGATGACTCGGGTTGGTTGGTGAAAAATATCCAGAACAATATCGGGGGCTAGTCTTTTAGGTATTTATCTCTTGGTGGAAGGCTTGTTTTAATCAGCTCTATTTTACAAAGTATTCAAGTTTACTGGTTTTCTCTCTTCATCATTCCGGCAACCATCATCAATCTTATAACCAAAACGATGATTCATTTTATGTGGGCCAGTAATGCCAATCAGTCAAAATTTCATCTTGTGAATTGGAAATGCATTTCGAAGCCCAAGGTTTCGGGGGCATAAAAAATGATGAGCCTTTTCAATTGAGCATTGTGTGTTAAAAGTTTGTGGAGATGCTTATGCAACCATGGGCTCTGGGGAAAGATTGTGAAATCAAGATATCTGAGGAGCCTCCTTTTTGTTTTCTGGCTGCAGAAGCATTATAAGAAGGTGCATAATGTCTCAGTGATCTAGAACAGTCTTTTAAAAGATTTCCCTATTGTTAATAGCTATATCTGTTGGGCTGTCGGGCGGGGGACTCAGGTGCATTTGGGTTTGGATCCTATCTTGGGTCTCAAAGACACTTACAAATTCTCTCATCGTCTATTGGAAGCCCTTCAGGATAGGTGAATCTCAGTTCTTAAATAGGCAGAGGCGGATCGGGTTAATGGTGAGATGCATTGGTTAACTTCTTATGAGTTGCAGTTAGATGCTCAGAATGTCATTGAATGGGATAGGTTTGTTAATAATTTATATCAGATTGGCATATCTTTAAATAATTCTAATGACATAATTGTTTAGTCTTTTAATAAGATGAATGACTCGGTTAGTGCTAGACTGGTATATTTATCTGCTTTGGAGGAGGATTCACTAGTTGGCTGATCCACATCGTAGTTGGCATTTGTTGTCGAATGCTAACTTCGACACATCTTCGACCAGTCATCACTGTTGATACAACTTTCACAAGTTTCGACGCGACATGACTTTGACAACTTCAACACTTCGACAGGTTTTCGATTTCGACACAACTTCGACGAGTCTCAACTTCGACATACTGTGACATGTTCTGCGCCTTCGACGTGTTCTACAATCTTGTAGTTCACGACATCGGCAAGCAGCGTCAACATGCAACTAGCGACTCTCGAACTTCGACAGAATACCTCTCTGTCTTCCAGTCAACTGTAACGATTGAATAGTTGAACCGTTCTAACATCTTCTTTGTAACTGAACGTAACGGGCATACACCGAAGCATCTCAGGCTTCTTTATAAACATGTAAACTATTGTAACATACATCTTATCATAATCAACCAGTTTTGATCGTTTGCAAGTAATAGAGAACAGTTCGCATTCCTGCATATTGTTTATGCGTATTTGTGTTTATCTGTATTGCGTAATCCTACTTTTGCTCATTCTGTTTATTAAGCTTTCGCCATAACAGAGCCGACTCATTCAAGTGAACTGTTGTCCCCCTCGTGCTTCCTGGACATGACCCGGATCATTGGTATCAAAGCACTTAGTTTTGTTCGTGCTTAAGTTCTGCGTATACACTTCTCTCGAAGTTACCTGACTTATGCCGGTTCAAACTCGCTCGCAATCTCAGTAATCCAAGCAAACGCGATCTCCAGAAATGACAGAAGAAACAGACGATAGACATGCAACCGATGAGACAACACAGCTTATTGAGAAAGCTCTAGCTCGACAACGGACTGAAATGTTCGCCCAGTTCAACAAGATTCTCTTGCGATTTGCTTCGACATCCAGAAGATCCTCGATGAGAACTCACTCCGATAAAATCAGCCCCTTCAAAGTGCAAATGAATCTGGACATACTAAATCTTGAAGGCTGATTGAGGTGGAATCCGTCGACAATTGGGTGCAACAATTGGAATCCTATTACGCTATAAATCAACTCTCGGAAGCTGAAAAAGATCACCATTGCATCCTTAGATGTCTACCTCTGTGCACTGCTGGTGGGAGAACCTCTCGACAAAGATGGAGAAAATCGGAGAATCCATCGACACATGGGATAAATTCGTCGAACACATTCGAAAGGAATTTTACCCGCCGAAATATCTCGAGCAGCAGTATAAGAAGTGGCAGCAACTAAGGCAATGGAAAGACCAATCAGCATAGAGTTACATCGACGAGTTCTATCGACTCATGGCAGGGCTTGGCGTCCAAGAAGAAGAGAAATTGCTTGTTCTGAAGTACGTTAGCGGATTGTCTCAGTACATTTAGCAAGAGATGGAATTTCTGACTATCAATACACTTGCAGATGCTTTCCACTACTCCAGCAAACTGGAAACCAAGCAGAAAGGAAAAGCACATTTCGTAACAAAGCTGACATCAGGATGACCACTCGACAAGAAGGCACTAGCCGACTTCGACAAGTCAAAATCTTCTCAGTTGACACTGCCAAAGCCAGAGCACGGTAAGAAGCCTTTTTACAAGAAGGAACGTAGCAAACAACCGCTGATCGGAAAATGGTGCAATTACCACCACTCATCTTGGCATGATACATCTGAATGCAAATCTTGGAAGACATTTTTGACAAAAGCGTTGACCTCCGACACGTTCGACAAGACGGTGGAAGAATCTGATCCAGACGCAACGACCCTTTTGACCTCGACCACTCTAGTAGCCTCGACTATTGTCAACGAGGAGGAATGAGAACGCATGTTCCATACATAGATATGGGTCCAGAGAAACCCATTGCATCTAATCGTGGACAATGGGAGCCAAAAGAATTTTGTTTATGAAGAACTTGTGAAGAAACTAGGTCTTGTTACCACTCTACATCCTCAGCCTTACAACATTGGTTGGATGAAGGATGGACAAGAACTACAGATCACTCGATAATGCAAACTCGCTGACTTCATAAATCCTTTTGGAGATGAATTACTCTATGACGTCGCACCACTCTTTGTAGCCGACACCCTGTTTGGGAAACCTTACCTTTGGGATAAACATGGAAGTTATCGGTCACAACCTCAGAAGGTGATTGTCAGAATCCGAAATCGATGGTTCAGCATACTAGAGCGTCAACCTACACCAACGGTTGCACTGATGTCTGCCAAACAAACAAAGAAGCTCATCAACCATTCTCAGAAGTTCACATTAATCATGATCAAGCCGCAACACTCTAAGAAGACTGCAGCAACAAGTCGAGTCACCAACCAATGCAGTTCTCGACAGAAGCAACAAGTCGATCATATTCTTGATGAGTACCAGAACCTCTTTCAAGCTCCAGATGGAGTACCTCAGCATTTCCAGGTAAAATACTCCATTGAACTTGTTCCTGGTTCTTCTTTGCCTAACGTATCTGTTTACAGAAGATCCATTCTCAAAAATGAAGAGATTCACAGACAAATCCAAGAATTAATCGACAAAGGTCATATCTGACCCAACTCCTCTCCTTATGGAAGTCCAGTCGTCCTAGTTTTGAAGAAAGACGGGACTTGGCACATGTGCATCGACTACAGAGCGCTCAACAAAATATCGGTGAAGAATCGGTACCCCCTGCTACGGATAGATGAACTTATCGACTGTCTGAAAGGTGCTAAATTATTTACTAAGCTTGACCTCAAGTCGGGATACCATCAAATTCCAATCGAGCCCTCAGATGTGTGGAAAACTGCTTTCAAGACCAAGGAAGGATTGTTTGAATGGTTAGTCATGCCTTTCGGCTTAACCAATGCACCTGCGACCTTCATGCGACATATGGATAACCTTCTTCGACCTTTTATCGACAAACGGGTCATTGTCTATCTCGACGACATATTAATTTTTAGTTGATCATGGGAAGAACATGTTGGACATCTTCGACACTCTCTAGCAACATCGGCTCTATCTGAACATGGACAAATGCTCTTTTGCGATGACCAACATTAAATATTTGGGGTATGTAATTGACTCTGCAGGCATTCACGTCGATCAAGACAAAGTACAAGTCCTCAAAGATTGGCCCATTCCTAGAAGCATTCAAGAAATAAGAAGTTTTCTTGGTTTGGCGAATTTCTATCGACGGTTCATACTCGGCTTCAGTCACATAGCCTAGCCCTTGAATCAGTTGACGAAGGGAAATAGGAAAAATGTCTTCCAATGGATAGAAACAAATCAAACAGCTTTTGAACAGCTCAAACACAGGCTCTGCATTGCACCACTACTTGTGTTACCTAACTAGCATCAGCCCTTCGAGATTGAGATGGACGCATCGGACTATGCCTTGGGTGCAATGATCACTTAGTTTGGTCACCCAGTCACTTTTCATTCCAAGACTTTTAACGACACAGTTAGAAGATACTTGATGTACAAAAAAGAACTGTACGCCATTGTGCAAGCTCTCAAGCAATGGAGGCATTACATCCTTGGCAAGGAAACGGTCATTCTCACTGATCATAAGCCTCTACTGTTCGCTCCGACACAACCAAAGTTGTAGACAAACCGACAAATCAAGTGGATTAATTACCTACAACAATTCCAGTTGGTGATTAAGTATCAGAAAGGTAAAGCTAACGCCGCCGGAGATTGCCTCATTCAACCACCCATTACTCTCCTTTTGACAGTGATAAGTATGCAAGGATACAACACGACCACTTGGCAACAGTTGTACGAGGATGACAACGACTTCTCAGTAGTCTACCGATAGTTATAGACTAAGAATTCGTTGACCTCAGACTCTGACTATTTCTTGAAAGATACCTTGCTATACAAGCTTGGACAGCTTTGTGTACTGACTGGTGAGCAACGACAATAGCTCATTTGGGAGACGCACTACAACAAGACTACAGGACACTTTGGAGTAGCAAAGACCCTTGCTATTCTACAAAAGTATTTCTTCTGGCCTACACTTAAATATGACGTCAACAAGTACATTCGATCATGTGTGGTTTGTGCCATTGCTAAGCCACCTAATCGACGATAGGGATTGTATACACCTCTACCAGTTCCTAGTCGACCATGGGAATCTATTTCTATGGAATACTTGACGGGTTATCCTACTACTAGACATCAACATGACGCAATATTAGTAGTAGTCGAACGATTTTCCAAGATGGCCATGGCATACCATGTAAGAAGACCACGACAGCGCATCAGACTGCTCAACTCTTCTTTACACATGTTTGGAAACACTTTGGTTTACCCACAACCATCATTTCCGACCGAGATGCCAGATTTGTCAGCATCTTTTGGAAGACCCTCTAGCAACAGTTGGATACACGACTCTCATTATCGACAGCTTTCCATCCTCAGACCGACGGACAGACGAAAGTTGCAAATTGCTTGGTAGTACAACTGCTTGGCATGTACAATCACTAGCATCGACGCACATGGGATGAAAGTATTCCATACATCCAGCATAGCTATAATCGTTCTCAACACAGCTCTACAGGCAAGAGTCCCTTTGAATTCTGTTACAGATTTCAACCCTTAACACCTATCGACTTGATCAGCTCCTCGACACAGCCAAATTTTGACTTCAACCACAACCAACAAAAAGTTGATAAAGCAATCAAGTTCAGAGAACAGATTTGTGAAATTCAGAAACAAGCACAAGATATGTTGCACAGAGCAAACGAGAAAGCTAAGGTCCGACACGACAAGCATCGTATTCCTCATCCATTCCAAATTGGGGATAAGGTCTAGTTACATCTTAAGAAGGAGCGCTTCACTGGTCCTTTCAAGAAGCTCAAGCCTTTGCAATATGGTCCGTACAGTATTCTTCGACAGATTGGCAAAAACGCTTTTCAGCTCGACATTCCTGCTTGTTTGGGTCTGCATCCAGTTTTCAATGTGGATCTGCTTCGACCATACCATGCACCCTTGTTGGAACAGAACGACTTCTCCACAACAGCCCCTGAAGACATCCATCTAGATGTTTAGGAGCCTCTTCCTTGTGACACCATTGTGGGACGACGAGTACGCCTTATAGGATGAACACAATTCCCTTGTTTTAGGTTGCCAAAGCTGGCCAAATCCCATCCTAAGGAAAGTGGTACTCTACCACTGAAGTGAACGACAAGTTTCCTCACCTTCATGAGAAAACAATGGGGTCCATTGTTTCTTAAGGAAGGAGGTATGATCCACATCATAGTTGGCATTTGTTGTCGAATGCTAACTTCGACCAATCATCGATGTTGATACAACTTCGACAAGTATCGACGTGACATGACTTTGACAACTTCAACACTTCGACAGGTTTTCGATTTCGACACAACTCCGACGAGTCTCGACTTCGACATACTGCGACAGGTTTTCGATTTCGACACAACTCCGACGAGTCTCGACTTCGACATACTGCGACATGTTCCTCACCTTCGATATGTTCTACAATCTTGTAGTTCGTGACATTGGCAAGCAGCGTCGACATGTGACCAACGACTGTCGAACTTCGACAAACTGTCTCTCTGCCTTCCAGTCAACTGTAACGGTTGAACAGTTGAACCGTTCTAACATCTTCTTTATAACTGAACGTAACGGGCAGACACCTAAGCATCTCAGACTTCTTTATAAGCATGTAAACTATTGTAACATACATATTATCAGAATCAATCAGTTTTGAGTTGTTTGCAAGTAATAGAGAACAGTTCGCATTCCTGCATATTATCTGTGCGTATTTGTGTTTATCTGTATTGCGTAATCCTGCTTTTGCTCATTTTGTTTATTAAGCTTCTGCCATAATAGATCCGACTCATTCAATCGAACTGTTTTCCCCATCGTGCTTCCTGGACACGACCCGGATCATTGGATCTCTGTGGTGGATTAAATATATATGGAATGGGATTTGCCCGTTAAAAATCAAATGTTTTTCCTGGCTCGTCTTCATGCGTAAGGTTCTCACGTGGGATTCCTTATTGAAAACGGGGTTTATTGGTCCCGGTTGGTGCTGCCTCTGCAAAGGGGACCTGGAAAACATCGACCATCTCTTTAGGAAATGCCTCTTCTTCCAAGGGGTTTGGTCTGACCTAGTTTTTTTTTAGAATGTTGGGCGATTGGAATTCCCTTTATTTTGAAGACAATATGAAAAGGTGGTATGATTCTCACTCATCTAATCGAGCTCTCATACATTTCATTAATTGGGAAGTTTGAAAGGCCAGGAACGGTCTCACTTTCTAGCACTTATCGCCTAGTCTGGCTATAGTCTGCATGAAATCCTTCTCTACTTTTAGTGAAGTCTATCGTATTGATCCATGTTGGATAATCAAAAGTCTTGTGTTTCCTGTGACAGAAGCAGGTGTGCCTCTTGGATATTTTGATGGAGCGGAACAAAAAGGTTGGTGTGGAGCGGGTATGTTGGTTCAACTCCAACAAAATCATTCCTTCTATCTAAAGTTGGCTGCTGGCGGAGGTACAAACACGATAGCAGAGCTCATCGTGTTATGGGTTTTGTTGGAAATGTGGTTTGAAGACTATTCACATTACGGGAGATTCCAAATGCATTATTGATTGGGTCAACGACATTTATTCCCTTGACTCCTTGGTACTTGACCATTGGAAAAATCAAGTGAGATTTTTAATCTCGATTTTTTATAGGGTCTTGTTTAACCATATTTACAGGGAGTTAAATGTGGTGGTCGACGATTTATCAAAAAAGGCTATTGGTTATATGGATGGCCATAGTTTTTTATGAATTTAGAGATGGTTGCTGTGTAGTTTTGGGAGTGTTATGCTTTCACTAAGTTCTTGGGTTGTTGGCTCTTTTCTTGGATTTGTTTTTATGGCAATGTGTGTAGGCATGGCATCTCTTTTGGATTGCCAATTTTGTTTTGTACCTCTGAATTTCCAGGTTGTATATTGGGCACTCTTTGTATTAGGAAGGATTTGGCTTATTACTAGATTGGGAGCTTATATGTTTATCCTTTTTGCTATGTTTGTAAATTTGACACAACTTTTAATTAATAATTTTATTTGTTTTTGCATGAAAAAAACTTTGAAATATGAATGCAATTTTTATTATAAAAAATGAAAAAGGCTTTCAAAGACTTTAAGAAAGTGTTGGAAAGGAACTTTTAAAATAAAATAAAAAATGTTGAAAACGTGTATGTATATTTGCAAGCATAGTAACTATTTTATACACCAATTTATGAGTTCATAGATAGCCTAGTGCCCATAAAACATAACCTAAAAAGATACAATTATATGAGTTTATTAACTCTAAAGTTGATGAGAAAGACACCTTTTTATTGTGCGTGGCTAGCACAAGAACCATATGCATCGATTTTTAATTGTTGATACATAAAATGCTAAATGGATGGCGGGGCCTTAGCCTTGAGTCCTCACCTTGATTTAATAACGATATTTACATCATTTACAATTTTAATACATCTCTTATATTGTTGGATCAATAATCATAACTTTTATCTTATCAATGTTAACACTCATACCCATGTTCCATAAAAAACACTATTTTACTCATGAAACACATTTTTGGAAGTAAACTCTGTACTTTTAGAGTGGTGAGATTGTTGTAATTGCAAAGAGTGGTTAAATTTAACTTTGTAAGTGTAAATATTTACAATGAATTATAATTATATATATATATATTTTTGGAAATAAATTGTATCTTCATTATAAAATACCTATTTAGGTCCCAAAATATTTCTCAAATATGGTTAACAGTGAAACTTTACACTCTCCAATAACTTATTTAAAAAACTTGGAAAAAGTCGGGTTC
This sequence comes from Larix kaempferi, assembly GCA_027924585.1. Classification (NCBI taxonomy): domain Eukaryota; kingdom Viridiplantae; phylum Streptophyta; class Pinopsida; order Pinales; family Pinaceae; genus Larix; species Larix kaempferi. The sequence continues at coordinate 1,895,271 of BSBM01000797.1, read as the reverse complement.
GGATGCGAGGTTTGTGTCATGCTCCATATTCATCCGCAATTCAAGAAATCGTGAAACTAATCTAAGTACGACCCTAGGTAGGATTTGGACTGCCGCAGCCGTATTGGATGGCGATTTGGACTGCACCAAGCTGATTGGATTACGACTCTAGGTGGGGTTTGGACTGCGCATTGGATAGATATACATTACATATACGCAATCACATATTTCATTCTTAAAGTCCAACCCCAATTTTCAAAAGTTTGACACCATGGGATAAATATACATTACATATACGCAAACACATATTTCATCTTTTAGAGTCCAAACCCCATCTTCCAAATTCTTTTGCCAAGGCTAGGCATTATTGGACGCAGGAGTAACCGTTGAGGCCTACAACTGACAGCAGGGGTGAGGGGTTCGAATCCCAGCAGGGGCAATCGAGACGGCGATCATGGCAAGGGTGAACCTACGTACTCGTTACATTCAGCCCATCGAGGCTTGTAAATAGGTCTTTCATTGATCTTTCTCTTTGATTGCATCCAGAGAAGCCCAGTATATTCTACAGTGCAGGTGCAGGGGGTGGGCATGGCAACCCTGGGCGCATATCAGACTAGGGTTACATGGGGTGTGTTACTATAACCAGTGTTCACATCTTAAAGTATCCAGGTTAAATTCAATGGCTTGCAAACATTTTACAGCTTGCTCAAAGCATAAATCATATATGAATGGATAAATGGATCAATATAATTTGTTCCGTTCAAATACATGTTTGAATTTGAAAATCAGACGAGAGAAATAAATAGATTCAAACGAAGCCGAAGCCAAAGCCCATCTCTCATGTCAGCTGAAAGTACCCGTTTGGATCTCCGAAGCAGAAAAGCTAATCGGTTTCTTCCGCCCCAGTTTATAACTCCTAAAGAATAAGCAGCTCTCCATGATTCCTGAGATTTGTCAAGGAAAACATAGTTCCACAACCCAGCAGCAACACAGAGCCTCCAAACTATAGCCAAGATTTATCTATATCAATCCAAAATCTTAACCCTAGACCTTAAATTAAAAAAACAGCAAGAACCTACCAGTGTATTGCTTTCTGGTTGATGAATGAAACTAAAACTTATTACACTCACCAGGCCTCCATGAAAGAACGCAGACTGGTTCGGCGACTATAAGCCTGCCTGTACTGAAGAGAAGGCCGCCGCGCTGGCTGTGGAAGAGGAGCTGCTGACGGTGAAGAAGTGTAGTGGTAGTCGTGGTAACCCTGTGGAGGATAATGCCAAGAAGTGGAGGGATGAGCAGCAGAATAAGATTGCCCTCCATGATGAGGAACCCAGGGGTAACCAATCACTGGTGGTGTGTTGTGATCTAAATCATCAAGATAGTTTGCAGGCTTCATAGCTACTGATATTGAAGGCTATTTCCGATCCCAAAAAAACTTATGCTTCTTCAATACTTATTCTTCAATGTTCTTAATATTTTCTCCAGATTGCACCATTCAACTACACAGCTGAGCTGACAGAGTTTTGTAATTTTAAACCACCCAAGATTTGGCCTGAGCTGGATTGAAAAGTTCAGATTCCCCACTAATGCAGCTAAGTTCTGAATGGTGTGTAATTGGTTGACTGCATAATCCAGGTCAGGATGGCCCTACTTGTAGAATCTCCAGTGCTTTTGCTCTGAAATTGATGAAGAAAACAATGTCTCATTTATTAATATTAATTTACCATTCCTTTCGTTCCTTATCAATTAGTAACAACCACATTTTTAAATGTGGTTGATATTTGTAAATTTAGATATAAAAATGTGGTTAATATTTGTAGATCTACCTATATTAAGAAGCTATATTAAACACACCGTAAAAATTGCCATAACTTTCTCAATCTGGGGTGGACGAGGAGCACTACCCAGTGACCCACCATCCGATCAACGTTGAATGAAATGCCTATAAATTCAAACCTACCTTTCAAGCTCTGTACTTTAGAGTTTTTAATTATTCCAAAACCAGATTTTGTCGTTTTTTTCTTATGGTTCGTAGAAGGTTCACGTTATACTGTCCACACACGGCACACTTATCCATAACGGATTGGCTTATTCAAGCCATCGAAGGTTTTGTTTCTAAATTTGGTCATCAACTTCATTGTCTGTTTATCAACTTCTTTCTTTGTCCATTGGGTTGTGCTCGTCTTATTTTAAAAAGTGACCTGCCCAGGTTTGATCATAATCAGGAAAGTTATGTACCATTTTCATTTTTCTCCTTGTAACAAGTGTTGCACCTGCCATCCCATGAGCAAGGTGAATCTTATATATACTTACACAATAAGATATGTTCTCCCTATAATCAAGCAATTCAGTATGTAGAAATCTACCTCTGCTCTAGTTAACTGGAAGAATGGATCATTATGTAACAATTTGAGCAAGGTGAATCGTATATATATTTACACAATAAGATTGTTCTCCCTATAATTAAGCAATTCAGTATGTAGAAATCTACCTCTGCTTTAGTTGACTGGAAGAATTGATCATTATGTAACAATTTGCAAGTTTGTTTGATGCTTTCTCATAAGCTTTTTTGAGCAGATAGTCTATAGTTATTTTGCAGTTTTATATGTACTTGTTTTATTGGAAGATATGTTTTATTTCAATTAATGAGATGCATTTTTTAGGAAAAAAAATCAAATAATTCATTATCACTGTATCTAACAGTTCATCTTAGTTAAATAATACCAATCAGCAATGGATTAAAAGTGTCATCCATGACCATCATTTTTGTCTTCCAACCCCTAAACATCTTCATCTTGAGGTTGTGTAAGAACGCAATAAAAAAACAATTAATACACTTGCAATTATTAGCTAACAGAGCACATAATCTTTATTAAAAATACTAAAATTTCACACTTTAGACAATTAATTATAATTTACCTATGTGGCACAAGATTCATGTCCTTCACCATCTAAAAGTACATAGCTCTTATTCAAAGCATTTTTCAGTGAGATTGTCTCATGCCCATAACCTCCACTATATTTATATCTATTTATATAAAAGAAAACCATAAATAATATTGCAAATAAACTCATATAGTATTTAAAATTTTACCAACTAATACTATTAGTGAATACTTTAAATAAACAAAATCAAAACTTACAAATTTCTCTTTAATGTATTTTTTTTATTGACCATAAACATGTGTAATGAGTGTTTTATTTTCTTGAATTTTGATATGTATAAAAGAAATCAAATGATATTGAAAACACTACCATAATTATAAAATGGTGTCATTAATATGTTATGATATTTTTTCTTGCTACAATCTTTTACTAGAAATATACAACCTAAATATGCCCTTTATTACTAATCCAAGTGAAAAGTACTGAATCACTCATAGAGCCCATGGTTTTGGTATACCATGGTATACACCCATACCATTTGGTGAAAAATAAAAATAATAAAATAATAATAATAATAGAGTTTTTTGCCACCCATGATATTCATCCATGGTTTTGGTGTAGTCCAATTAAAAAAAAAAAACTAAACCAAATAATGAAATAAATAAAATAATGGAGAGACATGATTGTTAGGAGGATCCCATAAATACTATTTATGTGCACCTCTTATTTATAAAATGGCATTCATCCATCCATTCATGATGTAGTTTTATAGAATTCTTTTTTATTTAATAAAGAGTTGACTTACTTCTTATTATATTATTCTCTATATTTTGCTACATTTCCTTTCTTATTGTCCAGTGTGCTTCTCGAGTATTGAGGCCGATTTTTGGCTAAGCACTAGTGCATATCAGAGTTCAGTAGAAGGAAATCCATAAAATCCATGAGACCAGATAAGTTTGAGTATGTGGTACTACAAAAGGCTAAGTACACGAAGGCTAAGGAGTTGTCTTATACATCATTTGTGCCAAGTACCTCTCACCCTATGTGCATGTCTTTAAAGGTGTAGACCCTTTTGTATGTATGAATTACAATGGATAGCTTCCTTGGTATATTCAAGAATCTCCCATAACTACTAAAGTTGCCCATGTATATGAGGATTGTGGTGTTGTAATGAAGAAATGTTATGGTTGTTAGAGAGGAGATGCAACTTTTGAGTTAGTTGTTCAACTCTTATGTCATAGTTTCTAAGTTATTTGTTCTTTTGCTATGTAATAGGTTCTATGCATGACATGTTCTATAATTATCAATCTCCTAATACAATGGAGACATGTTCTATAATTATCAATCTCCTAATCAATTATTTGTTCTTTTGCTATGTAATAGGTTCTATGCATGACATGTTCTATAATTATCAATCTCCTAATACAATGGAGACATGTTCTATAATTATCAATATCCTAATACAATGGAGACATGTTCTGCTCATGTATATGTGTTTGTGATGTATATTGATGATCTATATGTTGTTGTGTTTAGTTTACATGTTATTAATTTTTTTAAATAGAATGAATGTGATTAAAAGTTAAGTAATAGATTTTGCACCCATACTAACTCTTTAATTCTTTGTACATTGTTACCACGGCAACTATCAAACACACCTCAGGTGAGACCTTCTTTCTGGAAGGTTGAATATATGCTAGTGCACTAGACTACATTGGGATTATGTTGGACATGTTATGTGGACCTTATCATAAAGATGACAACTTGGTTCCATTGTGGGGACCTTATTTGCAAAGTAACAGAGATGTGATGGAAGCCGTGAAGGCCAAGATTCAAGGTTGACTAGAAGAAAGAATTCATGAGTTCCACTATTAAAAAAGTACCTATGTGGGATAGGGTTTTGCAAGATTCGAAGATAGATTTATACCTGTTTCAACATTTGCATGATATTTACGAGGTGGAATCTTGATAAACTTGCATGAATAGTTAGAAGCATTAATGTTGGCTTCCACGGTCAAGGTGTGACTGGAATACCAAGACCCTACTAAATATCCAATGGTATGATCATAAGTTGACTTAAGTAATTGATTTTTGGTACAAAGGTGTGGTGGAAATATATGCATAAGGGTTGATGGTAGAATTTCATCATTCTTTGACGAAGATGCTATGATTTTTCAAGAAACGATCATGCAAAAGAATAATTGAAGAGATATCAATGTGGATAAAAATGTTGATGGTGGAACAATGTATGTTGTGAAGTTCTACTAAGGGTGGAACAATGTACGTTGCCAAGTCCTACTAAGGTTGGAACAATGTATTTTGCCAAGTCCTACTAAGGGTGGAACAATGTATGTTGCCAAGTCCTACTAAGGGTGGAACAATAGGAGGACCTTATAGAAAATTCAAGGTCATAAGCTATTGAAAGGATCAATGATGGGAAAGGAAATGGATCCTAAAAGGAATGACAAAATAAAAAACAAATATATGCAAAGATAGAAGATAAATAGTGGTGGAAGGAAATGGAAAATATCCACGCTAAGAAAAAGCCATTGATAGGAGGATATGAACTTGAGTTGCATGTGTGGGACAATGTAGAGGTTAAGAGAAGCGTGAGAAGGATATTTGTTGGGATTGAAATAAAGGAATAATTAAGTGCGGTGATGTGGAGAAGTTAGGGATTCGCAAAAGTGGAAGGAACTTCTAAAAAGTGGAGATGGTAACTAGATGGCGACATGGGGGGGGCATATCCTTGGATTGCAGGCAGAGCGATGTTGACCAATCTTGCTAACCCAATTGCCATCATAGAATTCATGGAATATTAGAACCAAGAAAAGGGAATTGAATAGGAGTCGTCCAATGGACAATATGGGTGATCAAATTTGATCAAGTCATCCCAGTATAGACACTAGTGATCAAACTTGACCAAGTCAGTGCATACCCAAGCCAATTTGATTTTTAAGGAATAAGACAATGATCATCTCCATTCTTTCTGCTAGAGGTTGACTATTAGGAGCTACCTCAATTAATCTTTTGATGATTCAAAATTATGTACAAATATGTCTCATGTACTCTACAAAATCTCTAAGTGGAAATTGCTAAATAGTTCATAATGAATTATTTATCATTTGTGCCTTTGTAAAATTAGCTTTACAATTGTGTCACATTTGTTTCCCTTCTTTAGGGTCCAAATCAAAACTTATTAAGATAAGATCTTCACTTAGAATTGTAACACAATCGAAGATTTATGAAAGTACAATATTAGATGTTAGCACAATAAAAACAAGTAAAATCCTATAATATTGCATGCACTTAGATATCTAAATATACAATGCATGAATCAAGATAATAAACATGATCAAAGATTTCAATTAATCATCTTTATATACATAATCTACAACAAGTATTGGTGTGAAAAATTGACCACCAAGTGATAGGTTTACATTTAACAAAATCATATTAAAATTGAAAACCAAAGTGTAACACGTGAATATCTTTTAACCCTACAATTACAAGCAATAACTAAAAAACATTTACAATAATATTTTCAAAATCCTTCCATTTCACTACTAAAACACAACTAAGCATATAGTAAACCAAAAGCCTTGTTAAATTCAACCAATTATAAAAAAATATAATTAAATCAATCCATAAATAAATAACTTTTCTTGAAATAATATTAGAAACACCTTATGGACCTTACTTATAAATGCTCTCAACCAAAATCTACAACAACAAATATTAAAACTAGCACCTATTATGTCAATAGATTCATTTGTTTGATCAAATACCCTTAAGGATCCATGTTTAATCCACAAGAAAACTTATGAGATATATTAAAACTTCAATTGATAAAAACAATGTTTAAAGTCCATTTTTCCTTCTCAGTGGTTTATTTAAAACAAAATTTAGCTGGTCATTTGTCACATGTGTCTCCTTTTTTTCTCCTTAAAAAATTATATTGTTTTATTTTATTAATAAAACATATACCTCTTACCTTATATTACATGGTTACACCATAAAGTATCTCATGTATATTGCAACAATACGTCATAAAGTACCTCATGTAATCTCATATGTTTCCATCTTTTTTCCTTAAAAAATTATTTTATATTATTTTATCAATATAACATAGACCTCTTACCTTATATTACAACTTTACACCATAAAGTATCTCATGTATATTAGACATTACATCATAAAGTAATCGCATGTAATAAAAAAAAAGTAATCGCATGTAATCAATACAAAGAGAGACCTTCACTAACAATTGTCGTATGCAACTCAGCCCTTGCCCGATAATTCTGGCTTTTTTATTCGCGGTCTAATCAAGGGTTGTAACAACACGTCACATGTGACAATTGAATTCAAGAGTCATGGAATTCTTTTTGTCTATCACGATCTATATAATATATAACAAGGATAGTATTCATGTTTTTCACTAACCTTGTTCCTTAGTGGGGGTCTCTATTCCGGTATGTGTATTTTTAGTATGAGGAATATTTGGAGGGACGATCAACGGAGGACAGGTGTTTTGTCCTCCCAAAAGACCCCGGTCACATCTTTTGGGCCTGTTTTGTCTTCGTTGGATGAGTCTGAAAATGAGATTGTATTATTTTCACATGTTGAGGGTATCGGTAAGGGGGTTAGGACTAACCCTAATGCCTAATGCCCTGGTGGAATTTGATGATGACCTGTCTTTTTCAAACCCAAAGGTTTTTCTCGACAACTGGGAAGGCCTTGTCGAAGGCGGTGCTAAGGTTTTAGGCCGTTCTATGGTGGATGAAACTAAGCATCGAGGTGTGGGTAAGAATCTTAAGAAGGCAAACCATCTGGTTCAATTTGAAAGAGAAAAGAAGGGCAGGTTGTTGTGCGTTCTAGGGAAGGATATTACTTTAGATATGGTGTATGCTCTCTCTCAAAGAACCCTCATTGGTAAGTTCGAATACATCAAGCTATCCACGGCAGAGGTTGTTCAATGGATTCACCTGAAGTGGAAGCCCTTTATTGTCAACTTGCCTAGCCTGGTTTTGTCTTTGGCCAATGGGTGGATGATTTTCCTATTTCTTTCTAAGGATGATAGAAAGAAGTTCAAGGAGCGCTTTTGGGTGAAAGGCCATGGCTTGCTGGTCCTAGCCTGTTGGCATTCAGGTTTTGACCCTTGAAAGGAGAAGTTGGCGAAACGACATTTATGGGTGGTCCTCTCGGGGTTCCCCAACCATTGTTGGAATTTGAACGGCTTTATGGCGATAACCAATTCCATTGGGCATTTCATTCTAATGGAAGATGAGCAACTACTTGGTTCTGAGAGGAGATCCCCTAGGGTTTTGGTGGAGTTAGATCCTATAGGGGGGTTTCCAAGTGAAATGGAAGTAATTTGGAAAGGGGTTTCCTTTATCCAATAGATTGACTATTGGTGAATTCCCTTTCGTTGTTTCATTTGCCATGAGACTAGTCATTCGAAGTACTAATGCGAATCCAGGCGTAAGAGCAACTCAAATATTCAGTCTCTGGATGCTCAAGAGAAGGATGCATCAGATATCATCAAGGAAGGCATCAACTTCCCGATTCCATTGGACCCCTAGTCAGCTCGATCCTTTGTGAGTAAGTTCACTCGTTCTTTACCTATCCTTCTAAAATTTCTTTCTGCAGAAGATTTGATTGGTCAGTTATCGGTGGACCAAAGATTTGTTCTGCTAAGGGTGACTCTTTGGTGTGTCCTACTTTGGTTGTGCCCTCGAAACCTTTCTCCCCTAAGGTCTATGTGCCTTTCGATTTTGGGGGAGGCTTGGGTGTCTCTTTGGCTTCCCCTCCTGTTTTTGGGTCGGCTGTTGGTCCTATGCCTGAAACCTATGACCCTGAGGTGATTCATATCCCTTCTCTTTGTGTCTCTGAGGTCCCCCTGCTTCTTTCTGTCGATTTGGGATTTGCTCTGTCTCCCTCATCCCTAAGAGACTCCCCATCCTTTGATTTGAGGGGTGTTGACTCGTCAAAATCCCCCTTGAAAACCTATACCACATCTCCTCCTATTAACTCAAAAAATTTTCCGATCTCTCTAATCTTTAACGGGAATGTCACGATTCACAAACCTCGAAAGAATGGTAGGGGTAAGGGAGGAGGTTGCAAGGGGGGGGGAGGTTTCCTCGGTGAAGTCTTGTATAAACCCTCGAGTTTCATCTTTATTTGACCAGTGACTCATGAGAGATCCTTTGTCGTCTTGTTTTTCTTCTATTGGGGCCCTTAGAGAAGACACGACCCATTTTGAGGTTCCTCGATGAATTTGGTATCCATTAGAGAGATTTTGAGGTCAAAAAATGGCCTCCTAAGAGATGTACTACAAAAATATGAGATATATTAAAATATTATGAATTGGGTGTTTTATGGGGTAGGTATATATGACAAGTCACCTCCCACACTATTTTCTATGCACAATATAAATAATCATGGTTGAGTTACTTTTCAAAATTCACTAGAAATAAAATTAATAAAATAAGTCTACATTGATGTGACTAAGATTCATTGTAAATTCCCAAAAATTTATTGTCCTTTAGCATTAATTTGTCTTGAACTTGCAAATGAAATTAAATAATAAAAAACATTTTTAAGAGCTATTTTTTCAATTTTATGTTGACTTTTTATATTTAGTACTTTTCTCATGAATTTAATAATGTAATTTAATTGAGAATTTATTTACATGTAAAATGTCAATAATATTATTATAATCCACATTGCATTATTATTATTATTATTATTATTTATTAAATCTATTATTATTCTTTATTAGTTTGACATTGTGTTATTAAATAGAATGGAGTGAATATATAATTTAAAATTAAAAACATAAAAATGATAATATATTATTTTATAAAAAAATGTGAAAGGACTTTCTTTATGAATTAAGAGTACTTCACTTGAAAATGACAATAATATTATTTTATGAGAAAATGTGAAAATACATTCATTATGAGTACTTTACTTGAAAATGACAATAATATTATTTTATGAAAAGACTATCATTATGAGTACTTTACTTTATGACTTAAAAGTACTTACACCACTACCTTGGTTAACTATGTGTTTTCATCCACCATAGAAAATTTGACAAATAAACATTCTTAACTCATGCAATGCCACCTCACCAAGGGGGATGATGTCATCTACTAGAATGTGATTGGTTGTATTTTATAGTAAATTTTCTTTGTTTTGAGGCCATTTTTTGACCTCAAAATTTCTCTAATGCTTCAACATCGGGGGCTTGGCAGTGGCCATAAAAGGATTGCCCTAAAATGTTTTTTGGAGAAGATAAAGCCTGGTATTGTGTTTCTTCAGGAGACTATGACGATTGTTGAACTAGTGTGTAATTACTTCCTTAAATCTATCCTACTTGGGGGCTCTGTGCTACCAATTCTTCTGGGATTTCCAGGGGAACCTTAGTTGCTTGGAACCTGTTGGAGGTTGATTTGCATGCTTTTATCACTTATGTAGCTATTTTTCTGGAGGGTAGACTTAAGGGTTTTCAAAATGAGGTTAGGCTTCTGAATATCTACGGGCCTTACAGCAACCGATGGCCTTTTTGGGACTGGGTCTTATCTTCTGGTATTTTAAATGTTGACTCTCTCATTCTTGCTGGTGATTTAAATTTGGCGTTGTCTTCTAGTGAGACTTGGAGCACTAGACACTTTTCTGATCCCATCGCTAATTATTTTACCTCCTTGTTTGAAGAGGCTAACCTGATCGATATTGTTCCGAATGTTCTTGTTCCGATGTGGTCAAATGGAAGATGTGGGACTGTTGGTACTACCAAAAGACTTAACAAATATCTCATGTCTGAAAATTTGTGTGATCTTATAGGCCGCTACAGATCATGGTCTTATTCGGTGGGGATATCATACCATAAAGCTATTACACTTCAGTTGGACTTTAATGATCAGTTTCATCCTTATCCTTTCAAGTTCAATCCGATGTGGCTGGAGGACCAATCTTTTAACAAAGTTATTCACACTAAATGGGACAATTATCAATATTTGAATCATCTATCCCCTATGTGCATGCTCTTAAAAAATCTTGCTCTGCTTAGGGAGGAGGTGATCTTGTGGGAAAAAGGATAAAAAGGATGATATGGCGAAATCACTTAATGAGATTGAAGATGCTATCCAATGCTTATCTCTTTTGATTGATAAAGACCTTTTCTCTCTGGATAGAAGAGAAAAGCTTCTTCACTTGGAAGCCGACTCGAAGCTAAAATTTTTGAGGAAAAATGATGAAACATGGAGGCAGAAAATTCACACAGTGTGGTTGAAGGCCGGTGATAACAACACAAGGTTTTTCCATAGATTCACTAACCAAAGGTGTCTTACTAATGCTATTTGGGATATTTGTAATGATAAGGGTTTGGTTATTAATGGTACTCCTCTTCAATAGGCATCTGAAAAGCACTTTTGGGACATTTACACTTGTAGGTGTCCCCCCAATATTGAGAATCAACTTATGTTAGGAACCCACGTCTTTACTTTGTTAGTGTATTGTTGTTGGACGCATATGCTTTGTAAGACGTCCCGTAGTATTTGTTGATCCATAGTTTGTATTAACCCATAGTATTGGACGCATATGCTTTGTAAGTCGTCCCGTAGTATTATATGTCCCATGGTATTGACCCATAGTATTGCCGCATAGACTAGTATATAAGTTTGTGTTGATGCCAATGAAGGCACCGTGAAGTTATTTGTATTGAGCTTGCCCCCTCGAAGTGGCCTGTGATCAATAAAGTGATTTTGAGTTTTGTTATTACTGCTATCTCGTGTATTTTCATTAATTAATTATTGCAGGTTCCTCACATATGGTATTAGAGCACTTTCTTAGGCTCGTTGGGTGAAATTTCCGCCAAATTTTGTTTTTTCGCATTTGTTGCAGGTTCGGATTTGGGAATAATCCCTATCCGCTTAACTGTGGGAAGTACTTGGGCATAATCCCTAAAACTCATTGTGAGGAGTACCATAGGAAACCCAAAGTAGATGTCCCATTGAGGGGACCTTCTAGCGAAAAAGGCAACGACCCCTACTTGATTGACTAGTTCCCACCCGTGAGGTAAACCAAGAGTTGTCGTTTGTGGCAATGCGGTTATCAGTTTTACCTGAGCCATGGAGTGAGGGGTACTGCCCCAATACGCAAGCCGTAAGACAGCATTGGTGGCCGAGTGAATCCCCTAAACCGTTAGGAAGCCGAGCATATGGGGTCTATATCTATTTTCAGCTGATAAATCGCAGATTTCCTCTGTCCAAAACTGTTGTCGATCACTTCCGCGTCGTTTTAGATCTATCTATTGTTGATCCCTTCCGAGCCGTTTCAGATCCATGTGTTTCCAATCCCTTCCGCGTCATTTCATATCCATCTGTTGTCGATCCCTTCAACACCATTGCAAATCCATTTGTTTCCGATCCCTTCCACGTCGTTGCAGATCCATTTGTTTCTGATCCCTTCCACGCCGTTGCAAATCCATTTGTAAAAAAAAAGGAGTATAAAATTTCATTTTTTCGCCATATCTTCCTTGTTTTAACTCTGTCTCCCCTGAAACTTCACTGACACCCCTGTAATCCCATTCTGCATATTTCATTCCTAAGGACCCTATCCTAAATTCCACTTCCCAAAGCCAGAAATCCTACATTTGTCTATTTTTAAGGTTTTCCATAACTTCTTCAATTTTCACCCACTCACCCTAAAATTTTACCACAGTTTTCATTTCCTATTTCTGCTTCTTTGTCCCTCTCTACTAAATTTTGTCATTCTTTCACCCCGCTTCTAAAATGTGGGTCACCACCCCCAAAACAATGTGGGTCAGGGGTTACTTCAAGAAGCCCCCTCTTACCATACTCATTGATTATGGAAGCACTCAACTTTATTGACCCTCAAATCGCCAAACATGCTAATTGTTTTGTCCATCCTTGCTCCAACTTTGAAGTCATGGTTTCCAATGGGGGCACCTTACCTTGCAAGGGGAAGTGTCACAATGTGTGTATCTCTATGGAAGATTATAACTTGAGTTCTGACATGTTTTCCTTGGCCTTAGGAGGATGTGATGTGGTTTTGGGTGTTCAATGGTTACGCACACTTGGACCCATCTTATGGGATTTTGCAAAACTTTGGATGCAGTTTTCACTCAATGGAAAAAAACACACATTTACAGGCTTACAACCAGGGTCTCTCCACATCATCAGTTCTTATCGCTTGGAAAAGCTCCTTAAGAAGAATTCACATGGTGTCATTGCTCAGCTCCATTCCATTCAGATGCACCCATCAACGGTCTCCACTACTCCCTTGGATCTCCAACAAATTTTTGGATAGATATGCAGGTGTCTTTGCTGAACCAATGGGATTGCTACCTTCAAGAGACCTTTCAGGTAAGAATTTAGCCGCATCTACATCTGAGAAGGAAATGATGGCTATTTTGCATGCAGTACAGACGTGGAAGCCATACCTATTCGAGAATTCTTTTTGCATCAAGACTGCTCACCAGAGTCTGCAATATTTCTTGGAACAACGGGTCTCCTCACCCGCACAACGGAAATGGGTTCGCCAACTCCTGGGATATGCTTGTGAGATCACTTACATGACGGGTCAGGACAATTTCGTGGCAGATGCTCTTTCTCGCACATTTGATTACCAAGTTTCTCTTTCAACTATTTCTATGCATGTTCCAAATTGGTTGCAATCTATTCAACATGGCTATGTCAATGAATCCTCCTTATCTCAACTCATCCAACGGTTGGCCAACAACCCTTCTACTATACCACATTACTCTTGGGATGGAACTTCCCTAAGATACAAGGGCCATCTCGTACTTCACCAGAGCACAGATATTCAACAGGCTATCTTCTCTGAACTCCATGCATCTCCATTGGTCAGGCACTCTGGGTTCCTCCGAACGCATGAGCGGGCACAACATACCTTCTTTTGGCAGGGAATGAAAAGGACAATTCAACAGATGGTGGCTGCATATGATACTTTCCTGCAACTTCTGGGATTGCTCGAACCCATACCCATCCTTACACGGATCTTGACTGATATGTCTTTGGAATTCATTGAAGGGCTCCCTAAATATGGAGGGCAGACTAACATTACCAATAAATGTTTGGAAACTTATCTTCGTTGCTTCACCTTCGAACAACAACCTCAGTGGCTGAAATGGATCCTTCTCGTTAAATGGTGGTACCCTACTGCATCTAAAATTACTCCATATGAAGCAATCTATGGTTAGACACTGCCATTTCTTCTTCCATACACCCTCAACGGTGCACCTGTTCAGGTAATTGACACGGTTCTTCGAAACCGTGATCAGATTCTTCGCATTTTGCAGGACACTCTTCACATGGCCAGAATTCGAATGAAACAACAAGCTGATCAACACCATTCTGAGCGCACTTTTCAAGCAATTGATCTATTTTTTCTTTGTCTACAGCCTTCCAAGCAATCCTCCCTGACACACAAAGGGCATCCGCTTCTCTCTTGCTCTGTCATAGAGGCATTCATTCAATGGGACGACATGCAACCAGAGGATGCTACATGGGCACCACTCCTTCAGATTCAACATCAATTTCCACATCTAAAGCTTTGAGGACAAATTTTTTTCTAAGGGAGAGGGGATGTTAGGAACCCATGTCTTTACTTTGTTAGTATATTGTTGTTGAACGCATATGCTTTGTAAGACGTCCCATAGTATTTGTTGATCCATAGTTTGTATTAGCCCATAGTATTGATCCATAGTATTGGATGCATATGCTTTGTAAGTTGTCCCGTAGTATTATATGTCCCATGGTATTGACCCATAGTATTGTCACATAGACTAGTATATAAGTTTGTATTGATGCCAATGAAGGCACTGTGAAGTTATTTGTATTGAGCTTGCTCAAAGGAGGTTGCCCCCTCAAAGTGGCCTATGATCAGTAAAGTGATTCTGAGTTCTATTATTACTAGTATCTCATGTATTTTCATTAATTAATTGTTGCAAGTTCCTCATAGCTTAAAGTAATAAAAATTCCCACTTTATTTTAGCAAGGAGGATTGTGAAGTGGTGGGAAAGCTCATTACTCTGGATGATGTGGAAAAGGTTCTTTGTGGTTTTGAGAATGACAAAAGTCCGGGTCTAAATGGGTGGATGAACGAGTTTTTCTTGCATTTCTTCGACTTGCTGGGGGGTGAACTGTTAGAGGCTATTGAATTTACCAGAGTCATACAAGTGGTTCCTAGCACCTTAAGCTCCACCTTTCTCACACTAGTTCCTAAGAAATACAAGCCGATGGATTGGAATGATTACATGCCTATTTCACTCTGCAATCTCCTTTATATGATTATCACAAAAATCATCTCGGTTAGAATGAAAACCTTTCTAGGATAGTTCATTTCAGAAGAGCAGTTTGGATTTCTCCCAAATTGTTAAATTATGGATGTGGTTGGTGTTACTCAAGAATGTCTTCACTCGATGAAATAGGAAAATACTTCCCCTCTCATTCTTAAAATGGATCTTATGAAATCTTACAATAGGGTGGATTGGATGTATCTGAGGTTTATTCTCTTATAGGTTGGTTTGATGGTGGAAATTGTCAATTGGATAATGGCATATATTACTTCCGCTTGTTTTGCAGTGCTAATTAATAGTTCTCCTTCCTCATATTTAGGTGGCAATAGAGGACTTCGCCAGAGATTCCCTCTGTCTTCGTATTTGTTTATTCTTGCTATCGAAGGGCTCGGTTTACTTATTAAGGAGGCCAAACAACAGAAGCTCATATGTGGTATAAAGGTCACTAAATCCTTGTTTATTTCACATATTTTATTTGTTGATGACGTTCTCATTTTTTGTGATGGCTCTTTAGCTGAGTGGATTCATTATCATCATATCGTTTCTATCTTCTATGCCACCTCGGGGATGGCTATCAGCGAGCAGAAATCAAATCTTATTTCTCACTGTGTTGAACCTTAGGATATCATTCACATTAAAGCTTTGTTCCCATTTAAATTAACTAAGTTGGAGGATGGTTTAAAATACTTGGGTTTTTACTTGAAACCTAATGGTTACAAGCTGGATGACTAGGGTTGGTTGGTGAAAAAGATCCAGAACAAGATTGGGGACTGGTCTTTTAGGTATTTGTATCTTGGTGGAAGGCTTGTTTTAGTTAGCTTTGTTTTACAAATTATTCCACTTTATTGGTTTTCTCTCTTCATCATTCCAACAACCATCGTCAATCTTATAACCAGAAAGATGATTTATTTTCTGTGGGTCGGTAATGCCAGTTAGTCAAAATTTCATCTTGTGAATTGGGAATGCATTTCGAAGCCCAAGTTTTTGGGGGATGGGGCATAAAACATATGAGCCTTTTCAATTGAGCATTGCGTGTTAAAATTTTGTGGAGATGCTTATGTGACCATGGGCTCTAGGAAAGATTGTGAAATCAAAATATCTTAGGAGCCTTCCTTTTTTTCTTTTTCTTTTTCGGCTACAGGAGCATGATAAGAAGGTGCATAATGTCTCGGTGATCTAGAACAGTCTTTTAAAATATTTCCCTATTGTTAATAGCTATATCTGTTGGGCTGTCGGGCGGGGGACTCAGGTGCATTTGGGTTTGGATCCTATCTTGGGTATCAAAGACTCTCACAAATTCTCTCGTTGTCTATTGGAATCCCTTAAGGATAGGTGAATCTCAATTCTTAAACAGGGAGAGGTGGATCAGGTTAATGTTGAGATGCGTTGGTTAACTTCTGGGGAGTTGCATTTAGATGCTCATAATGTCGTTGAATGGGATAGGTTTGTTAATAATTTATATCAGATTGGCATCACTTTAAATAATTCTGATGACATAATTGTTTGGTCTTTTAATAAGGCAGATGGCTTGGTTAGTGCTAGCTGGCATATTTATCTACTTTGGAAGAGGATTCACAAGTTGGCTCTCTGTGGTGGATTAAGTATATATGGAATGGGATCTCCCCGTTAAAAATCAAATGTTTTTCCGGGCTTGTCTTCATGCGTAAGATTCTCACGTGGGATTCCTTATTGAAAAGGGGGTTTATTGGTCCTGGTTGGTGCTTCCTCTGCAAAGGGGACCTGGAAAACATCGACCATCTCTTTAGGCAATGCCTCTTCTTCCTGCAGGTTTGGTCTGAATCGATTTTTTTTTTTAGAATGTTGGGCGATTGGAATTCACCTTATTTTGAAGACAATATGAAAAGGTGGTATGATTCTCACTCATCTGATCAGGATCTCATACATTTCATTATCTGGGAAGTTTGGGAGGCCAGGAACGGTCTCATTTTCTAGCACTTATCGCCCAGTCTGGCTGTGGTATGCATGAAAGCCTTCTATGCTTTTAGTGAAGTCTATCGTATTGATCCATGTTGAACAATCATAAGTCTTGTGTTTCCCGTGACAGAAGGAGGTATGCCTCTTGGTTATTTTGATGGAGCGGAACAAAAAGGTTGGTGTGGAGCGGGTATGTTGGTTCAGCTCCAGCAAAATCACTCCTTCTATTTGAAGTTGGTTGCTAGTGAAGGTAAAAACACGAGAGTAGAGCTCATTGGGTTATGGGGTTTGTTGTGGTTTGTGTGGAAACGTGGTTTGAAGACTATTCACATTATGGGAGATTCCAAATGCATTATTAATTGGTTCAATATCATTTCCTCCCTTCACTCCTTGGTACTTGACCATTGGAAAAATCAGGTGATATTTTTAATCTCACTTTTTGATAGGGTCATGTTTAACCATATTTACAGGGAGTTAAATTTGGTGGCCGACGATTTATCAAAAAAGGCTATTGGTCCTATGGATGCAACCATAGTTTTTGATGAATTTAGAGATGGTTGCTGTGTGGATTTGGGAGTGTTCTGCTTTTACTAAGTTCTTGGGTTGTTGGTTCTTTTTTTGGATTTGTTTTTATAGCGATGTGTTTTAGGCATGAAATCTCTTTTGGACTGTCAATTTTGTTTTGTCCCTCTGAATTTTTCAGATTGTATATTGGGAAATCTCTGTATTAGGAAGGAGTTGGCTTATTACTAGATTTGGAGCTTATATGCTTTTCCTTTATACTATGTTTGTAAATTTGACACAACTTTTAATTAATTAATATATATATATATATATATATATATATATATTGAAAAAAAAACTTTGAAATATGAATGCAATTTTTATATATATATTGAAAAAAAAAACTTTGAAATATGAATGCAATTTTTATTATAAAAAGTGAAAAGGCTTTCAAAGACTTTAAGAAAGTGTTGGGAAAGGAACTTTCCTTTTAAAATAAAAATGTTGAAAACGTATATGTATATTTGCAAGCACAGTAACTATTTTATACACCAATTTATGAGTTCATAGATAGCCTCATACTGCCCATAAACCATAACCCAAAAAGATCCTATTATATTATTTTGGATATATGTTATTAACTCTAAACTCAATTAGAAAGACACCTTGCTATACACGTATTGCTTCAAATATGTACCCTAAAGTTAAAACAAAACCCAAGCACAAGGCATGATATTGTAGTGTAGGCATCCAAAATTTAAAAAAATATTAATTACATTTATTTGAACATATATCCTTTTAGTAATAGATAAGACAACATCATCTCATATCTAGATACGACTACATCATCTCATATTTATTGTTCAAATTTTGAAAAGATGGAGATATATTTGAAAGTAGAGAATTCATTAAAGTTTTCTAAAGCAAGACTAATTCCTACAACCCTCTAGTTGCTTTATCACGCCTTTGTTTCTTATAATCTACGCTTTTGAATTTTCACAATGTTGCTTTATCACGCCTTTGTTTCTAATAATCTACACTTTTGAATTTTCACAATGTTGCTTATTGACCATCATTTGAGATGAAGTACTATGAAAAAACAGAAGGTATTGTGGGGATAGTGGATTGGATTGTGTATTGGACATGCTCTTAAGGGCTTATGATTATTTCAATGCTTACGGCAAAGTCATGTCTAGATATGTTTCACAACAATCTTTACTATTTATATTAGTGTGTTTCCATTTATCAACTAAAGGAGATCACACATTACATAATGACTTATGTAAAGTTTTTGGTGATATGAGAAGAATGGAGAATAGAAAGACAAATGAAAGAATATGCAATTAAAATTGATGATGTACACTCTTCATTAGTAGGCATAACTAGAAATACACATTTGATGATGAGTGTTGGTTGTATAATGTTGCATACGTGTTACATACTTTGCAAGTAGATTTGGTCGCATCTCAATGGGAGTTCAAGGGTGACACATCCCTTGGATGGCGAGGTATGGGGAGTAGTGGTGCCCCCATTAGAAGGTTTGAGAGAAGAGCCGCATAGGTTTTTTTTTGGTCCATTATATATTATTTTAACCAATGGTTTTGGACCATTTGATCCAAGGGCCCTATTAAGGGATTAGTTTTGTAATCTAATCCAAGTGAACATACTAGGGTTGATTGAAGCTACAAAAAATATAAATATTGTATAGTAGACAATTGTGTTAATACAATGAGATAGAGAGAGGGTGCATCTCTCAATTAGGTTGGTTTTCCTAGCCAAGGGTTTCTAAGGTAAATATTATATATATATTATGTGATTGTGCAATTGTTATTCTTATGTTTTAGATTCTTTTAGTATTACTTTCCTTGCACAAGTTGATCAAACTCTTCATTCTGTATCAAAGCGGGGTTATTAGCTTCAGGTGATGCCTTTGTTGATATGGTTTAGTTCATTTTATGAATAGTGTGGGTACCTTGGGCCTACAATAAACTTGTTCTTGAGTGGTATATTTTTGTAGTGATTTTGGAGTGACGAAAAATGGCAAGCAATTAAACAATAGAGATAGAAAATTTAATGGCCAAAACTTCGAGTTATGGAAGATAAAGATGGAATATCTTCTTGTAGATAGAGAATAATTGGTTTTTATGGATCCAAATACAAAACCTACTAGTGTTGTGAAAGAAGACTAGGAACTTACTTTGATGAATCAGAGTAAGTACGAAAAGGAACTTATCAATAATTCCAATTTGAATGAGTTAAAACTAGTCTCTAACACATTAGAACAAAGTGTTAAGCTTCACATTGATGATGCTACAAAAGAAGTAAATGGTACTTTGTATAGGCAGTTAGTGGGAAGTTTAAACTAATTAACCATAACAAGACTTGATATTGCATACTTAGTCAATATACTTAGTCATTTTATGGCTAAGTCACATGAGAGGCATTGGAAAGAAACCAAGAGAGTCATTTGATACCTAAAAAGAACTGTTGATTTTGGTATTGAATACACTAATCATTTGAATGTTGACTTGACAGGTTATTAAAATTATGATTGGGTAGGTGATACAAATGATAAAAATCAATCACCGGATATGCATTCAATACAGGATATGAGATTGTGTCTCGGACCAACAAGATGAAGCCAACTATTTCTTTGTCCTCTACTAAATTCGAGTATAAAGCATTCTGCAGTGCTACCTGTGAAGCAATTTGCTTAAGTCCCATTCTCAAAGACACGGGAGAAAGGAAAGGAGTACTACATCTGTCAAGTGTGACATTAAAAGATTGATGGAATTGGAAAACAATCCAATTTATCATGCAAGATCAAAACAAATTGAAACTCAACGTCATTTTGTAAGAGAAAAGATTCAATCAAAAGAAATGGACTGATGTATTGTATTACAAATGAGAATATGCTTGATATATTCATGAAGCCTTTGGGAAAGGAAAAATTGTAATATGTTATGTATCATAGAAAATTCATTTCTCCATTAAGGGGGGGTGTTAGAAATAATTGAAGAAATGTAATCATTGGCATGTTGTTACAACGTCATGTCAGCAAGAGATTGAGTTTGTTAATGAGCCAAAAGTTTGTTAGAGTGTTGGCAACATAACAATTCGTGGTCTCAGTTATATTGATAGATGGCTATCTAAGTTTTAGATTTTTAGAAATCCTTTGAGCCTCCAAAAAGCCTATGTATGCATGTATTAACTTTCTTTAGTTGAATAGAGTGATCCGTCATTTTTCTGTGTATGGTTTTGTTGCTTTAATTTTTTATTTAGAGTTGAGCTTTAGATGGGAGAAAAATCTAAATATAGGATTTTAACTTAAAACAAGGCCAAAGCCCATCTCTCACATCAATCTAAATTACCCTTTTGTATTGCTAAAGGAGACAAACTAGATCGATTTCTAGAAGAAAAAGGAGAAGGCCCAACTTGAATTCACTCAAGATAATCCTAGGTGGATGGGATTGATGGAGAGAGGATGATACCCAATTCCGTAAAGGGAGAGAAAAGTGAAGAGTTTGATAAACCCATTCAAGAAAGACAAAGCTAAGAGGATATTTAAACAAAAAGAAACAATGGCATGTACATACATAGTATACACAAATATTCACCCCAACATGAAAACCAACAAAGTTAGAGCCACACCTCTTTCCCCTTTGTATTAACAAAATCAATTTACAATACAATATATAGGCATTTCATAGCCTCATTCAACCTTAATTTGCCAAGTGGTATTAGATTAATATGGATGTGAAAACATAGGTTGAAACCTCCCAAAACCCAGAAATACACATATAAAAGCATTTGAAAAATAAGGAGCCAATTTTTTTCTTGGGGGCTCTTACCCTCAAATCCCCGAGCCTCACAAAAACATATCAAGGTACTTAGTTTATTTCTATAAAGAATACAATACATCCAACATATACACTAAGATTCCAAAGATAACATAATGCTACAACACCACGGTGGTCCATTCACATCTTCGAAACCAAATACACATGAAAATATAAAAGGGGTACATTGTTAATTGGGTGATGGTGAATTAATGGCATAGGTGCTTGAAAAGGTTGAAGAAGAACCCAAGTTGAGAAGCCTAGATAGAGCACCTTGCATCTTCATTGCATGCAAATGGCAATGGGGATGGGAGGAAGCAACAAGAAAAGCCTCCTTCCTATCGTGTGTGAGGAACCGAAGTAGCTACATGTGATGAGGAGGGGTGGGATAAATCATCCCTTTAATAAACTTTTTGAGGTGATGTGGATAGGTGGAGCATGCCCATCCTTGAATGCTTAGATGATGGACACCATGCAAAGCCTTCGCAAGCCACCTAAACCAATTGAACCATAGTGTATACATAGGGGCTAGGTATTGGGTGGCGGTGGGGGGCGAGGAGTAGGGTATGGGGTATTTATAGGTATTGGGGAGTATAAAAAGGGGTATCTAGTAAAAATAGGGAATATCTTGTAAAAGTAGGGTTTTTTTAATTTGAACTATGTATTGGGAGGGTACTCAACAAAAGGATTTTGGTAGGTATTTATTAATATCTAATGAAATTAGGGGTATCAGTCAATATCCCATGAACGAAGACGCTATGTCATAGTTCCACTTGTATAAGTTAGGTTGTGATCATGGGCTAATCCTCATATGCGTTTCCATGCTCCCTTAACTGACTCTCTTTCAATTTTTGGCTTTTTATTTGCCAAATTTATTAAACTAGAGTAAACTAAGGTTACTTGTTAGAAACTTTGAAGGAAATGCTTTCTCACCCATAAAGATTTGGATTTGGTCTTCCTTAAAAACAACCATCAAAACCCATCCTTCCTTAAAAACAACCATTTAAACCCACAGCTGTCTCAATAGCCTAATCAATCTTAAAAGCAACATCAAACCCCACAGCTGTCTCAATAGCCTAATCAATTTTATCAAAGACAGCTGTCTCAATAGCCTAATCAATTTGATCAAAAACAGACAAGGAAATACCTCCTTTGAATAAAAGAACAAAGTCCATGGAAGTTGGAACCTGCTTAACTTTTTCTCCAGTTGCAGCACAGTTCAGTGAATCTGCACCATTCAGTACACCACTGACAACTATCTTTTATTTTATAGTTTTAAACCGCCCAAGTTTTGGCGTGAGCGAGAATCGAACGTGCAGATTCTCTAATAATGCAGTTACGTTCTGCACGGTATGTAATTGGTTGACAGAAGAACCCAAGTCCTCATGGCCCTACTGTTTCTTTGAATTGATGTCGTTTATGCGGAAATCTGCGTGACATAAATTCTAACAACGCCCCGCTATCCGGCGTTTTAGTTTCTGGCCACCATTTCATATAGTTTCCGGCGACTATTTCAAAATTGTAATTTCTCATCATATTTTATAAGAGAATTGCATCTTGGAGTTTTAATATGTTTCGAATTGATAATGTAAATATCAAATTTTCCAATTCCGCTTATCACGGGATTCCGGCGATGCGGGGTCGTTTTAGTGGTTGCATAGTCTAATCCGTGAAATACAGTGTATCTCATATCTTATTTTATAATTAATAACGATGGAGCGTCTAACCACGGCACTGTAATTCACTGAGAAGTTACGCTAATTAGTAGGTAAACCGCTTTGTCAATCTTGGGAGGACGAGAGCTACCAACCAGGCACACAACATCCAATACCTAACATCCAATTTTTATAACTAAATAATATGTGGACGGTGCACTTTTTTTTCTGGACGGCGCACTTTGTTGGAAATTTTATAATTTTGAAAATCAAGAATCATCATATTATCTTAACTGTTGTTGTTATTTGAATAGTTATAGAGACGACAAAGAGGAGTTGACCGTTTTTCTAAGATTTAAATTCCGGTGGGATCAAGAAAATTCAAATTATATAATGTTTTAAAAAATTCACAATTATTATCATGCACATGCGGTGACACCGACATTCAACTACTCAATGAATTTGATCAAAATAAAAATTGGTGACAACGACATTCAACAACTCGTGGTAGTGTCATTTATGAATTAAAAGAAAATATATTGAGTATTGTAAGAATACCGTATTTATATTTATTTATACAAACTTCATTGTTACAAATAGGTAGTTATAGAATTGTTACATTAAATTTAAGTTTTTCCATCGAAAAATATAACTTATTATTAATACCATGAAATAGTAAATAGTTTCAATTACATCAAAGTAACAGGGAAAACTGATCCCAGCATGTTTTGAGAGTAGTACATATCACGGGCGAGAAAAACAGCGCAAATCATGCAGACTGAAAGTTCCAAAAACTAGGCCACAATCATTCGAGGCTCATACATTCGCCAAAACAGTGCATCTACACATGGCAGCGGGTCTGCCCAAAATAAACAAACAACATAATAAATAGTACCGTGACCCCATGGGTCAAGGGACCAAGGATCCGTCACAAAAGACATACATAAAACAGATAAATAGTGCCACATAAACTGAAGATCATAAGACCAACAAGTAGTTGGTGGAATAGAGTCTATGAACCTCTCAGAAAATATGAGAAAAATGAATAAGCTCGAACTCGTTGATATACTTTATGACTGCAGCCAACCAGTGCGTAAGAAGCATCACATTGATTGGGGAGACGCCCTTTGCCCAAAAAATGATGGATGAAGAGTCACCCAGAATCAAGAGGGATGATACATGTTTGATTCGTGCAAAGTGTAAAAGGAGCCAAAGAGCACATAATTCACTGCGGGTGTTTGTACCAATCCCCAAATTAAGATGGATGAGAAAGAAAACAGTGTTGGTAAGGTGCAAAACCACACCAGCCCCACTAACACCCGGGCCCCCAACCGCAGCACCATCAAAGAACCCACAGGGGTATACCAATACCGGAGGAGCCACCCGACATCTAGGTCTTGTATTGTTCAAAATAAGTCGACCACCAGGAGGATCAGATAGAGTAATGTATTCATTGTAAGTAGCAATAGTTCGGCTGCAAATCCAATCCAGGTGAGGAATGGTATCCTCAAAGATTCGCCTATTACAGGCCTTCCAAATTTCCCACATCATAAAGCATGGAAGTTCTGCCCAAGAATGTGAGTCCCGAAACCACGATCCTAGATAGTCGATCAGTGTGGATGATCGCCAGATAACATGGATACCAAGGGTAGATGCAACTAAAAACCAAAGGTCTTGTATGAATGAGTAGGATGAGAATTGGTGGTCAACCGATTCCGTTTGTAGGCAACATAATGGACACCAACCAGGGCCATTGAAACCACGATGGCATAGAATATCCCATGTGAGGATTTTATTACTCAAAGCCAGCCAAATGAAACATTTAATTTTCAGAGGTAGAGCAAGTTTCCAAATGGTGTGGTGCCACCATATATTCTCTGGCCGTTTATCAGGAAATAACGAAACATATGCTAGCTTCGCAGTAACCACGCCGTGTGCCACAACCCACGACCACACCAATCGATTCGGAGTCTCAGATAAATGAATATTGGCCTGACAAAGATGCCGGATATCCTCAGTCCATTCAATCCCCAAAATGCCACCAATTCCCAACTGAGCAGCAGTGATCCACCTGTTACCCCCATCACCATTAAAACCAGACGCATGAGCAAGTGTGAAGAGCCCCCTAGCTTGTAGATGAGCCAATAATTCAGGAGACAAATGGAATGAAGTGGATCCGCCCAGTACAGGATCAATACCGAGTCTGATTTCCCGGCCATCTCCAGGTTTCCATGAGAGCCACTGTGCAATGATAGTGAAAGAACTCAAGAGTCCATTCCATATATTTGAGGCAGCAATAGCTGATGGTTGACCTTTATGAATCCAGTTCGCAACCGAAGAATTTTTTAGATACTTAGCCCGAATGATCTTGCCCCAAACTGAGTTGACAAATAAGGCCCGCCATAAGCTCTTTGCATGAAGGGCCATTACGAAAAGATCCAAATTTTTGACATTCCAAGCCCCCAAAGCACAGGGTTGAGCCAATGATGTCCATTTAATCAAGTGAAATTTGTCCTTCTCCACCCCACCAGACCATAAGAATCTGAAAAATTTCCTTCGTATAAGGTGCATAATGGACTTTGGTGTTTTGCAGAGAGAAACCAGTAAACCCCCAGGTTCTGAAGAACCACTTTAGCCAGCGTAAGTTTTCCACCCATGGATAGATAACGCAAACTCCAATGTCCAATACGAGAATCAAAACGCCTAATAAGCCAAGACCAATCATTCAACCTGTAGTTTGAAGGTTTGACAAAGTAACCAAGGTACTTTGTGCCATTTGACAACTCTTTGAATTCCAAAGGTAGTAGCAGGCGGATCGACCGTTCCACATTCTCCTCCAAAGAGTGCTTCAAGGAAAAAGATTTAACCAAACTAATGAGCATACCTGTTACAGAGCAAAAGAAATCTAGAATTTTCTTATAATGTAACCATTCAGCTAGAATGCCCAGACCAAAGAGCATTACATCATCCACAAAAAGTGTGTATGTAACAAATATACCAGCAGATACCTTGATACCCACAATAGAGCCCTCACATTTTGCTTTATGGATGGTGAGGCTCAAACCCTCAATAACCAAGAGGAACAAAAGGGGTGAGAGAGGACATCCCTGTATGAGGCGCCTAGATGCCTTAAAGAATTTTGTCAATTGGCCATTTATAAGAACAGCAAAGTTAACTTAAGTGACACAAGCCATGATCCACTTCATCACCTTCCATGGTAGGCCAATTTGTATGAGGATCAATCTGAGAAGAGTCCAGTCTACCCAGTCATATGCTTTCACTAAGTCCAATTGGAAAATGAGAGAATCAAGTTTCTTTTGATTAATGCTGTGAAAGACCTCCTGTGCCACACCTACCGCATCAAGTATCTGCCGACCCTCCAAAAAACCATATTGTTCCATGGAAATGTGCCTCGAAAGGATCGGCTTGATGCGCATAGCAATAATCTTGGATATAATCTTGTAGACTAAATTACACAAGGCAATGGGCCGAAAATCATTAAAATTCTCAGGATGAGATGATTTAGGAATTAGTGCCAGATAGGTAGAATTTAGTGCCCTAGAGACTAGCCCCATGGTCCTAGATTCGTCCACAGCATCCCTGAGGTCCTCCCCCATAATATCAAAAAAGTGGTAGAAAAGTTCTACCGACCACCCATCAGGTCCAAGAGATTTATCCTTAGCAAAACCTCGTAGGGTATTTTGTACCTTCATTAAGGATATGGCCTCAAAAATATTGTCCCCCTCCATGTCATTGAACATCCGAGGGTATTCCTTGATGATCTTAAATTGTTCTGGCAAAGTTGTATTTTTGGGATCACAATAATAGTCCTGATAGTGATGGGTTACCTCAGACATCAGTTCCTTATCTCCTCTAATCCGTCGACCAGCATGATCATTAAGATCCTAAATATTGTTCTGTATTCTACGGGAATCTGCAAAGCGGTGAAAGAAATTTGTATTCAAATCACCAGCTTTGAGCCAAATTGCTCGACTTTTTATTCGCCAGGTTTCTTCATGGATGAGAAGGATTTTCAATTTCCTTTCCTCCAAAACTGTAAGTCTGGCATGATCCATGAGAGATATCCCATTCCTCAAAGATTGTTCCATCAAAATACCAATTTCCTTTTCCACCTCTATGAGTTCCACAGCCATCTCAGCTTTTTTGGATCTTTCCCACTTAATAATGAAGTCTTTTAATGATTTTAATTTCATGCCAAGCTTATCCATTGCAGATCTCTCCCCCAAAACATCTAAATTTAACCAGTATGTTCTCACACCTGCATCGTAATCCTGATCAGATAACCATACGGAGTTGAATTTAAAGGGGTAATGATAATGTGTTACATCGTTGTCAAATTGCAGAACAATGGGGAGATGGTCACTAATATGTATCTGTTGAATCCATGACCTATAATTCTAGAAAGAGTTTAATAGAGACGCTGATATCAAAAGGCGATCAATGCGTTTGGAAATCAGATTTCCATCCTTTCTACCATTAGACCATGTTGGAGCCAAAGGTCGTGGATCCACATCAAACAGAGAATATGTAGAAAAGAGATTCCTGAAATATGTCCCAAGGGGATCCCTTCTGGCTGCTTGGCCCCAAATTTCCTCAGCCCCCCATGAAAAATTCAAATCACTTGCAAGTATCAAATTTTCCAACTCCAATAAGTGCCCCAAGCATGCAAGATTCCAGAATGCCTCCCTATCACAATAGGGACCATAACAATTCACAATGTTGATGTCTTTTTCCGAGCCTCTAATGTTGCCAAACAGAAGTATTCTGAGAGTAATATTAAAAGGATTTAACCTCAGAACCCCAGGGTTCCAAGTCACCAGGAGTCCACCAAAAAGACCCATAGCATCAATCGTGCACATCAACCAACCCGACTTAATTTTGTTAAAGAAAGTACGTGCCTTCTCCCCACTTACCATCATTTCTTGTAGGAAGACTAAATCAAGATTAATAATATGAAGAACTCTCTTGAGGGCTAATTGTTTGGGAAGACCCCCCACACCCTTGATGTTTAAAGAGAAAAAGATCATTATCGACCCCTGGAAAGGGCTTTGATTCCTCTAAGAGCCATGGTATCAGGTGAGATGGGGGTGCCCATATTATAGCTAGCATCATTCCCCCCTAGTGGAATGACCTTCTTATTCTTCCTGGCACTTCGCGTCTTTAATGGAGAGAAATCCAGTGCCAATCCACCCAGACGTGCCCCCTTCGTGATGCATTGTTCACCCAGAGTTGACGATTTGTTAGCAGGAGATGGATTGACCACAACCCCCATGCCCGATACCAGATCCAAGGGTCCCGAGGTAACCCTCTCCAGTTTTGTGTCTGGGCCACTCTCGTCCACAACCTGATTTTTGAAAAAAATGGGAATTGGAGATTTTTTAACCATTTCTGAGTATGAGGGGATGTGTAAAACCCTATCTCGGAGATCTGACCCACAAATCAGAAATGGATGAGGGAGAAGAGTATCTGATGGAGGCTCCAAAGAGCATGATTCATTCATCCCTCCCACATTAGGATCAGTATCAATCAACGGTGCCTTGGATCCTGAGGATAACAAAATGGTAGGGACAGGGGAATGAGGGATGTCGATGGAGGCCGACGCAACAAGGGAAGAGTTCGTCAAAATCTCTTGTGTTGCCCCCGTCTCAGGTAGAGGATCATCAGATGTATGTGACTCATTCACGGATGGAACAAGGGGATCTTTCTCAGAACCAGAGGAATAAGACAACATTGTTGAAACCCGACCCATATAGTTCCCATTGTTACCATTATTTAGGTCCAAAGAATTTATAAATTTGATATCCAACACATTCAATGAATGATAAAGGGATGGGTCGTTTGATTCCAACTTACCCAGTAAAACCGAGGCCGGAGCATTCAGAACCGTAACTATGTTTGAAAAGCCATCAAGTCCGCTAGTTGCATCCAACTCTTTGTCACTGCCATCATCTAAAGACCAGAAAGGATCCACCCCCACCGGGCGCCCAGAAGAAGACCCCCCTTTGCACTGTCTCCACAGATGACCAACTTGTTTGCAATTTGAACAACGGAAGGGGATGCCCCAGTAATCGATTGTCAAGTCCAGTTTGCGTCCACACCAATTAATGTGGAGGACATCGATGAGCCTCATCGTAATATCCACTTCAACCAAAAGCCGCCCCATTCGACGGTCAAAACCAAACAAGTGTTCCTCCTCCACATGTAGAAAGCGTCAAAGACTGTTACCAATGGCTTCAAAAGCCCCCTGGTTCCAAAGAGCAAGTGGGAGACCGAGGATGAGAACCCACAAATGGCACATACGCACAGAAGCCGTGTCTGGGTCGAAGTCCGTATGCCATTTCTACAGCATCGGATTGCCCGCCTCGTAAAGCCATAACTTATTTAAGATAGTGGAACAATGAGTTTCTTGCTCAAATTTGAAGCCAAACCATCCATGGTCCAATGCAAAAACCTAGGGTGTATAACCCACGATGGGTTTCCAATTTTGAGTAACCCAACCCACGATATCCTTTCGGTTCATGGCAAAATATGAAAACTTACCAACTAAAACAGTCATGTTGTATTCCATGAGCTCCTCAAGGCCAATGTCCCTTCCCATTGTAAGCCAAACCTCCCCCGGTCGGCAGCAATACTCCTCCTTCAATCTTCGTGTAGACCTGGAAGAAACTAGAGGTTTTTCCCCCTGTTCATGGCGAGGCAGGGCCCTAACACTGTCGACAGAAGGATCCGAGCTAGATGTGGACTTTGGAGCTCCAGAAAATGACAGGTGTCCCTTCTTTGACGCCTGTTTGGCACGTGGAGACTTATGCCAACTACCCGAAACAAGTGGCTATTTTCCGTTCAGCATCTCCTTGAAGAAAGAGTCTAGTTTAAATAAACACACCTCCTCAATTCTATAATCAGAGGCGGTCAGATTGTTGTCCGCCAAGATTTGTGTTACTAGCATGTTTTCTCCCATCCTTGCAGAGAGATTGACGATATCCGGGCGTGGACGGGTAAATATTGGCGAAACCGAGAGTGAAACCCCAGTTATACCCGGGACCAACAACAATTGACAGATGAATATACCCAAATCACCCTCTGATGAAAACTCAAGTGGTCCTGCCAATCTCCACATATTTAAAATAGTAAAAAAACGTTGTCCGGGCGTGGATGAGCAAACAAGATGCCGATTATTAGCAGGTGGACACCAGGGAACAATATCCCAGTTAAAACCGGACACCATAGGTGACGAGCAAACAAGGTGCCGATTAAAAGCAAGTGGACACAGGAAAAACAATTCCCTAGTTAAAACCGGACTCCATAGTTTACCATATGAAACCCTATAATAACCAACCCAAAAACTGCAGGGTTAAAAATGAACTTACTGTTAACCAGAACCTGTAAACTGCCGCCCTCATAAAGCATATTCTATGCTAGGCCTGGGTATACTGCGTAAAACCCTACCTCTGCGTAAAAACCTACCTCTGCGTCGATCAATCTTAAAAACTCCACCCAAGGTAGTGGTTCCAACCCTACATTAAATTTAAGTTAGAAAGTGGAACGTGTATAAATATTTACTTTTAAAATTTGTCTTTTCTTTAGGTAGTTACATAATTGTTACATTAATATTTACTTTTCTTTTTACTTTTCTTTTTACTGAGGTCTAGGCCATTATTCTTTCCTCTCGTTCTTTCTCTATTGGGTACTTTAATATACCCTTCAACATCTTGGTTCTCCTTCGGTTTATCATTAGGGAGCTCAGCTTGAAGGGTTAGATGGAAATCTCGGACTAGATGTCCATGAGTGTGACAACGCTGACATCGAAAGGGGATATGCTCGTAATCAAGGGTTTGAAACCACTTCGAGTCTTCCCAGGTCAGTTTAATCCCTTTAGGGAGATCTTTAGAAATGTTCATATAAACACAGAGACGAGCATAAGAAACATACCTTCCTTGTTTATTCAGGTCTGAGATCTTCACAAAATGTCCCATAGCGCCTCTGATAGCCTTCAATATTTCTGGATCCCAATACTCAGTAGGCAGAGAGTACAATCTAATCCATACTGGAGCTATTGATAGATCCTCCTTATCGGGATTACAATGATCCTTCCATATTCATAAGTATAACCCAGCTAAATAATAGAAATATGGGCCTCCCTTGAAGATGTGATCCTTGTCTTCTGAATTTAAGAAGACCACTATAAAGAATCCTTTCGAGCCAAGTAAGAGGTCGAAATGGCCCTTTGGTTTCAATGTGGAGTTAATCCACCATATAAGAGATTTTTTCGAAGGCCAGATGCCAATAAATTTTTCGATCAGGGTGTGATCTGTCATATGTTATATTTTCTCCTTGATCCGAATTGGGTTTACTGGGATAGTTGGAATACTTAGAGATTTTGGAATACACGACCCTTGTCCATGGGATCCTTGCACCGACTCGGGATTTGCCTCCATAAGAGTGCATCCCTCTCCTCTGATTCCCTCCTCCTGAACCTTCGGGGGAGAAACTACCTGATGTTGCGAGAACTCTTGCTTTGGAGGAGGGGTTGTGCCCCTCCCTTGTGAACTAACCATCCCGATATTGTTTGGTATGATCCACTTTGTGTATCCCAAGACCTTCATTGTTTTGCAGATCGACCGTTAGTTCGATGCACTTCTTGGAGAGCATTCCTCCTCCAGTAGTTCAAAACTTGCATCAATTTAAAAAAACCAAAGAAATAAAAATCCATGTAGATGAAGTTTTAGACATGATTGAAGCGTTCAATTCTTCTCCGCAATTAATTCAATCAAAAATTCATGTAGTGTTGCTCAAATAAGAAGAGTATAAGTTGATTTCCTATAGCTATTGTTTTTAAGCTTCGATTAAGTGCCAAGTGAACTCTACTCTGTTTTGTTCACTTTTGGTAAATGAATGTTATTTATGTTCAATAAGTACTCCTTTATAAGAATCTTTGCTTAGATCATGTTGAAGAATATATGTCCTACAGAAAGTCTGAAATCGTGCTTAAAGAGATTTAATGGAATATTCCTGAATGAACATCCCAACTCATAATTTCATGTCCAAAACATTGAAGGGATAAATTCCTTGCTAAGATTGTTGCTTATCATATATTGAAATCCTATTTTCTTAGGAGTCATTTATATAACATGTGGAAAGTCAATCTCCTCTTATTCATTAGAGAATTATGTTTACAGAAAAGTTGAAATCACTTAGCTTGAATCAAAACAAAATAAATTAGCGTTTCATTATCTAATTTGAAATTGTAAATACTTGAACTTGGAACCTGAATGATGGTTAAGTATATACCTAGACCATTGGTTATAGTAATCCTTTAGTATTAATCTATTTTTTAATATGAACGTTAATTTAAGATCGTAATGCACATTAAGACTTAGCATAAATGGTATCGAGTGCAAATTCTTGTGT
The DNA here is from genome assembly GCA_027924585.1 of Larix kaempferi. NCBI lineage: Eukaryota > Viridiplantae > Streptophyta > Pinopsida > Pinales > Pinaceae > Larix > Larix kaempferi. The sequence continues at coordinate 1,862,698 of BSBM01000797.1, read as the reverse complement.
TAAACGGGTCCAAGAGTAAGATGGACTGTGGTGAAATGAACAATCTTTATGACCATATTGTTGAATGTTTGGATGGGTCTCTACAAAATGTTCTGAGATTTTGTAATTCCCTTGTTCTCCTTTTTGGGTTAATCGCTACATAATTCTTTGGAATCCGGTAGCGCCATGTTCTCCTTTTTGAAGTGAATCACTACCAAATTCCCTACAATTCAGTAGCGCTTCTAATTTCTACTTTGAATGGGCTTCTATCAATTGGATATTATGAGTATTAAATGTAATATCCAATTTAATATGAATATAGCATTTTTACTTATATCCCGTTGCTTATTGAAAACAAATAAGGTGCATTTTTGCTTTTTTCTAGTGACATGGTCGTCACGACCTAGTATCAAAGCAAGGCTTCAATACTTAGACTATGGGGAAATTTGCAAGGATCAAATGTCACTAACATAGTTTTAGTGGTGTTAATTAAAAAATTTCAAAATGAAATTATCATGCATGATGTAAGTTAATATATATAGTTAATGACCAATAGAATTTGAGAACAATTACATCTTGTAGTGGGATTTGATATTTCCCACTTACTAAACTAATAGTGAATAATGGCTAGTGAACCAAAAATGTCCATTATGGCCGGTGAAATGGGAAACAATGACCACAGAACATATTCAAATGGTCATGGAAATGAACAAAATGAATTAGGGGCAAATGAAATGCTCCATGCCTTGAGAAGGCTACAAACTGAAAACACAATGATTTTGCATAATCAATAATAGCAAAATCAAGTGAATATGAAAGTGGTCCAAAATTTGATTCAACTACACAATCAAATGCAGCATGTGACTGCGTCATTGGTAAACAAAGGATGGGGATAATCTATGAGAAGGATCCATTTAGGGAGATTTCATCATTCTAGGGATGGAGATGTTAGTAAAATGAGTCAACACTCTTGTGTAAGATCTGATGAGTGACATCACAAAAAGTAGCTGGACGGAAAATCATATTCCCTTCTTGGCCAATACTGGAAAAGAAGGGATGAAGAAGACCCATTACAGGGTGAAATTCGGAAATTGAAACCTACCACCTTTAATGGGGAGAAAACAGGTGAAAATGATGAGATGTGGATGCTAGAAATGAAAACTTATTTGTAGCCACATAATTACCTAGATAACCAAGAAGCTAGAATTGCAATATTCAACTTACAAGGCAAAGCTTACCGGTGGTGGAAGCAGTTGAAAAAAGTGAAGGGAATTGATGAAAGACAGATTTCCTGGGTCAAATTTCAAAAAATATTTCAAGCGTAAGTATTTATCTCAGCAATACTACGACATAAATATGAAAGATTTGTTTGAACTCTGACTAGGAAGTATGACTATGGAGGAATATGAAAGAATATTTATGGAGTTACTGAAATATGTATATTTCATTCATGAGGAAAAGGTGAAAATACAAAGGTTCATGAGTGGGATGCCATCATTCTATAAGGATAATATTTCATATGATGAACCATGTACATTAAAGGAGACCATCTGTAAATACAAATGTATGTATGAGTAGAATAAATGCAAGCAAGACATGCATAAATCCTGGAAAGACAAAATTAAAGACAAGCAGGATCAGAGAAAGAAAGGTTCTGAACCATTTTTTACTGAAGGAAAGGAAAGCTCATTATTCTAGAGAGCAGCAAGGTGAATCAAAGATTGCTGAAAATGCAAGGTCAAAGAAGCTCAATCAGATTAAGTGTTGGAATTGTGGTGGTGACCACTATGCAAAAAGATGTCCAAAGAAAGAAAACAAAGGGGGAAGCACTTATAAGGTACAAGAGACCACTGCAGTAAGGATGTAGACAAAAGCATGCCTTAGATTTATGTAGCTCTAGATAACATGAAAGCAAACCACTAGTTAGCGATGATTGAAATTGAAGGTAAAATAAATGACTTTCCAATTTCAATTTTGATTGATTCCGGAGCTTCTTACAGTTATGTAAATATTGATCTGATTGAAAGATGCAAATTAGAGAGCAGAAAACTGCCTGAGCCCAGAATGGTACAATTAGCTACTGGAATGAAAAGGAAAAGTACTTCCATGGTTAAAAATTGTGGTTTGTAAATGAATGGGTGTCAACCATAATTGATTTGGATATCATTCCTCTCAACTCTTATGATGTGTTGATCATAATGGATTGGATGGAAATGTGTTTTGGAGTTCTAGCTTGCCATAATAAAATTATTACTTGCATGGACGAGGACAAGAATACAGTTCAGATAAAAGGCATTCCGAGACCAATTTATATAAGGAAAATTTCAGCCATTCAGATGATGAAATGTTTCAGGAAAGGGTGTCGGTTGTATTCTATTCATGATAAGTAAATAATAACTGGTAAAGAACCAAGGATAGTTGAATACTCGGTGTTGAAATAATATGAGGATGTGTTCCAAGATGTGCCCAGATTGCCACCAAAGAGGAACATTGACTTTACAATTGATTTGGTGCCTGGAGTGGTGCAAGCATCAAAGGATCCTTATAGAATGAGCACCCCGCAACTAAAATATTTGCAAATGCAGTTGGAAGAACTATTAAATAAAGATCATATATGGCCCAGTGTGTCACCATGGGGGAATCCAACTTTGTTCGTAAGAAAGAAAGATGGCACAGTAAGATTGTGTGTGGATTACATGTAACTGAATAAATCTACAATCAAGAATAGGTATCCCTTACTAAGAATTGATGACCTCTTTGACCAGTTGAGAGGGGAAAAGTATTTTCCAATATTGATTTGAGATCTTAGTAGCATCAGGTGCCCATAAAAGATGAAGACAACAATAAAACCGATTTTACAACTAGGTATGGGCATTATGAATATACAGTCCTACCTTTTGGACTGGAAAATGCCCTAGCCACATTCATGTGCTTGATGAATGGTTGTTTAAAGAATTCCTGGACAAGTTCATTATAGTGTTTTTGGACAATATTTTAGTAGATTCCAAATCTGAAGAAGAGCATGAAGATCATCTTTGGATTACTTTGTGGATCCTGAGAGAAAACCAACTTTATGCCAAGCTCAACAAATGCTCATTAATTTTAGCAAAAACAGTTGTTGTACTTGGGTCATATTATCTTGGAAGAGGGAGTAGCAGTGGATCCAGCAAAATTAAAATCCATACATGAATGGCCTACCCCAAGAAACATAACAGAAGTAAGATCATTTATAGGGTTTGTAGGTTATTACCAAAGGTTCATAGAATCTTTCTCCCAAATTGCAAATTCGATTACATCCTTACAGAGGAAAGGTGTGAAATCCATCTGGAACAAAAAATGTGAAGATAGTTTCAAACTCTTGAAAGAGTTGCTCACATGTGCTCCAATCTTAAAAATTCTAAATCCAGACAAAGAGTATATGGTATGTATAGATGCATCTCTAGAAGGACTCGATGGAATAATAATGCAAGAAGAGAATGTAATTTGTTATGGATCACGAAAGCTGTAAGATCATGAAAAGAACTATGCTACTCATGACCTGGAGTTAGCTGCCATCATTCATGCACTTCGGATGTGGAGGCATTATCTCATGGGAAGCAAATTTGAGTTAAAGACAGATCATCACATCCTGATATACTTGTTTGAACAACCTCATTTGAACGCCCAACAAGCTTGATGGATTGAATTCCTTAGTGAATTCAATTTTGAGATCAAATACATAAAAGGCAAAGAGAATTGAGTGGCAGATGCACTCAGCAGAAGAAGCCAGATAATGCAGATCTCAGTTGTTAGCAATTGGAAAATTGATTTAAAAATAAGGCTGTAGGAAGTATTAAAAGCAGATAATCATTAATTACAAGCGGTGGTAGTGTTACAGGTGGGAAAAGGGCCATTAAAATTATTTTTTCAAATATGTATTAGTTGAAGATGGAATTCTTTAGTTTAATGGCATAATTTATATACTAGATGAAGAAGAATTAAAGAAAATGTTATTTCAAGAAATGCATAATGTGCCTTATGCAGGTCATCTTGGGTATCGAAAGACTTTGACAACAATCAAGAAAGAGTATTAGTGGTTGGGATTGAAGAAAGAAGTGGCTAGGTTCATTGCTCAGTGATTAGAATGCAAGAGAGTGAAAGCAAAGCGCAAACATACTGCAAGATTGTTACATCCATTATTGATTCTGGAATCGAAATGGGGTGTAGTTACCATAGATTTTATTACGAAATTGCCTAGGAAAGCAAAGAGACATGATTCCATCATGGTTGTAGTGGATAAGCTGAAAGAATAAGCTCACATCATACATGTTCAATGAAATTTCAAAGCTGCAAAGATTGCAGAAATATATATGAAAGAGATTGCTACGTTGCATGGGATTCCCAAAGCAATAGTTTCTAATCGGGATCCTAGGTTTACTTCAAACTTCTGGAGAGGTATGTTCAAAGACTTTGGTACAAATTTAAATCTCAGTACGGCTTACCATCCACAGATAGATGGGAAAACCAAGAGGGTGAACCAAATTATTGAATACATGATGAGAATGTATGTGATGGATAGGCCCACCAAGTGGGAAGACTACCTGTACCTGGTAGAGTTTTCCTACAACAATGGTTATTAGGCATCTTTAAAGATGAGTCCCTTTGCATCATTGTATTGTAGATATTGCAATGTACCGGTGAACTGGGAAAAACCGGTTGAAAGATTAATTGTTGGACCAAAGATGTTTTAAGACATGGAAGAATAGGTGGCCAATATTAAACAAAATTTGAAAGTGGCACATGACAGACAAAAGAGTTTTTCCAATAGAGGCAAATTGTTCAGAGACTTTCATGTTGGTAACAAAGTATTCACGAAAAATAGGGGAAATAAGAGTTCACTAAATATGGGCATCTACAAAAAGTTGGCAGCTAGATTCTATGGACCATTTGAGGTCATAAACAGAGTGGGACCAGTAGCTTACGATCTGTCCCTACCACCAAATGTTAAAGTGCATAATGTATTTCATGTTTCGTTATTGAAAAAGTATGTGCATAATCCTACTCGGATACTTGATTGGTACTTGATACAGGTAGAACCTGAGGAAGAGGTTCAGGTTTAGCTAGTGGGAATTTTGAATCGGAGGATCAAAAGACTTAGGAACAAGACCGCTAGACATGTAAATGTCCAATGGAACCACTACAACCCTGAGGAGGCTACATGGGAGCCTAAAGAAGTAATGCGGGCAGAGTACCCGTACTTGTTTTGAAATTTTGTAATTATTAAGTTCTGAAATTTTTGGTTACACATGAACACCATGGATGGTGTTAAACTAAGGGGAGGGGAATGTAATACCCTTAGTTTCAATCCTCGGTATTTTGTTTGTATATGTTGTAAATGCTAAGCTAAATGTCATGAAGGCCGGAACATGTGACATGTACATGAACAATTATGTTTATTAATGAAATATAGAGTTGGTTGCATATGAGGAGGTACACTAAAAGAGTATAGGGAACCAAGTTATTCACCAATGAGAGTAAGGGGGCTGTGAGGTAGTTCCATGGGGTGATTCATAGGACACTAACTCAATTAAGACATATTAAAAGAAAATAACTTTTGGAACTTAAGTTTAAATTATGTTTTATATTCCCCAATCCTTGTTTAATATTCCAAGTAGGAACTTAGGAGAGGAATTAATAATATTAAAGTGGTGGTATCTTGGGAGAGAGAGCCCACATGGATACTAAATCCCATGCAAACAAAAGTAAGGAGGGATGGAGGAAGTTCATTCCACCATGGGAGTTTGATACCATTCAAATTGGAAAAATCAGGGCTATGAGAAAATGGAGATGGCACGAGTTACAAAAAAGACCATGAAACACATATTTGATTAACCACACCATTCTACTAATTGATGGTAGAGGTTGGGTGACCCTTCCTGTGAAGCAGTGACCATAGAAACGATGAATGGTGTTGGACTTCCTCATTAGAAAATATGACATTGATGCCATGATTCTTGTAAATGGGTTGATCCATGCTTTTGTTTGATGATTTGATGATGAGAGAAGGACTGAAATGTTGAAGCAAGAACTGGTTGTAGCCATGTTCATGTTTATTTCTTGAAAAATATGATGTTAGCATGGTAATGGGTGGCTTCCCTGCTAAATCCGTCAGAAACTTTGAGTGCATTTGGTGAATTACTTGGTTCCAGCTCAGGGGTGGTAGCTGGGTTGCGAGAGTTCAATCCTAGTATACCTATGGCTAGGAGGAGCGTGCCCCTTATGTAGCCAGTTTCCCATTGCAAACAATTACAGGTAAGTATTCCATTGAAGAAATTATGTTACAACCTCAATGTTCCATGGAAACTCACAGGTATTTAATTATGGTTTGAATTCAACTGTTGTTTTTCTGATTGAGTACTATTATTAAATTTTAATTGACTATGCCTGTCACGTGTTTGTACAAATGACTGTAATTGTAATAGATTTAGAATTAAAATATGAGAATTTACTTTTTAAAGGAAATGGAATACCATTATGTAACACAAATTTGGGAAATTGGAATCCATCATGTAGTGTGTGTGTCTATAGAATGTTACAGTATTTTCATCAATTAATTGTGTAAATGATATGATGCATGTAGGCGTTTCGTTCCATTAATTAAGTTATAATAGTTTAATAGATGTGAAAGGAAATGCTTGGAGATGAAAGCGTTTGATTAATTTCTTTTGGGGAAAATCATTTGAGAATTTTTTTTTGTTTGCTCAAATCTCCCTGACTTGCGGGAGTGGCCTATGGTCTAAGCATCGCACTCGGCCTAGACCGCACTAGCCTCAACTTAACTGGGTTTTTGGGTATCACCTCCTAACTAGGTCACCCCTAAGGGGAATTGAACTCGAGTCGCCTTGCTAACAAGACCCACACCTTAACCAAGTGAGCTAGTGAGAACTGACAAATCATTTGAGAATTCAAATGTGCAATGTGTTTGAAGATAGGTCACTACCACCAGCCAGATTATTAAATATTTGTTTTGATATAAAAATGCAATTTCTTGTAGTACTCTTGTAATTGGGAATGAATTCATGATTAATATGTTCATGGAGTAAATAATTCTTAAAGTTGGTTTTTCTATTGTGTATTCATCCCAAGACGTGGGTAAAAGAGAGTGTAAGTTCATAACATTGTACTTCTATTGCTCTATAATTTATGATGTAGCGATTTTCTTGAAGGGGCGTATTCTTCATTTCTCTCTAGGTTGAAAAATTATTGTTCATTTGACAAGAAAGGGGCACATCCTCAATCCTTTTTGTAAATGGTTGCAAGTTGTTGATTTAATATGTTATATTTACTTACCTTTGCTATGGGAGCTGAGAGGTAGAGCGGGTATCCTTCCTTGAATGATTGTTGCTTGGAGAGCGTTGTTGTTCCAATAATTTGCAATTATTTGTTAATATGAGAACATTGGACTGGCATTGTTTTACCCTTGAAGTCAAGCCTTGGTTTAATGCATGGAGGGCCCTCAAACCATGAGGGCGTTTTCTTTTCTTAGTGGTAGTCATCTTAGTTTAAATTGCTTTAAGTAGTGGCCTTTCTTGACTGTTGACAATTCTGTAGGGTGCAGCAATAGCTATTACTTGTTTAATGTTTGGAATATCTATATATGCTTCCCATATGCTCGGAAAATGAGAGCGCGGCCTCTCATATTTTGGTTTTTGAAAATGATTTAACATCTCTACAAATTCACCGTAAGCATAAATATTTAATGACATCCAAATGGCTGGAAGGATTATAATCCAGGCCTTAGTAACCAAATAATTATTGTATATTCAATTCTCAAAGCCTTGACAAACTCGATGTTGCTTAGAAATGGTAACACCTAATTTACTCATGTAGATGAAGTTTTAGACATGATTGGAGCATTCAATTCTACTATGCACTTAAATCAATCGAAAAATCCTATAGTGTTGCTCAGATAAGAAGAGTATAAGTTGATTTCCTATAGCTATCGTTTTTAAGCTTCGATTAAGTGCAAAATGAACTCTGCTATGTTTTTATTCACTATTGGTAAATGAACATTATTTATGTTCAATAAGTACTCCTATATAAGAATCTTTGCTGCAGAATTTTATACTCAAAATAGATCGTGTTGAAGAATATATGTCTTACAGAAATTATGAGATCGTGCTTAAAGAGATATAATGAAAGATTCCTGAATGGATGTCCCAGCTAATAGTTTCATGGCTAAAACGTTGAAGCGATAAATTGGAATCCTCTTTTCCTAGGAGTAATTTATATAACCTATGGAAAGTTAATTTCCTCTTATTCATTAGTGCATTATGATTACATAAATGTTGAAATCACTTAGCTTGAATCAAAACAAAATAAAATAGCATTACATGACCTAATTTGAAATTGTAAATACTTGAACTCGGAAGCTGAATGATGGTTAAGTATAGACCTAGACCATTGGTTACAATAATCCTTTAGTATTAATCTCTTTTGTAATATGAACGTTAATTCAAGATTGCAATGCACATTAAGCCTTAGCATCAATGGTATCGGGTGCAAATTCATGTGTTAATCGGGTTCAAGAGTAAGATGGACCCTTGTGAAATGGACAAACTTTATGACTCGGTTGTTGAATGTTTGGATGGGTCACTGCAAAATGCTTTGGGATTCTGTAGCATCCATGTTTTCCTTTTTGAGTTAATTGCTACATAATTCTCTAAAATTTGGTAGTGCCATGTTCTCCTTTTTGAAGTGAATCGCTACCAAATTCTCTAAAATTCGGTAGCGCTTCTAATTTCTGCTTTGAAGGAACTGCTATCAATTGAAGATTATGAGTATTAAATACAATATGCAATTTAATATGAATATATGAAACTTTTAGTGAGAGGATCATCACAATATTTTCAGTAACTATCTTCTTCAATCTAGGTAATCCCATATGTTAGTAACAGCTGGCCGAGATTTTCTAAACATAATACATGTTCATTATTATTAAATATAAAATAATATTAGAAATAAAATAATTTTTTTTGAAATAAAATGTGAATAAATTTAATTAATATTGAAAAACTTTTTAAATGTAATTTTTTTTCTTCCTTTACCATTTAAAAATTACAAACTTTTTAAACAAAATTTAATAATAAAATGAAAAGTAAATATTTATACACGTTCCACTTTCTAACTTAATGTAACATGTTTGTAACTACTTATTTGTAACGATGAAGTTTGTATAAATATATATAAATACAGCCTTCTTACATACAATATTCAATATATTCTTTTTTAATTCATAGATGACACTATGATGAGTGAGTTGTGTTTTTTGTAAGTTACTATGGATCTTTATATTTCATTCATCAAAATAGATAAAAGTTTACAAGACCTTCTCCTAAGGAGAAAAGAGACCCGGGACCAAAATTACTGAAGTTTAAAGGGACTTCCTGTAAAGAAAAAACAAACCCAAAATTAGAGCTCATACTATAAATACGAGTTTTGGGACCAACCTTCAAATTAACTTGAAGTCTAATAAAACCAAAGTAAAGTCTGAGATGCTGACTAGAAAACAAAGAAAAACAGAGTCTGAAACCAGACTATTGATCTAACCCGTCCTGCAAACATGGCAATCGGCGAGCTTGATGCCCAGACGCTCAATGATTTGTTTCTGGTTCCAAATGATTTGCTCGAGGAGTAGGACCATCTCATCCTGTTGAAGGAGAATTTCGGCATGGGCTTCCCCCCTTTCTGCTAGAGCCTTCCCAAGAACAACTTTATGTTGCCAATGGTAATCCAAGGTTTTCTCATACACCGTAGTTCTTCCTCTTGTATTCTCAGGGTCGGGATTATAGCCTCAAATTCATTTTTAATTTGAGTGTCTGACATACATCCTTTGGTCACCTACGCATCCTCCTCGGCCTCTTGGATTTCAGCTTGAGCTTTCGGTAGAATCTCCTGCTTGAATCTACGAGCCTTCCCGACTACCCCTCTCATGACTCTAACCAACACTCCAGACGAGTGGCCGGCCGGCTTAGTTTTTCGTCGGACATACTGTCTCTTCTCAGTTTTTCATCGGACATACTGTCTCTTCTTAGGCGGCATTGGAACGAGGCCAGATTGCAGGCTGGAGGAGGAGTGTCCCCAAACTAAAATATTGTTACAGAGGGTGATACGACCAGCAAGTTCTAGGCTTCGTTTACCCTGCAGGCCTTGCAAACCATGTAACCTTCTCTTGTTGCAGTGCCGATGAATACCTTTGCGGGCATCTTGGTCCATTATGACATTAATGCGGGCATCCAAGTCCATTATGACATTAACTCGGGCTGGAGGCAGAGTACAGAGATTGGTGTTCACGCACACGGGAGCCATTGAATTGCTTAACGCCCTGTCTGGAGGATGATGATGGCCAGAAGCCCGAACCGGAGAATGGAGCGGGTCGGAGGGGTTGGGAAATAACAAGCTACCCTTAGCTGGGTGTATCATACGTGTGAGTAGAGTGGGTGGATGCTTGGTATGCATGGGCTGTGGGCTGGCTGGGATGGCGCGTGGGCAGGCCAGGTGGAAGGACACAAGGGCTGGGTGGACACGTGGGCTGGCTGAGTAGTCACGTGCCTGGCCTCATGGCTGGCGGCGGCGGGAGCAGTCTCGGGGTTGGCGCTTGTCATCACCCGCAGTGGGGGTCACTATGATGAGTTGTTGAATTTCGTTGTCACCCATTTTTATTTTTCAACGTAAAATACGTTGAGTAGTTGAATGTCGGTGTCACAGCATGTGCATGATAATCATTGTGAATTTTCTTGATGAAAGAAGAGATTTTCTTGATCCCACCGGAATTTGATTGATGAAAGCTATATAACTGTTCAAATAAAAACAACAGATAGATAATATGATGATTCTTGATTTTCTAAATTATAAAATTTCCAACAACGTGCGCGTGGAGAGAAGAAGTGCACCGTCCAGAAAAATGACGCAGAGGACATACCTATTATTTATTTACAAAAATTGAAAACTAATTATGATAACCGGCCATTGAATTAGGTTTGGATTCATTGGCCATTGAATGTTAGGTTTGGATTCATTGAAGGGTGTGGGCCTGGTTGGTAACTCTCGTCCTCCCAAGACAAAAATTGAAAACTAATTATGATAACCGGCTTGGATTCATTGAATGTTGTGCGCCTGGTTGGTAGCTCTCGTCCTCCCAAGATTGACAAAGCTGTTTACCTTCTGCTTAGCCTAACTTCGAATTACAGTGCCGTGGTTAGACGCTCCATTGTTATTAATTATAAAATAAGATATGAGATACACTGTATTTCACGGATTAGACTATGCAACCACTAAAACGACCCCGCATCGCCGGAATCCGGTGACAAGCAGAATTGGAAAATTTGATATTTACATTGCTCAAATTGCAGTATCTTGAAACTCCAAGATGCAATTCTCTTGTAAAATATGATGAGTGAAATTACAATTTTGAAATAGTCGCTGGAAACTAAATAAATGGTCGCCAAAAACTAAAACGCCGCAGAGCGGGGCGTAGTTAGAATTTATGTCACGCAGATTTCCGCATAAACGACATCAATTCAAAGAAACAGTAGGGCCATGAGAACTTGGGTTCTTCTGTCAACCACTTACATACCGTGCAGAACGTAACTGCATTATTAGAGAATCTGCACGTTCGATTCTCGCTCACGCCAAAACTTGGGCGGTTTAAAACTATAAAATAAAAGATAGTTGTCAGTGTACTGAATGGTGCAGATTCACTAAACTGTGCTGCAGCTGGAGAAAAAGTTAAGCAGGTTCGAACTTCCAAGGACTTTGTTCTTTTAGGGTTATAACACAGTGGATTGCATGGATGCCGGGCAATGGTCGTAATATTAAGCTGGAACGGATCCATTCATGGGTGGTCCTTCGAAACATACTCTATCATTAAACTTAAGGACTCATCTCAGAGCATATGGCTACTACACTCTGGCTCATGTGGCTTGTCGGTATGTGGATGGGCATACACACTGGATTACGGCTGAGCAAGTGGGATTAACGGGCTCATTGGGGAATGAATGGGAGGAATACACCCGACCGATGTATCTATCTAATATTAGATTATCTGACGAAGCTGACAGACTTATTTGGACGTGGGATGTGGCTGGAGGGATTGTCACAGCTAAATTGGCTTATGACTCTATGTTTGCTGATTCCAGATCATTGGTGAGGTGGTGGGATAAATATATATGGAAACTCATATTACCCCTCAAGATAAAATGCTTTGCCTGGCTTACGTTGTGCAATAAGATCTTAACCTGGGATAATCTTTGTCGTCGTGGCTTCTGTGGTCCGGGAAGGTGCATACTCTGTTGCTCACAGGAAGAAACCGTAGACCATCTTTTCTCATCCTGTTGTTACATCAGGGACATCTGGAATGCAATTGCATCTAAAGCAGGTATACATTATCTATGGAATCAGGGCACTTTGAATGAAAATCTTGAGCATTGGTCTCGATATGATGGGGGATGTCCTGAACTTCCTTTTTTTATGATCTGGGAGGTTTGGAAGGCTAGAAACATGTGTATTTTTGAAGGCAGATTTCCTTCTAGGGATGGTATCTGCTATAAAACTACTGCTACTCATAAGGAATTCATCTCTGCTCATGGTGCTGATTGTGGGAGAGATACACTTGCCATTACCCGTAGACATGCTCCTCCTGTGCTTGTATTCCCATGTGCTTTTTTTGATGGGGAGGCGGAGGGTCGGTGTGGGGGTGGTGGAGCGGGCGCCATCCTACACTTGAACATGGATTTTTCCATACATATCTGGCTTAACCTGGGGAATGGTTCCAATACTAGGAGTGAGTTATGTGCCCTGTGGCTTATACTTTTCTGGGCAAGGCTGAAAAAGATCACCTCACTTGTAATTTTTGGTGACTCTTTATCTATTATTTCTTGGGCGTGTGGCAAGACATCACTCAATGTTCTGCTCCTCAAACACTGGATGGATGCGGCCCAAAATCTTATCCGGGATTTTGAACATCTCCATTTTGAGCATGTCTTTCGGGAGGCTAATATGGAGGCGGATATGCTTTCTAAGCGTGCTCTTCATTGTCAGGCTGGGGTCATCATGTGGCAAGAATGGTGGGCGGATACTCTTTCTTCACAGGGTTCTTATCATCTTCATTGGTCTTGATATTTTGATGCTATTTATGTCTGACTGTATTTTGTTATTTATGCACTTTATATTGCGGGTATTATACTTACATTTCGGTTAGCTACATGTGCAGATACATCCTAGAGCCTGGATCCAACTACTTGTTGGACATCTATGCTCACACTATCTATTTTTGCGGCAGATATGACAGTCGATATGGCTGAATTTTGGCATATTCTAATATGTTATGTTTTATATATGATACACATGGTTTTTGACAGCTGTTGCTGTAGACTTATTTGATATACTTTTATGATCATGGACTTATTGTTTATACTGTGATATTTGGATCCGTTTCTCCTTCCGGAGGGATTCTTGACTATTATTGTGGACATATGGTGTTATTTCTGGATTTTACTGTTGTTGATGTTGACTCATCTGGCATTTGTCTGGCAAGTCCATATTACTGGGCTTGTGAGCAGACATGTATGATTCTGACAGCTGGTGTTATTTACTATTTCGTATATTAATAGTAAGTTAAATTTTTCTGTGAAAAAAAGAAAAAAAAAAGGACTTTGTTCTTTTATTCAAAGGAGATATTTCTAATTTGTCTGTCTTTGATAAATAAGATTGATTAGGCTATTGTGGGTTGAGGTCAGAGTAAGCTGTAGGGTTTGATGGTTTTTTTGAAATAAGTTTAAATTTGAATGACAAAGCCTCTCCTTCAAAGTTTCGAACCAGTAACCTTAGTACTTCAGTTCAATAAATTTGTCAAATAAAAATCCAAAAATCATTTAAGAGAGCACTGAAACACATAAGAGGATATCGCCCATGATCACAACCTAACTTATACATTCTGATTCAATTGGTTTAGGTGGCTTGCGAAGGCTTTGCATGGTGTTCACTGTCCAAGCATTCAAGGAGGGGCAAGCTCCACCTACCCACATCACTTCAAAAAGTTTATTAAAGGGACGATTTATCCCACCCCTCCTCATCACATGTAGCTAATTCGGTTCCTCACACACGATAAGAAGGCGGCTTTTCTTGTCCTTTCCTCCCATCTCATTGCCATTTCCATGTAATGAAAACGCAAGGTGCTCTATTTAGGCTTCTCAATTTGGGTTCCTCTTTAACCCTTTTAAGCACCTATGTCATTAATTCACCATCACCCATATAACAATGTGCCTCTTCTATATTTCCATGTGTATCTGGTGTCGAAGATGTGAATGGACCACCTTGGTGCTGTAGCGTTGTGTTATCTTTGGAATCTTAGTGTATCTATTGGATGTATTGTATTCTTCATAGAATAAACCAAGTACCTTGTTATGTTGTGAAGCTTAGGGATTCGAGGGTGGGAGTCCCCAAGAAAACAATTGGTTCCTTATTTTTCAAATGCTATTATATGTGTATTTTTGGGTTTTGGGAGGTTTCAAGCTATGTTTTCACATCCATATTAATCTAATACCACTTGGCAAATTAAGGTTGAACGAGGCTACAAAATGCCTATATATTGTATTGTAAATTGCTTTTGCTAATACAAAGGGGAAAGAGGTGTGGCTTTGACTCTGTTGGTTTTCCTATTGGGGTGAATATTTGTGTATACTATGTATGTACATTCCATTGTTTCCTTTTGTTTTAAGATCCTCTTAGCATTGTCTTTCTTGAATAGGTTTATCAAACTCTTCACATTTCTCTCCCTCTACGGAATTGGGTATCACTCTCTTTCCATCAATCCTTTTTCTTCCAGAGAGAATGGCCTGTTACTGTTGCAAATGTTGCATGCATGTTGAATTAAAGGACCTTAAAAGGGGGTTGAGACATTATGAATGCTTAGTAAACCGGGCCTTAGCTTCAATGACTCACTCATTAGCTATAGCACATGGGAACAAGTTGTTCCTCAATGATATGTCAATGGGAAAAATTTATGACACTCCTATTACATGCCAAGACACCCTATGCAAATTTTGTAATGTCCCTTGTTAGGAATTTTATTAAAATGGCAATTTTCCATTTTTTTCCCTAGTTCGACCTTTGACTAGTTTTGATCTCTAGGGCCCAAATTTGCCCCAAATGATCCCAAATCTTCTGAGAAGGAAGATGAATGATATTAGAACATAAATATGTGTTTCAGGGATGCCTTTGGACCTTTAAAATACTTTTGCAAATCCTCTTTCAATTCTGGTCAATGTAGGTAACTTTACTAGTGATTTCCCTTTGACTAGTATTGGTCTCTAGGTCTCAAATTGACTCCAAATGCCTTCAAATATTCAAGGAAGGTGTATGAATGATATTAGGACTTGAATATGATGTTCAGGGATGACATATGGCCACCAAAAGACCTCTGCAAACTCTCTTAATATTCTGGACCAAGTATGCAATTTTACTAGTAATTTGGGTTCAAATCCCCCTTGGGTAAGTAATGAAAATGGCTTCCCAAATGCCTCCAAACCCACTCAAATTTACGAACAGAGGTAGGGAATGTATTAAGTATGTTATTAAGGTCTCATTTGCACCATTAATTGATCATTATATCTGTTCCAACCCTCTCCCATTCAACTGCAAAAATCACCAATTCGACCCTTGGGGAAATGGCACTATTTATTCTCCCAATGTAATTAAACTGAGTAAAAATACTTCAAATGCTCAAGTACAGTACATGCAACTTGTAAAATACATCCATGGCAGTCCATTAATCACAAATGCATCAGAGAATCATCCATTCATTCGAAATCATCAACATTACATTGATTCACAACAAGGTAGTGGGGAAATGGCACTGTTCTTTCATTAAAATTGAGATTTATACATTTTTACTTGGAATTTCGACCTGAAACTTTCAGGAGATGAAGAACAGAGTATTTACTTCATATTAAAAAATAAATGGGGCATTAGAAGCTCCCCAAAAGAGTACAATAGCTCACCAAAAATTCCCTCCCTTAAGGATCAAGAATATGCCATCAAAACTAAAAATGGTTGAAGGAGTGAGCTGCAATAGAAGAAACCATGAGCTTCCCTGTAGCTTACACCTACAAATAAAGACTCCATTAAAGCTCCAAATGAAAGGTCTGAATGGCGTTTCCAATTACCAACTTGGATGGGAATCTTTCACCCTCGAAATTTGCTAAGGCAAGAAACTAGTCATCCACTAGCTCTCCCTCTTCACAAATTCAATTGCAAATTCTACAAATGATCAAAAGCTGGTTTCATTCTTTGTTATTGACATTTATAAAGTTCTAATGTCCTCCATGGGTCGAATTCCTTCCAAGAGACTCATGCCAACTCAAGTTGGGAAGAGATTCCAAAGAACGCCACTTGTACAACAATTCCTAGTCTCCCACTTCCACCAAATCACATGTGGAAGAATCTTAGCTTCCTTAACACCCTTAAGAGCCCTCTTGGAGTCTATTTTTAGCCCTGACATGTCATATATGTCATATGTCAGCCTTCAGGTCTGATTTGTGTCATAAGTGTCATAGCATCTTCATCATTGTTGTCATAGAGCTAGGGAATCTAGCCCAAGTGTCTCACTAGCTCCAAATTGCCTCTTCCTCTTCCATGGGAGTTACTCTTCCTCTATATTTAGACCTTGGATGAGTCATGCCATGAATAATACCTTTTGGACTCCCCCAAGTATGTTACCATTCACCTTGAATTCGAATTGGTGAGAGAATGATGCCAAGTGTAGTGGGGAAATCTAGCCATATGTGGGTCCCACTTCCTCCATGTGTCTTCATGATCAAATGCCACTTTGTTTTTCACTTGTATATATTTATTTATCTCATTTATTAAATATTTATTCCATTCTAATGTTCAAACATCATTTATTATCCCCCTTATTCGAAATCCCAAAGCTTCCACCCCAAACCTAGGAAACTAGTAATTTTCCTCCTTGGCAATTATTTCACCTTTAGCATCAATTTGACAAACTCTAATGAATATGGCCAATTTGCTTAGGATAGTGTGACCCAATGCCAAATTTGGGACATGACAAATTTAACAGTGACTGGACTGGAAAACTGAGGCACACACTACTTTGAGAAGTCTCTATGCCAAAAATGCAAAGTTGGAAGCTTCATTAGATATGGCCAAGGG
This sequence comes from Larix kaempferi, assembly GCA_027924585.1. NCBI lineage: Eukaryota > Viridiplantae > Streptophyta > Pinopsida > Pinales > Pinaceae > Larix > Larix kaempferi. Next base: position 1,845,511 of record BSBM01000797.1, on the reverse strand, counting down.
AATCATCATCCACCTCTTGACATTTTTCCATTTGTCAATGGAAAGGGTGTCTCCTCAAGCTCACCCTCCCATAGAGGACAATGGAGAAACAAATGAACCCACAAGATATTTAGTCTAGATACAATCTATAGATAATACCCACAATGGGAAATAAACTTATGTTTGAGTTTTTTCCTTTATGTTTTGTAGATATATAACATTAGTCAATCAATTTATTAAGCAACACAAATGTTGAATAGTATGAATGAAAACTTGGGCTTTTTTATAATCTCAAAGTCTATGGACCTCTTGAAAAGCATTTGGGATAGAAAAAATAGAATTTTAATGTAACTCTCTACGATCCAAGTAAATTCGTTGCATTTTGACTAATATAGATATACTCATTTCTTTGATTTAGAACAAAACACACCACCATTGGTTGACTACCCTTGGGTTCCTCATCATGGAAGGCAATCTAGTTCTTTTGCTTATGTCTCCACTTCTTGGTATTTATGTTCACAAATTTACCAAGACTATTACTATACTTCTTCATCATCTACACATGTCCTATTCCATAGCCAACACAACACATTGCTCTTTAGTATGGACATGAATATGATTATAGATCAAGTCGACTTTCATTTAAGGAGGTAGACTAGTGAGTGTGATAATTTATAGCTTAATTCATCCACATGAAAGCATTGCAATTGCATATTTTGTTGATTCTGGGATTATATTGTTAAACAATAGCCACTATTTTAAATTTTGGGTTGTTATATGCAAGCATTTGTTGTAGTTTGTGGGATTTATTTTGTTGCTAGATAGTGGAAATATGTTTTGCTTGACAAATCTCAATAATTATGAGTTGCATCAATCTTCAGGAGATATAAATTGGGGCAGAAAAAATCGATATAGTTTGTCTCCTTTAGAATTCCAAAAGGGTAATTTAGATTGATGTGAGAGATGGGATTTGGCCTTGTTTTAAGTTAATATCCTATATTTAGATTTTTCTCCCATCTAAAGCTCAACGCCAAATAAAAAATTAAAGCAACAAAACTACACAGAGAAAAATGATGGATCACTCTATTCAACTAAAGAAAGTTAATACATGCATGCATAGGATTTTTGGAGGCTCAACAGATTTCTAAAAATATGAAACTTAAATAGCCATCTATTAATATAACTGAGACTACAAACTGTTATGTTTCCAACACTTTAACAATCTGTTGGCTCATTAAAAAACTCAATCTCTTGCTGACAACGTTGTGACAACATGCTAGCGATTACATTTATTGAATTATTTCTAACACCCCCCTTTAATGGAGAAATGAATTTTCTATGATACCTAACATATTATCTCTACATATTATAGTTTTTTTCCTTTCCCAAAGGCTTCATGAATATATCGAGCATATTCTCATTTGTATTACATAAACCCGTTAGGATTGGCTATTTCAACAACTTAGGGTAGATTTGACACCTTCGGATCAGGCCAATTCCTCCTAGTTGGCGTGAGTGCATAAACATTGTGTAAACATGATCCCATGGAAGTAGATGATGACCATAACATAGTTGAAGATGATGGGACAAATCAAATGATCCAAGACTTGTTTGGCCGGCTAGATGAGGATGGGGACAATGATGGTATTTATGATGAACCTTTGATCGAAAAGGCAAATAAACGACTTTATAAAGGGTCAAGAGCAAATCTTCTCTCTGCTACATGCTTCTAATAAACTTAAAGGTTATGAATCATTTGTCGAACACTTGTAAGACACATATCCTAAGGTATGTAATATGTTTCATCATATATAGATAAAGGTTGATTTTTTAGCCTTTTTTTTAGCGTTAATTAAAGTGTTAAATAAGAATACAATATTTACGATTAATATTCTTTACATCAACTAGTTATTTTTTATGTTGTAGATTGTTAAGTGAATTTCTATTACCATCGTCAAATATTTTACCTCGCACATATTGAGATTTACTTGTCGTTATGAAAGACATTGGAATGGAGTATCAAAGTATAGATGCATGTCCTAATGATCATATTATATATTATGGATAGCATGCATTGAAAACTGAATGCCTGGAATGCCATATTAGTAGATATCGAACCGACCAAGTAACAAAAATGGTGCCTTGAAAGGTTCTTTGTCATGTTCCCATAATTCCATGTTTGCAGTGATTGTTCAAGTGCAAAAGAATAGCACAATTTATGGATTACCATGCTAGGAACAAAAGTGGAGATGGTGTTCTTCGAATGCCTGCAAATGGATATGCATTTAGGGAAATTGAGGAAAAATGGCCATATTTTAAAGATGAACACCGTAATATTAGGCTTTCATTGGCAGCTGACAGTGTTAATCCATTCGGAGAGCTTAGATCTATTTACTTAGTGTGGCCTATTTTTGTTATCAACAATAATATTCCTCCTTGGATGTCAATAATGAGGGAGCACATACTGTTGAGAATGATTGTTCCAGGTATTTGTCTATATTAATTTTCGAATGTGACATTTTCATTTGTCTTGTTTTTTGGATACTATCATTTATTTATTTATTTACTATATATACATATCATAGTAGTAATTATGCATAATTTCAAACAATTAGGTAAGTACCAATTTAAATATATGAATGTATATATCGAACCTCTTATCGATGAGTTAATACAGTTATGGAACGGTATCACTATGTATGGCATCTGTAAACTAATCAGGCAGAAGAGATTTCAATTCCGTGCAATGCTTGTATGGACAATTCATGATGCCCCAGGACTAACACATTTTTGTGGTATGTATTAATGTTTCGTTGCACTTTAATACTATATAATTATTTTGAAGATATCATGCATGCTTTTTAATAATCCATTATTATAATTGATATTAATCCATATATTGTAGGTCTTCAAACAAAGGGTAAATTTGCATGTCTAGTTTGTGGTCCTAATATGAAGTATCGTTATTCAAAATGTTTAGGAAAGATGGTGTTTGATGAGTATAGGCACTTCCTCTTGAAGACCCATAGGTTTCGTACTACTAAAAAACATCTTTCCAATGGGAAAGAAGAGGTTGGATCAAAACCACGAAGAATGACACCTCACCTTATGGAGGTTGGAGTATAACAGAAATCGTCAAGGTACGCAATTTATTTATGTATCGTATATGTAATATTGTTTTGAATTTGAAATTATGTTTTAAGTATTAAATTTATTTTGCTGTGTTTGATAATTATTGTTGTTATTTGTTTGATGCTTCATGAGCAAGGTCGTTGTCGTGAAGGTAGTAACAATGGGCTTCCACGAGGAATGAAATGTTATCGCACTCAATTCATAAGGTTTCCCTACTATGAGCAGCTAAGAAAAGCTCATTTGTTTGATACGATTCATATTGGGAAGAATATGACATAAACATTATGGCGAATCATTGATGGCATGAGGGATAAAGAAAAAATTATCAAAATTTGTACTAACATTGAGGAATCCAATCATGCAATGCGAAGTGTGATCCGATCAAATAGCGATGGAGACCGAAATAATCTTCCATGGTTTTTAATAGAGCAGCAAAACAATGATGTAAAAGAGGCCATTCAAAGAATTAAATTTCCCACAGGTTTTTCTTCAAACATAAATAATATCTTAACCAAGAAAGGTGAATCTGGTGGGGTGAAAACCCATGAATGGCATACCTTCATTAAGGTAATAATTTTGGTATTCACATTTATATATTGGTCGTATTTATCTTTCAAGATTTTTTTTTGTCTACTTTTGAAACAAATAACGTTTCATTTTTATTGTTACAATATGTTCTACCTCTATCTCTCCCAATCAACTTTGAAAACAACGTCAAACAAGTTATATATGATCTTGGCAAATACATGAGGTAAGTAGAGATGCTTAGTTTATATCCAAAATGTTTTTTTCAATTTGTTGTTGGACTTAATGAGATGTGTTTTACTTGTATTGTAATATATATTATGTGTTGTTGAAACATGTTATTGTCTTGCGTCATAATTTGTAGATGGTTGTCATTGAAAGAAATCCATCAAGATGATATAAAGTATTGGAAGAGAGAAATTATTCGGTTAATGTGAGAAATGCAAAAGTATCTACCTCCAACATTTTTTAATGCACAAGAACACTACCTCATACACCAAGTTGAGGAGATTGAAATGTGTGGACCTGTACACACAAGGTCAATGTGGATGGTGGAGAGGCACTTGAAATCATTGAAGGCCTTGGTTAGACATAAAGAGCGTCTCGAGGGTTCTATGGTATATCAATCCATGGTGTATATTAGGCACTATCTTCCTAAGTTAGCATCGCGATCTATGCATGCAATGGATTGTATTTGGGATGTGAACTCCATCAAAATAATTGAAGGGGATCACCTGTTGGGGAAAGGAATAATAAAGAAAGTGAAAGCTAATTAAATTGTGAATATTTATGATACATACAACTTTTTTTTGTATATATGTTCATACTCATTTAATACGTATTCTTTCATCATTTATTAATATTTACCATGGTTATAACTAATATCTAATATTGTTGAATTATCATTTTTTGAGTCAGATCATCGAGATTGGGAGGCAAGTTACATTTATACATTACAAACAATCTCGACTAGATGAAGGTATGGATTGAAAGATGTAAATAATACCACGGCGGTAGGTTATCATGGCAACAACTGTCTGAATTGGTTAGAGAATCTCGTCGTAATGGATATGTTGATGTTACACAGAGGGAAATAGATTTAGCATATGGTCTGAAAGATGGCAAGGAAAGCAAATTCACCTATTTTATTCAGTTATTTTATATTATATTAATGTGTCTGCACGTGTGTTATTTTCATATGCTTTCCAAGTTATATAAATATGTTAATTAATTTTCAATCCATCTTTTACATGTCTCGCATATTGTAGTTGAAACACCACAAGGCTATGTGGTGCAATGGTTGTAAATTTCACATCAAAAAGTTGGATGAAACCAGGAAAAATTCTGATATCAGGATAACTATAGTATTCCAGGTCACAAATGTTTCCTCTAGTAGAGATAGACATCCTTGATAAAATTAAAAAGAATACTATGGGTATTTGGATGATATAATTGAGTGTGACTTTAATTCCTTCAAATTAGTTATGTTCGATATCAAATGGTATAGATTACTACTGCATGGAGGTGATGAGGAGAGAACTATGATTCAACATGCAAACAGATTTGTGATGATTAGAAAAACAATGTTTGAATATTAAAATGATTCCTACGTTTTTCCAAGCCAGTGTGAACATGTCTTTTACTCAAAGGTTCCAGGTAGGAAGGATTGGTCATTTGTTGTTAGATATGATCCAAGAGGAAGGCTGTTAACACCCAAAAAGTGCTCACTAGCTCATTTCCCTATTCACATGACCCATTTATCCACTTTTTCACCATCAGAGCCTCTGAAACCAACAAAAGGTCACCAAAAGACCTTAGTACACCCCTTTTTCCATTAAAAAAGATTATTTTTCCCCAAAAAGCATAAAAAACCCTCAAAAAGGGTCCAAATTCCCAAAAATATTAAAAAGGGAATTAAAATATTATTTTTATTCAAAAAAGGAAAAAGGAGGGAAAAGTACCTAAACCATGTTGGTCAATACCATTTGGTTTCCAAAAAACCACAAATGGTATTTCCCACCACCAAAACCTATAAAAAGGTGGTAGGGGCTCCTCATTTCACATCCATCCATTATCTCATCCTTATGCTGCTGAAATCTCCCCTGAGCATTTCAGCCATTGCAAACCACATTGGAGAAGAGACCATTGGAGATTGGAAGTTGCTCATCCTTGGAGCTATTCAACCTCACCATTAGAGGTATTGATTCTGCAAGCACTTGCTTGCCCCATCCTTTCAATACAAATTCTTTATTTTATATGTTCTTGTTCTTGATCTTAAATTATTTTTGTTGTTTGCTTAATATCTTTGCTTAGATCCATGAATAGTCTTGTTTAATTAGTTTATTGTTATTTATTTACATTGAAACTGCTGCTACTAGTTAGCAGGTGCCCATAGCACTAAGCCTGGTTGCAAAACCGGGCCAACAGTTTTTGGCGACTCCGCTTTGGTTTGAACTATAGATCTCTAGTTTTGCCTTTAATCTTAGTTTTTTATGAGTTTTTAACCTTTAGATCCATAGATCTGCCATCTTAGACAGCAGATCTATTGCTGCTCTAAGATTTGGCCCCATAAACAGCCCGAAATTTTCAATTTTCGGGTTCGTTTCTCGGTTTCCGTGCACGGCTTCCGCCTCGCGGCTTTTTGCCAGACAGTCGCGCGGTCCATCGCGACTTTTCTGCATTTTTCCGCGCGGTCCATCGCGGCATTTTCCCAGACAGTCGCGCGGTCCATCGTGGCTTTTCTGAGTTTTTCCGCGCTGCACACTGCAGCTTCGCGGCCAATTTCCGCGCTGCCCATCGCGCCTGTGCATCTAAAACCCGCGCGGTCCATCGCGACTGTGCATCCAAAACCCGCGCGGTCCATCGCAACTGTGCGTCCAAAACCCGCGCGGCCCATCGCGGCTGTGCGTCCAAAACCCGCGCGGCTGAATTTTTCATTCGGCCATCCCGATTTTGAAAAATATTTTTTACTGTACTTTCTGCCCACAGCACATTTTTTACAGTATTAAATCCTGCACATTTTACAGCTTTGAAAATTTTTTTTACTATTTAAAAGTGCATATCTAGAAATCTTTTTAAAAAAATTTCAAGAAAGTGAAAGAAAGACTCATTTTGCATTTTCATCTAGATTCAAATTTTTCTTGTTTACTTCTTTAAAATCTTGCCCTTAGCAATTTTCCTTTAAACGAAGAAATCCATTTATTTCTTTTAAAAGAAGTTTATTATTTGCTTTCATAAATCCAAAAAATCCATTATTTTTTGAGGTATTTTTTGAAAAGCATTTAAATTCCTTTTAGTGAAAAGTCATAAATATTTGCTTTTTATTTTTTCGAAAAATCCTTCATTTTTTGAAAATTTCCTTAAAGCATTTAATTCTTTTCAAGTTCAGTTTACAACACCTCACGTGCACTCACACGATCACTTAATTGAACTAAGCCTTAAAACGTACCTTAATTTGAACACATTTTTAACCCCACTTGGGGAACACTAAAAGAATTCTTGTAGCTAGGTAGTATTGGGGGGATAGGTGTTCCAATAACACCCCTCAGTTCATACATCTGAGACATAGAAGTTGTCCAATTAGGGAGCTAAAATCTCTTAGTACTTTTTGGCGCGGTCACAACCGGTTTGTGGGAAGGCCTCTCCCTTAGGAGGGTTGAAGTCGCGAGGATGGTTCCGGAAGCCTGAGTGGGATACCGAAACCCATTCAGTAACCGAAGGGCTACCATTCGCAGTTCTCGGGATATCCCTGTATTGGGATATTGCGATCAAAGGACCAAACGGCAGATTTACCTTGTCTCGACGCGTCATGAACGGAGTATCCTAGTAGCCTGTCTTTTAGGATTGATTACCCGGTGTCCCTCCCGGTAGGGGGATATCTAGCCGTTGTCTCAACATTCATATTGTCTGACTTGGATTTCATCACCTTGCAGAGGATATCGTCTGTTTGAGTCACAATACTTTTAGATTAGGTGTTTGCATGATTTCAACCTACCTGTGGTCTAGTTACACCTATTTTTTCTAGGAGCCGCTTGCTTGTTGGTATTCTGACCAGTTGTTGCTTTCCTCCACTTATTGTAGCACAGCTGCTAGAATAAGTGCCTTTTTTGAGGATTGACTTTTTGGCCTGAGAGCCTTCTTTTTTCACTCCCCTTCTTGCACCCTTGGTTGCATTAGGGTTTTGAGTCTTTTATATATATAACACCACCTGATACTTAAAACAAATTTTTTACCTAAACACATATCCTCACCATTGAGAATTCTAGACGTTCTCGTCGTCTACAGGGCGAACTCCCAGAGTTTAGTCCACTTGGCTCTCCACGTCACAGACACAGAGCCCGATCCCTTGATTCGACACATCGTCAATCAATTAGACAGTCATCCGATTCTGACATACCCCACTTCACCTTTGATTTGGAGGTAGAATCCGAAAATCCCACAGAATTACCACTAACCACCATAATGTCTGGAACACCATTTGATCCACTGTTTACCAGCACCATTGGTGAGACATCTACAGACCTTTCTGCGGTAGTGCCATCCACGGCGACTACCACCCCCTTGGGTATGCCCAACATGGGTAACACTCCACATTTAGGAATGCCTAACACAGGGCCACCACCTGTCATGGGTATGCCCAACATGGGGGTCATACCCCCTTTGGTTTCTACAAACCCCATCCCGGGAATCCCTAGTGCGATTCCCAACCCAAACGCAACCCATGTTGCACTTGGAACTACTATCCCAGGAATCCCTAGTGCAATTCCTAACCCAAGTGTAACCCAAGTTGCACTTGGAGGCGCTGGCCCACACCAGACTACACCTATTGGAGGGCACATACCCTCCATACCTAACATACCTTTAGGCGCTACTGGACCCCTACACCATACCACAATGGCTAGGCATGTCCCAGTTCCAGTCACCACATCGGCTAGTCTACCATACATGGCAAGTCTGAACCTGCCAGATTTAGCTAGGCTGACAAATGACCCCATCCGACATGATCCTGCGTGGCCCCATATGCCCACTAAACTTCCCTCTGACATCCCTAAGTTTGAGGGTAAGGCAGGAGAAGACCCCCAGAACCACATCATGTCCTTCCATTTATGGTGTTCCTCTAACTCCATAGTGGATGACTCAATCCGCCTCCGGCTTTTACAACGCACCTTCACTGGCTCCGCAGCCAAATGGTATATCGAGCAGCCCCATGGGACGCATGCCACATTTACCTCCCTTGCCTCGACTTTCCTACAATTCTTTCAGTTACCTGTCCGCTATGATGCGGGCGTCGAGATCCTACTGTCTTGCAGACAGAACACGGCCACGCATATCACTGACCATATTCATGATTGGCGCCGGCGCCGAAGCCTATGCAAGATCAAATTAGACGACCGAATCTTTTTAGACTGGTTCCTTAAATCCTTCCTTCCTCTCATTGCGAAGGATGTAGCGTCTGAAAGACCCCAGTCTGAGGAGGAGGCCATCCTCAAGGCCCAACAATTTGATCTTATCTATGCCCAGTCGGGTTACTTATACACGATCATACCGGACGCCCCACGAGGCGACTCTGCACGCGGTGACGCACCGGGGGCATCACATGCCGCTGATGGCATTATTGGCCAAATTACACCGCAAGCAAAACCTTTCAGCATGGTGAGCACCATGCCCGCCCCAGACCTTTCTAGGGCTACATCGAGTTCCAGAGCGACAACTTCTTATGCTCCAACAAACCAGACCCATCACGTTCATGGACCCTCTTGTCCACAACATTGTTATGGCCAAGCGCCATCAGCATATGTACCTCCTACATACTATGCTCAACCTACGGTACAAACCCCCATGCAGTTCCCACAACAGCCCATGCATTACCCACAACCGGTTGCACAAGCTAACCTCACACCTCCACCAGCTCAGGGGTACCAACAACCCCAACAGGCAACTGGACCACCTCCACCTCCACCTGCATACTATCCACCGCAACCTGCTCCCGCACCTGCGGCTCCTCAGAATCCCCCCAATGCTCAAGGGCATGTGTACGCACAACAACATCAGCCCCAATACCAAAATAACCAACGCAACCAGGGTGGGCAACCAAACCGCGGAAGAGGACGCAACCGTGGAAACAATCAAAACCGTAACCAAGCTCCACAACCTACCCATCCTCCGCAAAACAATAACGCCGCGCCTGCTCATCAGAATCCTGATCGACCACCTAAGCAACCCAAAAATGATAATTTACGAACAAACCATCCTTGTTCCATTTGCGGTGTCTATGGCCACTATACCCACGCTTGCCCACATCTGGAGCGAGCTCGACAACTATGGACCAATGACGCCCATCGTCAAGGGCAGGCGGCTCCTCAGCCGCCACCCAAACCCCCACCACCTCCACAACAACCTTTGGTATTACAAAACCCTTTTCCAACACAAGGAGTGGTGAACACTCAGCCGTTAGCCCCCCCACAGGGCAACGTACAACCACAACAAATTACTTACGCAGCTCCGGACCAACCCATGTTTGATTCAGGCACCCACCATTTATTGATGATGTCCACTGCTGACGTCAATATCCAAACCCGTCGGAATCAATACGGACCGACTTCTGAAGCCCCCCCCGCCGAAAAGGATACTAATGCTCATCCCACTGATCAGACATTGCGTATACCTCAGGTTCCACTCGATGGCGCTTCTAAAGCACCTCGCTTCCCCCTTCGCCGCATCAACAACAACCCCAATGCACGGGCTGCGTCCAATTACAACATTGTAGATGACTTAGCTCAATCTCCCGCAGCCATGTCTGCGTTAGAAGTCTTAAAAAACTGTCCTACTCAGCGCAAGACTTTACTTTCCGCCATTGGGGCGATCGACCCAAATGATTCGAAATTGATGACATTTGATTTAGACCAGTCTGAACCACGGCTTCCTTCCACCATAGCAGTCCAAGTTTTCGTTTCCATTCGGAATCTTGTCATCCATCAATGTATCATCGACGAGGGTGCCTCCACATGCGTCATGTCCACTTTTGTTTGGCAGAAGTTGGGATCTCCTACCCTCCAGCAATCCACCACTGCATTGCGGGCATATGACGGCCGGTCAGCTCAACCTCAAGGTCTACTACCCAAGGTCCCCGTCCAATTGGGTGGGAAAACTGTGCTCATCGACATAGAGGTCATTAACGCCCAGCTCGATTATAACCTTTTACTTGGCCGCAGTTACATGTACGCCATGAAAGCAGTTGCCTCATCCGTTTTTCGTACCATGATGTTCCCCCATGAGGGACGCGTGGTCAAAATCGACCAACTCACCTACTATGATCCCAACGCCCCTGTAGCACCCGAGAATGTTCTTCCCATGATTGAACAACCCGCTTCTAGCGCAGTTACCTCCTTTGTGTCTTCTGTGGCACCCGGACTGTATTCGGATACACCAATGACCTCTACATTCCAGGCCATTCCACCACCGTCACCAGAGACCCATGTTGCAAACCTCTGTACCCTTTCACAGAATACACAAACACCCGATAGTCAACCACCATTGGTACCGAGTCACATCGGTGTTACACCCATCCACACCATCCCCTTCCTATTTCCGCCTTCGGGTGTAGTGAGCGCCCCGGTTATGGCTACCCTTAGTCTACCCGGTTTAACATTGGGATTACCCGTGTGGTATATTTCACCTCCCGTTCCAACGTCGACACCAAACGTCATCCTCCAACCGGTACAACCTATTGTTACCTCAAATCAACCTCCTCCTGGTGTTGCAATCCCTTCGTCGTCAACGAAACCTCCTCCTGGTCTCACGATTGCTTCGACGTCAACGAATCCCCCTCTTCTTCCTAAACCCACTGGGGGCAGAGGTCCAAAACCATACACTGCTATACCACCTCCTAAGGCAGTTAAACCCCCACCGGTGTTTCGAGCTCCCCCCAAATGCTCATTATGCGATGAGATAGGCCATCCAACTCATCAATGCCCACACTTACCGGCACTCCAAGAGCATATGAATATGTTGGACGATGACATCACCATCCCAGTAGTTAGACTAGAGCCACCTCTACAGCCTCGTGACAAATCACTGCGCACCAAACATCCTTGTGCTATATGCAGTGTCTACGGCCACTACTCTCACCATTGTCCTGATCTACCTGACTATAGAGCAGCGTTGTACGAGTTAAACAACGTTGACTTAGAGATATCTCCTCCCCTCATCGAGGAGATTCACCCCCCGCCATCATCCTCGTCGGAAGAAGTCAATACAATATATATGATTTCAACAACTTTCAAACCAAAACCCCTTGATTTATGGTCTGACTACTTCAATACTGATGAGCAAATTTTGGAGACACTCACTGCACCCGACTACCCTTGGGATGATATGCATCATCGCTCGTACTTCCTCCCGGAAGCATCTACATCCACCGCATCCAACCAGCTATCGGTCGAGTCGAAAGATTTCATACCCACTAAGGTCGATTGGTTAAAGGACCCCATCCCAGCACCGGACGCCTTTGAAGAAGGGAACATGTCAAACATTTCCCCCACTATACAGATAGACATTTCCACAACACCAGGGAAACCTGAGCTCATCTCGCTGGGCGCATCTTGCACTCAAGCAGAAACTCAGGCATACAAAAAACTCTTTCAAGAGTTCCGTGATGTTTTTGCCTGGTCCTACACTGAGATGCCTGGTCTCGACCCTGCCATTATTGAACACCACATTGATACATGGCCCGAGGTACCCCCTGTTCGTCAGAAACAGCGACCCATTCACCCTTCCAAGCTCCCCGCTGTTAAGGCTGAGGTCGAGAAACTTTGAAAAGCAGGATTCATTTATCCTATTCCGTACACCACCTGGGTGTCGAACTCCGTTCCTGTCAACAAAAAGCAAGGCACCCTTAGAGTATGCACTGACTTCCGCGATTTAAACCACGCTTGTCCAAAAGACAATTTCCCTACACCATTCATTGACCAACTCATTGACGAGTGTGCGGGCCATGAAGTCCTATCCTTCATGGACGGTTTTTCCGGATATAACCAGATTCACATCCGCAAGGAAGATCAGTACAAGACTGCCTTTACCACCCCTTGGGGCACCTTTGCCTATCGCGTCATGCCATTTGGCCTTAAAAATGCTGGTGCCACTTTCCAGAGAGCCATGACCTATTACTTTCACGACCTGGTCCATATCCTGCGAGTCTATCTTGACAACCTCACAGCTCGTTCCCAAAAACGATCAGACCACCTAAACGACCTCCGGCAAGTTTTCCTGCGTTGTCGCAAATATAAAATCCGCTTGAACCCACACAAGTGTGTCTTTTGCGTCCCGGCGGGCCGGTTATTGGGTTTCATTGTTTCCCAAGACGGAATCACTGTCGATCCCCTGAAAGTCAAAGCCATCTTAGAGCTTCCCCCTCCTCGCACGCTTCGGCAGCTTCAGAGCTTGCAAGGGCGGTCCAATTTTCTTAGGCGCTTTGTTCCTGATTACGCCACCAAAGTCCATGGATTCTTACGCTTACTTCGTACCCACATACCCTTTGTTTGGGATGAGCAAGCAGACACGGCATTCGAAGCCCTCAAGAAAGATCTCACACAAGCCCCCTTGATATCCCCACCGGATTTCTCCCAAGACTTCACCCTTTATGTCTCGGCATCTGAACATGCTGTATCCGGAGTTTTGGTCCAAGAAGATGCCTCCCACAAAGAGCATGTGATTTATTACGTCAGCCAAACCTTGTCTGGCCCACCTCTACGTTACCCATACGAGGAAAGATTAGCCCTAGCTGTAGTCTTTTCCGTACAAAAACTGCGACACTACATTTTTCTTAGTTATACCACGGTTGTCGCCGACTCCAACCCCATGGTCTACCTCCTCACCCGGCGGCTCCTACAAGGTCGTGTTGCTAAATGGGTCATTATCCTCCAGGAATATGACCTCACTTTCAAAACTCCCAAAAGCACTAAAGCCCTTGCGCTTGCTCACCTCATCACGGACCTCCCATCTTCTTCAACATCACCCGTGATCCAAACGGACCTGATTGACGAGCAGATCTTCATCATTTCGTCTGACGACCCTTGGTACGGAGACATTTTGACTTACCTTCGTACGCAAAAATTCCGACCACACATCGATCGCGATGGATGCCGTCGCATACGACACCACGCCCCCCGATACCTCCTGATTGGGGATGTACTTTACCGACGCGGCGTTGATACTATCTTACGTCGCTGCCTATCCCATAGTGAGGCAGAACAAGTCCTCAATGATTGTCATAGTGGTGCCTGTGGAGGCCATTTCTCCGGCATGGCCACCGCCCAGAAAATCATTCAGGCCGGTTATTTTTGGCCATCATTTTTTACTGATTGCATCACAGCAGTCAAGCATTGCCAGAACTGCCAACTATTTGCCCCCAAAGCAAGAACCCCGCCCGCCCCCCTTCATCCAGTCATCACTATCGGACCATTCTGCAAATGGGCCATCGACTTCCTCGACTGCAACCCCCCGTCAGCCGGCGGTCACAAGCACATCATTGTGGCCGTAGATTATTTCACCAAGTGGGCAGAAGCCATGCCGACCTATAATTGCAAAGCCGACACTGCAGCACGGTTTTTCTTCAACCATGTTATCGCTCGTTTCGGAGTACCACAGCAGCTAGTCTCTGACCATGGCTCTCACTTCGAAGATGCCGTCTGGAAGGAGTTATCAACCATGTTGAAATTTGAACACCATTTCTCTTCCGCTTACTATCCCCAAGGAAACGGCCAAGTCGAAGCGATCAATAAAATCTTGAAGACCATTCTCCAACGCACTGTCGACAAGCACAAGTCCAATTGGCATCACATGCTTTTCCCGACACTATGGGCCTACCACACATCAACCAAAACCGCCACCGGTTTTACCCCTTTCCATTTAGTTCACGGTGTTGAATCTGTCCTCCCTATTGAGTGCCAGATCCCAGCTTTACACATCGCCGTTGAACTTCTACCGGACACTTCCCCGATCGAGCAACGTTTACTACTCCTAGAGCAGGCCGATGAAGATCGGCGCACAGCCATTCAAAACATGGAAGCAGCTAAACAACGATCGAAACTAAGTTACGACAAATGCGTCCACCCAAGAACCTTTTCTGAGGGAGACCTTGTCCTTGCTTACGATCAAGCTCATGATAAAACCGGAAAGGGAAAGTTCGTGTCTATGTGGCAAGGCCCTTACATCATACACACCTGCCTCGGGCAGGGGGCATACATTCTGACCGATTCAGAAGGTAACACCCTACGCAACCCACGCAACGGGTTGTACCTTAAAAGATTTTACCCATAGAAAATCTCATGGACACCATCGTCCATTTTAGTATAGGCATACTTTCTTTGTTCACAAAAAATTCAAAAAAACCTAAATATTTGTTTTTCTCTGCATGACCACAGATGGAGCCTTTTCCACTCTGCCATATCGGTTTCGCTGATGGTGCAAGCCGTTGGTCTCCCAATCTCGCCTCCGCAGCTTGGGTAATATACTCCCCTTCACATGAGTTAATTCACATCGATGGAGTATGTTTAGGTGCCGCCACCAATAATCAAGCTGAATACGATGCCGTGACCGGTCTCCTGGCCGCTGCTCTACAGATGAGCATACGTCACCTCAACGTTTTCTTGGACTCACAGCTCCTAGTTTCCCAGCTCAACAATGATTACCAGGTACGCGATCCCTGTCTTTTCAGAAAATTCCTGTGCACTAAACAAATGGTTAGACAGTTTGAATCCATTACATTCACACATGTCCCAAGACACCTCAATAGTGTAGCAGATAATATGGCCAACAGTGTCCTCGACTGGCACACCAATCACATCATGTCATATCCATAAGCAAAAAATGCATCCATGTGCAAAACATGTGCCTCCACGGGCATATACCAAAACCAATATTGCATCCACGTGCATAACATGTGCCTCCACGGGCATAAAACAAACAAACCAAATATTGCATCCATGTGCATAACAGGGGCCTCCACGGGCATACATAAATCAACAAACACACTGCCTCCACGGGCATATACAAAAGACAAATGTGCATCCACGTGCATACACGACAATATATCTAAAATATATATCCACATATATATACAAATCAAATGGTGAACATGTCATAAGTGCCCTCAGCACCCGATATACAAAAAATACATCCGTCGTACAAAAATGCTCCCCCATATGCTCATCAGCATTTGGGGGCAGATACAATATGTCTACTCATCTGGATCCCTAGGATCTTCCGGCTCCTCCTCCGGATCCTCCTCCGACTCCACCTCCGCCGGCCCAGCAGGGTCATGACGGCCCCGAACTCGTCGCTCTGCTGGCCCCGCTGGATCGTCCCTCAGACGTATCCTCCCCTGAGCCGGCCCTGCCGGAGCATCTCGTCCACCACCCCCATGCCTCGCCACGAACACCGCTGCCCTCAACAGGAGCGACTGCCACTCAGGCGGCGCACCAAGACATCCCTGCAAAATGTCCCGATCAAGGTCCCTCCAGCCATCCTCGGGGAGCCCAGCTACGATCCAGGCTAAGGTCCGTCGGACACCATCTATGGCGTCGTCCTGAGGGCCAACCCCTCGCCCACGGGCTGCATATCCTCCACCACGCGGAGGAGGTACAGGTACAGGGGGACGAGCGACTACCATCGCCCGCCCCTGCCGAGCCACATAGTCAGGTGGTGGCACTGGACCCACATCTGCACAAAGCAAGTAAACCATTAGATACTATATAACAAAATCATCATGATAAATCAAACTACACATGATATAATATCGAATAAAACTCAAAAACATACCGTCTAAGCTCCAGGCCTGTCCTGGGGCACGAGGCATCTCTGGGTCACCCCGGTAGTCCATGCCGGCGTAGGGATAGTCCTCGATCACCAGAGGCATCTGCTCCCACTGCTGATAGAAATCCTCTGTAAAGTAGCCGCGGATACCACCGCCAGCACGGGGCATCATCTGCCACCACCTCATCATACGAGGCTCGCTCGGAAGCCCAGCACGAACGGGTACCCGTGGCCGCAAGGTCGGCACCCGCTCAAAGAAAAAACAGCATAAAAACGAGGCGTAACAAAACTCGCCTCCCTCTCTAATGGCCTTGTCCAGATCTCTCCGGACACCGGCCAGGAACATCTGCGCCCAGGCGTAGTAAGTACCCCGTAGAACGGAATCCACCATCATCGTCTGCCCCCCAGACATACGATGTGGTGCAGCAGCACCCAATATCCTCAGAACACAGGCACCAACAGCCCGCATATCCCACTCACGTAGGAACTTCAGACTAATAGAGCTGTTTACCAAAACAACATCATCCACACAGAAAGTATGTAAGAGGTCCTCCATATCTACACCCGGAGGCAACCTCGGCGAGATATCACCCACCTCACCCAAGCGAGGCAAACCAGTCAAAAAATATACATCAGTGAGAGTGATCTCTAATCTCTCACCACCAATAATGAAGGCACCCTTTGCCGGCACCTACCACTGCACGAGCTTGTTCAGGAGTCGCCTCATTGAACGTATAGGAGGAATCTGAGCGAACTTTAGGAGTCCGCTCATGGCCAGGGTCTGTCTAACCCCTCCATCAGTCTCAATCCTCAGCATGAGATCCGCATCAATCTCCCTCTCCCGCCACACAGACTGAGCTCTCCGTAACATCCTGCCAAAAAATAGAAGAAATTTTTAGCCCCAGCATAAAAATTTTAGAAAACCCATCGCGGCTTTTACACAAAGAACCGCGATGCCCATCGCGGCTTTTCCACAAAAAGCCGCGATGGCCATCGCGGGATCCATGAAAAAACCCGCGATGAACATCGCGGGTTTTGGCCGGACAGTCGCGATGAACATCGCGACTATCCCCCATGAACTCGCGATGAACATCGCGGGTTCCTATTTCACAGTCGCGATGAACATCGCGACTGTGAGCCTAGAACCCGCGCGGTTCATCGCGGGTTCAGCCCCGAAACCCGCGCGGTTCCACGTTGGAGAGTCAACGTGGAGTTTCGCGGCCTTCGGGGACCCGCCGCCAAACAAAAAATACATAATTGAAAAGGTTAAGGCGAATAGAGTTACCTGCAACTCGCTAAATCGAAAACCAACGGTGAAATCTCCCGGAAATCGAGAAATAGCTCTGACAGCTCTATCAAACTCACACGTAACAATGAAATGTCATTTTGGGCCCCACGCCCTATTTATAGAAATTCCACAAATTTCAAACAACCATTGCGGTAGCATACGAAGTCCATTTCTCAAACCGTTGGTACCGTTGGGATCAGCACAGCGAGAACTTCATACAGGTTCTTTCCGTTTCCCGTTTTCACGAAGTCCATTTTTTCACCATTTTTTGGCCTCTCTCGTGGCCTCGGTTTGCGTGCCACATCGGCCGTTCTCCGTTTTCGACATGCCTTATATCGCCGGATTCAGTTTTCCACGCTCGTGATGATGCTTGAGGTCATTTCTCGCTCTCACCTTTAGATTTTTTGGGCATTTTTTCCACGCCCCCTCGTCACCTCGGTTTGCGTGCCACATCGGCCGTTCTCCGTTTTCGACGTGCCTTATATCGCCGGATTCAGTTTTTCGCGCTCGTGACGACGCTCGAGATCATTTCTCGCTCTCACCTCTAGATTTTTCGGGCATTTTTTCCACGCCCCCTCGTCACCTCGGTTTGCGTGCCACATCGACCATTCTCCGTTTTCGACATCCCTTATATCGCCGGATTCAGTTTTCCGCGCTCGTGACGACGCTCGAGATCATTTCTCGCTCTCACCTCTAGATTTTTCGGGCATTTTGCCTTCTGACCCCTTCGTCACCTCGGTTTGCGCGCCACATCGGCCGTTTTCCGTTTTCAACAATCCTTAGGTCACCGGATCCAGTGTTTCGCACTGATGACGATGCTTGAGACCTTTTCTCGCCCGCATCAATCCATTTTTGTTCGGTATAATTTTATCCCTTTTTCGGGCCGAGCAATCCCTTTTACGAAAAAGGCACTTAGGGAGTTTCTGTTAAGCTCTTTTCTGACTCCTAAAACAATGAAAAGATCGCCGAGCAATCTTGCTTCCTTTCATGCTCACTAAACGTATCTGAAAGGGCGTCTACTTGGTATAAGTTTACCCCTTTTCCGGACCTTGTAGACTAATTACGAAAAAGGTATACTCTAGTCACATCGGCTAGAAGAGTTCTCCATCCGCATCATTTTATCCTTTTTTCGGGCCTTGGAGACTAAACTTACGAAAAAGAAACACCAACAGAGTCCACTTACCGTTTTCAGACTCTCTAAACATGAAAGCAACCATGAGCATGAGCCGTCCTGAGCTCGCAAAATCCACAGGACCGTACCATTTTAGAGCACACTTTTATCCCTTCTTAGAGCTCATTAAAACTACGAAGAAGGAATTAATGGTGCCTCTTGGCGCCACGACAGATCACATCTACTCATATAACAGCTTCCCCATTTTGGTCGCCTTTGTTCAGAGCATTCTGTAGTATGTCACCCTGATAATCCCTCGACAGCACCTATCAGCTCGTCCTCCCCCCCAGAATCGATATATACCATTCAGTCAAAGCAATGATCCCCACACCTACAAGTCAGTTCCCTACGCTGCCAGGTCAACCATGTCATCATGCTCTGAACAAAGGAAGTTTGAGTCTACCCATTTTTTGACCCAGTTATTTTCCTTCCCCACAAGTATGTCAGTCCTACCATCAGTACTACATCACTTCAGTTATACACCTCCTGCTCCTATCAAGGAAACATCATTGCCTTGTTAGTTGCTGGTCTCCCTCTGTCGACGACAACTACATTGATTCTAGAGGATATACCTAGAGGTCCCTGTGTCTTGGACTCATTACCATTTATGATGAGTGCCTACGAATCATTTCGAGAGGAACCCTCAGTGCCTCTCCGAATGGCTGTTTCTCACATGCTCGACTTCAACACCTTGATCGCATCGTTGAGACTCGCACAGGGTATTGGTCCGTTCAGTTATTAGTCGAAGACCCCGGATACCAACTGACTCCTCCACATTTGAGAGTCTACCTATGGATACAACCAGTTACATTTTTTCTATAGATATCCGGGTTGCGTATAGCGACAATATCTCAGATGGCTCACAGTCATTGAGTCCATACAGATGTTGGACACCTTCAGTTTCAGCCGTTCAACAGTTATTCCAGTGTATCAGTTATTAAGATCAGCCATGATCATGAGTATATCCCACAATAATGTCCCCTCTGGACCATTATGATGTACCTATATATTTCTTTACGTATTAGATCCCCCTTCTCGGGACTAATTGTTTTGTCTATGTCTTGATACGAGCATGGGAATGCTCGCCTCGTCCTTTATCAGAGATTATACCTCATTCATATTGAGGCCATGTAATATTTTTTGTTTTTGCAGCTTCCAAGGGCCGTGGCTCCAGTCTCCAACCGGTCTCTTCTCTCCCCTAAAACCCCAGAAAAAGACAAATGAACTATGATGTCTATCGGCCATACGATGAGCTCCTACCCTCGCACATCAGGGGGCAATCTGTTAACACCCAAAAAGTGCTCACTAGCTCATTTCCCTATCCACATGACCCATTTATCCACTTTTTCACCATCAGAGCCTCTGAAACCAACAAAAGGTCACCAAAAGACCTTAGTACACCCCTTTTTCCATTAAAAAAGATTATTTTTCCCAAAAAAGCATAAAAAACCCTCAAAAAGGGTCCAAATTCCCAAAAATATTAAAAAGGGAATTAAAATATTATTTTTATTCAAAAAAGGAAAAAGGAGGGAAAAGTACCTAAACCATGTTGGTCAATACCATTTGGTTTCCACAAAACCACAAATGGTATTTCCCACCACCAAAACCTATAAAAAGGTGGTAGGGGCTCCTCATTTCACATCCATCCATTATCTCATCCTTATGCTGCTGAAATCTCCCCTGAGCATTTCAGCCATTGCAAACCACATTGGAGAAGAGACCATTGGATATTGGAAGTTGCTCATCCTTGGAGCTATTCAACCTCACCATTAGAGGTATTGATTCCGCAAGCACTTGCTTGCCCCATCCTTTCAATACAAATTCTTTATTTTATATGTTCTTGTTCTTGATCTTAAATTATTTTTGTTGTTTGCTTAATATCTTTGCTTAGATCCATGAATAGTCTTGTTTAATTAGTTTATTGTTATTTATTTACATTGAAACTGCTGCTACTAGTTAGCAGGTGCCCATAGCACTAAGCCTGGTTGCAAAACCGGGCCAACAAAGGCCAGTAAAGTATACTGTAGAGGATGAAGATCAAGATGATGCAGATCAACCAGAGCAGGAAGATGGGTAGATAAACGAAGAAGATGGAGAAGATGAACTAGGCGTATGAGATGATGTAGTACCAGATATTGATGATGATATCGATGAAGATATGCTCGAAAATGACAGTGATGACGATGATGATATCGGCAATCCTTTCAACACTATTTCTGAATTGGATGATGATACATATGTCGATTTGGGTGAAGAAGAATGATACATATTTTGAGTTGGATGAAGTACGTAGATATATATTTTAATTTGTATGAAATATTCTCTTTAAATAATTTACATATGTGCGTTTATTACATGTTTACAATTTGTATGCCATTTTTTTATATCCTACATTACATGTTGTTTTTCATATGAATCGTGGAAATAGTGTCCATAGCATACATCGTTGTGGTAAACCAAAATTATAATTTACAAACACATGATAATTTACTTTACTTTAATTAATTTTTTTGTTGGTAGTTTCTATGCCCAAATCTAATTAGTATGTTGCTTTCGATTATTTTCTATTTTGTAGATCGGGTATTGGGGAATTGAGAGTGATGTGAGGGGGAGGGGAGGGGCCATATGAGATTCCACCTTCACGTGTGTTATCTCCATATTTATCCCATAAATCTGGATCTTGGCAGCATCTAGAACTTTGAGTTTTGTTGTTTCGGCCAGTTTCCAAGTCTTCGAGTACCTGTCATAAATTCAACATAAGGGTTAGCAATTACATATAACACCAAGCATCAAATCATAGCCACGAAAGAAGGAGACTCTGCAAAAGCCAATCATCATACTATGTTGCATGAAACGTTACAGCTCCAAGTGGCCATGTTAAGTTGAATGATTTCCATTGCCAGATACTCAGAGTGATTGCGTAGGTGTCCAGATCAAGAGATCAGGTTATCAACATATCGCCAGATGTTGATATCATCATATGCATAAAAAATGAAGAGGAAAGCTACAGGTTGAAGTGACAGATAATGTTAAAGCAAAAACATTCACGGGAGGTCGCCTAATTGCAAAGAAATTCCACTCAAATTCCATTCATCTATGGACATTATTTAAAAGTGTATGTTAAAATGACCAAATTCAAAGGGCGTCAAGCACACAGTTAATTATGGATACATATATTTCAAAGCCAAATTCCATCGACAATGGTGGCTTAAGTATTATCAAAATTAAAAATGAGAAAATCTATTTTGTACAATATCAAAGGAAGACAACAATCGGGAATGAAAGCTGGAGTGAGTAAATTTCATCAGATAGAAAATGGCCACGGTGCTGCCCTTCTCCAACTACGATGTACAGTACGACAATGCCAAGTTTTGCTGCTGTTCACTCTTTAAGGTGATCACACAAGCAATGCTTCTAGATGATCATGATTCGATGCTATATTATTACATTGTCACGTTTTACAGCCTTAATGCTATTCTAAATACATGTCAATCCAAGCATTGAAAATGCCACAGATCTGCATATGAGAATGCCATGTGATATTGGCAAATTGAAGTCAAATTACGGTTTGAAGGGATAACCAGGGCCAATTCTAAATCATTCCCTGCATAAAGAGATAACTCAAATTTTCCATCTCATCAATAAGAAATAGTGGGTGTGGTTTTGTAAAGTTGCCAGCGCCAGTCTATTGGAAACAAAATCAGAGCTAAGACTTCAGTCTAGTATATTTTCATCCAACTATTATGATTCCATGTAATTCAAGAATGATGCATGAATTTGCTGGATTGAGATCACTCAAATTATGGAAATTTTTACAAATATGCTGTCAGATGCCAGTAAATATTCAAAAGATGTCATCCAGTTTTCATTCCAAGCTCACGCCATGCATCAATACAAGTGTCAAAGCAAGAACCTGGCAGCTACAAAGTTTTGCAAAAAGAAACTAGATTTCTAGCAGTTCCATGATTGAGGTAACAGTTGAAAATCTTGGTTAAACTTCATTCCAGATTTCCAAGTATAAATCCCGCAGCCAAAAAGAAGATTCAAACGCACAAGTGGCAGAGGATTCATTAGTCAACAATTCCATCAATTCGAGATTTTTGCAACTATTCAAGATTTGTTTTTATTTTTAGATTTTTGTTATCATTTGTTTCCTAAAAAATGGCAATAGTTTATTTTGTATAAATTCTATGAATTGTAAAGGAAAAAGGAGGTGGGCAGAGTTCCAGCCGAGGGATGAGGTAGGGGGCCAGTCTGATACAACATTGTATAGGAATGTATTTTGTTTCTCATGTTAATCTGTTGCAGGCATGATTGTTTATGAAATAAAGTATGATCTTTGAGCCTATTCTGTTTCAATTTATGAAGTGTATGCTTTTGGTATTTGGTCTGTGCATGGTCTAAATTTCATGCTATGATTCTTCCAAATAGTATATAACTATGCCCCCATCATGAAATAGCATATGAGCTCTTATATTCGTAGTTTTATGATCACAGTCATCTTCTGCCCATGCTTTGAAACCCATGTACTCCCTGCTACCTGATCATTAAGTTGCTTGATCTCTGTTATATACTCATCTGCCACCAGAACATCATAAAAATTACTGAGTAGATGTCTGATATTTACCATCTAATATTTCTCTAAGCTTGACCCAAGCAGTCAGGTTCAACTTTAGGGATAACAATGTGGTTGGACTTGTTCAATAGAGAATAAGTTATTGTTGAAACCAAGAGAATCTCACTCATATTTATACCATTCAACTTTGGTGGTAGACGACATTTCATCTTTAAATAATGGGTTCTTACTCCTCTGTATGGAGCAAAAAACTTAGATGAGAACAAAAAACAAAGACAAGAAATATCTGATGAAGCTTGTGCAATTTATCATGATGTACTTGTTTGTCGACAATATTTCCCTTATGCTATATGCAGGAATGTGCGTCTCGAACCAACTTATAAAGGCATGGCTAAAAGACATTGTACTGTGAGTAGACGTGGCCAATAGTGACCTCTGAACGAGGCCAACATTGAAATTTCCACAAATTGTTTCTGTATGCACTGAAATTTGACATGGGAAGACTGTTTGCATGCCTTCAAGATATGGGAGGATTTCCAGACTCAAGATGACTCACCCACCCAAATGTACTCTATATCACTAATGACATGCGAATGGGGCCAACGTTGAGATTTTTTCAATTGTGCGTGTATGGAATGAAATTTGACACGGTTAGAGTAGACGCATGCGTTGCCGGTATGGGAGGGTTTTGAGACTCAAACATGACTCACAAAAACAATTCAGCAATCAAACAACAAAGGAATAGAATAAATGCGTGAAGGAGAGGAAATGCATAAATCTGACAACAAATTTCCATATGAATCCTAATTCCTCTACGAATATGAATAACACTTAAAAGTCTCCCATGTTAAACTTTTGAAGTAGCTGGTTAAGATATCACTTATGCTGGGAAACACATATCCCCTTTTTCAGTTTGTTTGATTTAAACACCAACAATGTAATGAAAAATGCCTAAACTAGGCATCTTAAAATGGGTGATAATTAGATTATATTTCACATACTATGTTCTAGTGGTGATTACCCATAGTGATAAGTAGGTCATTGTCATTTTGTAAAAGGATGAGGAGGTCACAATATACATTTTTAGTGTAGACATTGGGATCAAATTAACACCTAAAAAAACCATAACCAAGAAGAAAATCATCCATCTTTCCATGCCATGATCGAGGACATACATCTGATTTACATACATCTGATGTACATACATCTGATGTACATACATTTATATCTATGTTTGATGCAAGTGCAAGTGTATGAGCATTTGTTTAGACTCTATCATGAGTAGAAAATTTGCATAGATGAGATGTCCTTAGCATTGGACAATTTAATTAAGTTTAGTATAATTTGTGGTGGTCCTTAGTTATGTGCTTTGATCGTCAAGCTCCATTGATTTTAATAAATATGAAAGATCTTGTGAAATTTGTGATAGGATGTTATGTAATGGTATATTAGATGGAATGATGTGTAAGGGTATGGTAATACTTATAAGCTGTCTTGTTGGAATAATGATAGGATCTATAATATATAGCATTATTAAATACTTGAATATGTAAATTGGGACAAACATGGGGAACAAGTTAGGTCTTAGACTAACATATGCCAAAAATGAGACTTTAGTACACTTAGTTTGATAGTGTAATCTAGTTTATGTATGGATAGAATGAACATATTGCTAAAATTGACTCCATAGTGTGTGGACATTGGAATAAATGATGATGCCTTGTGTTTACCTACTTGATGGGAACCTAATACAAATAATATACTAAGTTGTAAGTGTTATTATACATGAGGTAATGGTTATGCTTACTTTCTATGAATTACAATACCTTGACAAAATGGATAAGTCTTAGGATGTGAAATAAAAGGTTTTAGGGATTATTATTAGGGTAAACTAACTATATTTCCTTATCCCATTAAGCTTATGCCTTAGAATGAATAAATTGGGAAAATAGTTTAGTGGCTTATTAATAGTGAATCAACAATTGTAGGTTGAAAATTATTAAGGAAATAAAAGGGATATTACTCTAGCATATGTTCTTTAAATCCTTGTCCCTAATTCGTACTTAGAAATTCCACATACATGGGGAGTGGGTGGAATGCAGATTTAATTGATGTTCATAGTAATTACAATAAAAGAGTATAAGGGAAAGTAATTGGTTAATTGATATTTAAAGGATAAACTATTGGTTACTAGTGGTTATTCTTGTATTTGAATGCTTAAGTGTAAAAATGGAATAAACTATATTCCAACTCTAGGAACAAACTTAATCTCTCCCATCTACAACACCCAATGAATAATTAAGTCATATTGTATACTGTATATAGAATTTTGAGAAAAAAATTGAATATAGCAATAGATTCTAAATGACATTCGAAACTCTCTGGGTTTTCCAACTTTATTCATGTTCGCTTGTTAAGTCAAATTAGTAAGCTGGTCAAAACAGAGTTTAAGAATAGTACATTAGTAAATTTAAATTAATAGCATCCATTCTTTATTATAGAATCTCCCAACCAAAACAACTAAGGGTTCATCAAATTTTGTAAGGTAACTCATTTCGGAAGGCTTCCAAGTTTTAGAATGGGTACATCATGACCCTACATGCATTCCTGGTTGCATAAGATACCAAGTGAGTAATTCATGTGGTTTGTATTGATGCAACATGAATTAATTATTAGTTTTTGGTACCTTGGAAAATGTGTCTAGTCTTGGGTGCACACATCGACTAATAAGGTGCACATGTGGCAGAAGAAGATATAAGGTATAGTAGCATGTACAAAGAAAAAACAATTTAACACTAGAGATGTTGGAACAAGTTTGTACTACAATATAATATAGGTCCATAAAGGCAAATGTGGCAGTGTCAACAAATATGAACAACATCGACTTATGTGCAACATGATGGTTTATAGATGGGGGTGCAACAATAGAGCATACTAAGAGGAAACACGCCATTGTTTGTAGGATTCCAACAATGAGGGTGCATGCATGCATGCATCAACTATAGAAAGGATAGGATAAAGTTATCCTTTGATTCCAATTCTAGGAGAGTACATTCCATTTCTAAGTTAAATAAATGAGGCCGCAATCGATTACATGTGTTAGTTTCAGTATGCTAAGTAATTTTCTAATTATGGATTTAGGTATAAATTCAATTAAGCACATGCATGTACATAAAGTAATTATGGCTTTAAGTATAAATTCAATTAAGCACATGCATGTACATAAAGTTATAATTATCTAGGAGCATGCATGCTCGCATACCTTAGATCATCTCTAGTTGAGGTGACATTGTGCATGTGTCTAAATTCATTGCACCTACTCTCTTTCATAGTCTATAAAGGAGAAACTAGGTGTGTAAGTTATTTATATAGTTTAATAGCAAGAAATTATGGATTAACTTGCTAAATTTTTTATGTAGTAGATTTCAATTCAGAATTAATGAGAAAGCGGTATTAAGTTTTAACAATAGAGGAGTTTTTGTTTTCAACATTGATTTAGCAACTAGATTGTTCCTACTTACTAATAGTGAAGTGATTTAGGACATACCCATGATTTCTTGGTATATATTTTTTACAATATGTGTTTGCATATTTTAACATTAGTTTTGAGTGGATTTTAAGGTTCCACACTCTAGTAGGTTAGGAATTTTTAGTTTGCTTACCCTTGTTTTAGAAAATCTAAGAGTATATCTTTTATATTTTCAAATCTTCTAGATCATGTGTATGCAAAATAGCATTATCTGGAGTAGAGAGTTGTTGGAGGGTTTTAGTGGGTAGTATGTCCAAGCTTCTCTTATTGGAGCATATATGTTCAAATGATTGAAACATGAACCTAAAAACGGTTGTTGGGTGTGAAACTCTAGTTGATCCACTGAGTGGATATTGAAGCTTGTTTAGTAGAGTTGTGGTAGTTGTCATATGTTCCAATGATTAGAACATGAGCCTAAGAAGGGTTGTGGGGTGTGAAACCCTAGTTGATCCAATGAGTGGAGATTGAAGCTTGTTCAATGGATGTCATCTCCCCATTTTGACCCTTGTAATATTTGGGCTATAATGTAAATATTGTATGCATATTATGTATGATTCCTAGAGTGGAGCTCAAGGCCAAGGTCCCGCTAGTGAACGATCAACCTTGAAGAGGCAAGTATTGGATATTATGCTACCCATGTGCTAGCGAACCGTGGGGATTGTAAATATGCATTTTAATATAAATGCCCACAACTAGCTATGCAATGCAACAGGAGATGGGGGCATGATTTTACAAAGAATTGGGAGGGAAAACATTCAAACCCTTGGAGACAATCAAGTCAAGCCAAGTGTCAATGAGAGAACCCATGAACCCTCAACTATCCATGTTGACTTTTGTACCCAATCATTGATTTCTCCCAAGAGTTGGTTGAGGTAGTTAATGCCTTGGGGAATGGGAGGTATGGCTGTCCAAATTTGGGTATGGGTAAGCCACCCTTCATGGAAAATTGCGTTTTGCTTCTTGGGCAAGAAAAGAGCCATGAATTGCTCCCCAAGCCATTATCCATCAACCAGTTTCTCTCCCTCACGAGTTGGGAGCTACCTGGGTGTTTTCCAGCCACGTTTTTCTGGTTTTTCTTTGTTTCTTAGATTGGAGAAGGGCGTTTTGTGTTATATACCAGTGGGGAAGAAGGGGAATTGAATTGGGGGTTCCATTGAGACCGTTTTGGTTTTTGAATGCTTATATATCTGTGGGAGAAATCATTTTCTTCCTTGTGGTCGAATTTCCCTCTCCCAATCCATTGTTTTGGCTTGAGCTTGAGTGTAAGCATCCAGGGTTCTGATTTAGCCTGATAAACCCAGCTGTGGATTGGCTTGGCTTAGATGCATTGATTACTTGGCTGTGTAAGAGCTGGAATGTCTCCTATTCCTTGTAGAAATCATGCCCAGCTCGAGGGTGGTCTCCGAGTGCTGAAATAATACAGGTTGGGCAGAGACCTATGGTTGGGTGGAACATTGCAGCGACATAGCTAGTTGCCCGGGACAACTGCACAATGAAGATGAGTATATTCTTATGTGTATTTAACTCTGCAATGTATTAATTTGATTACTGTTGATATGCTGAAATGCATATGAAAGGTGTGTGTGGATGATGTTTTTATTCCTTTGTGCATGTTTAATTGATTTGCATATGCACACATTTGATTTAGTTGTATAAATCTAATGAATGGGATGAGTTTATTTCAAAGCCTCGGATATTGGTATCATGTTCCCTTCCTTGCATTGGGTCCACGGGAGGGGATGTGACAATGGAGTTGTAGTTATGGCCATTTCTAATATGCAAGAGAGTCACATCTTGGAGGGTTCCTTTAACTTTGCATTGTGGAAGTTGAGCTTGAATAACCTCCTATAGAAATGGTACACTTATGGTACCTTGTGGAGAAGGGGATTATACTGCTTACAGATAGAAAATATTTGGAAAAACATAACAAGAATACAATGAACACAAAACAAATATGGTGAAGGATAACCTAACCTCCATATCATTTTGATCCAGTGAAGGTTCATTGGATCCCTATTATTTCTATGAATTTTTTTTCCAAAAACATGTATGATGCGTTGAAAGTGGAGCTTCTAAACATATGAATTATGACGTAAACATATTCAACAAGTTTCAAGAGAAAGATGGAGGAATATGTGTGGATTTAGATGATCTTATGTTAATGAGTCTCATTTCAGTTTCTTGCATGACAAATTTATAGTGTTTGGCTAAGTTTGATGGTTAAAAAGTCACCATTAGAGACAATAATCATGGATCTTGTCAAGATTTGGCCATAAGAATGTAAGAAGTTGGACTTTGTAGGCTACTTGTAGATCCATTTGAGCAGGTATGGCAAGAAGCCATGATGGAGGAATGTGCCTCTAGACTTTAGGAGATAGTTACAAAGTCAACCGTGGAATCAATCATTGATATTTGATTACAATTGATGGAAGTATGGAAGCGTGTCATGATAAGGTTTTTATAGAAATATTCTCTCAACAAGAAGGAACCATCCTTGATCAGACTTTTACTCTAGTTGTTGGATGATTCTCCAAGGAAGAGGGAGTTTCTTTGGATGGACTAATGCATTCAACAACTATTTTGGATTTCAATATCAATGTGTTGTAATGTCCCCATTTTGATCCCCTTTGTATTAAATCGTAAATGATGTAAATATTGTAATTTACTCATGGTGAGGAGCTCAAGGCCAAGGCCCCACCATTGATTTAGCGGTTCATGTATCGGAAATTAAAGAAACAAATGCCTACGGCTCTTGTGCTAGATATGCACAATGTAAATTAAAACATCATGTAAATACGAAATTTAATGAAAAACCAACAACTGGCTATGCTATGCAACAAAGAGATGGGGGCATGATTCTACAAGGAATAGGGAGGGAAATTATTCAAACCCTTGAGCCAATGGTATTAATCCATGTGTCAATGGGGAAACCCATAAACCACCAACTACCCATTTTGTCTCATGCACCCAATCATTTAATTCTTCCAAAGATTGGTTGGGGCAGTTATTGTCTTGGGATTGGAGAAGTATGGCAGCCAGATTTTCGTGCATGGGCAAGACATCAACCTGAAAATCGTATTTTTGGCTTGCTGGGCAAGAAAACCCCCACGAAATGCTACCTAAGGCCATTCCTCATGCATTACGTCCTTCCTCTCACGTAGTCTGAGCTCACTGAAAGTTATACTCACGTTTTTCACCATAACCCTGCGTTTTTCCATGCCCAGAAACTCGTTTTTAGATTGTGCAACAGCTGGGGAAGGAGGGACGCGAATTGGGACTGAGGGAGAGGTCGTTTTTGATCTTGGGGTGTTTTTCTGGAATGGGTTTTTCTCTCCCAGTTGAATTATCCAGTTGCCATACGTTTTGAGTCTACCCACGGTTTTCTAAAGCCCAAGAAACCCCATCTCATGCATTCCACTGTTGAAATGTTTTCCTCATGCTCAGCAAGTGTAGTTTGCTATTATGTGCATCCTTGTTTTGATGTGAACCTGTGAGCAAGAAACTGGAGTGGTAATGGACAAAATTGGCTTGATAAACCTAGTGTAGGGAGTAACCTCTCAACGAGATCAAGAGAGCTTTGGCTACTTTTCTATGCACATCCTGAGGGCACTAGAAAGGAAGGTATGGCTTGAGGGACTGTGTGGCAGTGAAGAGAATAATTCCTTGTGTTGGATGTGTAGGTATTGTGAGTGCCAAGCTGAATAGATCTGGGAGGGGTGCCCATAGCTTTGTGATTGAGCTCACTAGCTTAGCAATTCTTCCCTTCCATGTCCTAGTAGCCTGATAAACCCAATTGCAGATTGGCTTGGCTCATCTGGGTGTATGCTTGGCTATGTGTGAGTTTGCTGTTCCCTGGTTCCTTGTAGAGATCATGCCCAGCTCGGGGGTGGCAGTTGTATCAAGAGGTTGATAAGCACAACTGGCCTATGGTTGGGTGGAACGTTGCAGTTGCATAGCCAGTTGCTTGGGACTACCTTATTGAGATATGTATTCTCTTGTGTTAAATTTGCAATTATCATTTGATGAATATTATGAATGTATGTGGATGTGTTAAATGAATTTACTTCTGCTGTGTTTTCAAATGGTTATGCACTTGCATATGTTCATCTTCTTTTAAATTGAATGTTTATTTACTGAGTATGGGGCTAGATGCCCGGTTTGAGAACCAATGTCCTCTCTATCATGCTGGTATGGTAGGAGGGGACATTGCATTTTGGTATCAGAGCTGCCTCTATGGGCCAAATCTGATAGCAATTACAAGGGGAGTTTCAAAAATTTTCTTAAGAGTTTTTGGAAATTTTGTTGTTTTAAGTCTGTTTCGGAAAATTTTTGGTTTTAAGTCAGTTTCGGGAAGTCGTCCCGAAACTGCAGAAAGGTTCCGCGAACCTTTCTGCAATTGTGGAAGAGTTCCATGAACCTTCCCGCAATTGCGGAAGAATTCGGCGAACCTTCCCGCAATTGCGGAAGAGTTCCGCGAACCTTCCCGCAATTGCGGAAGAATTCAGCGAACTGCTCCGAAACAGCGGAGAAAAATTTTTTAAGTGAAAAATTTTCTAAGTGTTGGCGTCAAAAGGAAATTTTTCGGAAGGAATTCTCTTCCAAAATTGCGGAAGGAATTCTCTTCCGAAATTGCGGAAGGATTCCGCGAATCGTTCCGCAACTGCGGAAGACTTCGCCGAATTGTTCCGCAACTGCGGAAGACTTCGCCGAATCGTTCCGCAACTGCGGAAGACTTCGCCGAATCGTTCTGCAATTGTGGAAGCATTTTGCAAGTCGTTCCGAAAAAGGCATTCCGAAAGAACCGCCCGAAAACCCCGGAAGCATTCCGCGCAACGGCGGAAGCATTTCGCGAATGACTCCGAAGCGGCGGAAGCCTTCGCCGAATGGCTCCGCAATTGTGGGAGCCTTCACCGAATGGCCCGCAATTGCGGAAGCCTACAGCCAACCGACCCGCAATTGCAGAAGCCTACCATCAACCAGCCCGCAATTGCGGAAGCCTATAGTCAACCGCCCCGCAACGGAGGCGAGCCGAGAATCACCCCGAAACAGCGGGAGCATTCCGCCAGTCACCCCGCCATTGCGGAAGGCTTCAACCAATCGCCCTGCAGTTGCAGGGGCATTCAGTGAACCGCCGTCACGGCAGGATTCAACGAACTGCCCGTTGCGGCAGGATTCAGCGAACCGCCCGATGCGGCGTGATTCCTTAACGTGATTCCACAAGGGGGCAAGCCCCCTTGACCCCCTTTTCTTTTTCCCCCTCATATGTCGTTGTTTGTGATTTGACAAATTGTCAACGTAATGTTTTCCCACGTGCATGAAGTAATTTGTGAATTCTGAGAATGTAATGCAGCTAACAATTGTGTTGATGAACACATTTCAGAGAGTCACAGTTACAGCAGGGTAACACTCTAGATAATACAGTCAGAGAGTTTTGGATCTTGGTTGGGCCAAGAAAATCAACATTATGGATGATGCACAGGATCCCTATGAGCCTGAGACAGATGCCATGGGGGAGAACATACAGGTTAAGAATGCTGAAACAGAATCTAATGGGAGAAGAAATCAAGAGACCCCTCTAGATGTTGCAGCCACCATGAGAAGCCTAAGGGTGGAATTGCAAAGTTGCAGAGAAGATAATGAAAGGATGATTAAAGCTCAAGAAGAACAAAATCAGCTGAATGCAGCCATGCTGTAGAGTTTAACAGACATCCAAAGGAAAATAAACTCTGGGCATTAGACATCAAATCTAGAAAGGGGTGGGAGTAGCTCTAGAAGAAATTCCCGTAAGAGGGCCAGTAGCCCAGGGAGAGTTTCTATAGATAGAACATATACTCTAGAAATCTCTTCTAATGAATCATTTGACTCTGAAGAATCCAATGAGGAATCAAGTTCTTCATCTCACAGGAGCAAGAGGAAGAAGCACTACAAGAACAATTCACATGGGGAATTTAAGAAGGCAAAACCTCCTACATTTGATGGAGAAGTAAAGTCTGGTCAGGAAGCTGAAGCTTGGCTTCTTGGGATGAGAAAATATTTCGAAGTCCAAGATTACTCGGGAAATATGAAGGCAATAGTAGCCATCTTCAACTTGAACGGAAGAGCATCTATATGGTGGGAACACACCAGGCAAGTGAAGAAGATCAATGAGAGGAAGATCATGTGGAAGCAGTTCAAGAAATACTTCAAGCAGAAGTACCTCTCTGATAGGTACTATGATGATAAGATCAAAGAGTTCCATGAGCTGAGATTGGGACAATTGACCATGGAAGAATATGCAAACAAGTTTTTGGAGCTGCTGAGGTATGTGAAGTACATTAGAGATGATAAGGTGAAAATTCAGCGTTTCCTAAGTGGACTGCCCCAGTCATATAAAGATAGAATTGAGTTCGATGAACCTAGAACTCTAGAGGAGGCCATAAGAAAGGCCAAGTATTGCTTTGATCAGAACAGAAGCAAACCAGAATTCCATAAGGCATGGAAGGATAGGAAAAACGAAAAGTTTGATCAAAGGAAGAAGGGGTTCAAGCCTCCTCAATTCCGGAATCAACCAAGGCAACCATCACAGGTTGTGACTAAGCCAACTAGGATGATGGGAGACAAGCCAAGAGATCCAAAGGAGCCAAGAGAACCACTTCAATGTTGGGGTTGTGGAGAAGAGCACGTGCTTAGGAACTGTCCACATAGGAATGGTAATGTAAATCAAGTTCACAACATCCAAGGAGCTGGAACTGTGGGTCAAGTGGCGAGGACAATCCCTAGAATCTATGCAGCAATAGAAGACCGCCAGGAAGATCATCAATCAACTGTGGTTGAAGTTGAAGGTAAGATTGCTAAGCAATCTGTTTCTATTTTGATTGATCCTGGATCTACTCACAGTTATGTCACTCCTAGAATTGTTGAGATTTGTGCTTTCAAGAAATTAAAGCATAGTAAATCATGGTTAGTTCAGCTAGCCACTGGAACCAAGAGAAAAGTTAGTGAAATAGTAGAGAAATGTCCATTAGAGATGGATGGGCTATTCACCTATGCAGATCTGAATATTCTACCACTGGGTTCCTATGATGTTCTCATTGGAATGGATTGGTTAGAAGCACACCGAGTTAAACTTGACTGCTACAATAAGACATTTGAATGCATGGACGAAGAAGGAAACCCGAGGGTTGTAAAAGGCATTCCAAAGGTGACTTCTGTTAGACAGATTTCAGCCATGCAGCTGAAGAAGTTCTGTAGGAAGGGATGTCAATTGTATGCAGCCCACATTTTAGAGGCAGCAGAAAAGGAAACTCTTAAATTGGAGGACTATCGTGTATTGCAAGAATTCAGGGATGTTTTTCCTGATGAGATTCCAGGACTCCCTCCAAAGAGAGACATTGACTTTACAATTGAGCTTGTTCCAGGAGCGGCACCAATGTCTAAGACACCCTATAGGACGAGTACACCAGAATTGCTAGAATTGAAAATGCAATTACAAGAATTGCTGGAAAAGAAATATATTAGGCCAAGTGTGTCCCCGTGGGGAGCACCTGTTCTATTTGTGAAAAAGAAAGATGGAACACTCAGGTTATGTATTGACTACAGGAATTTGAACAAAGTCAATGTGAAGAACAAGTACCCATTGCCCCGAATTGATGACCTTTTTGACCAAATGAGAGGAGCAAAGGTATTTTCAAAGATTGACTTGAGGTCTGGTTACCATCAGGTAAGAATCAAAGAAGAAGATATTCATAAGACAACCTTTAGAACGAGGTATGGACACTATGAGTTTGT
Organism: Larix kaempferi; assembly: GCA_027924585.1. Lineage (NCBI taxonomy): Eukaryota > Viridiplantae > Streptophyta > Pinopsida > Pinales > Pinaceae > Larix > Larix kaempferi. Next base: position 1,810,734 of record BSBM01000797.1, on the reverse strand, counting down.
AGTGGTACCATTCGGTCTCACAAATGCACCAGCTACATTCATGTGTCTCATGAATAATGATTTTAGCAAATATTTGGACAAGTTTGTTCTTGTATTCCTAGACGACATTCTCATCTATTCTAAGAATGAAGAAGAGCATGAAGAACATTTGAGAATGACAATGCAATTACTAAGGGAGCATAAGCTATATGCCAAGTTGAGCAAATGTGACTTTTATAAAGATAGAATTCATTATTTGGGTCACATCATCTCCGATGAAGGAATATCTGTAGACCCTGAGAAGATTGAAACCATTATGAATTGGCCAACTCCAAGGAATGTGACCGATGTGAGATCTTTTATGGGCCTTGCTGGTTACTACAGGAGGTTTATCGAAGGATTCTCCAAAGTTGCAAACCCGATCACGTCTTTGCAAAAGAAGGGGATCAAGTTTGAATGGTTGCCAAGATGTGAGGAAAGTTTTCAACAGTTGAAGAATCTTCTTACAAGTGCACCTATTTTGAAGATTGCAGACCCAGAAAAAGACTTTGTGGTGTGTACCGATCCATGCAATCAAGGACTTGGAGGAGTTCTTATGCAAGAAAACCACGTGATATGCTATGAGTCAAGAAAGTTGAAGGAGCATGAGAAGAACTATGCTACTCATGATATAGAACTCGTAGCCATAGTACATGCCTTGAAGATGTGGATACATTGCTTAATGGGAAGAAAATTTGAGTTAAGGACAGACCATTGTGGTCTGAAATACTTATTTGATCAGCCAACTTTAAATGCTAGGCAAGCTAGATGGTTGGAATTTTTGTGTGAATTTGATTTTGAGATCAAACACATAAAAGGGAAAGAAAACAAGGTGGGCGATGCACTCAGCAGGAAGGTGCGTGAAATGCATGTGGCAGCGCTTAGTACTTGCCAACCGGATTTGAGGCAACAGATTGTGAACCATATGGGTGAGGATGAAGAGTACATGCAGATAAGGGACAAATTGCAGCAGCAAAACCTTGAAAAGAAGTATGAGGGCTATCATTTGGAAAAATGAGTACTTCTTACTTATAAGAATAGAGTCTATATTCCAAATGTGGCAGATTTAAGGAGAATGGTTATGGATGAGATCCATAAAGCTCCATACTCTGGTCACCCAGGATATCAGAAAACAATTGCTATAGCAAGAAAATATTATTTCTGGCCAGGCATGAAGAAGGATGTTGCCGAATACATTTCTAAGTGCATGGAATGTCAGCAGGTGAAGAGTGAACACCAACATCCAACAGGTTTATTGCTTCCAGTGACAATTCCAGAATGGAAATGGGAAGTAATATCCATGGATTTTATTACAGGATTACCAATGACTAAGAGACAACATGATTCCATCATGGTTGTGGTGGACAAGTTAACAAAGGCAGCACATTTCATACCGGTTAAATCCACACATAAAGCTGATGCCATTGCAAACATTTTCATGAAGGAAATTTTCAGATTACATGGGTTGCCTAAGGCAATAATTTCTGACAGGGATACCAAGTTCACTTCCAATTTTTGGAAAGGTCTCTTTGCAGATTTGGGTACACAGCTAATCTTTAGTACCACATACCATCCTCAAACAGATGGTCAAACCGAAAGAGTAAATCGGGTGCTCGAAGACATGCTCCGCATGTATGTAATGGACAAACCATCCAAGTGGGAGGATTATCTACACTTGGTAGAATTTGCATATAACAATGGGCAACAAGCATCATTGGGAATGAGTCCTTATGAGGCTTTGTATGGCAGAAGGTGTAGGACACCAATGACTTGGGACAACCCCGTGAACAGAATTGTACTTGGGCCATAATTGCTTAAGGAAATGGAACAAGAGGTTGCAAAGATCCGGCAAAATTTAAAAGTAGCCCAGGATAGACAGAAGAGCTATGCAGATAAACATAGAGTGCATAGGGAATTCAATGTTGGGGATCATGTGTATCTTAGAGTGAGATCAAGGAAGAGTTCTTTGAAGCTTGGGAGTTGTGCCAAGCTATCACCTAGATATTGTGGGCCATTTGAAGTGCTTGAAAGAATAGGACCAGTTGCATATAGACTTGCATTGCCTGCTAGCACTAAAGCTCATAATGTTTTTCACGTCTCTTTGCTTAAGAAATATGTACATGATCCTAACCATGTGATTAATTGGGATGTGATCCAGGTGGAACCCGAGGGAGAATTCCAAACCGATCCATTGTGCATCCTAGACAAGAAGGTAACATTGCTCCGGAACCGAGCCATCAGACAGGTAAAGGTGCAATGGAAGCACTACGGTCCCGATGAGGCTACATGGGAGCTGGAGGATGCCATGAGGGTGGCATATCCATTTTTGTTCAATTTTGATGAGCATTGAGGACAGTGCTAATGTAAGGGGAGGGGAATGTAATGTCCCCATTTTGATCCCCTTTGTATTAAATCGCAAATGATGTAAATATTGTAATTTACTCATGGTGAGGAGCTCAAGGCCAAGGCCCCACCATTGATTTAGCGGTTCATGTATCGGCAATTAAAGAAACAAATGCCTACGGCTCTTGTGCTAGATATGCAAAATGTAAATTAAAACATCATGTAAATACGAAATTTAATGAAAAACCAACAAATGGCTATGCTATGCAACAAAGAGATGGGGGCATGATTCTACAAGGAATAGGGAGGGAAATTATTCAAACCCTTGAGCCAATGGTATTAATCCATGTGTCAATGGGGAAACCCATAAACCACCAACTACCCATTTTGTCTCATGCACCCAATAATTTAATTCTTCTAAAGATTGGTTGGGGCAGTTATTGTCTTGGGATTGGAGAAGTATGGCAGCCAGATTTTCGTGCATGGGCAAGCCATCAACCTGAAAATCGTATTTTTGGCTTGCTGGGCAAGAAAAACCCCACGAAATGCTACCTAAGGCCATTCTTCATGCATTACGTCCTTCCTCTCACGTAGTCTGAGCTCACTGAAAGTTATCCTCACGTTTTTCACCATAACCCTGCGTTTTTCCATGCCCAGAAACTCGTTTTTGGATTTTGCAACAGCTGGGGAAGGAGGGACGCGAATTGGGACTGAGGGAGAGGTTGTTTTTGCCCCTGGGGCATTTTTCTGGAATGGGTTTTTCTCTCCTAGTCGAATTATCCAGTTGCCATACGTTTTGAGTCTACCCACGTTTTTCTAAAGCCCAAGAAACCCCATCTCATGCATTCCACTGTTGAAACGTTTTCCTCATGCTCAGCAAGTGTAGTTTGCTGTTATGTGCATCCTTGTTTTGATGTGAACCTGTGAGCAAGAAACTGGGGTGGTAATGGATAGAATTGGCTTGATAAACCTAGTGTAGGGAGTAACCTCTCAACTAGATCAAGAGATCTTTGGCTACTTTTCTATGCACATCCTGAGGGCACTAGAAATGAAGGTATGGCTTGAGGGACTGTGTGGCAGTGAAGAGAATACTTCCTTGTGTTGGATGTGTAGGTATTGTGAGTGCCAAGATGAATAGATCTGGGAGGGGTTCCCATAGCTCTGTGATTGAGCTCACTAGCTTAGCAATTCTTCCCTTCCATGTCCTAGTAGCCTGATAAACCCAATTGCAGATTGGCTTGGCTCATCTGGGTGTATGCTTGGCTATGTGTGAGTTTGATGTTCCCTGGTTCCTTGTAGAGATCATGCCCAGCTCGGGGGTGGCAGTTGTATCAAGAGGTTGATAAGCACAATTGGCCTATGGTTGGGTGGAACGTTGCAATTGCATAGCCAGTTGCTTGGGACTACCTTATTGAGATAAGTATTCTCTTGTGTTAAATTTGCAATTAACATTTGATGAATATTATGAATGTATGTCGATGTGTTAAATGAATTTACTTCCGCTGTGTTTTCAAATGGTTATGCACTTGCATATGTTCATCTTCTTTTAAATTGAATGTTTATTTACTGAGTATGGGGCTAGATGCCTGGTTTGAGCACCAATGTCCTCTCTATCATGCTGGTATGGTAGGAGGGGACATTACATGTGTTTGCACTCATGTTGGGATTTTCTAAGTTTAGTGAATATTCCAACTTTGATACACTTTCCTTGGCCTTATATATAGATGTCATTATTGTAGGAAATCCAAAACAAGTCATGATGTGGTGTGACAAGATTTTTACTAGTAAATATGGCATGAAAGACAAAGAAGGTTGGTAGGTTATTGATGCAATGTTCCTTGCACATAATTTTTTCACCTTGAATATTTTGAAGAGAGTTAGGAATACAAAAGGAAGCAATGATCTTGATTCATGTTTCTTCATGTATGATCCTAATTCACGCTCCTTCAAGTTTGTTGATGGAAATTGTTCAACCAAGACCCTAATAATGGAGAGGGTAGGGTCGAAATATAGAGAGAGCATCTTGTGTTTGAAATAGAATACTTTCATTGGTAGTTTAGTTTTTGGTTCCTTGGAAAGTGTGTCCAAGTCCCAGGTGAACACCTAGAAAAATAAGGTAGAGTTGTAAGTGCCTACTTAGAACAAAAAAGGTGTTGGAACAATTTTGTACTACAACAAAAGGTATAATAGGTATTGTAGGTCCAAACATGCACATGCGCCCATCTCAATATATCCTTACACCATTGAATTCCATGGAACATGATGGTTTATAGATGAGGGCACAAAAGTAGAATAGACTATAAGGGAGTACATCACTATTTATAGGCTTGTAGTAGTAGTGGGGTATGCATGCAACTAAAGATAGGATAGAATAGATTCCAGTACTAAAAGACTGGATGTCATTTCTAAGTTAAGTAAAAGAAGGTGCATGCAATTGCATGTGTTGGTTTCAATTTATTAAGTTGTTTTTTAATTGTATATCAAGATTAAGTTCAGTTAGGTGCATGCATGCATATAAGGGTGCAAATTTCTAGAAGGATCCATGCTTGCATGGCTCATATCATCTCCAGTTGAAGTGTGGTGTTGTTGTGCATGAGAAAGAAGTAACAAGTTCTGATGGTCCATCCAATAACATTTTGTTTTAATTTTAACAATGATTTAGAAATTAATAATAGTCATGTGATTACAAAATTTGTGATTTTTCATTATATATTTTATACAATATGTGTGTTTTGTAGGTCTTAGCATTATTAAAACAATAATTTTGAGTGGCTATTAAGGTTCAACTATCTAGAAAGTTAGGGGTAAGGATTTATTTGAGTGCAAATCCCACCTTGGTAAGAAAATTCAACATTAAACATTGTTTCGACCCATTATCCCCATTCCAGGATCGACATTTATCATACCATATATATCATGCAACTAAAGGGATAGAAGTTCTATTTTGTTTTTTTTTCCACTTGATATCTTTCCTACCTACAAGTACCCCAATAGAATTAGACCTTGGTTCATAAAATTAGTAAATATACTAAAACTACACAAAGTTATTAAATATAATAAAACAACACATGTACCACAAAATTGTGATTAATGAGTTTCTAGGTTGCAATTTGTTGTGCATATCCAAAGATAGTTTTATTATCTTTGTATCATGATAAGGCTAGGAGTGAGATCTCCATGAGGGTTTGAGTTTGTTGAAGTGGAATGGGATGTAAACTAGCGATCCGAGCAAGGCACACACATTCCATTTGCACAGTTAACCCGAGAGATTGCGGGTTCCATTTGCATAGTTAACCTAGGAGACTGTGGGTTCCATTTGCACAGTTAAGATGGGAGACCACGGGTTCCATTTGCACAATTAACTGGACTCTGATACCCTGTGTTCCATATGGGAAGACCCGGCCGTGCACTAGACCTGTCACAACTCGCAGGTTCCATTTGCACGAATTTGAAACCTCGTGTTCCATATGCATAGACCCCGTACCCTAGACCTATCACAACGGAGCAAAGGAGACCACACTAATCTTGTCACAAAAAATAAAATGAGTCTCATTTCATCAAGGATCGAGCAGAGGAGACCGTGATAGCCCTCATTCTGTCGAGCATCAAGCATAGGAGATTGAGGAGACTGGGGAGACCATGCAAGCCTTCGTTCTGTCAAGCTTCAAGTAGAGGAGACCGAGGATATCGTGCTAGCCCTCATTCCATCTAGCATATAGAAGAGGAGACCGTGCTAGCAGAGGAGACTGCACTTGCTTCACAATGTCAGGAAATTTGGTAAGTTCATCAACTTCCCATCTACACGGGTTCATTGTTTATTTATGTAGACTCCATAACCCTAATTTTCCACATGCATTTGGCACATTAGTTCAATTTGGTTGGGGATAGGTTTACAGGGCATCCCCAGGCTAGCAATTAGTATACAAAACCAACTCTGGGGATTGAATCCCCAATTAAATTCCAAGGAAGAAGGCCATTACCATCCAAAATATACCCTTTACTTGATGATGAAAGGTTTTATTATATTTCCACTAGAAATAAATTGAGCCTTAACATCAAATATTAAATGTTCCCTTGACAATTTTCCTGACTCAACCAAACTAATGATCATGTTCTCCTCGCCTCTATACAAGTCCTCTTCTAGATGATTTATGTTGTGTTTCAATGGACCTTCTCCTTCACAGTATGATGTGTCTCCTCTCTCCTAATACAATATCTAGACATGTATATAAACATACCATAAGACTTATGAGGATCCTATTGATGACTCATCCAGTATTCCTATTGTAGGAATATTTTCACTTTTTCAAAAAACTATCATCAATGGCTTATCCAATGCTCATGTTGCAATTGACAATGGTCTTTTTAGTGGCTTGTTGCCACAAAAACTAACATCCTAAGGTGTAAGGTCTTTAGTAAGGTGTAGTTATGTGTAACTATGGAAGTAATGCCACTGTCACCTTAGCAAATATTTCCCTTCTCTTTAGTTCTTAAATGAATATCAAGAACAAAGGGGGACTAGGATTCCCTAAAGCAACTAAATATCTAGTGATTAGTGATTGAGTATATTACCTAAATTGAAAATATGGCCATGAATGTATTATGACTGTGAAAAATGCAAGATTAGTAGGTGTTGGAATCTAAACTAAGTGTTGTATGTGCAAAGATTTCATAGATTCCAAAAACTAAAAGAGACCATAATACCAATCTCACAATAGATTAGTTACACCATTCATGAGTCAATTAACTTGCTTCTATGTAAAATAAGATGTGATTTAAAATGAGCAAGTGAATAATGTAGCAAATTCTTGCAAGATAGGTGATGTGCCAAGTGAATAGTAAGCAATTTGTTACAAAAAATTAAATCCAAATTGTTAAGTGAGAGTCTTAATGTCAATGAAAAAATGAATAGCATTCCATTAAGCAATTGTAGATTTGTGAGGAAACACTATTGTTATGACTTATGATGATTTTTCTTATAACCAACCATGGAGAAATGCTCTAAACCAAGAAATGATTGTAAAATGTATTCAAATTGATTTAAAGATTTAAAAGAATTGCAATTAGAACGTGAAATATAGAAGTTAAGCCATACAAACTCTTGTTCTAAAGTTAGTATTGCCAAAAGACGAGAGTTATAAGATAAACTCTAGATTTTAAATAAGCAATTGCAAAGTTGTTTGTTAACCCCAAAAATGAATCTTACAAAAGAAATTTAATGGTTAAACAACAAATTATCCAAGCCCTTAGATGTTTGAAGATGTGTGCAAGTTTTGGAAAAATGTGACTTGAGTAATCTTGTGTTAGAAATGTAACTATAATCCTAGTTACTCACATGAACCATCAAATCGGTATTGGTGTGTGTTAGAATAGGTTGATAGTATCGGAAAATTCCAGATCTATTGTAGGCATTCAATTAAGTGTGCATATGACGTATTTATGCTATAAACATTGTAGAAATAATCCAAGATCTGAATTATTTATAAAATTTCTAAAGAGTGCTATAGATGATGCAAAATGTGAGACAAATAACTCAAAAACAGTTAAAAATTAACCTAATTAAATGATAAACAAAATAAACTAATCTAGGGATAAATTAGAGTAAATCAAGAACCTACATTCACATCAAATGTGTTTATTAATGAACAAGCAACAAAATATTACCATATATTGCCTTAAGATGAGTTTCAATAATGCAAATCATAACATATATGGCATAAAATCATGTGAGGGGGGGGGACACCTCTAGAATAGGTGGAGATAATACATGAGATGAGATAACAACTCCAATAGGTAGAGAGATCCAATAGATATGGTCAAAGTGAGTAAATGCTATGCCAAAACCCTAGGTTTTGACCAATTAACCACTACATAGGACAGTGCTCTCATCAAAATGCAGGAAACAATGTGCCAAAATCCTGATAATAAGGTCACCCTCCAACAACCAATCAATGAATGATGAGTGCTCAAATAAAAGTGGCACATGTGAGCTCGGTGAAGTCTCCAATGTGCAACATGCCATCAAGAAGAGTTATAGCTCATGATCAAATAATTCACTAGTCATGACTATGGAGCATATTTTACAGCCCATATTTCATCATGGATTTTAAAATTCCTTAGGAATGCTAATGTCTTATTTGATTGTATGTTCAATATTTGTAAGACTAGCATGGATTCACCTCAACCTCAAATCCAATATACACCAAGAACGATTAAAAGAACCCAAGTGCAAACCTCTTTTTTTGTTTTTTTGACATTAAAGGTCGAATGCCATTTTTTTCCATATTAATTTAGGCACATGACCCACGTTACATGAGACATATTATCCACTTTAGACTGTAACACCACCTCAATTCTCTTGGTGCAATTATGTTATTGTATGGACTTTTGCATGAAAGAGTACTACATCAACTACTTTTACATGTAATGAGCACTCTATTTATGTGTCCAAAAGCATTTGGTCAAGGCGAAATGAATCAATGATATAAATATGAAAAATATCTTAACTAGCACACATGTTCCTGTTTAGTGTTTACAGTGGCCATTAATATGTAACACTATGTTTGGAATCAATAAAGTGTTTCAATCCATCCATTTCATTGTATTTATGTGTGTGTATGAGTTTAGGGCAACATAGAAGGGGTTAAATTTCATTTCAACTAGGGGCATATGGATGAATGGTGGAGCCAATCTTGGTTTGTGATGACTATCCTATGATTGGCTTCATAAAAAATGCAACAAAAATTGATGCCATTGGCCATTCCCCTTTTCACAAGCAATAACAAGCTAGGAAGACATGCATTAAAGCTCTGATTATGATTCTTGATGTGCATGAGCACATTGATTGTTCTTAACAAAAAAATTCATGATGACTTGAACATTTGGCATATCTTGCAAGTGCATGACCGATAACTTGGGGACTATGATTCTCCTTTTGCATTATTATGACCTTCTACCCCCTCCTTACCATTGGTAGTTGGAGGAGAAGAATGTTCAAATCCTTGAGATCACCTTAACCCCTTGCCTAGACTTTAAAGGAAAATCCTTTAGAACATGCTTCCCTTTGGAAGGGTCCAACTCACATGAAAATTTGTCATATATAATTCACATCGTTAAAAATTTACAAGACCACATTCTCTCCCTTGAACAAATGTTGTCAAGTCAAGCTCATCTTTAGAAGTCCTTGGAGCTCTCTTACCTAAAACATGATTGTGATATCTTTGTCACCCGTGACCAATATTTTGGGTGTGAGCTAGACATGATCATATCATGATCCTCAATAATTTCCTTCCATCTCATGCCTCAAACACTATCATCCAAGAAACTAACCAACAATCTATTTCCAAGATTATTATTTTCCTCATGGTTCTCGCCCTCGTGAAAAATGTCATAGAAAAATAGAAGCTAGTTCTTATTTTTATACAAGAGGTTAAATTATATGACTTAGCACTCTGTAACAAGATAAATTATATGTCATTGAAATGCCCTTATTTGAATTTTAGCTAACTATATATCTGATTCGATTGACTGAAGGTAGAACCAAATAGGTACCTGTCAGATATTTCTTCATCGATTGAGGGAAGCTTAGGATAAACACAGGGAAATGTGACTACATCTAGTATATATGATAGGCCAAGAATGACCAAAGGTGAAAATTTCAAAAGAAAATTCCGTAGACGTATGGAATTTTTTCTTGATGAAGGAGGATCATGATCCTATGATGATGAGAGAATAGGATATATCGAGGTGCCACTCAGGTATCAGCATCTAGTGAAACAATGGGTACCTAAGGAACTGCCTTCGTTGGACACTGACTTCAGTGTCAACAATAGGATGTATCACAGTCCGCCATCCTCCCTGCATGGCATTGGCCTATTTTCAATAGATGGAATAACTGTAAAATACAATACAATAATTGAATTGATGGATTATGTCAGACTGTGTTACGATTACAGCAATTGGATGCTTTTGGTTTGGTACATGGGAAGTATGCGGAGATATGCACTCACCTCAAACTATATACATGTAAAATAAAATGATAAAAATAAGGGGGTGACTATCTATATTGATGGAAGGCATAAAGCATCTGGCAATATCGCAGGGTTTATAAAAAGCACACGACCCAGTACAACAAACAAGCAACCAAATTGCATATATGAGGTAGGTGAAGGAAATCAGGTAGTTTGTGCGCAGTAAAAAAGATAGCTCTTGAGGAAGATTTATTAGTGGATTACCATTTAAATTGAGTAGATTTATCGAAAAATAGTGTGTAGGTACTTATGCAACACCTATTTAAGAAACCTATACTTATGGCATTATATTTTTGTATCTTTAATAATGTTTTAAATATACCATGGTTCTAATTTCATTGTATTGTGGTAGACTGATCGTGGAAAAGGAATTGCCTCAGAACATGTAAACAATTAACAATTTTGTTTTTCATTTAACATTAATTTTATTATTTGTTTATATAATTTTATATTTGTGGTGATCAATTTTTTGTTGTATTTACATTTTTTTTTACTTTTTGTGGTTGTAATTATGTTATGACGTGGCAGGATGATCGAGGAAAAGGAATAGCTTCAGAACCGATAAACAATTAACAATTTTGATTTCCAATTACTATGAATTTTATTATTTGTTTACATAATTTAATTTGTCTAGCGATAAGTTTTTTTTATCTTCATTTTTTTTTTAAAATTTCACGGTTCTAATTATATTATAATGTGGCAGGATGATCATGGAAAAGGGCCATCCATAGAAGATGTAAACCAGTGACAATTTTGACTTACTTTTAGCGTGAATTATATTATTTGTTTATATAATCTTATTCGTGTGCCAATCAGTTATTTTAATTTTTTTAAAAACTAAAATAACATTTATTTTGTTGAAATATGTAGTATGTGGGCCATGATGCCCATGATTCGCTTGGCCAAGCAAATTTGTACTCATCCCTAGACCCAATGGTACTAATAAATAAAAAATTACTAAAGCGAACAAGGAACTTGATCGCTTATTGGACAATGTAGATCAAACTCTAGAAACCGAAGAAAGGATCTTTCAACTTATGACACAACTTAACACATATAAGGTAATAACCATAATTTAAAGTGATATTTTTATTTTGTAGAACAATTATGATTTTTTTTTAACATTTACATTATCTAAAGGAAGAAACATTTTTCTTTCTTATACATATATTTTTGCAACCCATTGACCCTGGCATGCATGGTCTCGGTAGTAGTGGGACTACACAAACGCCAGATATTCCTAACACAAGCACTCGTATACCTACCAGGCTATTCAATTCCCACATTCCACACCTGTAGTTGGGAGCCGTGACACGCACCCCCCAGAAGCCACACAACCAAGCTCTGGAGGTGCTGACGGAGATGCGGTTGATGATTTGACCGATTATATGGTTTCATTTCCTAGAGCGAGATGGGTTACCTCCACAGGGACCCTTTCGAGCACATTTATGGTCAATGACGAATGAATTCCATTAAAGCAATTAAAACGTCCAGGTAATTTTTAATATTTTAACTGTTTCATGTTGTCCATCTCAAACATAAATCTAGATTGTTATTTTTAAATTAATGATGATATATTTTTGATTGTAGGAAACAACGATTTTTATAGGAACTTGGAGACCAAGGTATTGGTGAATTTTGGGCCCACCATATGCACGAGGTGGAATTCACAGAATTCCAAACTCAAAAAAGAACTTTTGGATTATCTTGAAGCCCTCTTTGGGGTGGACACATTTAATAAAACCGCGGTCAGCTCCGCAGTTGGCCAACATTTAAAATATACACGTGATAGTTATAGGGTTCACTTGGAGAATAACCCTAGGTACAAGCGTCCTCTCTTAATTCCAGAGAGGGAGTGGAAGGCACTAATTGAGGATGCAAAAGAGAAGAAAGTTATCAAAGAAGGAAAAACACCACCTAGTCCCGCAAGGTAAATTAAATCTTGAATTCAATACCTTTAATTTTATTTATATCTAAATAAAAGTGTGGTGCATAACATACTTGAAACTTTTGATGATAGGTTTTCTGACACTTCCAAGGAAACAAAAGCAAGGATTGCCAAACATGGACAACACAATCTAGGCCAGGGCGGCTGCTTGAAGTTACAATCACGAATTTTAATTACCCAACTACCTTCGAAATATTATTTGTATCGCCTTCCAACTTTCGGGTAATTGTAGCCAATAACATCAAAAATACATACTCTTATGCAATGTAGGGCGACGGATTCGGAACTGCAACCACAGAGGAAGACCTCAAGCTTGGTTACATTTTAGGCTATCAAGTAGTCGTTCAATGGCGAAAAATATTGGGGTTGATCCCAAGGTCCAGTGTGCAAGATAAGGTAAATTAAAATCAATCCACATTAACCTTTCATCACTTTTAAAAAAACATTCATGTTTTATATTGTCCATGTAAAATTTAACGTGTTACATCTTTGTTTTAATCAGGGGAGCAACACTATGAACAATCCCATAAGTACTGGAGAGTAGTGCACTGATAGTGGAGTTCTGCCATTAGATGGTGCTCCTATGAAGCCCCATGATGGTGCTACGATGGAGGTCCATGACGATAATATGGCTGGATATTAATCATATACATAATAATTTCATAGTTATCGATTGTGTACTTCTCTTTTTTTTTAAACTTTTACATCTAGGATTGTGTCCTTAAATATTTTATGCTTTCAATGGCAAAGAATGTTGTAATCGAGCATCTTGCAACTGAAGAGGAGCACATGGAAGTGATTTAAACGATGTCGACCAGTGCACCAAGTAAATAATTACATTGTAGAGGTTTTTTTAACATTACTGAACTACTTCATTGAAATTTAAAAACTGGCCTTATAAATTTAACATTTTTTGTTTTTCTAGGTGATGCCCTGTCATAGCGGCCTCCACGCCACGAGTATCATACCAGACATACATTGTGTGAGAGGCGAGAAGCACAAACAAATTCTGAAGAGCACCCAAAAAATCAAGGCGACATTGATGATGATGAATTACTTAAGAAGTATAGGAAGAGGGCTAAAAATATTTGATGATGTGTGATACTATTATAACACAGATAGATGTATGATATGAATTCTTGCATACTTTTTGTTGCATTTCGTTTAAATGAGTTATTGCATACTTTTTTGTGCTTATTAAGGTAAAATATGAAATATAGATGGTTAGTACTTAATTATGTTCAAAGCAAAATGAAATCCAACAAGTTTTTACTTTATTTTATCTCAACGTTCTTTTTTTTTATAGAGAAACGGTTAAGTAGCTTTGATTATATAGAAAAAATGCAAATTACATATAAGAGAGGTAAGATTGCCCCCATAGAAGGGTAGCATCCATCACTTCTTGTTCATCTTCCTCAAACTTATAGCTAATGAAACTTCCCAGTTCTGTGAAAACTATAACAGCTTACAAATTGTCCAAGTAGGAGAATGCAGAAATAAAACATAGCTATAGTACTATCTTATACAAAAAAATAGAAATTGGAACTTTCTAAGAGAGTGCTAAACATACGTAGTGTTTCCAGCCCGTAGTTTCCAAAAAAACAACATAGAGACCATAAAAACAGAGGTATAAGCATAATGGAACCAAAACAAAGAGAAGCCAATTGTTGAGTTGCTAAGGGTGGAGACCAAGGTCCCTGACTGCGCCTTTAGACTCTACAATCCTGTTCTTTTCATTGCTAAGATCGACATGGTTTCCAGAGTGTGCCATAAAATTTTTAATCTTGTCCATCTTCCTGTCGAGTTCTTCAATTTTACTGCTGATAACATCAGAATTTGAATTCTCATGAATCTTGTGTGGATGACAGAGACCCAGAGTTTCTTCGAAATGCTCCACCTTCTCAGCAAACTTACTGTTTTGGAGTTTTACCTTCATGTGGGTTCCTTGCAGTAGGGAGAATAGTCAAGTTAGGGCCCTTTTTAAATCCAAGTTCTTGTTTCTAACCAATCTAATTTGAACTTCCAGATCCTATATGTGTTTCATTATTTCCCCTGAATCCTGTTTTTTTCCATGCCTCTGTTCATGCCCATGAGACCGTCCAGACCCAACCAATCCGCGACAAAGACCAAACACAGGGGAGATGACCTGCTCGTCGTCCATCGGAATGCAATTATCTCCTTCAGCCAACGGGAGGGCCCATTTGCAGGCGCAGATAGAGCTTCTGATGGGTTTGTTTCAGAGCAAACAATTCGCATAAACTTCAAAGCCATCCTATGGAGAGCACCCAGAGATATGGTGTTCCATGGCAATGCAGTAACCCCCGCACCAGACAGAATGGACATGAGAACAGGAAAATCCAACGCAGATAAGTCTATGCAAATAGAGGAGAGGCAGAGGCTGATGCAAATAATGACAAACTGATCCAGTATTAAACTAATGTCTAGACTTCACATGCCAGCCAACTGGAGAGTTGTTCAACTGCAATAAATAGAGGAGTGTGTGAGGATCCCTTGCGAATCAAGATGACATTCAGTAAGCAAGATTATAATACCAAAAAGAATTTGTGCATGGAAGCTATAGTTTGATGAATCCGTAGAAAGGTGGAGAGCCCTCATTCTAGGATGAGAACTAAGGCTAGGGGATCCAAGCATTATAAAAAATGGCATGGTCACATTCAAGAGATCCATAGGTGAGCCCAAATCCTTTGTTGGCCATGCAATCCACTTGCCAATTTAGGCCTCTTAGGATATGGAGATAACTTACGTCTTTGAATTCCTTGCTAATGTTGTTTAAGAGATAGTGCATCTTAGTGGAAGCACTCTTCCGGTTGTTGACTATATTTATAGCTTCTCTATTGACAATTAGTGAGTCCCATATAACCGCCAAATTCTCAATTCCCGGGTCTCTAACAATCTCCACACCTTTGATAAGACCAAGCCATTCCGCTCCATTGTTAGTCTTTTTTCCAATGCCCCAAGCAAACTCTCTCTGTTTGTTCCCCTTGGAGTCAATGATTACTCCTCTCTCACCTACCAACCCTGTATTTTATCTCAACGTTCTTGCTTGGCTTTACAATCATATTTTATCAATTTTGTATCTATTTAACACATATTTTATAGTAGGATATAGATTGGGTATTGGGGAATTGAGAAAGATGTGAGGAGGGGGAGGGGCCATACGAGCTTCCTCCTTCATGTGGATGGCCCTGTTTAGTACATAATAATTTATTGGATGTTGATGTATTTGTAACTTCGAAAGATATTCTTCTATGTATTACAATTGTACTTTATTATTTTCATGATGGAGATGTATTATTCCTCCAATCAGAAGTGTCGTCATTTGTATTTGTAAGTGTCTCAACTTATATTTGATGGGTTATTATACCACCAGTGTGGGGTCGGCCCTAGTTGAGTTATGTGGTTGGGTGATTAGACCTCCTTGGGAGGTCGGCCATGTTAGGTTATTGGCAGGTCAAGTCAATGTATAAATAGAGAGTGAGTGTGTCTCATTCTATTCATTCACTCACTCATCCAACTCGCATTAGTTGAGAGAGGAGTGCGCACAAGTGGATTAGTAGCAGCTGGAGTTATCTATCTTGGGTTTGATCATTGTGATCTTGTATTGTGGATTATTCTATCTTTGAGGAAGTTGCGGGGTTTTTCACCTTCTTGGTTTTCCCTGAGGAAACTCTGTGTATCTTGTGTTTATGATTGTTATGCTGTGCATGTTATTCTCTTAGTAGGATCCTAAGATAATGTTTGAATGAAATTATCAAAAAATTAACATGGTATCAGAGCCGTGCTAAGAAGAAGACACTATGCAGCTGCGGAAGCTAGGGATTCTTAATATTTGGGTTTCTCTCCTCATATCATCAAAGGAAGGAGCCTAGGCTGACTCTCGTTGGAAGGGCACATCTTTTTGTCGAGACATAATTAAATTCTGACCACTTTCAGTTTTTGGCCCATCACTACATCGGGAAATTAGGGTTTCAAAGAAACTTGGAATTTTTGGAATCCACGACCACAGCTGGATGCCCCTCAAGAAAATCGAAGTTTAGAGACCAAGATCGAATGTTTTGGTTGGGAAGAAGGCCGGGCTTCATCAAACCCTAAATCAGGATTTTGATCAGAAAGGTGAAAAATTAGGGTTTTTGAAAATGTTGAAATTTTTAGAATCTGTGACCATGGCTGGATTCTCCTCAGAAAAATCAAAGTTTAGAGCACAAGATCAAACATTTTGTATGGGTAGAACCCCGCGCATTATCAAACCCTAGTTTGGGATCTTGTCCAAAGAATCTAGAATTTCAAAGGCAATTTTGAGATGTCAAATTTTGCAGATTTCAAATTTGAAGTATACCAGGTTGATAAGCTCAGCAAGGTGCATCTTTCTATCCTTTTAGAAGTTTGAAATTCAAAGTTTGAATTTTTATGGTTTCTCCGACAAACCCTAATCCAACTCCAGATCTAGTTTTCAGCAAATCAAGTGGTAAGATCTAAATCTTTCATTTCCATTTGAGTTTCTCATTAAGATGTCTCACCACACCAAGCTTGAGGATAAGCTTGAAGGATCTAACAAATTTCGAGCATGGAAGTATAGGATTGGGTTAATCCTAGAAGAGAATGATTTGGACACCTACATAAGAGAAGAGGTTCCAGTTCTAGAGGGAGATGAGGCTAAGGTATTACACAATAAGAACTTGGTCAAAGGTAAGAGAATCATTGTTGATTCTATAAAAGACCATCTCATACCCCATGTGTCTTCTCTAAAGACACCTAAGGAGATGTTTGACTCCTTGACCAAGTTGTTTGAAGGAATATAAATCGGAAAATGACTCCGCGGAATCAATGAAAGGGGTAAAGTTCAAGAATGGAGAGACCATCCAATCTTACTTTTCTAAGGTCTCTCAAATCAAAGAAAAACTTGAAGCAGTGGATGAACTAGTGGAGAATGGAGAAATTGTCACGACCACTTTGAATGGCCTACCTAGGTCACGGGACTCCTTCATCCAAGGTATTTGTGCAAGAAAGAAGTTGATCTCCTTTAGTAGACTATGGCAGGAATGTTCACAAGAAGAAGCTAGGCTTGTAGCTCAAGAAGAAAAGATGGAAAGTGAAGACCAAGCTCTCACAGCTCACACCAAGAGAAGTAAGCCCAAGAGGGAGCAATCTCATCATAAGAAATATTTTCACAGCCATCACAGAGATAAGAAAGATATGAGATGCTTCACATGTAATGAGAAGGGACACTTTGTTGCAGATTGTCCCAATAACAAAAAGGTCTTCAAAAACAACAAGAAGAAGAATGACAAGAAGAGGTATCATGCTCATGTTGTTGAGGATGATGAACCTCCTAGGAAGAAGACTAAGGTAGAAAGTGAAGACTCTTCAAGTGATGATGAATATGTTCTAATTTCTGCTCTCCTAGGTATTGTTACACATGGGTGTAATGATTGTCTTATTGATAATGGGGCTTCTAAACATATGACAGGATTCAAAGAATCTCTTATGGACCTATCTAAACATGAGTTACCTCATAAGGTGAAACTTGGGGATGACTATCAATACCCTATAAAAAGAAGTGGTGAAGCCTCCTACAAGCTCGACTCTGGGAAGTCCTTAAAGATGCAAGATGTACTTTATGTACCTAGACTAAAAAAGAATCTTCTCTCTATATCATCTTTGGATGCAAAAGGGATGAGAGTTGCATTTGTGGATGGCCAAGTACTCATGTGGCCAAAAGGTAAGACCATAGATGGTGCAGTAGTGATTGGAGAGAAAGAGGGAGGATTGTACAAATTAAAGGGACAACCTGAACATGCCATGGTACATGAATCCATGGATCCAAGTGAACTTTGGCATAGAAGGCTTTCTCATGTGCACTATAGGGAAAATCCAGATGCAAGCAAAGCAATAGAAGGTCTTCCTGAAATCCAGTCAAAGCATGAAGGTGTTTACAAAGGATGTGCAAAAGGAAAGAACACAAAGAAGGATTTTCCAAGCAGTGAAAGCAAAGCAAAAGGAATCTTGGAGATTATCCACTCTGATGTATGTGGAACAATGTCATCCAGTTCTTTGATTGGGTATGTATATTATGTTTCTTTCATTGATGATTTCTCTAGGAAGACTTGGGTTTATTTCTTGAAGAACAAAGATGAAGTGTTTGATAAGTTCAAGGAATTCAAAGCCTTGATAGAAAATCAAACTGATATGAAGATCAAGATCTTTAGATTCGACAATGGCGGAGAGTTCACTTCAGGGGACTTCAAGAAGTTATGCAGTGATTCAGGGATTAAGAGGGAGTTGGCCACTCCTTACAATCCACAACAGAATGGGGTTGCATAAAGGAAGAATAGAACAATCATGGAAGCAGCACGGGCAATGCTTCATGACCAAGATCTACCCATGAACCTATGGGCAGAAGCAACAAAGACAGTTGTATATGTACAGAACAGAACACTATCAGAGACTCAAGTAGCTCCTGCAAGGAAGCAAAGATTGAGAGGGAGTCCACCCAAAAAACAAACAGAGATAAGTATTTGAATTGTCATTTCTTGTATATCTGATTGTTTAAATGATGTATATACTTATGTTCCTAGACTTAGGTTGTGTATTATGCATATTAGAATAATTGAATTAATGAACATTATACTACTAATATGCATGTGATGGCTAAGTGGCCTATGGAACTGTACAACATTCCATTTCTACTTATCTAGAATGAAAACTCTTTGTTGACATGTTGGAAGTAGTGCAAACTCTTAGCAATGTTATGGTAGACATGGAAGGCATCTGGAAAGTTACCGTATGAATATGGGATATGGATGAATGTTGTATTGAAGCATTGGCTAAGATAATTGCATGACTGTATGACATATGCATTTATGTGTGAAACTTTGTTCTGTAAACTATGAGAAGTTTCTAATCATGCAATTGAATTTGACTTGTAGGAAAGGTCGTGTACAATCACCTACAAAAGAAGGACTACAACATTTGTTCCAGCAATGAAGTTCAAAGAAAACTATCTATTGAAGATATTGAATATTCTGAAGTTCCCGGGAAGAATGCCATGATCGAGGAGTACCGGTCGATCATGAATAATGATGTTTGGGATGTGGTCCCAAGACCAGATGTGAAATCTATTGTGACTTCCAAGTGGATCTACAATATCAAGCATGTTGCAGATGGCAGCATGGAGAAATACAAGGAAAGGTTTGTAGCTCGTGGATTCTACCAGAAAGAGGGGATAGATTATGAAGAGAATTTTGCTCCTATAGCCAGATACGCTTCCATCAGAACAATACTTGCTCTGGTTGCAATGATGAAATGGAAGATACACCAAATGGATGTCAAGACAACTTTCTTGAATGGTGTATTTGAAGAGGAAGTGTATGTGGAGCAACCACTTGGTTTTGAGACACATGACATGGAGTCATATGTGTGTAGATTGAAGAAAGCCTTGTATGGCTTGAAGCAATCACCTAGGACATGGTACGACAGGATAGACAGCTTCCTATCCAGTTTGGGCTTTACCAAGAGTAAAGCAGTTTCCAACCTTTACTACAAGGTTGAGGAAGGAAATCCAGTGATACTCCTATTGTATTTGGATGACCTGTTTTTGACAGGAGAGGATACGTTGATTGTCGATACGAAGAGGAAGCTTGCTGCCGAGTTTGAGATGAAGGACTTGGGTATGATGCATTACTTTCTAGGTATGGAGGTGTGGTAGAGTGTAGATAGAATATTCCTTGGACAAAGGAAGTATGTAGTAGAGATCCTGAAGAGGTTGGGATGATGGACTGCAAGGTCATGGCCACACTTATGGCATCGAACCTGAAGCTATTGAGTGATGCTTCATCAGAATCAGTTGATGTCACGATGTATCGTCAGAAGATTGGGTCCTTTATGTACCTAACGAACACAAGACCAAATATTTTCTTTGTGGTGAACACCTCGAGCCAGTTTCTGACAGATCCTAGACATGTTCACCTGATTGTTGTAAAGCATATTCTGAGGTACCTGAAGGGTACAATTGATTATGGGCTCAAGTATGATGCGAATCAAAAATTTAACCTGGAGGGTTATGTTGATTCATACTGGGAAGGTGGTGCTGCAGATAGGAAGAGCACTTCGGGGTGCTGCTTCAGTATGGAATTAGTTGTGATCTCTTGGTTTAGCAGGAAGCAATCCTGTGTAGCACTGAGTACAAACGAAGCAGAGTATGCTGCAGCTTGTTCAACTATTTGTGAGGCAGTATGGCTAAGAAAGCTATTGTATGATTGATTTGATCTACAGTTGGATGCTACCTATATCTATTGTGACAACCAGAGTTGTGTGAAGTTGTCAAAGAACCCGACGTTCCATGACAGGTCGAAGCACATCGAGATCAAATATCACTATATCAGGGATATGATGCAGAGAGGAGCAGTGAAGCTCCAGTATGTTGCGACAAATGAGAATATTGTAGATGTGTTGACCAAACCACTAGCCAAAGTGAAGTTCAAGTACGTTAGAGAGAGGCTTGGTGTTCTTTAGATAGAAGATACTTCGAGGAAGAAGTGATGGGACACATTTGCAGGAGCCATTCCAAGAATGGTGGTAGGAGGATCCTTCCCATGGTTGTGGATGTAAGCGTTGTGTCATAAGCATTAGGACGATGCTCCGATTACTGCTATGTATGATGATGAGGATGATCATGTGTGATGAGCATCAAGAAGATGCTCTAGAAGATATGCATCAGGAGGATGCTGTGACGATGATCAGGATGATCATGCAATGATGATGTGCATCAAGATGATGTACTGTATTATGATGATCAGTATGAACATGAGAATCAGGATGATGCTTTGTGCGAGGATGATCAGGTTGATCTTGAGTATCAGGATGGTACTCTATGGACGTGGACAAGTTGTGCAAGGGTAGCATGTAATACAACCTGGAGATCCGGACAAGTTGTGCTAGTCACGTAAAAGGACTCGGATGCTCTTTAGAGATATTGTTGGGCAAGACACTCTTTTAAGGTTTTGCTAGACCACATGTAATACGTCCTGGATATCCGGACAAGTTGTGCTAGTCACGTAAAAGGCCTCGGATGCTCTTTAGAGATCTTGCTGGGAAAGACACTCTTTTAAGGTTTTGTGGGGACCAAATGTAATACATCCTGGAGCTCTAGACAGGTTGTGCTAGGCACGTAAAAGTCCTCCGATTCTCTTTAGAGATCTTGCTAGGCAAGACACACTTTTAAGTTTTTGTGGTGGGGGGTCACATGTAATACGTCTTGGAGATCTGGAGAGGTTTTGCTAGTCACGTAAAAGGCCTCGGATGCTCTTTAGAGATCTTGCTAGGAAAGACACTCTTTTAAGGTTTTGTGACGGTCACATGTAAAAGATCCTGGAAGATCCGATAGGTTGAGATGTGTGCTCGTAAAAGGCCTGGGATGCTCTTTCGAGGTTTTGTTGATGCACGCAATCAGTCCCGAGGATTCCACAAGATGGATAGCTCGCAGAGATGATGAATACCTACAGGACGCTAGATATATGTAATGTCCCTTGTTAGGAATTTTATTAAAATTGCAATTTTCCACTTTTTTCCTTGGTTCGACCTTTGACTAGTTTCGATCTCTAGGTCTTAAATTTGCCCCAAATGATCCCAAATCTTCTGAGAAGGTATATGAATTATATTAAAACATAAATATGTGTTTCATGGATGCCTTTGTACCTTTAAAACACTTCTGCAAATACTCTTTCAATTCTGGTCAATGTAGGTAACTTTACTAGTGATTTCCCTTTGACTAGTATTGGTCTCTAGGTCTCAAATTGACTCCAAATGCCTTCAAATATTCAAGGAAGGTGTATGAATGATATTATGGATTGAATATGATGTTCAGGGATAACATATGGCCACCAAAATACCTCTGCAAACTCTCTTAAGAGTCTGGACCAAGTATGCAATTTTACTAGTAATTTGGGGTTCAAATCCCCCTAAGGTAAGTACTGAAAATGGCTTCCCAAATGCCTCCAAACCCGCTCAAATTTATGAAAAGAGGTATGTAATGTGTTAATTATGTTATTAAGGTCTCATATGAACCATTAATGGTTTATTACAAGTGTTCTCACCCTCTCCCATTCAACTGCAAAAATCACCAATTCGACCCTTGGGGAAATGGCACTATTTCTTCTCCCAATGCAATTAAATTGAGTAAAAATACTTCAAATGCTCAAGTACAGTACATGAAACTTGTAAAATACATCCATGGCAGTCCATTAATCACAAATTCATCATATAATCATCCATTCATTCGAAATCATCATCAATACATTGGTTCAAAACAAGGTAGTGGGAAAATGGCATTGTTCTTCCATTAAAAATGAGATTTATACATTTCTACTTGGCATTTCGACCTGAAAATTTCTGGAGATGAATAAAAGAGTATTTAATTCATATTACAAAAGAAATGGGGCATTAGAAGCTCCCCCAAAGAGTACAATAGCTCACCAAAAACGCCCTCCCTCAAGGATCAAGAATATGCCATCAAAACTGGAAATGGTTGAAGGAGCGAGCTGCAATAGAAGAAACCATGAGCTGCCCTATAGCTTACACCTGAAAATAAAGACTCCATTAAAGCTCCAAATTAAAGGTTTGAGTGGCCTTTCCAATTTCCAACTTGGATGGGAATCTTTCACCCTCGAAATTGGCTAAGGCAAGAAACTAGTCATCCACTAGCTCTCCCTCTTCACAATTGCAATTGCAAATTATACAAATGATCAAAATCTCTTCTCATATTTCATTTATACATTTTATAACCAACATTATCCTTCTAAGGGTCGAAATCCTCTCAATAGATTCAATAGATTTTCATTTAGGAAATATTCCACATTTGCCACTTGTCTCCTAGTTCCAACCTTCCATCTTCTCCCAAATTCGATTTTGAGTCTCTTTGGCTTCTACAACTCCCAAATTCGCCTTATTTGAGCCTATTTTTGGGGCTGACATGTCATAGTGGTCAGATGTCAGAGGTCAGGTCTGAAATTTGTCATAGTTGTCATAGAAGCTCCATCATTGGTGTCATAGGGGCTAGGGAATCTAGTCCAAGTGTCCACAAACTTTCACTTTGACCCTTTATCTTCCATGGAGGTTACCAATCCTTCCAAATTCGACCTAAGATGCTCAATGACATGTGTTATGACTTACCAACTCACCCAAGAGTGTTCACATTCCCATTAATTCGAATTTGCAAAAGAGAGATACCATGTATTATGAAAAATCAAGCTAGTGTGGGTCCCACATCCTCCATATGTCTCCAAAACCATTTTTCACTTAGGATTTCTCTTGAATTTCTTTATTCACTCTATTTATTAAATAATTGAACCCTTCTAATGTCTAAACATCATTTCTTATCCCCCTTATTCCAAATCCCAAAGCTTCCACCCCAAACCTAGGAAACTAGTAATTTTCCTCCTTGGCAATTATTTGACCCTTAACATCAATTTTACAAACTCTAATGAATATGGCTAATGTGATTAGGCCATTGTGACCCAATTCCAAATTTGGGACATGACAATATACAACCATCATGAAAAAGGGTTGGCTTTGTAGAACTTCCTATGATGAGAAGAATTGAGAGATAGCCCAGTGATTGAGATGACGAGTATAGCAGCAGTGACGATGATGCTCCATGATCTAGCTCCAAAAGGTAAGACTTGTGGCGATATGTATTGATGACCTGTGTCTAGAGAATACCTTCCTAGTTAAGAGGGAGTGTTGATGTATTTGTAACTTCTAAAGATATTCTTCTATGTATTACAATTGTACTTTATTATATTCATGATGGAGAATTATTATTCCTCCAATTAGAAGTGTCGCAAGTGTTGCAAGTGTCACAACTTATATTTGATGGGTTATTAGACCACCAGTGTGGGGTCAGCCCTAGTTGAGTTATGTGGTTGGGTTATTAGACCTCCTTGGGAGGTCATCCCTGTTAGGTTATTGGCAGGTCAAGTTAGTGTATAAATAGAGAGTGAGTGTGTCTCATTCTATTCATTCCCTCACTCATCCAACTCGCATTAGTTGAGAGAGGAGTGCGCACAAGTGGAGGAGGAGTAGCTGTTCGAGTTATCTATCTTGGGTTTGATCATCATGATCTTGTATTGTGGTTTATTCTATCTTTGAGGAAGTTGTGGGGTTTTTCACCTTCTTGGTTTTCCCCGAGGAAACTCTGTGTCTCTTGTGTTTATGATTGTTATGCTGTGCATGTTATTCTCTTAGTAGGATCCTAAGATAATGTTTGAATGAAATTATCAAAAAATTAACATTGGAGTCGTTTAATCTTGGAGAAAACCTCCCTTGATCAAATGGAGTAGCAACAAAGTCAATGTTGACTTCGTTGCTGCTCCAGATTAGGGGAGGTTTGATACAGTATTAGATAGTTCCAATAAATTATTCTTGAAATTAAGAGGAGCTTATTCAGAAGTGTTATTTAGTTATTTATCTACGGGTTTGTAGTTTTTTCTCATTGAGTAAATCCATTTTGAATCTATGAGGATTAGGGGCTAGTCCAACAAAAAGGCTTAGAAGGTGATTGGAAGCATTGTAAAGGCATGTTCTGACATTATCATAAAAATGCATCTTAGACTAGTAAATGATAGTACAAATATGACTTGTATTGATTTTGTATATATTTATGGAGGTTGAATGATTTGACACTACAGGTACTAGACAAACATAATGATGGATGAATTGTGATGAGGGGATCAGGTATATTGTTTCCAGATTCATTCCAGATTATGTTCATGTTATGTATTTCATTCTAGATTATATTCATATAGACAATATTCTTTAGCCTACTTTCCAAACATATATGTAAATGCAATTTTGGTTGGAGATGTTAAAATGCAAGAAACAAAAAGAGGTCCACTTAAGAATAAGAAAAACAACATTTTCCATTTGGTTCAAAAAAATTTCCTATGTTTTTGAAAGTTGAAGGTGCTTCTCTCTATCAATTCAAGTAAGTCTGATTTATAAGTCATTTAGGATCTCCTATATGTTGTACAAGTATGTTCCATATAGTTTCTAGTATCATACAACATGCCAATAAAGGATAATAAAGTAATGCATTGAGCAAGGAAGAATGGGTACATAGTTAATGGTTACACCAATGACAAGTATGGAGTTTATGCTACATGTCCTCCTAAGATGGGCACGTTGTTATAGGAATACCATGAATAAATAAAGATATAGTATTCTTCGTATTCCTATAATGGTGCAGTACATAATACGAAACTGTGGCCACAATTGAAAAATCATAGCTTGCACAAATAAAATGCAAACCACAAGTTCAACGCTCAGTCCACATGGAAAAATTCAACTATATTATTTTCTCTTTTTGAGTTTTGATTGTCTGTGTGTATGGTTGGTCATACCCATTTAGAACAATCCCCAACCAATCCAACAATAATCTGAATCAACTAATGTGGGAGCTAGCGCTTTCCCTTCAGACATAGCCATTCCGAAGAACTTTCATTGCAAAAGAAACTTGGAGGTTTCATTTTTTCCTTGCGTACCAATGCATCCTATGCTTCCTTTGAAGTTTATGCATCAACCACTTGAAGAAGATTGAGTCCTTAATGATAAGTACTATGGTGGCCACCATTTCTATTATTTATTCCCCCTTTGCGGCTCCAACTGGATGAGCAGGTTTGGGACATGTCCCATCTACATACCTTCAAAGATATGCCAAGAGGACTGTTCACATCTTATTCTTTGATAAACTGAAGCCCTCCATCAAAATTTTCAATTACTTTATGGCTTGTTGTAATGGAAGTCATCACTACTATTCCCAATAACTCCTTCAACTAAGGAACAACAGACCCACCAAAGTCATCAATGGAAAATATAACAATGAGGTACTACTATGCCGAGGTTTAAACAATCAAACACATACAACTATGCCTATCTACTAATCATTTTCCCTATATTATTGTTTTCCTATGAAAGGTTTGATCTAGCACAATTTTGTCAAAAATATTTTTCCTTTTTACAACTTGTTGGTATGCATCTTCTCCATCAAATTTATTTTGTTACTATTCAACTACCAAATTCCAGACTGATCAAACTCCTCTTTCATAAGATTTTACAAAATTACTTCATCCTAGTAATGTTTTTGGTGTTTGTGAGGGTTTTCTTATAGGATTGTTTTGATACACACACATACTCTGAGTTTTCCCTTTAAATATGACTCGGCAACACACAAATTTCTTTTACCAAATATTTTTTACTTGCTTTAAAAAATACTATGGAAGGGTTTAAAACCCTACCCCAATATGAGAGTGAAATATTCTTGCACTTGGGTTGCATCTTGTACACTTTGGCGTCAATGTTCTCTTAGGGATGTGCTCTTTTCTAACTATCTGTTGGGCTATATTTCATTTTCCCAAAGGTCCTTCTTTGGGATGCATTCTTCTTTCTTAATTGCTCTTTTCCCATGGCTTCCTCTTTCTCTTCAATTACAAATTTATTGTTTATTTTTTTTCTTCATATTTTATCATGTCTCTCTTCTTCCCTCACTACTCTATCTATTTTCCTTCATTGACTTTGATTCAAGTCAAGCAATGATCTTAGGTTGGCATCCAAAAAAGTCAAACAATGATGGAGACTTTCTTTCCATTCCATTTGTACAATGAGGAGTAGAATAACTAATTCATAGCTGAACAACCATAGATATTCCACAAAGTATCCTCCATTATAATAAAAAACAAGCATTACCATTTTCAATAGGTTAATTCAAAGGAATTGCGAGGGGGCTACCCTATGATGAATATATTTAGTAGTATAATACTAATTTCACTATCAATATAGTCAAAAAATAAAACCTATAGAACACATCTGTATCAACTTTCCAGTCCCTAATTCACATAAAACTTCAATTCAATAACTATGTGGTATATTTCAGTGTTGTAAAAACTAAAAAGTTTCAATGTTTAAATAATGTTACAAAATTAAAATCAAATAGTGGAAAACACATATTAAAAAAATTAGATCATAATCATGAACACGATTCATCTTAAATTGAAATAAAGTGTAAGGGAACTTACAAAATGTGACACTACGAACCTAGTCAAGAGCTCAAGCAAAAAAGTGCAGGACATGACTCTGGGTCACAAGTTGTTTTGAAAGGCCATCATAAAATTTGATAGATTTGTGATAATGTGGAGCTGCATCCTTGTCCAAGTCTTTGTGGGAACAGACAGGGTTAGATAAATCTTTGGACACAATCTGCAAACAACTAAATGTCTCAAAAGGATCATACAAAAACAGAAAAAATATTAAGACAAAGAATTAGAATCAAAACAATATGAAGCAGCTTTTATTGCATTTATAATATAAATTAGATTTAGAATTTTGTATCTATGAACTAATCTAGATTCAAAATAGATATGCTATCTCTAATTTTCTGTGTCCCTAGAAACAAGGAAATGGGAAGCAATACAGATTTTCAATATGGCACTTTCAAATTTCAAGAAACAAGGAAATGGCACACGCATGCACCACACAATCACAATGACACACACACACATTGTCAAATGAACAACCCAAGTATTAATATGGTGTTTATGCCAATTCCTTTATGTCAGTCAGATTCTCTATCCCATTATTCCTTTCCATAATCAAATCTAAGACTGAAATATCTTGCTCAATCCATTGTAACATAGATTTGGGATCCTTGTTTATATCTTTGTCATTTGAGCATTTTTCCTATTAGATTTTGAACATGATTCCTCACATTACTATAGCAGCAAACCCAAGTAAATATTAGATGCAATCAGGGGTTATGGAATCTCCATATTTAGAGTGATAGGGTGAAAACATGAAGTTGGGAAACAATTTTGGCTTGTTTTTGACAAAAAAAACTGCAAAATTTTATGTTTTTCAACTTCGACCTCTTCAAACCCATATCTCCCTTAGGAATTTCAACTTGAGATAAACACAAAGGTTTTACAGAATTGAATTAGCTTTCTACTCGTATTTAAAAAAAAAAAAATTATGGACATATCGTGGGACAAATTTGTTGTCAACATACGGCATATACCTGAAAATTGTAGGTATGGATAATGAGTGACCTGTGTTGACGACCGTTTTTTGATAGATGGTTATTCATTTTAGGGAAAACAATTGTAGGCTCATAATCTACACACACTACACTGGATCCTAGACTATATTTTGAGTTTTTTAAGACTTGGGAACTATTTTAAATTATTTATCGAAACAATGTATGTTCAAAAAAATGGTGCATTATCGACACATGTTTTTGTCTTGGCATTTTCTTTCAAATGTGACTCTTATCAAACAAACTAAAACCAACCCATTGAAGAGGACACTTCAAGGAACATCCTTGTATTTTTTTAAATTTTTTTGGCTTCGTCATTGTGATGATATTGAATTTTCATTGTGACTGATTTTTCAGTCACTTAATTTTTTATTGATAAAGTTTAGTAAAAAAATAGAGAAAAATAGTAATCCTAAATGAAATCGGAAAAAAATTATATTACTAGAAATTAGATTGAATGGTGAATCTAGTGGTATAAACTCGGACATGTAATTCTCATGTTTTGCAGTGGTCCGACCTTGTTAAAGTGACACACTTCTGAATTCTGTAGACATGGTTATGGAATTGTTGACCAAAAACTCTCGGCCCAGAAAATATCTCGGGGGAGAGATTTAAAATTTCTTGAGCGAGAAGTTTTCCCGCTCCAAAATCAACCTTGAGTTAATGAAAACTCTTGGCTGAAAGATACTTTTAACTCTCATCCTAGAGTTTATAACACTTCTCGCCCGAGAGTTATGTTACATAATGCCCCAAGAATCTTTTAGGGGCCGACACATTAAATATTTAATTCTTGTGATATTCAGACGGTATGCCCATATTTCTTGGCTGAGAGGTGTATATATAATCTCTCGGCCGAGATACTTTTCCAAATTATTGCATTTGAGGATATTTCAGCCAAGCTTCGGTTTTTAGATGAGGTTTTTCTCAACCGAGCGTTTCTGTTTTCAGATGAGGGTTTTTTCAGACCCATCCCTTCCAAGAAATACACGGTATGTTAGTACATGTGAAAATTGCTATAAGATTGGGGATTTACACACTTTTGATTATATATTTGAGTGTTTACATCAATTTTTACATAAGTATTTTTTTGATATTATGCATATAGGAACTTGATTATATACACATATATCCATGCATATGGATGCATATGTATATATAATTGGGCATGAAGAACATGATTGTATATCCATGAAATATAATTATATATGGGGTGTAGAGAAGCTTACATATATAATTATACTTAGAGAAAATTATTTATATGTTTAGGTTGATGGTGATATATCACTTAACCTTGGAATCTTAATCATATTTCTTAAACATGCATAATTTATATCATGTTGAATTGTTGGGAAAATTTACTCATCGTAACTTATACTTAGTAGGAGTAAAGGTAGGAATGAGACCTTGTATTAAAAAAAAAATTACATCTATGGAATTGAGGTCCTTACATTTGGATCACAGTATAGCTTTTATGGCATATATTATGTGAAGGAGAACATAGAAGTCATTATGGGATAAAGTTATATATCTGATTGATACATATAATAGATTGTAAGGGGCCCTACTTTTGGTATCAAATATTTCGCTCCCATAAAAAGAATATTGTAATGGGCCCTACTCTCAATTCTCATATATTTTCATGCATTGGATTTTAGGTTTTTAGTTCTTTCAACATGGGAAACCAAAAGAAACGTAAAAAAAAATATGATCGCACTGTGAAAATACTCACAGCAGATCTAAGAGATGATGTATCTCACAAGAGAATAATTATGATTAAGCAAGAAAATAGAAGAAGAGTGATACATGCAGTATAATGAGCAACAGAATAATATGGTACAGTAGAACTCAGATAGAAGCAATAATACTTCGGTCATACACTATTATTAATCACAAATGGACATATAAATAATACAATGCATGAGGAATTCGAATGCCTAAGGTGGCAATTCGAATTAGCCTTCATGGAGTGATCAAAGGATCACTGGAGTGTCATCGGAGCACAACTAGGTGTCCTCATGATCATCGGAGCGCAACTGGAAGTCTTCATCATCATCAGTGGAGTCATCAATGCTCAAGTAACTGTCAACCATCAGTCAAACTAACTCTGGTAGGTGTAACTCAGTGTAACTAAGTGTAACTCAGTGTAACTAAGTGTAACTGAGTGTAACTGAGTGTAACTCAATGTAACTAAGTGTAACTCAATGTAACTAAGAGTAACTGAATGTAACTGAGTGTAACTGAGTGTAACTCAATGTAACTGAGTGTAACTGAGTGTAACTGACTGTAACTGAATGTAACTGAGTGTAACTGAGTGTAACTCAATGTAACTGACTGTAACTGACTGTAACTGAGTGTAACTGAACTGGTAGGTGAAGAAGGGCGAGTTGCTCCCTAAAATCAAGGAAGAAGGGCGCACTAAGCAACTGGAGGGATAAAACTGAATAGTGAGAAGCTCCTGGGGGCTGGCTAACTGAGGGCTAGGTGCTGGACTGATGACTGGGATGCATGCAAAATGCATGCAAACCCTAGAATGCATGCAAACCCTAAAAGGTGCATGCATGACTGAAAATGTAAATGATCAAAATACTGGTGGGACTAGGATGGAGTATAGGAATATCCTAACACCCCCCCTTAATCCATCCTGGGCCCTGGTAACTAAGACCAAAGGTCACCCAATACAATGAATAATAACAATCAATAAACCAAGGAAGTGGGAAAATTTCATGGGAAACATACCCCCTCCTCAAAAAATAGACTGTAAGGCACACATAAAAAAATAAAAGCTCCAAACTCAAGCATGTGTGATGCTTGGTCATATGTCTGGAGGTATCTTCTTCTTGGGAAGAAGTGGATCATGCTCAAAAAGCATGTGCTTGTACTTGCTCTTCAGATCGAATGTGATGAGAACAAATCCAACAGTATTAGAATGATCCTTGAACCTGTGATTCGAATCAGCTGAGGTAGGATCAAATTTTTGAATGTGCATATAGTCCTTTGTCTTCTCCTTCGAACCACCATGGGTGAGATTATGCCAAAAAGAACTATTACATGTTTGCTTGAAATCAAAATCAGATTTAAGACTTTCAAAACAGTTTCTTGAGATCTCCTTTGAACCAGCAGGGGTGAGATCAAAACTATCATATGATGCATGAGAAATTATCTCAAGCGGGTGGCAATGGCCATATTCTTCAATAACCTTCTGAAAGCATGTGCTAATGATCATATAGTAGTAAATAAGAGATGTTTGCTGAAGAGGAGCGAATGCATTACCTCCAATAGCTGATGTTACCTCCGAAATAATCATGTGATCATGATGCAAACCAACAAACTCTGGTGCAAGACAGGATTTAGGACCTTCTGCAATATCTAGAGTGTGAGCTGGCACAGAAAGAGAAGAAAGTTTGAGCATGAGCGGAGAATCTGCAAGTTCTTTGTCAACAACTTCAATATGAGATGATACTGGTTCATGATCTAAGAGATCATCAAGGGGAGCGAATGCAACATGATCTGAGAGACCATCAGGAGGAGCGAATGCATCATGATCTGAGAGACCATCAAGTGGAGCGAATGCATCAACTTGCTTGCTTTTGAAGGGATTTGGACCAAATCCATCATTCTTTTTGCCGAATCTTTCATCTAGATGAGCCCATAACTCTTTTGGAGTTTCAATATCAATGATGGTCGGGTACAATATGTAATCGGTCATAGCAAGCATCATTCTTCCAATGTGCATGTCACCTTTATTCAACCATTTAATCTTCTTTGTAGAGGATTCGAACTCTCTTTCAAAATAGCAATCAAAGAGATCATGGCTCTTCAAATATGCTATCATTCTTGGTTTCCATTCATCATAGTTGAATGGAGAAAGAGGAGTAATTTCTTCTAAATTCATTGAAGTTGTAGAAGACCTGCAAAAACAATATAGAATAACTGCAACTGCTACTGCTGCAAAAATGCAGATTCTGCTACAACTACTGCACTCGAAATCTTGGTAATAACCTGCAAAAAACTCTCAAGAATGGAGATAAACAATACTCTCAACATGCTCTGATACCATGTGAAAATACTCACAGCAGATCTAAGAGATGATGTATCTCACAAGAGAATAATTATGATTAAGCAAGAAAATAGAAGAAGAGTGATACATGCAGTATAATGAGCAACAGAATAATATGGTACAGTAGAACTCAGATAGAAGCAATAATACTTCGGTCATACACTATTATTAATCACAAATGGACATATAAATAATACAATGCATGAGGAATTCGAATGCCTAAGGTGGCAATTCGAATTAGCCTTCATGGAGTGATCAAAGGATCACTGGAGTGTCATCGGAGCACAACTAGGTGTCCTCATGATCATCGGAGCGCAACTGGAAGTCTTCATCATCATCAGTGGAGTCATCAATGCTCAAGTAACTGTCAACCATCAGTCAAACTAACTCTGGTAGGTGTAACTCAGTGTAACTAAGTGTAACTCAGTGTAACTAAGTGTAACTGAGTGTAACTGAGTGTAACTCAATGTAACTAAGTGTAACTCAATGTAACTAAGAGTAACTGAATGTAACTGAGTGTAACTGAGTGTAACTCAATGTAACTGAGTGTAACTGAGTGTAACTGACTGTAACTGAATGTAACTGAGTGTAACTGAGTGTAACTCAATGTAACTGACTGTAACTGACTGTAACTGAGTGTAACTGAACTGGTAGGTGAAGAAGGGCGAGTTGCTCCCTAAAATCAAGGAAGAAGGGCGCACTAAGCAACTGGAGGGATAAAACTGAATAGTGAGAAGCTCCTGGGGGCTGGCTAACTGAGGGCTAGGTGCTGGACTGATGACTGGGATGCATGCAAAATGCATGCAAACCCTAGAATGCATGCAAACCCTAAAAGGTGCATGCATGACTGAAAATGTAAATGATCAAAATACTGGTGGGACTAGGATGGAGTATAGGAATATCCTAACACGCACAAGAGGTGATGAAGAGGCAAGGAAAGAGAGGTCCCGTGTTTCTATGAGAAATTTAAGAGAAAAAAGAGCAAGGGAAAGAAATGTGGAGGAACATGGCAGTGACGAAGAAATTGAAAGTGTGAATGCACATGGTGGTGACGAAGAAATTGAAAGTGTGAATGCACATGGCGGTGACGAAGAAATGTAGAATGTGAATGCACATGGCGGTGATGAAGG
The DNA here is from genome assembly GCA_027924585.1 of Larix kaempferi. NCBI lineage: Eukaryota > Viridiplantae > Streptophyta > Pinopsida > Pinales > Pinaceae > Larix > Larix kaempferi. The sequence continues at coordinate 1,777,109 of BSBM01000797.1, read as the reverse complement.
AATGCAAATAGTCGAGGATCACGTTGATGAAAGAAGTGAGGAACATGGAGGTGACAAGGAAATGAAAAATGTGGAGCAAACTATCGGTGAGTAAATATTTTTTATATGTTTATAATTTACTTTATAATACTTGAGTATATATATATATATATATATTTGATTTGAAAGTGAACAAAATCTTATAAATTTATATTTATTTTTATGCAAGGTTGACATCCAACATACAACATCCTACCACAGTTAGCAATTTACAGAGATTAACTGGAAGCTGCAACAATATTGTCATGGATGATATTTTTTTGGAGAATTCAGATCCAAGTAAAATTGAAGAAATGGGACCGCAGATGCTTGATCGTACAACTCGTTATAGAGTAGATAAGATAGTCAAAAAATATTTTGAAGGTATTTCTGTCATACAACAAGCTCAAATGTTGCATAAATTGTTAAAGCGAAAATGTCTAAAAGATGCAACTACATTATTGGGCATTCAAAGTGCCAAAGAGGCTAAGTCAAATCATATTGTATCACAAAATCTGACCTCGGTCCTTGCATCACTTGCAAAAAAATGATCTCACAATTTCATGGTTGCTCATAAAGCAATTCTAACAGGGGTTGTGGAAAAAAACACTACAACCAGTCGTTTGTTGTCTACGACTGCAAGAACGTTAAAAACATCAAGAAAAAGTTTATGGAAGGATAAAAAGCTTCGGGTTCAGTTAGATGAGGATGATGAAGTTGCATGTTGGGGTGTTATCTGTAGGCAACCTTATCAAGATAGACTTCCGGATAATGTGAGGGACATGGTGAAAGAGTTTTGGGATGTAAACTCGCGTGTCTTACCAAATGAAAAGGATGTTGTTCAACGTCGTATATCGAAAGGAAACTATGAAACTCATGCCAAACACATAACAACGATCACTCAGGCGGAAATGTTCAAAACTTTCATGGAGAGTAATGTTGATGTGAAGATTTCCCTTAGCACATTTGTGAAGCTTAAACCATGGTATGTAAGGCCCATCGATGTTCGTGACACATGTTGTTGTCAATACCATGTAGAATTCGAATTATATTACGAGACATTACTAACTTTTGGCATGCAGTGTTGGCCAAATAACCCCCCTCCTTCGAGTGTTTGTGAATTTGTATCTAAAATATTATGTGCTTGAGAGAATCATCAAGTATTCTATAAGAAACAATGCGTTGGAGGTAAAAAATGTGAGGAATGTTCTAATTTGGCCCTTTTTAATGCTAACTACCCCATTCATGCAAATGATCCTCAATTGTCAAATCGCATTGTCAAATGCAAGAGATATGTTTATGTTGACTATACTGCAGTTACAGATTCAACGACAACATCAAGAAAGCTTAATTTGGTTGAAAGTGATATATCTTTGACAGATTTTATGAATTTGTTCAGGGATCAAATATATAAATATATCAAGCACTCTCACTCAGCATGATCACTGGACTTACAGTTCAAGCAATCACGAGATGTATTTCCAAAAGGGACAATATTATCCATTGTTGATTTTGCAGAAAATTACACTTTCACTCCGCAAAAGGAGATACAGAGTGAGTATTATCATTCAGATCAGGTATCTATACTTGTGCATATTACGTATAGACATGCAGAGCTTGATGTCGATGGTTTTGATAGCAATGAAGATAATCGTGAAGTGATTAAGGAGTATCATTTCTACATCAGTGATGATTGTACACATGATACATGTTTTGTCCAACATTGTTTTGGTATGCCTTTTGAAGAATTAAAAAGAAGAAGGGTCACTTTTAAAGAACATTGGGTGTGGTCAGATGGTTGTGCTGGTCAGTTTAAATCGGCATGATCATTCTTATGGTTGTCTCGACTTCATAGAAACACGGATGTTCTCCACACATGGAGCTTTTTTGAAACGGGACATGGAAAAGGAGAACATGATGGTGCTGGGGCCTATGTGAAACGTGCACTTAGGAGATATCAAATGAATCACTTTGCTTCTCGCCTTGCAAATTCAAATGATGTTGTTAATTGGTGCAAACAAAATATGAGCCATGAATTCAATGAAAGGATGGGTAATGTGAGAAGGTTTTTCTGGAATATTGCAATGGGCGATGTTGATAGATCAATGCCATATAATTGTACTACAATCCCCAAAACAAGGGGCTTACACTCCATTAGGGTAAGAAAATGGAAAATATACACGCAATCGAGAAACGAAAGTACTCTTGCTTCTGTCTTGCATGTATTGATGATGTAGAGTCTTTGGATGAGTGTCAAAACCAAACTAACAAATTTGTGAAACCATGGAGACACCAAGAATTGACACCATTGCCCCCATTTGGAAATATCAACGATGTAGAGCCCCACAATGAAGCAGTTGTGATTGACAAAGATTATGATCATGTTTCTGATTTGGTTAGAGAAGGCGATGTATTTGCAGCCATTGCATCGGCAAATAATCCAAAAAATGTGCATTATTATTTATTGAGATGCACTAGGTCGAAAAGCATGTTGATGCAAGAATTTAAAGACCCGTCAAATTATACGTATGCAGTGGGTTCAATGGTTTTAATGGGACATTTCTTTGCAGAAGTAAGGAAATGTAAATACCATATTCTTTTTCAAGAATACGAGTCAGATGTTATATGTGTTCAATACAATCATTTGGTCATAGCAGCCCGATTGCAACTGAAGGCAGTGAAGAGTAGGAAAAATTCCAAGCATCGTCAATGGAAATTGTCGATAGAAGATCATAATGACATTCTTGAAAATATGCCACTAGCACATTTCATATGATTCAAGAACACATCAAGGTTGACGAATGTTTTCTTTGATTCTAGGGTGGGTGGGTGGGTGGGGTCAAATGAGCTTCCACCTTCACGTGGTTGGCCTCTTCAGTAGAGAATATATATAATTCTCGAAACTAAGAGAAGCTCTTTTTAACAACATATCCAATGATAACTCAAGGCTCGTAGGTACAAGGTGTGTGGAAGGTATTTGTCGACTGCTTGGTAGGTAAAGTGAAGGGCTCTCCCCCTTGGGACAATATTGGATCCTGAAGGAGTTTGGAGATTGGACAAAGGTGACAGTGGTCCAATTCTTTTATGTGATTTCCATTCACTAGCAAGCCTAGCCCGTTAATTTGAAAGGTAACATTTGACATGACTTCTTTTGGTATAGAATTCACAAGTAAAGATTTATGTCCATAATGGTTACAAGCAAAATAGTAGTCATTCAATAATGGTCCATACCTGAATTTATAATTTCATTCAATGGTTCTTCAGCTTTTCTTCTTCTCTCATTATCTCTATCTAAAAAAAATGAACTTATTTCATTTGGATTTCCTTTAGTAATCTCATTAACATCATAACCAATTATGGATTTGTCAAAAATATGTTTTTGCCTCTTGAGTATTTCATCCAACGCTTATGAGCTCTTGTTGTATTTTTCATGTAACTTTTGTTCCTTGACAATTCTTTCAACTTCTTCTTTAGGTTGAGCATTTTTTGTTTCCAACTTGTAAATTTATTCTTTATTTGTTTTCAATTATTCAGTTAGCTTCATTTCTTTATCACAATTAATCTTCAATTGTTTTTCTAAGACATCATTGTCTTCTTGAACCTCTTGTAGCTGATCAATTAGTTTTTTTATTTTACTCTCTTAGTTCTACAAGTTCTTCCTCTATATTGTTAAGGATTGCTTGCTTGTTCATTGTTGGGACTCTCCTCCTCCTAATTGGTTTCTTCTTCTTCCTTTAATTTATTGTTCAAATGTTCAAGCTTTTTGTCTTGTTTCTTGACATGTTTTCCTGGATAATGAATTTCTTCAATAGTTGCCTCTAATTCATCTTCTAAATCAACCACTACTTCCTCTTCATCCTCTCTTTTTTCCTTGACTTTAGATTGCTTCTTGTCTTCTATAGCTAGACACAAGATCTAATTTTTTCCTTCATCTACACTTTCTTCTTCACCATCATCGTCATCTGAAGATTCTTCCCATGTCTTGGTGTAGAATCTTTTTCCTTTTGGGATAGTCTTCCTAGTGATAATTCCCTTTATGCTTGTGTTCAAATATTTCATTAAGAGGACACTTACCTATAAAATGTCCAATATTTCCACACTTAAAACACTTCAAAGGTATTTTTCCTTTGTAATTACATGTTCCTCGTTTCATTTTCCTCACAAAATTAGCCATTTCTTCATTAGATTTTTCACTGAGTGTGAGGAGGAATAAGAAGAATCTTTCTTCTTATTACAAGCTTTAAAAGTTGCTTCTTTTGGAGTGTAATATTCAATTCTCATTTCAGAAGATGTGAGAATTCAATGCATTTCTGTAGGACCCCGTCCTAGATTTTCTAATTTACTTTAATAAAATCTGTGTTTTCTTGGTTTTCACACTGTTTCAAATTTCTATTTTGATTTTCTAACTTCAAATTTCTGTTTTGATTTTCTAACTTCAAATTTCTGTTTTGATTTTCTAACTTACGTCTATTTCTATGCATGTAAATTATATCAAGTTTACATTTAAATTCTAACATTTACTTCTCATGTGCAGGTGCAATAACATATAGCATATAACTGGAAATAATAATTTGATAGAGTAGAAATGATAAATATACCTGCTGTAAAATACCTATAGGTAGCTAGTAGATCCACCTTTGTTGCTGTCCCCGTTGCTGTTTCTCCTTGCTTTTCCCTGCAGCCAAAATCCTTCCCCAAGTTCTGAAACTCAACCAGCCCAAAACAGTCTTGCCACCCTGCCAACTGGCGAGGTCTCGCCGACCACCCAGCTCCAAAGGTACCCCTTTGGACCCCCGAGCCCAAACCGAGTACAAGCCCAAGCTATTGTATCCCTTCCAAAAACTCCAACAAGAACTCTCCTTTTCTACTCTCCCAATTCTGCTCTCCCAAACTTCTCCAAAATCCTAAGGTAAAAAGCTCCCCCTTCTCCTTCCTCCTTTCTCCCTCTTATCCCCATGTTTGCCGACTCTTCCTCCCCATTACTACCCCTATCTTCATCATAAATTTATCCACCCCCTTCCATCTACCATGTAAGTCCTTGAGCCCTCAACTTGGACTTGGACTCTTTTAAATATTTAAATTAATATTAAAAGGTGTTGGTTGGGGCCACTTCTCAACCGTAACTTCCAATTCAATTAAATTTAATCCTTTTATTTAATATAATAAATTTAAACATATCCTTACTCATATTTCAATATTTGACCATTTAATTAATAAATAACAAATGTTACATATATATTATATAGTTTAAACTTGCGGTTGGTTCACCCACCAACCGTAAGTGGTTTTACACTTACACGTTTCACCAATTTAATTCAATTAACAGTAATTGTCAATTGATTAATTACTATTACCTAATCATTTAATTAATGGTTTCTAATATTTATAATATGTAAGTTCCCTCTAATTATAATATAATTCACTAATTCAATTTTAGAAATTATGAACAATAATCCTATCAATGTAAATCATAACATTATCAATGTGTAATTATATTAATTAAATAAAATTAACTAAGATTTAATCGACTTTACCTGGTTCCATTTTAATTACACCTTAGTTGTAATTAAACTAATTAACAATCAATCAAGCATTCTAATCACTTGCATTAGTCACTACCTAGGTTAACCTTAGCTTTGTTTATTAATCAACAATAATTAATTATTAATGGGCAATAATTAATCATTAATCAACATTATTAACCCTGATCGACTTTATTAACCTTAATCCACAATAATTAATCGTTAATCTACATTATTAACATTAATCATCATTATTAACTTTAATCGACATTATTAACATTGATCAACAATAGTTAATTACTAAACGACAGTAATTAACATTAAGCGACACTAATTAACATTATTACTCAACAATATTTCATGTAATTCATAATATGTAGGTGAGTTATGTAAGCGTAGCTATTGCTTGCATTCCTCACGTAAGTACACTAAAAGTAATAAATCAAATACATCAATCATAATCAAGGAGCTTATTATTTACCGACACATGTTTTAACATAGTTTGCAAGGTACAATCCATTAGCTTACTGAAATCCAAGTTACGACAATTCATACATCACTAATTTTGACACATACTAATCAAGGGTTTTACACACCTACAGTTAGATCTTGTTTTCACCCCTACTTCACGCTACACCTATCTACCTACATCATCACTAACTTCCACATCCTATCCTGTCCTCTACTGGACTACCCTGAAATGTCAAGTCATGACCGGTTCCAGCTAGAACCCGTAAGCGGAAGTGTCGACTACCTCGACCAAGCTTCCCCAGCAGGAAACCACCAGTCATCATCACACACCTTAGGGAGCGCGCCGTAGCACAAACCTCCCATGACTCTGGGTTTCGGGGATAAATGGTGGGTAAAGCCTCCACCCCCCCCTAATGGAACGAGGGATTATGTCTACTCAACATAACAACAACGTTGCACTTGTACTCGGTCTGTCATCGTATAACCAATCTGGGCGGTTGAGTTTCCTGAAACCCTACCCCACCCATGTCATAACATACATCATAATAAACAACATAATAACCACACGAAAGTAAATAATGCATCACTCGCATACCATTTTATCTTTCGAAGTCCATGTCCCCGAGGCCCTCCCACCTCATAGGATCCAACTATCACTTAGTCGTTTCAACCTGTAAGTTAGTCCTCGACATACAATATAGAATATCGTGCATAAATCCTCGATATGTAAACATATATTTCATCATAACATAACAACAATAAACTCATTCATTCGCCATGCACCTGGCATAACATTCATTATTTCAACATATAACTGTAACGGTATCCACGTACCCATCGTTCAGTAATTTCCATATATTTGACATAATTAACACATGATACATATCTAAACATGACTACTGATCATAATACTATCATCACACACACACACATATATATATCGGCAAAATAATAGAACCATATGTCCACAGTGTCATCAAACCAACGAGGTCTTACAATCAAACAAATACAACATATAATAGTAGTTCAGGTAGTAATGTCAAAACGGGGTGTTACATACACCCACCCTTCAGGAAACTTCGTCTTGAAGTTATGATCAAAATAACGTGGGATAATCATGACGCATAGTCTCTGCGTCCTCCCAGGTGGCAGACCCTGGGCTATATCGGTCCCACTGGACCTTAACTTGGTCCACCAAATGGTGCCTCAACTGTTTAACCCTGCGGTCCAATATAAGTAATGGTTCGACCCTGATGGTTCCCTCGTCCGAAACCTACAGTTCCTTCCAATTTATTTTATGTGACTCATCAGCTACATAATGTCGTAAAACAGATACATGAAAAACATTATGAGTTTTGTGCAAATGGGGTGGCAGCACAAGACGATACCTGACGGGTCCAACCTTTTCTAAAATTTCGAAGGGTCCTATAAATCGTGGCGACAACTTTGTCCCTTTTCCAAACCTGATGGTACTTTTGTTAGGCCGTATGCGGACGAACACTGCATCACCAACCTTGTAGCTTCGGTCAATCCTTTGCGCATCGGCATAACTCTTCTGCCTATCCTGGGCTTCCTTTAACTGTTGTCTAATCTGAACAACCTGCTCTTCCATTTCCTGAATCAACTCAGGTCCTATAATTACTCAATCCTCTAACCTTTCCCAACTCAACGGTGTCCTGCATGGCCTTCCATATAAAGCTTCATATGGAGGCATCCCAATTGAGCTATGATAACTGTTGTTGTAAGCAAACTCTACCAAAGGTAAGTGCTTTTCCCAATGAGTTTGTTGATCCATGAAATACATTCTAAGCATGTCCTCCATCACCTGATTCACTCTTTCTGTTTTCCCATCTGTCTCGGGATGGTAAGCAGTGCTTAGGTTCAACTAAGTACCCAACGCTGACTGTAAACTCGTCCAAAACCTGGAACCTGGAATATCTATCCGATATAATCTTCTTGGGAAACCCATGGAGACGAACAACTTCATTTATGAACACACGTGTTACATCCGTGACATCATAGGTCTCCTTAACTGGAATGAAGTGAGCAGTTTTGGTCAGTTTGTCAACGATGACCATAATGGCATCATGCCTATGAGAGGTAAGAGGCAATCCCACCACAAAGTCCATGGAGATAACCTCCCACTTCGACATAGGAATGTCATGCGGCTGTAACAGTCCTGCCGGGTGGTGATGATTAGCTTTTACCTACTGACACTCAAGGCACCTAGCGACAAATTTGACCACATCGCTTTTCATCCCTGCCCAAAAGAAGAGTTGCTTCATGTCTACATACATATTCTTTACACTCGGGTGTGCACAATACACTGCTCTGTGGGCTTCCTTAAGGATAGTCTCTCTAATATCTCCCTCCTCAGGAATATACATCCTCCCTTGATACCGTAACAAACCATCGGCTTCCAACTCATAGCCTTCAAACTTTGGTCCCACCAGTTCCCCATTCTCGAGTGCCGCTGTGACCTTTAGGTACCAACTATCCCCGAGTAGCTGCCCTAAAATTCTTTCCCTCAAATCCACCTTCAAAGGTATAAGAGAGAAAAGTCTTGGTTTTCTGCTTAAGGCATCCGCTACCACATTCTCCTTCCCTTTGATGTAGGAAATCCCAAAATCGTACTCGCTCATGAATTCACTCCATCGCCTTTGCCTAGCATTTAGGTCTCTCTGAGTGAAGATATACCTTAAGCTTTGGTGATCAGACTTGAGTTCAAAGCTTCGTCCAACAAGGTAATGTCTCCAAAGCTTCAAAGCTAACATCACTGCAGCTAACTCTAGGTCATGAGTAGGGTAATTCTCTTCATGTGCTTTTAGCTTTCTCGACGCATAAGCTATTACCCCACCTTCCTGCATCAACACTGCATCCAAACCTTGCCTTGAAGCATCGGTGCAAACTGTGAATTCCTTCTCCATATCTGGAACTCGTAGGATTGGTGCACTCGTCAATAGTCTTTTCAGCTCGGCGAAGGCGGCATCGCATTCATCTGTCCATTCGTACCTAGTGCTCTTACGCTGTAGGGTAGTTATGGGTTTCGCGATTTTTGAGAAACCCTCAACAAAACTTCTATAATACCCAGCTAACCCCATGAAGCTCCTTACTTCATGCGCATTCTTTGGCACGGGCCAATCCATTATGGCCTTCACCTTTTCAGGGTCAACAGAAATTCCCTCACCGGAAATTATATGCCCTAGGTAATGGATCTCCTTCTGATAGAATGAACATTTGGACAACTTACTATACAACTGATTCTCCCTTAAGCATGACAACACTATTCGCAAGTGTTCCTCGTGCTCCTGTTCATTCTTGGAGTAGATGAGGATGTCGTCCAAGAAGACTTGCACAAACTGATCTAAGTATTTCCGAAACATGCTATTCATGAGACTCATGAATACAGCTGGGGCATTGGTCAAACCAAAGGGTACCACCACAAACTCATAGTGCCCGAACCTTGTTCGAAAAGCAGTCTTAGGTATATCACCTTCCTTAATCCATAGCTGGTGGTAACCTGATCGTAAGTCGATCTTTGAGAAGACTGTCGCCCCCTTCATTTGATCAAAGAGGTCATCAATTCGAGGTATCGGGTACCTATTCTTCACGGTGGCTCTATTCAAATCTCGGTAATCTATGCAAAGACGCAAGGAACCATCCTTCTTCTTCACAAAGATTACTAGTGCACCCCACGGTGAAATACTTGGTCTGATGAACCCTAGATCTAGCAATTCCTTCAACTTCATTTGCAACTCACAAAGTTCTGGGGCCATCATCCTGTAAGGTGTCTTCGATGTTGGCTTTGAACCGGGTTTTACCTCAATGGTAAAATCAAGTTCCCTCTTAGGAGGTAACCCAGGTAATTACTTTGGGAATACATCACTGAACTTGGCTAACACTGGATAGTCATCAAAGGAGGGTCCCTTCTCACAGTTTACCGCTTCAACAATGTACAACTGGCATCCCTGTCACATACATCGCTTCACGTTCATCGTTGATATGAAACGTAGGGACACCTTCCGTTTGATACCCTGGATCTTGATGGCCTCTCCGTTGTCATTAATGCAAAGAACTTTCTTCCCATAACAGTCCAAGAAAGCTCGATGTTCCTCAAGCCAATTCATACCTATGATGAGATCATAAGTTCCGAGGGTGGTGACGTACACTTTGACTTGTGTAACACACACCCCGAGATCCACTACACAGTTATCGACACTAGGTCCTACTGCTTGCTTTAACCCTGAAGCCATTTCGACTAAGCTGAAATCGTCATGCTCGTAGGCTGCCAACCCACATTTGTCTAATGCATATGGAGAAATGAAACTATCAGTAGCACCAGGATCAAACAATATTCTAAGCTTGACATTATTGACCGTACCTGATGATTCCACCATAGTGGATTGGTGCTCAGCCTGATGGTTGTTTACTACAGTCGAGATCTGATTCCTGCTACCCCCACTCCCCATTGGAGCTTTTCCTTCTCGATGCACTGTGCCTGATCGTAATTAAGGACAGTCACGCTGGTAATGTGGACCTCCAAATCCCCAACAAGCAACCTGTAATGGAGTGGGAGAGATAACCTGTTCAGACCTCTGAGAGGGGTTCCTCCCCCTAGAACCCCTTCCCCTACCGACTGATCCTCTGAAATTCCTCACACCCTGGTGAGTTCCTATGGCTGACTGGGGCACCACCCTAGTTGCCACTGATCTATCTACCGCTGCGACTCTTGGTGTGCTCCTGTTCCCGTAGGGAGGTGGCCTCACATATCCTCCCCGAGGATAGCTTCGAGGGGCCTTCCCCATAAACCCTGACTGCTGGGAGTTGAATGACCTGATGGGCTTTGCACCCAACATCTCCTCAGTGTAACGAGCACAATCTACTGCTTCGGTGACCGAAGTCGGTTTCCACATCCGTACCTGAGCCCCTATCTTGGCATTGAGCTCATACACAAAGCACTCAACCTGGCGTTCGTCATTGTCCAAGTAAGAGACATACTTCACTAATTCCATGAACCTCTCTTCATACTCCTCCACAGATAGATGCCTTTGTACCAAGGCATGAAGAGCCCCTGCTTGTTATTCCTGGTAGGATGCGGGTAGGTACTTCCCTTTGAATTTTTCCACAAACAGTTCCCATGGAACCGTGTCTGGTGTAAGGTGTAGCTGTCTTTCTTGGTTTCCCCACCAGTTCAAAGCGGCCCCCTTTAGTTGAAATATGGCCAGTTTGGAATTGGACGCGGAGGTGTACTCCTGCAGGGTCAAGCACCTGGTCATCTCTTCCAACCATGACTCTGGTCGTATCCCTGATCGACCCCCCGAAAATTCTGGAAGCCTTATCTTCTGAAGCTCCCTTTTGATATCCTGATGCGGAGTTCTTGGTACTGCATTCACTTCTACAACAGGAACTTCCTCCCTTAGTGGAGGGGCATCCACCTCTACCTCCGAGGTAACACTTCCTCTCTGTGCTAGTCCCCTGAGTGTTTCATTTATAGCTTCCAGCGAGCGCAGTATAAGGATGGTCTCTGGCGATGGTGCTGGCACATTCGGCTCAGGTAACGCCGTCGCCGGACCTCGCCCTCGACCTGCTCGCGTTCTTACCATGTTTATCCCTGTAACATGGAATAATAGGATAATTAGCTTATGATGACATCATGACTGATTTACCATCAACCTCAACAGTTAATTCAAAAGTGCATCATGACTAATTTATGAGCATTTTACTTTAAGAGCTATAGTTCAGGACGTTTCGATCAGGACATATTGAGGCCACCCGGTACTAGACATACTGCAATAGTTCTACATAGGTTTAGGTATTGGACTCCACATAGTCCTCATTAAGTCGCCATCAATTTTTCAAGATATTCAATTAGGGTTTATTGCCTCGTTCTCGTTAATAATTAAAATTTAATAATAGCGTAACCTAAGTTTTAAGTCTAGAGTCGTGTTTATCAACATTTTTTTCATGGGTTAAAATCAGTGTCCTAGTGATCCATCATGCTAGTCTCCAAGGTGTCTAGTTTTCAAGGATCTGGGTCCATCTTGCACCTTCGACTTTAAGTCAAAGTTTCGGCAAGGAACGTTTTTTGAAGGAGAAGATGAACTAATTAGTATAATTTCCAACTTAAATTTGATGCACTCATAGTCTGGTAACCTAACCAAATTATCTTAAAAATTTAAACTTATACGCTTTATTACAAGTATTAACTACAAAATTAATTACTTAACCTTAACATAAGATCTTAGCTCTAAAATATTATTATTAACAAATTATGCCCAATAAAATCTGATAGTAATATTTTAATTAACTTTGTCATGAGTTTATGCATATTAACATTATAAATATACATTATTTATAATATTAATAATTTTAAATAATTAAATTCAAAATAATTATTAATGTTTTTAAATGATTTAAAATAATATACAAATATAATTATTTTGAAATATATTATTATTTATTATATTTTTAACAAATAATAACAATTAAACGAATTTTTTTTTAAAAATTCATTTAAATTCTATAATCAATTAAATAATTAATTAAATTTAATTATAATTATAATTATATTATTTTTTTCTTTATATATATATATATATATAAATCAATTTCAATTTTTTTTTATATAAATAAATAATAACTGAAATAACATAAAAACATAACAATAAACAATTTAAAATTTTCATTAAAATCTATTTTATTTTATATATAGATCCGATACCCTAACCCTAATCCATACCCTGGGCCTCGTGGCCAGCATGCACATATTACCATTAAAATAATCCATCGTCCCATGAAAGGACAGAACCCCCGAGCAACCCCCCCCTCGGCGTCATTCCGTCTGTCGATTTTTTTTTTTGACCACAGGGCTCTGCAACTTCTCCACCAGGGAGTTTTGGACTCAGCCATGGCCAGCGAGCTCAGCTACGGCATCTACTGGTTAAGGTATAGCTTTGTATTTCATGTTTACGGGGTGTATTTGTTTTTCTAGGGCCACAGAGGGCGTTTGCTCCCCTTCACTGCACAGAACTCGCGGGTTTCTCCGCTGGTTTCCCTTTGCCTGCAGACCCTCTCTCCTGAGCCGCCGCTTCACGGCCTGCTCCTCCCTGCACGTTCTCCCAGCTGCGCTCACGCAGGGCTGCAAATCTTATTTTATTTTTGTATATGTAAATTTTATTTTTTAATTTATGAATCTGCATTTTTTTTTTGTTTTACATTCACGGCCGTAGCAACTTCGCTGCTGGCCGGGCTACCATGGCCGCGCCCCTTTCTGGGGTTGCTGGCTCACGGCCGGGCTACGCCGAGGCCGCAGGCCCATGGCCGTTGGTCGGGCTGCTCCCAAGCCCCAGGCTCACGGCCGCTGGCTGGGTTGCGCTCCGCTCCCATGTAGGGTTTTTATTTTATTTTATTTTTTTATTTATTTATTTTTTTATTTAGTTATATATATATATATATATATATATTTTTTTTTAAATATATAAATGTACATATATATATAGTTTGTTTTGTTTTCACATAAAAAAAAACTATATAATTTTTTTTTGTTTCAATATAGTTTTTTTTTTTTTAAATTTATATCATAATTAATTATTATTTTTTTTGTTTCCCACATGTTTTGTTTATTATTATTATTTTTTTTAATAAATAATAAAACCATTTGTTTATTTTTTTTTCTTACGTAAAGAATATATATATATATATATATATATATATATATATATTAAACATATACATATATATAGAACTAAACATATACATATATATGTATAATTTTTTTCTTTTCTTTCGTTCATATATATATATATTATGAAAACGAAAACCTTTTATATAAATTAAACATATACATATATATAGAACTAAACATATACATATATATGTATAATTTTTTCATTTCTTTTGTTCATATATATATATTATGAAAACGAAAACCTTTTATAGGAGTGTCATAACACAAAACAAATTCTCAAAATAATTTTATGGATATATTCTTGTCATTGCACTTATTTTCTTGTTCTCTCTTTCTTTTGTTTTCTTTATAAAAGAAAAATTTAAGTTTCCTCCTTTAATTCATTTGCAGCAACTAATTCATTTGCAGCAGCAAGGAACAATTTACCCCAACTATTTCTGCAAATAGGGATACAGATCCTATTTATATTAGTATTTACATGTTCCTGTAAATATTAATGTAGTTTCTTTATTTAGAATATAGAGTTCTCACTCTCCTTCATGTTTTATGCAGGTCATGCAGGTCAAATATTTATGCAACCAGTAAACTTGCACATGAGTCAAAATTTTGAGTTTGTTCATCTTATTGTGTTCTAATTTAGCTGTAGTGAGCCCTCTGGTTCCAGACTTGGAACCATGGCTCTGATACCATATGTAGGACCCCGTCCTAGATTTTCTAATTTATTTTAATAAAATCTGTGTTTTCTTGGTTTTCACACTGTTTCAAATTTCTGTTTTGATTTTCTAACTTCAAATTTTTGTTTTGATTTTCTAACTTACGTCTATTTCTATGCATGTAAATTATATCAAGTTTACATTTAAATTCTAACATTTACTTCTCATGTGCAGGTGCAATAACATATAGCATATAACTGGAAATAATAATTTGATAGAGTAGAAATGATAAATATACCTGCTGGAAAATACCTGTAGGTAGCTAGTAGATCCACCTTTGTTGCTGTCCCCATTGCTATTTCTCCTTGCTTTTCCCTGCAGCCAAAAGCCTTCCCCAAGTTCCGAAACTCAACCAGCCCAAAACAGTCTTGCCACCCTGCCAACTGGAAAGGTCTTGCCGACCACCCAGCTCCAAAGGTACCCCTTTGGACCCCCGAGCCCAAACCGAGTACAAGCCCAAGCTGTTGTATCCCTTCCAAAAAATCCAACAAGAACTCTCCTTTTCTGCTCTCCCAAACTTCTCCAAAATCCTAAGGTAAAAATCTCCCCCTTCTCCTTCCTCCTTTCTCCCTCTTATCCCCATGTTTGCCGACTCTTCCTCCCCATTACTACCCCTATCTTCATCATAAATTTATCCACCCCCTTCCATCTACCATGTAAGTACTCGAGCCCTCAACTTGGACTTGGACTCTTTTAAATATTTAAATTAATATTAAAAGGTGTTGGTTGGGGTCACTTCTCAACCGTAACTTCCAATTCAATTAAATTTAATCCTTTTATTTAATATAATAATTTTTGGGGAGGCAGGTGCGGGGGGGATTATATACGATCCCGGTGGAACAAAAGTTGCATACTTTTCATGGGGATTAGGAGTACAAACCAACAATGAAGCTGAATGGTTGGCGATGTATTATTCACTTGAACTAGTCGCTTCTCTAAACATCGCAAGGATACAAGTGATAGGGGACTCCAGGCATGTTATCCATAGTATGAAAAATAACAGGCAGAAAGGAGCAAAGAGACAAAATTTTCGGAAAAGAATTGAAAACCTCCCCCTCCCAGTTGACATTCTCTTTTTTCATGTCCTGAGAAGCCTTAACTCAGCAGCAGATAGGCTCGCCAACATTGGAGTCGCATTAAGGAAAGGCCAGCTCCTTCAAAATAATGTTTTGGGTCATAAGTTCATTCCCTAGCCTTCATGCCATCGACCCCAACGAGCAAGTGTGGAAGTTAAATTCGAATTGCTTGAAGTGGAGGTTCCCTCCTCGTGTAAGGCCCATGGTTAATTATGTCCGCGCCTTCCAACATGTGGAGAGCAGCATGACAAGTGGCTCACCACCTAATCCCAGCGCTCTCACGCCTCAGCATTTATTGCTGCAAGGCGGTCATAGATGGATCCTTTGTGAAATGGAATTGCATAATCGTTTTTCACTTGGGCCGGGGCTCCAGCAACTCAGTCTCTCTGCATCAGAACCTGAGTCTCGGAAGCCAGAAGAGGAGGATTGTGCCTGCGGTTCCCGTCATGGCAGAATGGAGGGGATTAGGCACACGATAGCCACACTCAGTCAATTAACGTCAGAGATTAAAGTCTACCTGTGCAGAACTTACTCGGCGGTAGGTGCCATTGCAGACCAGGGCAAGGAACAAAATACGGAGTTCAAATACATGCATTCGCGACTATCCTGTGTGGAGTCTCGCCTGGACGACATAGAACGGAACACCATTGAGATTCTGGGGAAGATTGACAGCATAAAGGAGGACCTTTCAGTTTTCATCAGCAAAACACAGGGCAGCCAGATGCAGGAAGCGTCGTCGGTCAACCGGGGTATGAGGGAAGCCGCCTCCTTCCTGCAGCAAAACTACAGATAATCTATCTTCCCAGGTTTTTTGGAATGCACCTTGCAAGTTTTTCAAACAAGAATATCTATACCTGAATGTTTTTTTGTATTCTGCTTTGTAATCAATATGTAAGGGTATACCCCAGTAGGATGAACAGAAGCTTACGGATAATTAGGAGTAAGGATTTTCAGAGACAAACCCCATGTAAAACCTGCAACTCTCTTCTCTTTGAAGCGGATTTATGGCTCAATTTTTGTAATGAATGGCTGTGCACAGCCTTTTATATATATAATTAAAATACCCTGTTTCTGTTAAAAAAAAAAAAAAATTTAAACATATCCTTACTCATATTTCAATATTTGACCATTTAATTAGTAAATAACAAATGCTACATATATATTATATAGTTTAAACTTGCGGTTGGTTCACCCACCAACCGTAAGTGGTTTTACACTTACATGTTTCACCAATTTAATTTAATTAACAGTAATTGTCAATTGATTAATTACTATTACCTAATCATTTAATTAATGGTTTCTAATATTTATAATATGTAAGTTCCCTCTAATTATACATTCACTAATTCAATTTTAGAAATTATGAACAATAATCCTATCAATGTAAATCATAACATTATCAATGTGTAATTATATTAATTAAATAAAATTAACTAAGATTTAATCGACTTTACCTGGTTCCATTTTAATTACACCTTAGTTGTAATTAAACTAATTAACAATCAATCAAGCATTCTAATCACTTGCATTAGTCACTACCTAGGTTAACCTTAGCTTTGTTTATTAATCAACAATAATTAATTATTAATGGGCAATAATTAATCATTAATCAACATTATTAACCTTAATTGACTTTATTAACCTTAATCCACAATAATTAATCGTTAATCTACATTATTAACATTAATCATCATTATTAACTTTAATCGACATTATTAACATTGATCAACAATAGTTAATTACTAAACGACAGTAATTAACATTAAGCGACACTAATTAACATTATTACTCAACAATATTTCATGTAATTCATAATATGTAGGCGAGTTATGTAAGCATAGCTACTGCTTACATTCCTCATGTAAGTACACTAAAAGTAATAAATCACATATATCAATCATAATCAAGGAGCTTATTATTTACCGACACATGTTTTAACATAGTTTGCAAGGTACAATCCATTAGCTTACTAAAATCCAAGTTACGACAATTCATACATCACTGATTTTGACACATACTAATCAAGGGTTTTACACACCTACAGTTAGATCTTGTTTTCACCCCTACTTCACGCTACACCTATCTACCTACATCATCACTAACTTCCGCATCCTATCCTGTCCTCTGCTGGACTACCCTGAAATGTCAATTCATGACCGATTCCAGCTAGAACCCATAAGCGAAAGTGTCGACTACCTCGACCAAGCTTCCCTAGCAGGAAACCACCAGTCATCATCACACACCTTGGGGAGCACGCCGTAGCACAGCCCTCCCATGACTCTGGGTTTCGGGGATAAACAATGGGTAAAGCCTCCACCCCCCCCTAATGGAACGAGGGACTATGTCTACTCGACATAACAACAGCGTTGCACTTGTACTCAGTCTGTCATTGTATAACCAATCTGGGCGGTTGAGTTTCCTGAAACCCTACCCCACCCATGTCATAACATACATCATAATAAACAGCATAATAACCACACGAAAGTAAATAATGCATCACTCGCATACCATTTTATCTTTCGAAGTCCATGTCCTCGAGGCCCTCCCACCTCGTAGGATCCAACTATCACTTAGCCATTTCAACCTATAAGTCAGTCCTCGACATACAATATAGAATATCGTGCATAAATCCTCGATATGTACACATAGATTTCATCATAACATAACAACAATAAACTCATTCATTCACCACGCACCTGGCATAACATTCATTATTTCAACATATAACTGTAACGGTATCCACGTACCCATTGTTCAGTAATTTCCATATATTTGACATAATTAACACATGATACATATCTAAACATGACTACCGATCATAATACTATCATCACACACATACACACATATATATATATATATCGGCAAAATAATAGAACCATATGTCCACAGTGTCATCAAACCGACGAGGTCTCATAATCAAACAAATACAACATATAATAGTAGTTTAGGTAGTAATGTCAAAACGGGGTATTACAATTTCACCCATTACAGTTTTCTTTAAGTTCCTCATTTCTTTAATGGCACACACTTTTGGATTAAATCTCATTTGTAATGTTTTGAATACCTTTTGAACTATTACCTTTTCATCAATATCTTATCCAAGTCCTTTGATAGTATTTACTACTTCATCAACTCTTTGAAAGTATGTTGCAATAGTTTCTTCCTCCATCATTTTTAAAGCTTCAAATTTGCTTCTAAATGTCTACAATTTTTCTCCTTGAATATTTGCATGTCCTTGATAAATATTTTTGAGTTTATCCCACATTTCTTTTGTAGCTTCACTATGCATTACCTTTACAAATCATGATTACTCTAATCCACTTAGAATTTCACTCATTGCCCTTTCATTTTGTTCACTTTCTTTTCCATGCTTGACCTTCTGTTGGATCTTCTAGTTATTTGTAGTCATTCTCTATAGTTCTCCAAACATCAAATCCTAATGCCATCAAGTAAGTTTTCATTATTTTACTCCAAAAGAAATAATTTGTCCCATTAAATAATGGAGCCTTGTTTGTAGAGAATCCTTCATGAGAAACCATATGTGTTCTTTAGGATCTCCTTCAAGTTGGTTAAACTGATATGAAGGCATGCTTTGATAGAATTTTTTTAACACACTAGGAACATTGATAGGGGGTTGAATCAATGCTTTGTATTTAATCACTTTTTCAATTGATCAAGAACTGTAAACTATTGTAGTCATTCATTCAACGTTTAACGTAACCAAGTAACAAATTGCACATAGTAGACACTATATATGTAAGATGAGAAAATTTGTAATATATTCAATGTTTTACATCAAATTGATCATATTTAGCCACAATTTAGGTTCGCTTGAATTCTATCCCACATGCATATGAGCAATAATTTCCTCAATGTTTCTTTTCTATACACCCACAAGCAATGGTTAACCCACAGCTTCTATTTCTATACCCACTAGAAATTGCTGACCCAAAGCTTTGTTTCTGCACCCACAGGCACTAGTTGTCCCAATGCTTTAATTACTAGATTAAATTACTAACACTATTTCAAATTTCCATCATGGTAGAATGCAACATAATAATACCATTGATAATTTACCCAAGGGAACCAATAACTCGAATTCGAGCAACAAGATCACCATCATGAACTTGACACCACATGAGGCCAAAGTCTTCGACCTGTTACAATCAAACACAAGTAATGTAACATTGAATATGCATATTCTTTCAGCTGGATTTTATATTTTAGGACAAATTTGTTTCAGATTGGTCTAATATTTTAGGATTTGAGAAACAACGATCATTGAGTTGATTAATGACTAGTCTCTTTTTGCATAACGTAAGAAAATTTGTCCTTGGATGGATGCTAAGTATTAAATGTCTAAGTAAATAGGAATAAGCTTATATATAGAATGCAAAATTGCTCCATGAATTGCACTCTGTCTTGAAAGACCTTAACATGAATTAATTACTTACGTCTTGGATTTAAATATGAATCAATGCAATACTACAAAAGGGATTTACTAGTGGACTGCACTTTGATTGTAAAGTCGTAAACAACAAGGGTGCTATGATGGCAAATATAATAGATAGGCGGATTCCCAGGAGGTGTATTTCTACTACAGGACATGACTTTTCAAACACTAGATCTATTATCTAAATCTACTAGACAGTCATGCTTGCTTATTCTTGCCTCTCTACCTAACTTGGAAAATATCTCTAGCATGGTTTTTGCATTCTTGGTTTTGGAATTGTGTTTGCTCATATCCAAATTTAATACTTTATTTTTTATGATATTTTCTTCTCTCCAGTCCATATTCTGAGGGTGCTTAGCTAGATCTGGTTGTTGAATTGTATATTTTACTATTTGTAGAAACCATGCATTCGATGAGAAACACAAATAGGGAAGAGAGCAAAGTAAGGATGGGTCGCCCTATATAAATCATATAAGAAACTTTAATAATAAGAAGAAATGGATGGTTGTAGGGTCAAAGGTCACTTGGTAAAATGTAGACTAATTTTATAGAGGCAAACTAAGGACCTCAACTATTTCTTTCGTAAAAACATTAGCATCAAAAAGTCATAGGTTGTTGGAGCTTTTATTAAATCCAAATTTCCCATCATCCACATTTAAGAAACTCAATTTCCCATCATAGCTATACGTCAATACTTTATAGATTTCTTCACTTGGCCTTAACATAGTCTTGTCATGGAACCCCATTTGACATCAATGGCAACACTGAATTCAACTTCCCTCTCGCACTGTCTCTCCCTCCCTCCCTCTCATTCTTTATCTACTTCCATATCTCTCCATCCCTAACTCAATATATCTCTCACCTTCCCTTCTTCCATATCCCCTCTCTCTCCATCAAAGAAGACAAATGAGTAGGTAGAGTGGATTTATCTTAATTAGAAACAATAAAAAAATCCTTTCTCAATTAGAAACAATAATACAATAAAAAACAATAAGCATATATATGTACTGTCAGTCTGCAAAGAAGTATAATTTGTATTCCTTAGGAAATAGTCCATGCACATGTTCATATCAGCTTTATACCATGATGCAATGGTCATTGAAAGGCCTCAACTTGTAAAATTTTTGCACACTAAAGAGCATGTCTTGGAAATATTAAATATATCAGGAAACTGTAGATTTCATACATATAAATTTAAACCATGAAAGATCAGTGAAAATAGTTTCAAGACAGGGTGGGTAGTGGCCACTATGACAAAGTTCCTGGAAAAAATGCTTCCCACATTGAAACTTTTTCCCACAGGACATTTCACATAAATGTGGATCCCAATCACTTGAATGAGTATTTGAGCCACCTCGATTTGCAAGAGTGCAACATCTTTCACTGCACCTGTGTCTACCACAAATTTTCTTTTGCCCACAAGAATTTTCACACGTGAATTCAGTATTTTCCTCTACGGATAACAACGTCTTCCAGCAAGGGACTGTCTGAGCAGGTTGGCACACTATCCATGCTAACTCTTCCTCTGACTTTGCAGCTTGGATTTACCACAGGGGAAAGATTTGACCTTCCCAGGTGATAGTTCACAATCTCCACATTCTCTAGGATGACATCTCTTCCAGCACTTATGATTTTGATAGGAAAGCATCTTTATGCACAGGATGAAAGCTGCACAGACTGACAACCGGGGCATCTCCAGTTGGAACCTTGACTTTGTCCCGCAGACAAATCTACACAGGATGGAACTCCTGCCCATTTCCTTCCACATTGTAGGTGAAAAATAGCATAACAGCTGCCACAAGACCATAACACAACAGCAAAACTTGAAATAGAACAGATGACCAGGATTCACTGTAGATGCTGCAAGAGGAAGGAATAAGATTCTCAAGTACTTATGACATAGGAGACACAAAATAGTATATTCATCCACAAGAAACACATTTAGTTGAAAACATAGAACAAGTATGCAAACAATGCAAACTTGCACCTGACACTAGTATACAAGGACTTGTTCTATCAATGAACACATACCTCATTGGATCTATTGCAACAATTGTCACTGGATTCCAACAATACAATAGACAATTTGAACTGGTTGTCATAGATGGCTTCATGCAAGCCGATAATGGAATTGTGCCTGGTTTTCTGTTTTGGATGCCATCTTTTCTATTTTGGATTAGAAACATTTATTGATGTGCTCAATGATGAATTTGCAAAATCACATTTGCTATCAGTCCTAAAATCAACAACTAGGGAAAATACCTGTCACCCTTCTCCTCATTCTATTCAAACTCTGTACTCTCTTCATGTAATTTCGAAAGCAAAAAGTGTCTATTCTTCGCCATTCCAAAAACTTTGCGACAAATGCAAACAACTACTTCCCACGAACTCAATGGAATGCACACTTTGCAAAGAACACACAATTTGCAAATATGAGAACAACATTGAATGTATTCTAGATACTAATGATGAAAGACTAGAATGTGTGCTCCAAATGCCACAACTTCAGGTTTGTTCTCCAGCAATTGCACAAATCTTCCAGGTTTGCTGTCCAACAATTGCACAAATTAGCAATTGCACAAATTTTCATAATGTTCATGGTCTACAAGTAACTTTGCTCTTTATAGAATACCCAATCAAATTCTGGTTTCTCTCTACATATGTTCTATGCATTTGTTGTAAACAATGTCTCTGGAAAATGCAATATTTTCCAGGTTCATCCCATTGAAATTCTCTGACATCTCCCTCTCATAGGGAGCAAACAACTCCATACACAAATCCTGGAAGATTTCATATGCACATCATTAATACCATGTCAAATTTTAACACATGATACAAAATATATGTACTCAATAGAATTAATCTTACAAATGTGGATCTAGAAATTAGAATACACCTATAAAACATCATAATTGGATATAACAAAATATGTATTGTAAATTCAAGGGTATAGGCACTACATTCTACAAGAAAGTCAAAATAGTGAACCAAAAAACAACTAAATCTGGACTGACAAAATTCTATAAAGTAAAACAATTGGTTGTTATTTGCAACGATAAAATCACTAACTCTTTGTTACTCTTAATGAAGAATTACAATAATCCTGTTCATAAATATTGATTGGTAGTCTAGTTTGACTAGTAAACAATTTATGTATTGCTTGCAACTAGATACAAGTGCTCATACGGATGGTTGTAAAAAAAAGACAAATATAGAATAAGGCCCAAGAAGGAGGGTGCCTCCACCAAATAAGGATAATGATTAAGTATCAAGTCAAAACCACAATGTGTGTCCTCCAAAAATCTCCCAAGTGTAATGCTCCATCCTCAAAGCAAATGCAAGCATCTAACATAGGTTTGGACTCCTTGGATATAGGGTTTGACTCCTAAAATCCTCCAACAACCAACTAACTCCTTAAAGTGAGTAACTAAGCATCCAGATTTGGCTATCCAAGAAAGGGTCCACCAAATGTGAAAGGTCCTAATAACACTGGAGATTTCCTTTCATCCCTTTTCTATTCATTATTCTAGTTGACACATTGGGAAGAGACCTATCAAAAGCAAGAGAATTTGATTGGATTAAAGGATTGGAGGATTACAAAATTTAATTGGATTAAGGGATTAGGGATGTATTCATGCCCAAAATTGTTGTTGATGTTGATCTACTGCTAGTTTCAGGTATAGAGATGAGTTTTTAGGCTGTTATGTGACTGATGTTCCATGAAAATACCCAAAAATGTGCCCAGAATTTGCATAGCATTTAATATGGTGGAGTTTTACTATTGTTTTACCTTGAAATTTGCTAAAGAACTAATAATTAGGGCTGAAAAATTGATATAACTTGCCCAGAGTTGAGATAGATGTTTCATGTTGCGATTGTTAATGCCTAGAATTCTCATGACTTAGCCTAGGATTGGATTTTTATGGCTGTTAGGGCATGTTGCTATAAAGAAATCACCCTACTCATCACCGAGACATGGAAAATATCATTTTCACCACAAACTCTCCTATATTCATGCCCAAAACTTATGCATTAATGTTTTTCCACTGTTGTATGGATGCTTATATCTGCTTCTTTCATGGAAAACCTTGCCTAGATTTCAGGATTAGAGCATTTTGTTAAGAATAAGATGATCGTCGAAGCAGGGACTAATATTGAACAAGGGCATGACTAGTGTCTTTTTATTTGCATTTTGTTATACACTATAAGTCTTAAGAACTGCTAATATCCTTATGTTTGCAATTTTTCTATACATGACAAGGATCCTAGGGTTAAATTTCCTAAGAAAATAGCCTGTTACAATTTTACAAAATGTTAAAGACACAATAGCATGAATGTATAGAAAATACCAGCTTCCCTTTGAAAGCTTTGCACATGAAATGAAGCTCAAAATCATACCTGCATAATCCTATGTAATGTGACCATGTTCTTGCAACTGGTGCATGAACTCCCTCTCCTGGGTAACAAATCTGGCTACATCAAACTTCCCAGCTATTTTATAAGCATCTATAACTACCTTGAACGTGAATTCATTTGGCTAAAAACCCTTCTATTTCATTTTGTAAAACATTCTTCTAACGTCGTCTACCAAGCCTCGCTCCGCATAGCTAATTATCATACTTGCATAAGTAACTATATCCGGTTCAATACCTTTGGCTTGCATGCTCATGAACATCTTGAAAGCTTCATTGATCCTCCCAGTACTACCAAAGGCATATATAACAACATTGTAAGAATATATGTCAAGATCCAACCCAGAAGCTTTCAGTTCATCACGAGTTTCCAAAGCTTTAGCATGCATCCCCACTACATAATAGATTGTCATAGCCAGGGCCTGAATACCATGTGGAAGCCCACTTTTACGTGCAACATCAATATGTTCTACTGCCTCTCTTGGAATGCCTCTCTTCAGAATAATCCCCAGTGTTTTGTATGTAGTCTCATTGGGTGAAACCTCTAGTTTTAACATTTGATGAAAAACTTTAGCAACCTCTCTCAATCTTCCATCTGCAATGAACAGGACAATGACATTATTAAAAGAAAGAACATTAGTAAGAAATCATGATTCTAACATTTCCTTCGCAATTTCAGTGGCTTCATTAAGGCTTCCATTTTTTTTGTACAAGGACAACATCATGGCAAAGGAAAATTCATTTGCTTTTGTTTTTCCTTCAAGACCTTGAACACTTCCTCTGCTTCAGTGACCATACCAGCACGAGTATAAAGGTCAACATCATGGCAAAGGAAAATTCATTTGCTTTTGTTTCTCCTTCAAGACCTTGAACACTTCCTCTGCTTCAGTGACCATACCAGCACGAGTATAAAGGTCAATCATACAGGCTGATGAAAAGACATCCAGATCAACACCCAATTTCTGTATGCTTTTGTAGGTTTCTTGTGCTTCCTTCAAAAGACCATGTTTACTATAAACCTTAATCAAAGAACTATACACCACAGAATTCCCTGCAAAACCAGCATCTTGCATTATTTGAAAGTAATGTACAGCTTCTTCAATGCATCCAGCTTTAGCAAATGCATTTATCAAGGCACCATAAACAATAACATCTGGCTCCACACCTGCTTTAACCATCTTTTCAAACATCTTCTCAGCCTTTGCAGCTCGACCAAATCTTCCATAGGCAGCAATAACAACACAAAATGATGCACAGTTAGGCACAAACCCAACTTCCTACATTTTGGTAATAAAGTGTTCTGATTCATCCAGAAGTTCTGAACTTGCAAGCATCTGAATGACAGAACTATATGTGTATATGTCAGGAAAAATCGCTTGAACCTCCATTCTTTTAAGCAACTTCAAATCCTTGTCATGGGCTTTTGCAATTCCATAGGCCTTCATCATGACATTAAAATCTAATAAAGTTTGACTTTCCCCTCTTCCTTGACTGCACTTAAACACCTTTTCAGCTTCTAAGCAGTAACCATGTTCCCCATATGTATTAATATTGGCAGCATAGCATTCACAGCTCATTCCTCCAGCATGATGGAACCTTTCAAACCATGCCCATGCTCTTGTAAGCATCCCCAGATCTATGTACATCCTAATAACAGCTGATTGAGAGTACTCATCAACATGAAGAGCTGATGCATCCATCTCCCTGACAATAGCTTCTACTTCACTAACCATGTGTCTAATACAAAATGCATATAAAACAGTTCGATAACCCACAGTATTAGGAACAAGTCCTGCTTCCTTCATTTTTGTGAAGTAAAAAAATGCTTTATCAATATTGTTATTTTTAGCATGCAATGCTATGAGAGTGTTATATCTCCTTGTGTCAGGCAAGCAACAAAGCCTTTGAAGCACCAGGTGTCTGTCACAACACACCTGATGAATTGTCCCCGAGATCTTTGGTCTTATGTAGCAAAAATGTGCCAGAAAGGATTGTAGCAAAACCACACATCTCAGTGACGATTTGAGATGGATCTTGCCTATCCCAGTCCTGAAACAACCAAGCAAAATTCTAATCAATTGTTGTGCTTTAGCATTAATAAACAAGCAAAACATAAAAGCATTATGAAAGCAAAACATAAAATCATTATGAAAGCTGATCAACCTCATCTGCTGCTCCAGTAGGATGATATTGACACATGGAAAAGCAGATCAAAACTGACATTGATAATCATCCAGGGTGAAAAATAGCATAACAGCTGCCACAAGACCATAAAACGACCGCAAAACTTGAAATAGGACAGATGACAAGGATTCACTTGAGATGCTGCAAGAGGAAGGAATAAGATGATTAGATATGCGAGTAACCACACAGTTTCTAACCATACTTGACAAAAACAAAAGTGATATTCCAATACTTGCCATAACCAAATAATTTGATCACCAGTAGCTCAGTCACAAGGAAATTATGTTCAAGTAAACAAAAATGATCGTTCAAGTAGCCAAAAATGATCGTCATGCCCTTGGTCATTTCTTACTATCGCAACAAATGGTGACAATTGATTTACAAGTAGAGCAGATCGATCTCAACCTTCGGACCGGAACACCAATGGCTCCTGGGTTTCTATGGGATGCAAAGTCAAAAGGATGAAAGAAGAATCGTTACTTCTTACTAACCTAATATGGATTTACACAATAGTTCAATGCCAAAACAATAAGATTAATATTTATCTCGTGTTTTTCTCTCAATAGTATTTTGAAATACAAAAACATTTTCTCAATTGTCTTTCAAGAAACAACTGCAGATTGCTTAGTGAAGTGTTTTGATGCTGAAAACGTGAGTCCAAAATTGTAGTAAAATTCAATAAACTTGCAAGGAAAGAAGATGTTATATTTGACAAAAGCACTACATGTACTCTAGAACAAAACATGATGCTTCATCCACAAAGAAATGAGGGGATTTCCTCTTCAAACTGAGAACCAAAATAAAGAATAGGACATGGAAAAAATTGAACCAGTGAAAAGAGTAATCAAAGAAAGGTACAACATGAAGAGCTTAAAATATTCAAATTCATAAACTTGAGGACACGAGTTGAAAGTAAACTTTCATCTTTCGCTCTCTTAAATCCATATTATGTATATAACATAGAACACATAATACCCATAAAAACAGGATGTAAACCTTTTAAGCTAAAGCTAAGAACAATGATTAGAAGACATGAAATAGGAATATCCATACCTATGGCCCTTGTGGAAATTGAGAAACTACAATTTCCTCAACATGTGTATTTGTGCCACTAGCCTCTGTTTCTGACCGGTCAATAAAATCCATATCATCAAAGTTGTCATCATTCATGAATCTGGTATACTGCATAAATTCCATATAATTTATAGACATTTGATTTGGAGAATAAAAAAATTAGATTTCATATAATAAATTGAAAAATATTATTTCATACTTACGTACCTTGCCTCTGTTTTGATTTTGTCCAGCGATGAATCGCTTATAATTATCTCTACAGTACGTTGCATACTGCTGAAGCTCTAATCGAGTCATGCTACTCAAGCAATCATCAGAATAATCATCAAATGGAATTTCATCCATACTGGTTGAAGATGACAAAGTATTTATGTCGATTTCTACCCCTGCCAATGTAGCCCCAACACACTCTCTTATCTCTTCCCTCACCCCTCTTGCTATTTGGGATGTCATTTCCAACTCCTCTGGCAAAGCAATGACTCTAGGATGTGGCTGTGCTAACCAAGGCATCAGACGCCTATACTGAACATCTCATCGTGCATTAGGTCATTCATATGTATGACCTTTTCCAGCACCATAGAAAGTGGATCCCGTATCTGTATAGTCGGGGTCCATGTGAAACCAGAACTCTGCAATTAGCATCTTAACAAAATACTGAGGAACCTCGTCATTATTAGGGAACTTCCCATATGCACACAGGAACCTGGAATAAATATGGGGTGCAATCAGTGGATCATTGAATCTTGCGATCTTTAGACGTTTTTTGTCTTCAGGCTGCAAGTCAAAACATGAAAAGACCATTTCTTTTGTGACAAGTTTTTTTATTTCTTCAAACTTGTGGCGACCCATCACTGACAACCACCTCCTACGCATCATGTCATGAAAAATATGGGTTGATGGTCCAACCCCAAGATATGTCTCGATCAAACTATTCAGATTGTGCAAAACAATCTAGAGACATTGTTGAGAACCAAAAGAGATATTTGAAGTGTCAAGCTCTGCCTGCAATCTCGATGAATGCTCCTTCATCTCTTCCACAGTCAACATAGCGATGTTGTCTTCCCAAGGAGTCTCCTCGGGAACATCTCTAGGATGACTGTAAAGAGGATCATATCTTTCATTGTGAGCATATTGCTGCACCCAACGACATCTCCTTCTCTGGGGAGGTGGATTAGGATCAACAATAGCAAACCCTGTAAGAAGTAAAATGCATGTGCAAGTATTAAAAACGATATATATAATTTGTCAAGCAAATTATAAACATTTAAATAAGATGTGTTCATTTTAAATACCTGATGGAACCTCTGCATTATCATGAACATGGTGAGAAATATAAATAAAGTCTTATGAGCCATCATTATTGTTAGAATGTCCAGAAGCCCCTGTAGGAAACCAAATAATGGCAATCACATGTAAGTTTACAGGAAAAATCATGTAATTTTTCACAAATAAAACAGACATGTCAAACAAAAATTATATTCAAAATGTATGTAAACAATATCTACCTGGAAATGGCGTATTTGAAGAATAAGACACTAAGGGTGCCATCTATGGTTGTCCAACGGCCCTTATAGACCCACCCTTAGACAGACGTCTGTCATTTTGAGAGCCACCACCTATGCACAACAAGATCTTAGAAAGATCTGTGTAAAAGAAGTTTTATGTTTATATAGACTTGAGCGTGAATTGAATGACAATTGAATTTACCTGACGATGACCTCAGGGAGTGAAGTTGCATACTAGCCAAGATTGCTTCACCCTGAAGCTGTGAACCTGTGCCTGATAAGAATTTTCCACAGATTAATAAACATGTCAAACAAGAATTCTAGTCAGAATGTATGTAAACAATCTCTACCTGACGATGGCGTATAAGGCACTAAGGGTGTCCTCTGAGTTTTCCCACCGGTAGCTGTAGACCCCTCAGACAAACGTCTGTCATTGCGAGAGACACCACCTGTGCACAACAAGATCTTAGAAAGATGTGTAAAAAAACATTTATGTTTATATAGACTTCAGCATGAATTGAATAACAATTGAATTTACCTGACGATGACCTCACGGAGTGTTGTTGCATAGAATTCAAGATTGCTTCACCCTGAAGCTGTGAACCTATGCTTGATAAGAATTTTCCACAAATTAATAGACATGTCAAACAAGAATTCTAGTCAGAATGTATGTAAACAATCTCTACCTGACGATGGCATATAAAACACTAAGGGTGTCCTCTGAGTTTGTCCACCGGCAGCTGTAGACCCCTCAGACAGACATCTGTCATTGCGAGAGACACCACCCGTGCACAACAAGATCTTAGAAATATATGTAAAAAAATATTTATGTTTATATAGACTTCAACATAAATTGAATAACAATTGAATTTACCTGACAATGACCTCACGGAGTTTTGTTGCATAGAAGTCAAGATTGCTTCACCCTGAAGCTGTGAACTTGTGCCTAATAATAATTTTCCACAGATTAATAGACATGTCAAACAAGAATTCTAGTCAGAATGTATGTAAACAATGTCTACCTGGTGGTGGCGTATGAGACACTAAGGGTGTCCTCTGAGTTTTTCCACCGGCAGCTGTAGACCCCTCAGACAGACGTCTGTCATTGCGAGAGACACCACCTGTGCACAACAAGATCTTAGAAAGTTGTGTAAAAAAATATTTATGATTATATAGACTTCAGCATAAATTGAACAACAATTGAATTTACCTGACGATGACCTCATGGAGTGTTGTTGCATAGAAGTCAAGATTGCTTCACCCTGAAGCTGTGAACCTGTGCCTGATAAGAATTTTCCACAGATTAATAAACATGTCAAAACATATCAAACAAGAAAAATATATTTCATATTAACAATCGAATATACCTGACTGCATCACATGCATTCGTCTAGCACTGATGGTAGATGTCTCTAGACGATCCATATGTCCTTGTTAAGACAAAATGAGAAATCAACTAGGTTAATCATAAACTTAGAGATGTAGGCACATGAAATGCAACATTAGAACATTAGAAACATGGTACTATCTATGTTTCTCTCCACCTCAATCCAATCTCAATCCCCATTGTAGCTACACAGTGGGACAAGCACGACGACCTAGGATTCAATGGAAGAATGAAAAATTATATGTCCAATAATACCATTTTTGTGAAGGCACAAGATGCGACAGAGTTGGCTAGATCCTTAAAAGAAAGAGCAACAAATGAAGGTATAAACCCACTACCTCCTCAACCTTCTTGTGACATATTGAAGAAGGGAAGTAATGAGAAAGTCTTAAAGAGTCATCTTCCACCAGCATGTAGAATAAGTGTCAAACTAATCAACCATAGAAAGATTAAGGAGACCAAGAGGCATACATTAGGAAAGACATCCTTGATTTGTCACTGCTGCAAGAAGAAAGGCCATAGAGTTGCTAAATGTTGGTATTCAAAATCATGTTCATTTTGTGGAAAGAAAGTTCATTATATGGATTCTTTTTGGGAGAAGCAAGACATCTGCAGGGATCCATATTCATTTTAGAGGAAGGATGGAAAGAACACTTCTCCAAACCATCCAATTGGAAGTATACCATCAGGTGCACCTTACATGAATCCTTGTATTTGCACTCATCTATACTAAATGGGTATAAGTTATATTGAAGTTTTTTTAAGAAGAAAAGTTATTCATGGCACTTAAGCTTTATCTATGTTTTCAATTTCAAGAGACAACTTAATTGGAGTAAATGAGTGCTAAATGGGTTGTTTCTAATGCACAGAGAGTTTCAATGCTACATAATTTCAAGGTCTCATCATTGACATAAAAAATTGAGAAAATAACCAACTAAATGGAACAAGTTCTATTCGTTGTTACAATAATTGCATTGTTGATTGCAAAGATTCCATGTAGCTATTGGCATATGGGCATATTTTTCATTTCACAATATGGCAAGTAGAGCTACAATATGAAATGCATGCATCTTTGGCATTGTGGTAAAAACATATTGTCATCGATGCAATCGTCAAGTCATATGACCAAATTGCAAATATATTTAATATTGTGATCGATGCAATTTTAAAGTCATGACCAAATTGCAAATATATTTAATATTACAGTGCGATCCTGTAAGATTGATGCACATTTTGCAACCTCTGGAGCCGTATGCAACAATCAAGTTCCATGATCAAATTGCAAACATACTCAATACTATAGTTGATGTTCTAAATCAAAAGCACATTTGCAACATGGGATACTGAATTTGATCCAAGTGCATAATAACACGAGAAGCATCATCATAGATCATTTGATAGTGTGACAGGACAAACATAAAAGCATGTTCTTGTGGCCACTCCCAATAGAATCATTGGGCTAATTTGAAATGTTCAAGATATATATCAAATTGAAAACATGCTTGATATCACAGTGGATGTTCTAAAATAAAAGGAATCCACATTTCCTAGTATCGATTAGTCAAGAAGCAGAAATTTGGTTTGCACTCTTTTCATGAAAATCGTGGTTGCATTAATCATTTAACATTGTGACAATGAAATAGAGATGCATGCATTTTTGACATTGCAGTAAACACATATTCTTAAGGATGCAATGATCAATTCATATGACCAAATTGCAAAAACACTCTATATTATAGTGCATGCTCTAAAATCGATGCACATTTTGCAGCATCAACAACTGCATGCAATGAACAAGCCCCACAATCAATTTGCAGACAAACTCGACACTCCATTTGATGTTGGAAAATAGAAGCACATTTTTTAGCATGGGCTATTGAATTTGGTCCAAGTGCATAATAACATGGGAAACACTAACATAAATCCTTTGACATCGGCACTCTAAAATTGAAACAGCTTTTGCAACAAAGACTATTGAAATATCAAGGGAAACAATATAATCCTAAGGTGTAGAAAGGAGATAAAGAAAGTAGAGGGGAGGATCTAGTTGAAAAACATCCAGTTTTGGAAATTTGACTCCAAGAAGAAAGAAACATGTATCCAAATCCTTGAACTGGTCATCATGAAAAGCACCAAATTTGTCCATCCCCATGAGCACCCCACTGAAAGTGATCATTTTCTTGTCTGAATCTTGATGCACATAAAAGAGATGGAATCCCATAAGGTTATGAATATAGCAAAGGAAAAATCAATGGGTCGTTGCGGTGGCTGAATCCAATGCCTCCATTGAGTGTTTCAAGAATTTCCTTTCCAATAGTGTGCTACATTGAGTTTTCCATTATTATGGAATGCATGCTTAATGATCTCAAACTCCATCTGATTTCCGAGACATGGAATTTGTTGCTAAGTGTCCTCCGAAGGAAGGACAGACTAACCATACCTAACTTCCCAGAATCCTTAATGTTGTTGTACCTCATCTTTGTTACTCCAAGTAGCATTCAACATACTAGACCCTTGAATAGAACCTATGAGATGAATGCGGTTGTTATCCTTGATATCTAGGGCATATTTGATTTCCCGTAGTTTACTCTAAAGTGAAGTCCCATTTTGAATCTAATGCCACCATAGTTTATCCCTTAACACTTCATCATTCTCTCTAGATCCCCGAGTCCCAATCCTTTATTTATCTTATCTCTCTAGATTTTATTCCAAGCCACCATTTCCCATTTTTTCTTTGATTTTCCGCCACTCCATAAGAAATTACTTTGAATCGACCTTATTGCGTCTAGAATTTTCTTAGGATCCTCAAAAATAAAGAGAGGATAGGTTGGAAGAGTTTGTAGGAAAGACTTAACTAGAACAAGGTGCCCATCCATGATGAGAGATTGAAACGACCAACCATCCAATTTTTACTCCATCTTAGCCAAAAGCTTAGTTTAGTGGTTGCAACATTTGGGAGAGTTTGATAAGAGAGCCCCCAAATATTTGGTGGGAAAAGAACCCCAACTAAATCCTATGATTCTTGATAAATTGTTTTGAACTAAAATATGTACATTGAAGAAGAAAATCATGGACTTACTCATATTGATAAAAGTGCCACAAGCATCCATGAAATATTTGAGCATATTCTAAATAGCACGGGATACCTTAATAGTTTGGAACCCATTAGCATCGCATCAACAACAAACTACAAATGAGACATGTGGAGAATGTTGTTACCTTGTTGAAGGCCAACCATATCTTTTTGATAAAGCATATAGTTGATGGATCTTCCAAAACCTTTGGCCATCAAGATGAACAGAAAGGGATACAAAGGGTCTCCTTGACGAATACCTCACACGAGAGAGAAGATTCTTAATGGATAACCATTGACTAGGATGTAAAATAAAGCAATAGATACCAAAGAAGAAATCCATTAGTTCCACCATGAGGAAAATCCAAAGGCTAACAACATTTCATGAATGAAATCCCATCTTTGACGATCAAATGCTTTAGATGAATCCATTTTTATAATCATCCCAGGTCTCCTAGAATATTTCAGTGAGTGAATGAATTCCTGGGAAACAACAATACTATCCAAAATATGGCGCCCTTCAACATAGCTTGATTGTTCCTCATAAATGAGGAGAGGAAGAAGGGGTTTCAGGTGATTAGCCACAACCTTTGAGATGATTTTGTAGATAACATTGCAAAGGGAAATAGGTTGAAAACCACTAGCATTTGATACCCACCCTTCTTTGGTGATCAAGGAAATGTGAGTGACATTAAAACTTAGCCAGAGAGAGGCATGGGAATGAGATTATTCAACAATGCACAAAACATCCTCACACATGGTGCGCCAACAGGCACAATTGTTTTTCAAGTAAATCCATCTGGTCCAGGGGATTTATCAAAAGGAGTCTCCTGAACGAATGTCTCCAGTTCCTCCAAAGAAATAGATATCACAAGCTTATCATTGTTTCCTCCATAATATTTATTCTTGATTACAACACTAATCTATTTTATCCTGTAAAAGAGCTTCCTCATGTTTAATACTATCTCATAAACCTTTTTCAATGATATCATGTTCCAAAGTGGCCATTTGCTACTCGAAAATATCTCTGTCTTTCAAGATGTGACCAAAAACCTATCTATTCTAAGATTTCAATTTAATATGTGTTGGCTCGGTTTTGCAACCAAGCTTAGTGCTATGGGCACCTACTAACTAGTAGTAGCAGTTTCAATAGAAATAAAAACAATAAACTAAATAAACAATACTTTTTATGGATCTAAGCAAGAATCTAAGCAAATAATGTAAACATTTCAAAATCAAGAACAAGAAACATAATAAATAATTTTTTGTATTGAAAAGTGGGGGGCAAGCAAGTGCTTGCGATATTACCTCCAATGGTGAAGGTTGATGTTGAGCAACTCCCAAGATGAGTAGCTCCAAACTCCAATAGGTCTCTTTCTCCAAGGTTGCTCCAATGGCTAAAAGTGCTCAGGGGAGATTTCAGCAGCATAAGGATGAGATAATGGAAGGATGTGAAATGAGGAGCCCCTACCACCTTTTTATAGGTTTTGGTGGTGAGGAATACCATTTGTGGTTTTGTGGAAACCAATGGTATTGACCAACATGGTTTAGGTAATTTTCCCTCCTTTTTCCTTTTTTGAATAAAAATAATATTTTAATTCCCTTTTTAATATTTTTGGGAATTTGGACCCTTTTTGAGGGTTTTTTATGATTTTCTTGGAAAAATAATCTTTTTTAATGGAAAAAGGGGTGTACTAAGGTCTTTTGGTGACCTTTTGTTGGTTTCAGAGGCTCAGATGGTGGAAAAGTGGACAAATGGGTCATGTGAGTAAGGGAATGAGCTAGTGAGCACTTTTTAGGTGTTAACAGATTGCCCCCTGATGTGTGAGGGCAGGAGCTCATCGTATGGCCGATAGACATCATAGTTCTTTTGTCCTTTTTCTGGGTTTTAGGGGAGAGAAGAGACCGGTTGGAGACTGGAGCCACGGCCCTTGGAAGCTGCAAAAACAAAAAATATTACATTGCCTCAATATGAATGAGGTATAATCTCTGATAAAGGACGAGGCGGGCATTCCCATGCTCGTATCAAGACATATACAAAACAATTAGTCCCAAGAAGGGGGATCTAATACGTAAAGAAATATACTGGTACATCATAATGGTCCAGAGGGGACATGATTGTGGGATATACTCATGATCATGGCTGATTTTAATAACTGATACACTGGAATAACTGTTGAACTGCTGAAACTGAAGGTGTCCAACATCTGTATGGATTCAATGACTGTGAGCCATCTCTAGGGAGTATTGTAACTGTATACTCAAGGGAGTATGGAACCTGTGTAAATCTGAATACTGTGGCCATGCGCAGCCCGGATATCTATAGAAAAAGTGTAACTGGTGTTATCCATAGGAAGACTCTCAAATGTGGAGGAGTCAGGAGGTATCCGGGGTCTTCGACTAATAACTGAACGGACCAATACCCTGTGCGAGTCTCAACGATGCGATCAAGGTGTTGAAGTCGAGCATGTGAGAAACAACCATTGGGAGAGGCACTGAGGGTTCCTCTCGAAATGATTCGTAGGCACTCATCATAAATGGTAATGAGTCCAAGACACAGGGGCCTCTAGGTCTATCCTCTGGAATCAATGTGGTTGTCGTCGACAGAGGGAGACCAGCAACTAACAAGGCAATGATGTTTCCTTGCTGGGAGCGCGAGGTGTAAACTGAAGTGATGTAGTACTGCTGGTAGGACTGACATACTTGTGGGGATGGGAAATAACTGGGTCAAAAATGGGTAGACTCAAACTTCCTTTGTTCAGAGCAAGATGACGTGGTTGACCTGGCAGCGTAGGGAACTGACTTGTAGGTGTGGGGATCATCTTTTAGGGACTAAAGGGTATGTACTGACTCTGGGGGGGTGAAGCTGATGGTAGCTGTCGAGGGAGTGTCCGGGTGACATACTGCAGAATGCTCTGAACAAAGGCGACCAGAATGGGGAAGCTGCTATGTGAGTAGATATGATCTGTCGTGGCGCCAAGAGGCACCCTTCTTCCTTCTTCGTAGTTTTAATGAGCTCCAAGAAGGGATAAAAGTGTGCTCTGAAATGGTACTGTCTTGTGGATTTTGTGAGCCCAGGATGGCGCATGCTCATGGTTGCTATCATGTTTAGAGAGTCTGAAAGCGGTAAGTGGACTCTATTGGTGTTCTTTTTCGTAGTTTAGTCTCCAAGGCCCGAAAAAGCATAAAATGATGCGGATGGAGAACTCTTCTAGCCGATGTGACTAGAGTATACCTTTTTCGTAATTAGTCTACGAGGTCCGGAAAAGGGGTA
Source organism: Larix kaempferi (assembly GCA_027924585.1). NCBI lineage: Eukaryota > Viridiplantae > Streptophyta > Pinopsida > Pinales > Pinaceae > Larix > Larix kaempferi. The sequence goes on along the minus strand of BSBM01000797.1, from coordinate 1,740,257 downwards.
AACTTATACCAGGTAGACGCCCTTTCACATACGTTTAGCGAGCATGAAAGGAAGCAAGATTGCTCGGCGATCTTTTCATTGTTTTAGGAGTCAGAAAAGAGCTTAACAGAAACTCCCTAAGTGCCTTTTTCGTAAGAGGGGTTGCTCGGCCCGAAAAAGGGATAAAATTATACCGAACAAAAATGGATTGATGAGGGCGAGAAAAGGTCTCAAGCATCGTCATCTGTGCGAAAAACTGGATCCGGTGACATAAGGATTGCGAAAACGGAGAACGGCCGATGTGGCACGCAAACCGAGGTGACGAGGGGGCGTGGAAAAAATGCCCGGAAAATCTAAAGGTGAGAGCGAGAAATGATCTCTAGCATCATCAAGAGCGCGGAAAACTGAATCCGGCGATATAAGACACATCGAAAACGGAGAACGGCCGATGTGGCACGCAAACCGAGGCGACGAGGGGGCGTGGAAAAAATGCCCGAAAAATCTAAAGGTGAGAGCGAGAAATGAGCTCAAGCATCATCACGAGCGCGGAAAACTGAATCCGGCGATATAAGACACATCGAAAATGGAGAACGGCCGATGTGGCACGCAAACCGAGGTGACGAGGGGGCGTGGAAAAAATGCTCGAAAAATCTAAAGGTGAGAGCGAGAAATGATCTCTAGCATCATCAAGAGCGCGGAAAACTGAATCCGGCGATATAAGACACATCGAAAACGGAGAACGGCCGATGTGGCACGCAAACCGAGGCGACGAGGGGGCGTGGAAAAAATGCCCGAAAAATCTAAAGGTGAGAGCGAGAAATGAGCTCAAGCATCATCACGAGCGCGGAAAACTGAATCCGGCGATATAAGACACATCGAAAACGGAGAACGGCCGATGTGGCACGCAAACCGAGGCGACGAGGGGGGCTAAAAAATGGTCAAAAAATGGACCCCGTGAAAAACGGGAAACGGAAGGAACCTCTATGAAGTTCTCGCTGTGCTGATCCCAACGGTACCAACGGTTTGAGAAATGGACTTCGTATGACACCGCAATGGTTGTTTGAAATTTGTGGAATTTCTATAAATAGGACGTGGGGCCCAATATGACATGTCATTGTTACGTGCGAGTTTGATAGAGCTGTCAGAGCTTTTTCTTGATTTCTGGGAGATTTCACCGTTGGTTTTCGATTTAGCGAGTTGCAGGTAACTCTATTCGCCTTAACCTTGTCAATTATGTCTTTTTTGTTTGGCGGTGGGCCCCCGAAGGCCGCGAAACTCCATGTTGACTCTCCAACGTGGAACCGCGCGGGTTTCGGGGCTGAACCCGCGATGAACCGCGCGGGTTTCAGGCTTACAGTCACGATGTTCATCGCGACTGTGAGTTCGGAACCCGCGATGTTCATCGCGTGTTCATGGGTGACAGTCGCGATGTTCATCGCGACTGTCTGGTGAAAACTCGCGATGTTCATCGCGGGTTTTTTCATGGATCCCGCGATGGTCATCGCGGCTTTTTGTGGAAAAGCCACGATGGGCATCGCGGCTTTTTGTGTAAAAGCCGCGATGGGATTTTTCTAAATTTTTTTATGCTGGGGCTAAAAAATTTCCTGTATTTTCTTGGCAGGATGTTGCGGAGAGCTCAGTCCGTGTGGCGGGAGAGAGAGATTGATGCCGAGATTATGTTGAGGATCGAGAATGATGGAGGGGTGAGACAGACCCTAGCCATGAGCGGACTGTTGAAGTTCGCTCAGATACCTCCTATCCGTTCAGTGAGGAGACTCCTGAACCAGCTCGTGCAGTGGTGGGTGCCGGCAGAGGGTGCCTTCATTATTGGTGGTGAGAGGTTGGAGATTACTCTCACTGATGTATATTTTTTGACTGGTTTGCCTCGCTTGGGTGAGGTGGGTGATATTTCTCCGAGGTTGCCTCCAGGTGTGGATATGGAGGACCTCTTACAGACCTTCTGTGTGGATGACGCTGTTTTGGTAAACAGCTCTATTAGTCTGAAGTTCCTACGTGAGTGGGATATGCGGGCTGTTGGTGCCTGTGTTCTGAGGGTTTTGGGTGCTGCTGCACCACATCGTATGTCTGGGGGGCAGACGATGATGGTGGACTCCGTTCTACGGGGTACTTACTATGCTTGGGCTCAGATGTTCTTGGCCGGTGTCCGGAGAGATCTGGACAAGGCCGTGAGAGAGGGAGGTGAGTTCTGTTACGCCTCTTTTTTATGCTGTTTTTTCTTTGAGCGGGTGCTGACCTTACGGCCACATGTACCCGTTCGTGCTGGTCTTCCTAGTGAGCCTCGTATGATGAGGTGGGGGCAGATGATGCCCCGTGCTGGCGGTGGTATCCGTGGCTTCTTCACAGAGGATTTTTACCAGCAGTGGGAGCAGATGCCACTGGTGATCGAGGACTATCCATACGCCGGCATGGACTACCGGGGAGACCCAGAGATGCCACGTGCCCCAGGACAGGCCTGGAGCTTAGACGGTATGTTTTTGTGTATTATGTTATGTTATATCATATGTATTATGATTGATCATGATGATATCTGTTGTATAGTATCTGATGGTTTTACTTTCTTTGTGCAGATATAGGTCCAGTACCACCACCTGACTATGTGGCTCGGCAGGGGCGGGCGATGGTGGTTGCTCGTCCCCCAGTACCTGTACGTCCTCCTCGTGGTGGAGGATATGCAGCCCGTGGGCGAGGGGTTGGCCCTCACGACGATGCTATAGATGGTGTCCGGCGGACTCTAGCCCGGATCGTAGATGGGCTCCCCGAGGATGGCTGGAGGGATCTTGATCGGGACATTTTGCAGGGATGTCTAGGTGCGCCGCCTGAGTGGCAGTCACTTCTGTTGAGGGCAGCGGTGTTTGTTGCGAGACACGGGGGTGGTAGAGGATATGCTCCGGCAGGGCCGGCTCAGGGGAGGATACGTCTGAGGGACGATCCAGCAGGGCCAGCAGAGCGGCGAGTTCGGGGTCGTCCTGACCCGGCTGGGCCGGCGGAGGTGGAGTCGGAGGAGGAGCCGGAGGAGGAGCCCGAGGATCCGCAGGATCCAGATGAGTAGACGTCATGGTTGCCCCCGAATGCTTATGAGCATATGGGGAAGCATTTTTTGTATGACAGATGTATTTTTTGTATATCGAGTGCTGAGGGCACTTATGACATGTAGACTATTTGATTTGTATATATATGTGGATATATATTTTAGATCTATTGTCGTGTATGCACGTGGATGCACATTGTCTTTTGTATATGTTCGTGGGGGCACATGTTATGCACGTGGATGCAGTGTATTTATTGATTTATATATGCCCGTGGAGGCACATGTTATGCACGTGGATGCAGTATTTTGGTTTGTTTGTTTTATGCCCGTGGAGGCACATGTTTTGCACATGGATGCATTTTTGTTTTATGGATATGACATGATGTGATTGGTGTGCCAGTCGAGGATACTGTTGGCCATATTATATGCTACACCATTGAGGTGTCTTGGGACATGTGTGAATGTAATGGATTCAAACTGTCTAACCATTTGTTTAGTGCACAGGAATTTTCTGAAAAGGCAGGGATCGCGTACCTGGTAATCATTGTTGAGCTGGGAAACTAGGAGTTGTGAGTCCAAGAAAACGTTGAGGTGACATATGCTCATCTGGAGAGCAGTGGCCAGGAGACCGGTCACGGCATCATATTCAGCTTGATTATTGGTGGCGGCACCTAAACATACTCCATCAATGTGAATTAACTCATGTGAAGGGGAGTAAATTACCCAAGCTGCGGAGGCAAGATTGGGAGACCAACGGCTTGCACCATCAGCGAAACCGATATGGCAGAGTGGAAGAGGCTCCATCTGTGGTCATGCAGAGAAAAACAAATATTTAGGTTTTTTGAAATTTTTTGTGAAATGAAAAATGTATGCCTATACTAAAATGGACGATGGTGTCCATCGGATTTTTTATGGGTAAAATCGTTTAAGGTACAACCCGTTGCGTGGGTTGCGTAGGGTGTTGCCTTCTGAATCGGTCAGAATGTATGCCCCCTGCCCGAGGCAGGTGTGTATGATGTAGGGGCCTTGCCACATGGACACGAATTTTCCCTTTCCGGTTTTATCATGAGCTTGATCGTAAGCAAGGACAAGGTCTCCCTCAGAAAAGGTTCTTGGGTGGACGCGTTTGTCGTAACTTAGTTTCGATCGTTGTTTAGCTGCTTCCATGTTTTGAATGGCTGTGCGCCGATCTTCATCGGCCTGCTCTAGGAGTAGTAAACGTTGCTCGATTGGGGAAGTGTCCGGTAGAAGTTCCACGGCGATGTGTAAAGCTGGGATCTGGCACTCAATAGGGAGGACCGATTCAACACCGTGAACTAAATGGAAAGGGGTAAAACCGGTGGCGGTTTTGGTTGATGTGCGGTAGGCCCATAGTGCCGGGAAAAGCATGTGATGCCAATTGGACTTGTGCTTGTCGACAGTGCGTTGGAGAATGGTCTTCAAGATTTTATTGATCGCTTCGACTTGGCCGTTTCCTTGGGGATAGTAAGCGGAAGAGAAATGGTGTTCGAATTTCAACATGGTTGATAATTCCTTCCAGACGGCATCTTCGAAGTGAGAGCCATGGTCGGAGACTAGTTGCTGTGGTACTCCGAAACGAGTGACAACATGGTTGAAGAAAAACCGTGCCGCAGTGTCGGCTTTGCAATTATAGGTCGGCATGGCTTCTGCCCATTTGGTGAAATAATCTACGGCCACAATGATGTGTTTGTGACCGCCGGCTGACGGGGGATTGCAGTCGAGGAAGTCTATGGCCCATTTGCAGAATGGTCCAACAGTGATGACTAGATGAAGGGGGGCAGGGGGGGTTCTTGCCTTGGGGGAAAATAGCTGGCAGTTCTGGCAATGCTTGACTGCAGTGATGCAATCAGTAAACAATGATGGCCAAAAATAACCGGCCCGAATGATTTTCTGGGCGGTAGCCATGCCGGAGAAATGGCCTCCGCAGGCACCGCTATGACAATCATTGAGGACTTGTTCTGCCTCACTATGGGATAGGCAGCGGCGTAAGATAGTATCAACGCCGCGTCGATAAAGTACATCCCCAATAAGTAGGTATCGGGGGGCGTGGTGTCGTATGCGACGGCGTCCATCACGATCGATGTGTGGTCGGAATTTTTGCGTACGAAGGTAAGTCAAAATGTCTCCGTACCAAGGGTCGTCAGACGAAATGACGAAGATCTGCTCGTCAATCAAGTCCGTTTGGATGACGGGTGATGTTGAAGAGGATGGGAGATCTGTAATGAGGTGAGCAAGCGCGAGGGCTTTGGTGCTTTTGGGAGTCTTGAAAGTAAGGTCATATTCCTGGAGGATAATGACCCATTTAGCGACGCGACCCTGAAGGAGCCGTCGGGTGAGGAGGTAGACCATGGGGTTGGAGTCGGCGACAACCGTGGTATGACTAAGCAAAATATAGTGTCGCAGTTTTTGTACGGAAAAGACTACAGCTAGGGCTAATCTTTCCTCGTATGGGTAGCGTAGCGGTGGGCCAGACAAGGTCTGGCTGACGTAATAAATCACATGCTCTTTGTGGGAAGCATCTTCTTGTACCAAAACTCCGGACACGGCATGTTCAGATGCCGAGACGTAAAGGGTGAAGTCTTGGGAGAAATCCGGTGGGGATATCAAGGGGGCTTGTGTGAGAGCTTTCTTGAGGGCTTCGAATGCCGTGTCTGCTTGCTCGTCCCAAACAAAGGGTATGTGGGTACGAAGTAAGCGTAAGAACTCGTGGACTTTGGTGGCATAATCAGGGACAAAGCGCCTAAGAAAATTGGACCGCCCTTGCAAGCTCTGAAGCTGTCGAAGCGTGCGAGGAGGGGGAAGTTCTAAGATGGCTTTGACTTTCAGGGGATCGACAGTAATTCCATCTTGGGAAACAATGAAACCCAATAACCGGCCCGCCGGGACGCAAAAGACACACTTGTGTGGGTTCAAGCGGATTTTATATTTGCGACAACGTAGGAAAACTTGCCGGAGGTCGTTAAGGTGGTCTGATCGTTTTCGGGAACGAGCTGTGAGGTCGTCAAGATAGACTCGCAGGATATGGACCAAGTCGTGAAAGCAATAGGTCATGGCTCGCTGGAAAGTGGCACCAGCATTGTTAAGGCCAAATGGCATGACGCGATAGGAAAAGGTGCCCCATGGGGTGGTAAAGGCAGTCTTGTACTGATCCTCCTTACGGATGTGAATCTGGTTATATCCGGAAAACCCGTCCATGAAGGATAGGACCTCATGGCCCGCACACTCATCAATGAGTTGGTCAATGAATGGCGTGGGGAAATTGTCTTTTGGACAAGCGTGGTTTAGATCGCGGAAATCAGTGCATACTCTAAGGGTGCCTTGCTTTTTGTTGACAGGAATGGGGTTCGACACCCATGTGGTGTACGGAATAGGGTAGATGAACCCTGCTTTTTGAAGTTTCTCGACTTCAGCCTTTACAGCGGGGAGTTTGGCAGGGTGAATAGGTCGCTGTTTCTGACGAACAGGGGGTACTTCCGACCATGTATCGATGTGGTGTTCAATAATGGCGGGGTCGAGACCAGGCATCTCGGTATAGGACCAGGAGAAGACATCACGGAACTCTTGAAAGAGCTTTTTGTATGCCTGAGTTTCTGCTTGAGTGCAAGATGCGCCCAGCGAGATGAGCTCAGGTTTCCCTGGTGTTGTGGAAATGTCTATCTGTATAGTGGGGGAAATGTTTGACATGTTCCCTTCTTCAAAGGCATCCGGTGCTGGGATGGGGTCCTTTAACCAATCGACCTTAGCGGGTATGAAGTCTTTCGACTCGACTGATAGCTGGTTGGATGCGGTGGAGGTAGATGCTTCCGGGAGGAAGTACGAGCGATGATGCATATCATCCCAAGGGTAGTCAGGTGCAGTGAGTGTCTCCAGAATCTGCTCATCAGTATTGAAGTAATCAGACCATAAATCAAGGGGTTCTGGTTTGAAGGTTGTTGAAATCATATATATCGTGTTGACTTCTTCTGACGAGGATGATGGTGGGGGGTGGATCTCCTCGATGAGGGGAGGAGATATCTCTAAGTCGGCATTGTTTAACTCGTACAACGCTGCTCTATAGTCAGGTAGATCAGGGCAATGGTGAGAGTGGTGGCCGTAAACACTGCATATAGCACAAGGATGGTTAGTGCGCAGCGATTTGTCACGAGGCTGTAGAGGTGGTTCTAATCTGACTACTGGGATGCCGATGTCATCGTCCAACATATTCATATGCTCTTGGAGTGCCGGTAAATGTGGGCATTGATGAGTTGGATGGCCAATTTCATCGCATAATGAACATTTGGGGGGAGCTCGAAACACTGGTGGGGGTTTAACTGCCTTCGGAGGTGGTATAGCAGTGTATGGTTGTGGACCTCTGCCCCCAGTTGGCTTATCTAGAAGAGGGGGATCTTTTGACGTCGAAGCAATCGTGAGACCAGGAGGAGGTTTCGTTGACGACGAAGAGATTGCAACACCAGGAGGAGGCTGATTTGTGGTAACGATAGGTTGTACCGGTTGGAGGATGACGTCGGGTGTGGGTGGTCGAACGGGAGGCGGAATATACCACACGGGTAATCCCAATGTTAGCCCGGGTAGGCTAAGGGTAGCCATAACCGGGGCGCTTACTACACCCGAAGGAGGAAATAGGAAGGGGATGGTGTGGATGGGTGTAACACCAATGTGACTGGGGATCAATGGTGGTTGACCACCGGACGTTTGCGTATTCTGCGAAAGAGTGCAGAGGTTTGCGACTTGGGTCTCCGGTGACGGTGGTGGAATGGCCTGAAATGTAGAGGTCATTGGTGTATCGGAATAAAGTCCGGGTGCCACGGAAGACACAAAGGAGGTAACCGCACTAGAAGCGGGTTGTTCAACCATGGGAAGAACATTCTCGGGTGCTGCAGGGGCGTTGGGATCATAGTAGGTGAGTTGGTGAATTTTGACCACGCGTCCCTCGTGGGGGAACATCATGGTGCGGAAGACGGAGGAGGTGACCGCTTTCATGGCGTACATGTAACTGCGGCCAAGTAAAAGGTTATAGTCGAGCTGGGCGTTAATGACCTCTATGTCGATGAGCACAGTTTTCCCACCTAATTGGACGGGCACCTTGGGTAATAAACCTTGAGGTTGAGCTGACCGGCCGTCGTGGGCCCGCAATGCAGTGGTGGATTGCTGGAGAGCTGGGGATCCCAACTTTTGCCAAACAAAAGTGGACATGACACATGTGGATGCACCTTCGTCGATGATACATCGATGGATGACAAGATTCCGAATAGAAACGGAAACTTGGACTGCTATGGTAGAAGGCAGTCGTGGTTCAGATTGGTCTAAATCAAAGGTCATCAAGTTCGAATCATTTGGGTCAATCGCCCCAATGGCGGAAAGTAAAGTCTTGCGCTGAGTAGGACAGGTTTTTAAGACTTCTAACGCAGACATGGCTGCAGGAGATTGAGCTAAGTCATCTACAATGTTGTAATTAGACGCAGCTCGTGCATTGGGGTTGTTTTTGATTCGGTGAAGGGGGAAGCGAGGTGCTTTAGAAGCGCCATCAAGTGGAACCTGAGGTATACGCAATGTCTGATCAGTGGGATTAGCAGTAGTATCCTTTTCGGTGGGGGGGGCTTCAGAAGTCGGTCCGTATTGATTCCGACGGGTTTGGATATTGACGTCAGCGGTGGACATCATTAATAAGTGGTGGGTGCCTGAATCAAACATGGGTTGATCAGGAGCTGTGTAAGTTATTTGTTGTGGTTGCACGTTGCCCTGTTGGGGGGCTAACGGCTGAGTGTTTACCACTCCCTGTGTTGGAAAAGGGTTTTGGAGGACCAAAGGTTGTTGTGGGGGTGGTGGGGGGTTGGGTGGTGGCTGAGGAGCCGCCTGCCCTTGACGATGGGCGTCATTTGTCCATAGTTGTCGAGCTCGCTCCAGATGTGGGCAAGCGTGGGTATAGTGGCCATAGACACCGCAAATGGAACAAGGATGGTTTGTTCGTAAATTAGCATTTTTGGGTTGCTTAGGTGGCCGATCAGGATTCTGATGAGCGGGCGCCGCGTTATTGTCTTGCGGAGGATGGGTAGGTTGTGGAGCTTGGTTACGGTTTTGATTGTTTCCACGGTTGCGTCCTTTTCCGCGGTTGGGTTTCCCACCCTGGTTGCGTTGGTTATTTTGGTACTGGGGCTGATGTTGTTGTGCGTACACATGCCCTTGAGCATTAGGGGGATTCTGAGGAGCCGCAGGTGCGGGAGCAGGTTGCGGTGGATAGTATTCAGGTGGAGCTGGAGGTGGTCCAGTTGCCTGCTGGGGTTGTTGGTACCCCTGAGCTGGTGGAGGTGTGAGGTTAGCCGGTGCAACCGGTTGTGGGTAATGCATGGGCTGTTGTTGGAACTGCATGGGGTTTTGTATCGTAGGGTGAGCATAGTATGTAGGGGGTACATATGCTGATGGCGCTTGGCCATAACAATGTTGTGGACAAGAGGGTCCATGAACGTGATGGGTCTGGTTTGTTGGAGCATAAGAAGTTGTCGCCCCGGAACTAGATGTAGCCCTAGAAAGGTCTGGGGCGGGCATGGTGCTCACCATACTGAAAGGTTTTGCTTGCGGTGTAATTTGGCCAATAATGCCATCAGCGGCATGTGATGCCCCCGGTGTGTCACCGCGTGCAGAGTCACCTCGTGGGGCGTCAGGTATGATCGTGTATAGGTAACCTGACTGGGCATAGATAAGATCAAACTGTTGGGCCTTAAGGATGGCCTCCTCCTCAGACTGGGGTCTTTCGGATGCTACATCCTTCGCAATGAGAGGAAGGAGGGATTTAAGGAACCAGTCTAAAAAGATTCGGTCGTCCAATTTGATCTTGCATAGGCTTCGGCGCCGACGCCAATCATGAATATGGTCAGTGATATGCGTGGCCGTGTTCTGTCTGCAAGACAGTAGGATCTCGACGCCCGCATCATAGCGGACAGGTAGCTGGAAGAATTGTAGAAAGGTCGAGGCAAGGGAGGTAAATGTGGAATGCGTCCCATGGGGTTGCTCGATATACCATTTGGCTGCGGAGCCAGTGAAGGTGCGTTGTAAAAGCCGTAGGCGGATTGAGTCATCCACTATGGAGTTTGAGGAACACCATAAATGGAAGGACATGATGTGATTTTGGGGGTCTTCTCCAGCCTTACCCTCGAACTTAGGGATGTCAGAGGGAAGCTTAGTGGGCATATGGGGCCAAGCAGGATCATGCCTGATGGGGTCATTTGTGAGCCTAGCTAAATCTGGCAGGTTGAGACTTGCCATGTATGGTAGACTAGCGGATGTGGTGACCGGAACCGGGACCTGCCTAGCCATTGTGGTATGGTGTAGGGGTCCAGTAGCGCCTATAGGTATGCTAGGTATGGAGGGTATGTGCCCTCCAAAAGGTGTGGCCTGATATGGGTTAGCGCTCCCAAGTGCAACTTGGGTTATACTTGGGTTAGGAATCGCACTAGGGATTCCTGGTATAGCACTGCCAAGTGCAACATGAGTTGCACTTGGGTTAGGAATCGTACTAGGGATTCCTGGGATAGCACTCCCAAGTGCAACAGGAGTTACACTTGGGTTAGGAATCGCACTAGGGATTCCTGGGATAGGGTTTGTGGAACCCGAAGGGGGTATGACCCCCATGTTGGGCATGCCCATGACAGGTGGTGGTCCTGTGCTAGGCATTCCTGAATGTGGAGTGGTACCCATATTGGGCATACCCAAGGGGGTGGCTGTTGCCATGGATGGTACTACCGCAGAAGGGTTTGCGGATGTCTGACCTATGGTTAATGTAAATTGTGGATCATCTGGTGTTCCAGACATAACTGTGGTTGGTGGTAACTCGGTGGGGTTTTCGGATTCTACCTCCAAATCAAAGGTGAAGTGGGGTATGTCAGAATCGGATGACCGTCTAATTGATTGACGATGTGTCGAATCAAGGGATAATGCTCTGCGTCCGTGACGTGGAGAGCCAAGTGGACTAAACTCTGGGAGTTCGCCCCGTAGACGACGAGAACGTCTAGAATTCTCAATGGTGAGAATATGTTTTTTATGTAAAAAATTGTTTTAAGTATCAGGTGGTGATATATATGTAAAAGACTCAAAACCCAAATGCAACCAAGGGTGCAAGAAGGGGAGTGAAAAAATAAGGCTCACAGGCCAAAAAATCAATCCTCAAAAAATGCACTTATCCCAGCAGCTGTGCTACAATAAGTGGAGGAATGCAACAACCGGTCAGAATACCAACATGCAAGCGGCTCCTAGAAAAAATAGGTGTAACTAGACTCAAAAGGTGGTAAAGATCATGCAAACACCTAATCTAAAAGTATTGTGACTCAAACAGACGATATCCTCTGCAAGGTGATGAAATCCAAGTCAGACAATATGAATGTAGAGACAACGGCTAGATATCCCCCTACCGGGAGGGACACCGGGTAATCAATCCTAAAAAGACAGGCTACTAGGATACTCCGTTCATGACGCGTCGAGAAAAGGTAAATCTGTCGTTTGGTCCTTTGATCGCAATATCCCTATACAGGGATATCCCGAGAACTGTGAATGGTAGCCCTTCGGTTACTGAATGGGTTTCGGTATCCCACTCAGGCTTCCGGAACCATCCTCGCGACTTCAACCCTCCTAAGGGAGAGGCCTTCCCACAAACCGGTTGTGACCGCGCCAAAAAGTACTAAGAGATTTTAGCTCCCTAATTGGACAACTTCTATGTCTCAGATGTATGAACTGAGGGGTGTTATTGGAACACCTATCCCCCCAATACTACCTAGCTACAAGAATTCTTTTAGTGTTCCCCAAGTGGGGTTAAAAGTGTGTTCAAATTAAGGTACGTTTTAAGGCTTAGTTCAATTAAGTGATCGTGTGAGTGCACGTGAGGTGTTGTAAACTGAACTTGGAAAAATTAAATGCTTTTAAGGGAAATTTTCAAAAAATAAAGGATTTTTCGAAAAATAACAAGCAAATATTTAAGACTTTTTCCACTAAAAGGAATTAATATGCTTTTTCAAAAAATAACTCAAAAAATAAAGGATTTCTTGGATTTATGAAAGCAAATAATAAACTCCTTTTGAAAGAAATAAATGGATTTCTTCGTTTCAATAAAAATTGCTAAGGGCAAGATTCTAAAGAAGTAAACAAGAAAAAATTTGAATCTAGATAAAGAATGCAAAATGAGTCTTTCTTTCACTTTCTTGAAATTTTTTTTAAAAAGATTTCTAGGTATGCATTTTTAAATAGTAAATTTTTTTTTCAAATCTGTAAACTATGCAGAATTTAGTACTGTAAAAAAAATGTGCTATGGGCAGAAAGTACAGTAAAAAATATTTTTCAAAATCGGGATGGCCGAATGAAAAAATTCAGCCGCGCGGGTTTTGGACGAACAGCCGCGATGGGCCGCGCGGGTTTTGGCAGCACAGTCGCGATGGACCGCGCGGGTTTTGGTCGCACAGTCGCGATGGACCGCGCGGGTTTTGGCCGCACAGTCGCGATGAGCCGCGCAGGTTTTGGCCGCACAGCCGCGATGAGCAGCGCGGAAAAATGCAGAAAAGTCGCGATGGACCGCGCGACTGTCTGTAAAAAATCCGCGATGGACCGCGCGGAAAAAGGCAGAAAAGTCGCGATGGACCGCGCGACTGTCTGTAAAAAATCCGCGAGGCGGAAGCCGTGCACGGAAACCGAGAAACGAACCCGAAAATTGAAAATTTCGGGCTGTTTATGGGGCCAAATCTCAGAACAGCAATGGATCTGCTGTCTAAGATGGTAGATCTATGGATCTAGAGGTTAAAAATTCATAAAAACTAAGATTTAATGGCAAAGCTAGAGATCTAAAGTTCAAACCAAAGCAGAGTCGCCAAAAACTGTTGGCTCGGTTTTGCAACCAAGCTTAGTGCTATGGGCACCTACTAACTAGTAGTAGCAGTTTCAATAGAAATAAAAACAATAAACTAAATAAACAATACTTTTTATGGATCTAAGCAAGAATCTAAGCAAATAATGTAAACATTTCAAAATCAAGAACAAGAAACATAATAAATAATTTTTTGTATTGAAAAGTGGGGGGCAAGCAAGTGCTTGCGATATTACCTCCAATGGTGAAGGTTGATGTTGAGCAACTCCCAAGATGAGTAGCTCCAAACTCCAATAGGTCTCTTTCTCCAAGGTTGCTCCAATGGCTAAAAGTGCTCAGGGGAGATTTCAGCAGCATAAGGATGAGATAATGGAAGGATGTGAAATGAGGAGCCCCTACCACCTTTTTATAGGTTTTGGTGGTGAGGAATACCATTTGTGGTTTTGTGGAAACCAATGGTATTGACCAACATGGTTTAGGTAATTTTCCCTCCTTTTTCCTTTTTTGAATAAAAATAATATTTTAATTCCCTTTTTAATATTTTTGGGAATTTGGACCCTTTTTGAGGGTTTTTTATGATTTTCTTGGAAAAATAATATTTTTTAATGGAAAAAGGGGTGTACTAAGGTCTTTTGGTGACCTTTTGTTGGTTTCAGAAGCTCAGATGGTGGAAAAGTGGACAAATGGGTCATGTGAGTAAGGGAATGAGCTAGTGAGCACTTTTTAGGTGTTAACAATATGCAGGGCTGTGAGACACCATTAAATATGAGTCATATACAAACCTCCCACTACGATCGTTCCGTTCCACTAGTGCTCAATGTTTTCCTAGAAGTTCAAATGCTCCAACCAATATTTTTCAAATAAAAGATGCTTGTTCCTAGGCCTATCCTCTGCTATAAAGAAATATAGATGGGACAATGATGTGGCCCAACATAGGGTAAGATATCTTCCTCCAAAAGAAGACTCTGAGTCACTAATGATTCAGAAAGAAGAAAATGTTCAAGTCATAATGCCACCTGATGAGATTCCATTCTTCAATTGTTCCATTTATGTATTGCATTAACAATAGAGAGGTCAATGAGCTTGAGAAGTAAGATAATATCCCTAAGGAATACATAAGCATATATCATTATAATACCTCCTCTTTTTTCAGTTATAGAGGTGGTGATGTTAATGTCATCTCCATGAATCCATGATCTGGATTTCACCATGGCTCCCATCCGACAAATGGAATAAGAAAAATGAGATTTATCCTCAGGGACAGAGAGGCCATATACATTTGTAATGAAACCTTATTGACGCAATCCCACAATCTCAAATTCAACTATCATAGATTGGAAAGCTAGAAAAAGGCCCTTAAGTTCAACCTTTTGTTGATCCCTTATAAAATATGTTTCATTGGTCATTCCCATTGCATCTTAGGCGATAGTCAAATAACCTAACCAACATCATTTACCCATTTCCTGCAAAAAATCCATGCTACATTTCATTTCCTGGAGCATAACTATCTTAGGATTATCCCTACAAATTCGATTCGTCAAGGTTCTTTGCTTACTCCTTCCATGAAAGCCTCATATATTCCAAGAACTAATTTTCATCGAGAACTATGGGGGTGTTGTGATGGAAATGTAGTTACCTGAATTTATTAGCTTCTCTCCAAGATCTTGAATGAGTTGTTTCATTAATGGTCTAAACCTTTTCTTTTCTTCCTTGAATAGGTTTGAGAGATCTTTCGGAGGTGCTATCTCTACTCCCATTTGGCTAGGACCTTACTACAATTAACAATCTAGGTCCAAATTAACTTTTTTAATGGATTCCTAAAGCATCTAGATTTGTTCTTGGGGAACCAAAAGAGGATCATTGTCTTTAGAAGCCTTAACCAACCTCATTATGTCAATTCACTCAAATCAAAGTGGATCTCTTCTACTTTTTCATGAATCCTAGTCACTTTTGGAAGAGGGCTTGGATCTACCTTTGAGTTCTTCTGTGGAAACAATGTAAGTAAGATAGCTATGGCAATGTCAATTTAGGGTCCGAATGCAATCCAGAGGTTGGCATAGACATGGTTTCATATGCCCTTGTAAACCATGATAAGCCCATCTCGACCTACAACAACTAGGACTCTACAATTGGATATGGCTTGTGAATTCGGCCTCTAACCCTAACCCTAAGGGCGAATTGATCGAAATATCATCGACATTTTAACCTTGACCTAATTGAGGTCTTTGCCCGTTAGGATTGCTTCCACTAAGATATATGAAAACGGAGTTGTATAGGAAATTATTAATATTTTTAGTTTAAGTTCGGAGTTTTTACAAAATATCCCCTCTAGAATTGGCCAACCTTTTTCCCTCTCGGATTTCAGGCCTCAAAGCTATGGATAGAGGCACATACAGATAAGGATTCGGTTGGGTTTTAGAGAGATGCCAGTGGAAAGAGAGAAAAATACCCGTGTGCGGTCGTCTGATGGTATGATCGAACTGGCGGTGGCGGTCCTCTTCTCGTGGCCGTTCACTTCGTTGCCATGGGGGGTCTTCCCTGAAGGTGTTTCAGAAAACAGGTTTCAACACAGTGTTGCTTTGCGCGAACATAGACACCAACAACAACAGCGTGAAAATGACAATGCGTGTGGCGGGGAAATATTATTGCGTTTATAATGTTAAACATGTCTTGGCCGAGACATTAAAAGGAATCAAAACTCTCGACCGAGAAATCTGTCCGAGAGTTTGACAAAAAAAAATGGTTATACTCTCGAACGAGAAATTAAAAACTCTCGAGCGAACAATTCTCTAACTATGGAAAAACTCACGGATGAGAGAAATCTAACCGGGGTTAATTTCTCGCCCGAGAAAATTTGTTGACTTTTCTCTCGGGCGAGAAAACGGAAATTAGAACAAAAAAAAAGCAATTTGTCATGGAATTGTTTCCCACCTTCGCGTTTTCACCCGATATGAATCACATATTTTGGGTGGATTGATGGATACAGTCTGAGATGCGGGTGCAACAATACCAGGACCTCTTTTTTTTGGAGAATTTGGAATAAACCCTACCTCAAGCCAGCTGCACTCTCTTGTGCCATGTCCAGGCCTCATTCACAGTGTCATAAAGGATCCTTTGATCATTACCTTATTGGATTTGAAGATAATTTAAGTGTCAATTTTATTAGCATTGTTGCAATATCTTCCTATCTGTCCTCTCAAGGAGTAAATAACCATCAATAAGGATAAGTCTAGGGGTTTAGAGTTCATAGTCATACACTAGAAAGATACTAAGTATGGTCGTGTTTTAAGGTAGTCTTAGCTTTATAGGAGATACATATTTTGCATCCTGTAGTCTTCTGTGACCTACTATGTCCTATGCTGGTGAACAATAATATTTTTCCTCAGATCAACATTGTTTTAGGCTAAGATGATCTACTCCTTAGTCCAACACATTTAGGAAAATGGTTGATGGTTTTTGAATGAAATACCTTTATAGGAGGGGCTACTTGGATCAGTAAAGGTTTTCTATGCTATATAATATTCATGTTGGTCACAAGTATATGTGACTTTGTGAAAATTCATTGTTATTCATATAGGATAGTACCATTGGGAAGCCAAGTATCATACCACCACAATTGAAGTGGCTATACCAGTTAATTTATGAGGTCTTGGGAGATATTAGGTCTTCAATCTCCGAAAGCAACTAGATTTATATTTAGTGTGAGAACATTCTTCATGCTTTTATTTCGGGTGATTCACCCAACATATATGTATTGGTAATCCCTTTTGGAGAGGACCTTTCACATTGGAAACATCTCTCTTAAAGTTGTGGGAAGGTTCTAAGTGAGCATCTATTGAAATTCCCTTTGAAGAATGCTTTGTTGTAGTTGGTTTACTCATCAACCCAAATGGAAATTGGATTATTTTCCTTGGAAGCCCTTAAAGTTAGAGTTGTGGTGGAGTAACACTTATGTGAAGGTTTATGTGAAGGCTTGTGGACACATGTGAGGGGTTTGTTGTGTAAAGTTAGGTGCTTAAAGTGGATAACCTTATTGGGTGCAAAAACTCCTTGAAGACATTGCTCAATGAACAAGCAATCCAAAGTGGGAAAAATTGAGTGTTCCATAGCCCATTTTGGACGTTGTTTGCTAAACAAGTAATCTTGGAAGAAGCCTTTGGAGGCTACTGGTCCTATTGCAAAAGCTAGGAAGGAAACCTAGAGAATGTCTGTTATTAGAATTTCTATGATAAAGAAAACTCAATAAGGAATTTCCATCATTGATTTTACAATGACATGCATCTGGAAAACATCAAGTTCTACTAATAGAAGGACAATGTGAGTTGTCAAATAGTTTTAAAAGCATGAAGCAATTTTTCAACTATACAACTACTAAATTTTATTTTAAAATCACATTAAAATGTGTGACATATAATTTCCTATTGACACAAGTATATGACTTGTTTAAGTTGACACCATTTAAAGGGGAGAAAGTCATAGTTACTATGACTTAGTATCATCCAGAATTATTAAACATGTAACATACCAAGGCCATGACTGGATTGCTAGAATTTACAAATGCAATATTTTTTTAGATTCGAGTTATGCAAGGCATGAACCTAAAAAGAGTTTAAAAACAATAACTTGCATCCATTGATGCATTTAAAACATGCTTGACACACTATTCTAAAATCAAATTCAATTTCATATCATGAATGCAAGTAGCAGAAATTTAAAATTCCTCTAGAATTTCTATTGGATTTCACAACTAAAGAAGATACTTTTCTAGTTTCAATAGCTTCATCTAAAGCATGAAGCTTTAAGCTAGTGTCAGGTATATGAACGTTGTTAAGAAAACCACCCTCCATTAATAGGAACATGAAATTCAACATGCATTGGTATTTTGAATTAGTTCCAACATGCTCTACAATTTCATTCCAGTTCTCATTATGTATTTCCAATGCCTCAAGAATCAACAGTGTCTCCTGATTGGTCCAATCAACTTGGCATTGTGAGGGCCAGTAAACTAACTAACCAATGGATAAAGGGCGTAAATTCACATGTTTTTCTACCTATATGTCTATATAGAAATTCTAATTTCAATCCATCAATTTAGGTTCAGGGCTTCAATCTTGATTTATAATCTTTAAGGCTTTATATATGAGTTTTGAGGCTCAATTTAGGGTCAGGGTTTAATAGTTTAATGCTTGATATCACCTTTAATCAAGTATGCATTGATGATTGAATTTCTTAGAATAGATGAGCCACAAACCTGCGAAGTGGTAGATGATAAAGTTGAATGGTGCAATTCTATGCAATCAAAGATTGATTTTATTCATAGAAATCAAACTTGGAGTTTGTTAATGGAGCTACCAAAATATTCATAGAAATCAAAGTTGGATTTTGTTAACCTGCTGCATACTAGAAAACAACAAAATGATTCTTATTTCTATAATACTACCAACTCCACATATCACTATTTCTCCTTGATTAGCTCTGTCAAAGATGCCACCAAGCCACTTCTTTAAAAGATTTCAAAGCCTTCAAGAGTATATGTGTTTTGACTTTAATAGGTTTCCAAGAACCTTCATAATCATATCCAATTTGATGGATGGTTTGAATTGTAGGAATATAATTTCCTTGAAAGGTCATATTGTTTCTTTCCAACCATAGACCCCATACCACATTACATGGCATGATGTTATGATATGCCATGATCTTATCTTGTCATCTTTATATCATCATTCAAAGAAGGCTTCGAGGATTCCGTTCTCCAGTTTGCATTAACTCATGTCAATTTTATTGGTTTACTATAAACCTTTTTTGCATAATGGGATTTTACAAATAGTAAATTTGTTAGTGTAGATTAGTGCACTAAACTAAATGGAATTTGAAATGATCACCAACTATAGAACTAGCCAAATTCTCTACAACATTGGTGGCAACCACTTGAGATAACCCCTTGGGTGAAAAAATAAAATGATTTATGGGCATCTAATAGAGATTTTAGGGTACCTTGTGTGCCATCCCGATGGGGGGGAGTGTGGTCTAACCAACCAGATGTGATAGATGTCATATTGGGTGATAGGTACAAAATTAATGGGCCTCCAAAGTGGAAGACGAAAGGTAAGTTTATGATTGTCCAAAGGACTTGGACCGAAGCAATTATGGAGGTTGAACCTCTCATCTAAAAGGAAAAAAATTGTGAACAAAAGAAATTATCATGTATGTATAATGAGTTTAATGTCTATCTTATGTAATTGGAAAGACTACCTTTGATATTGATGTCATGCTTTGGTGTTTGGAATTTTATATGCCATGGTATTCCTATAAGATTAGTTATCCAAGTAGCATATCATAGATATTCAAAGGGCCTGCTATGTCATAAGTGACTTTCTACTTGAATGGATAGATTGTGTATTGGAAGCTCAATGTAATATTAAATACAATTATTTACTTTAGTTGTGCAACCAAGTGTGTAAGGAGATGAGTGTGTTGAGTAAAAATCTTGAATGATTTTATAGTAGCCATGCAATAATCTTTTTTTTTTACTTCCTTATTAGTGATCAAATGAAGAGGTTGTCTATGCATCCAAACATGTAAATGGAAAAAATACTTTGTAAATGACTCATCGGCCAATATTGATTAAATGCTAGTTGATAATTTCAAAACTTAACCTCCATAGGTGAAGCTATTTACATTCAAGCAAGCTAAATTTCTCTAGTAAACTTTTGGCATAGTTAGTTTGAGAGATAATCACACCACTGTTAGAGTGCCAAGCTTCTACACCTAAGCAGAAATGCAAGAGGCCAAGATTACTTGTGTCAAAAGAAGTACATGATGATAAAATCTTCTACATATACCACTAAAATAACTATGCCCTTGATCTTTTGACATAAATATTTACACCATTTGGACTTCTGAATCTAGATCTTGTGAGATATATATCAATTTTATTGTACTAGGCTCTTGGGGATTTCTTTAACTTGTAAAGATTCTTTGCCATCCTGCACACTAGATGCTCTTTATGTGCAACTTGGAATGCACACTGCTTTGTATATTGTCTTTCACAATGTAAACCCATCTGCAGGAAATGGGTTCCTTACTTGTAGGAAAATCCATCAATGATATTTAGATCACTGTTATCCATACTAGTGCTAACTTGAATATTACACATTTTTTTTCAAAAAATGACAATCTTGACAAAAAAACTGGATAACCAAATCTAATCTAAATACAAACTTCCAAATTGTGATATATTCTCATTTCTTGTGATATTTTATACAGTTGAATATAATTTTCTTTTGATAATTTCAAATTTGCAACATGGAAAAGTAGGTCTATCCAAATTTGGCAAATTGGGAAGTTGGAATTAAGGGTCATATATTTACATTTTTATATTTTTTTCTTTATAGCAGGTTATGATCAGGTGGATTTTCTACAGTTCTCCAGAATGAAAGGAAAATGTTTCTTCTACAACCACTCTAGAAAGGCCTTAAATTTGATGCATGGATTCATCTTAAAGTTGCACCAAAGAACAAAGATGTAGGTGTAAAGGATCAAGGACTAGTAAGCACAGGGTATAGAAGGTTCTCCAGACCACGACCAGCCGCACTTGGAGGGTTGTGACTCTATTTTTTTTAAATTATTTACATCGTCTGTCATGTCTCCTCCTACTAATTTTTTTTTTTTGCATGGGCCCACGACCCTTCAGTACTGTTTACAGTTACACCACTAGGTAATAATTATACTTAGAAAAACATAACAACATCATAAAAATTTACGTAAGCTGTCCCATAATGCTCGTCGCAGTTCTTTACCGAAGTGCTATAGTCCTTTAGACTATACGCACCCTTACGTCTTAAGTGTGATGACACCAACGTACTAGAGCAAACGTGTGTGACTTAAAGGTACTTTGTGCCGACATGATGACACCTACTACCTCTTGGTACCAATGGTGTAACACTCGATGACTTGCCTAAGCAGTGTGCATATAACACTTCGTTTAAGGTCTAGTGCAAGCATTAAAACTTGACACCCCAGACCTGGTATCTTTTCAGCTCACTCAACCAATACCACCATCTGTAAGAAATTTATGCTACACATGGGCATGCCATCCGGTACTATTATCATCATTAAAGCTTTAATGGACTTAGCCATAACTCTCCTCTTGGGAGTACATATGTATTAACTACATACACATATCAATAATTAATACATCAGTTTATACTAATGCTATACATTAATATCATATTTCATAAGCAAAGGTATAAGTTGCAAAAGTAATTTATTAAAACATTTAACAACTATATGATAAGAAGATCATAGTTATTAATACATATGTATATATAATTATATATATATATATATATATATATATATATATATATATATATATATATATATATATATATTAATACTTTACATAACCTATGACTGAAGCATACATATTGATATTACCAGCATACTATTATTAACAATTGCACTACCATGCAAATCGAACTATACAGACTAACCCTATACATAATAAAGTTAGGGTCACAACATAACATATACATACAAGCGTTACCAATATATATAATGGTCTATATATATTAAACACATTAAAGCACTCCTTTACAAGGTTTAAGCGCCACCCAAATATGCATCAAGTATGGAATATCAAACATAAGGAACAATTAAATGCATTAGCCTTACGACTAAATGCGTACCCTTAACATATAACAACGTAAATGAAATATTAATCATAAGAAGCATTAGCCTCTAGGCTCAATGCTTGTACTTAACATATATATAAACATTGATTATAAATCATGTGTAGTCGCTGATGGGAGCCGATCCTACCACCTCGATGTGGCTCACATAAATCATATGTGGTCGTTGATGGGAGCCGATCCTACCACCTCGATGTGGCTCACATCATAGGTCAACACTTAATGTTTTAAGCTTGTGACTGGACCATACATAATGGTGTGAGGTTTAACATGTTGCCACAATGGTAAATATCCAGAGCCTATGAATGAACGTAGCTTAGCTTCAATTGTTAAACATGGATAGTGATGCATGACTCAGCTGGTTGTCAACCGGCTTGTTCCAACGGATGGCCTACGTGGTTTGTGGCTTATGCCACTAAGGCTTACCAATCCACTTCATCGTTTTAACCCCGCTTCGGGCTACCATGTTGGCAGGTAACAATGCTCACGTGGTTGGATAATTGTACAAGTGCTGCATTGGAATTCAAGTCGACGTGGGGTATACAGTGTCTCGTCCCAATTTATGAACTCTAATAGGAGAGAGTTATGTCTGGACGTACCATACACTCAACTCTGCACAGCATTTATACCCTCCTTTGTTCTGCGTCGTCGATCGTGATCCGAGACCATGCATGGGAGTTTTTCATGCTTGTAGCACCGTCGATCCGGGCATTGGGTTTTCGTGCCCAACCATCTCTACTCTTGCAATAACTCTTCCCTTCACTGACAGTAGTGGTATCCACCTCTCTCTCTGGTATTCAATGTTGAAAGAATATCACTTGGTCGTTTGGTTCATTGTTGCTTGGCTGCAATGTGGGATTTGGCTCTACGCAGGGTATGGTGGAGGTCTACGGCCAAACCATGGTGCTCCTCTTCCTCATATGCATATTGGTCCAATGGTTACCATACTCAGTGTGAACATAATACAGGGTAAGTGATAAGTTATCGCTTGCACCATTGTTAAGTTTTGCACTATCGTTGTTGACTGCATTTTACATTTAAGTTAATATTTGCAAGTTTAAAGGCCCAGGTTTGACGTTTGTTTCGCCATGTTGACACGTGCAAAAGGAGTCTAGCTGCGTTGCGACTCATTTCTCTACCAATTAACGTCATTCAACTAGATTCTTATTCGGTTTCATCGTTACTTGTTTTACTTGATTTGACAGCCGTTTTACGGTTAAGTTGTTAATCCCATGGTGTAACCCCTCACCACGTTTTTCTATGTAGGAAAACGACGACGTGTGGTGGAGTGAAGCACTTTTGTGAGCTTGTAGATAAATTTGAGGTCATGGAGCCTTGCCGGCTCACACAAGTAACTTGCCAATACCACTCCCTCGGGTTTGGTTCACCCCGTTGGTGGGGGCAGAGTTACTAAAACGCTTGTTCGTTACGGCTAGGGTTACTCCTGTCTTCGTCGGTACGTTTTTAAGGAGTTTGACCGTTGGCCGAGAGGATAGAGGCATGAATCCATCCTATGAGAGTGTCATTGTGACCTCTATTTCACTCTACTGTTGTTGCAGGGTTAATGGGTGCTCAGTGAAATAAAGTGGGACTTCCCACGGTCATGTGTAGTTTGACAGTCTATCCAATGACGCTCTTCCTCTGGCAGAGGTGTCAGGATTGTGTACACGAATTCACAGTAAATTTAAGTGGCCATGCCACAACTCTTTTGATTTCAACTCTATCTATATATTATTTTAAATATTTGAACTCGTGATGTAAACTCCTTTGCAAGCCCAGCTTGGCTTTGCAGAACCCTCGGTGATTCTCGTCGGGTTTATGGGTTATTTACTTGATATGCATTTTGGAAAATACATATATGGTCTGTATAGATGCCCTCGACACTTTGATATTAATATACAATGAAATAATTTTTTTTTCCCAAAGGTTGTGCACAAAAAATGAGGTTCGATGCATACATTCTTAATGTTATAAATGCATACCAATTCTTATATTATTAGCATATGCTTACATTCATTGTTTTAAATGCTCCCTGGAAGGGATTGACCTTGTCACATTCTTCCATGATTCGTTTGCATTCGAAAATGGTATACTGTAATGTAGTTTTGATTCATGCATTAAAATGTTTAGGGTTGAGGCGTTTTGCTTGCCCATCGTATGCCCCAAAAGAATATGTCGAGTGTCGAAATGTAGTCTCATTCTCTAGCAATGGTTATCACACTACTGTGTTTAAATTTTGCACTGTTTGATTATCAATGCGTGGCTTCGTTTATGCCCAGGATCATTTTCATTTTAATGTATTTCATTAAACTATTAAATAATGGTTTAAAATGCCAGGTTTATAAAAAAATGCACAAGTGAATGTTCAAATTATAAAATCACATATTAATCAATATGACATCCATGCTAAGGGTCAAACCCTTGGCCACTTGAATCATTTGCACTCATCCTTTCAGCACTTCAAACGCATTCAATCAATATGTGTATACATACGTTAGGCGACCTAGGTTATGTTTGGGTTGCATAAGGCCATCGGCCATTACATTCACATTTGTATTAATAATGCATATTATTATATTGTTTGCATAAGCATTAGCCATTAAATGCAGAATGATAGTTAGGCATATATTTACTCAGAAATGTAGGAATGTATCATTTATTCAATACTTCAACAACTCTATTGAAATTCCATTTAGATGCATAAGGTCGATTTTGACCAGATATGAATAAAATACAAATTCTGTCAACAACCATAGTAACTCAAGTCTATAACAGGTTTGCATTCTAGCATTTTCAGGTTTATCTTTTCTGCTAGAAACTTTAGCATAAAAAGATTTATAAACATATGGGCTAGGCATGTAAACCTTCAGGTTTACCTGCCTTCCCTATTTACAACATTATAATGCATAGCATAATATCTCATTTAACTACTGGAATACATTTGAAATACAACAACCTGCAGTATGAAAACATGTCTCAGCAAACCCTAGGTTAGCACATGATTCAGACTATTATTATATTAGATGCTGCATACATTTATAATTATATAGAGTTCCTACTATTGTAAATCTACTACCATGGAATGTAGATATTAACATAGTCAACCCACAATACAAATATTCCAGATTTGTAACAATAGTCATAAGATAACCCATAACAGAGATCTAGTTTTCTAGCTAAGATTCATTCTCAGAACAGTCAAGAACAATACATATATGGTCAGATCTGATACATTTACATTTCAACAGTAAATTAGATATATCCAGAAACACATATATAAATATTGTCCCAAAAAAATACTCTACAAGTCAGATTATAAACACTTGTCTGAATTTGATGACTAGTGGAACTAGGCACAATCCTCCCAGCCTTTGACCGACAAGTTCTCCTTGCTCTCAGGTCACCCCCGAGCTGAGTTCACAGTCCCTTAGGTAGAGTATTTATTTTAGTTACCCTTAACTTGTCATTTACCCAGTTATTCAGGATACTTCAAAGGAAATAGGAAACCCAACACCCAACTCAATGCTCTTGAGCTCTAGGATGCTCTAGGGGATTTTAAGCCATAACCATGGAGAGAATCACTATCACAGTCTATTCAGGTAATTGCAGTACTCCTGCAAGCTTGGGGTAGTTCTCCTATCTGCACACAATTAAGTGGCCAAGCTCATACCAAACTGTATGATTCCTCCTGATCTGAGTTAGTTTGGTCCTCCCAAATCTGCACTCAATCACTTGGCTTCGGGACCAGTTTGGTTCTCCTAAACCTATCCTCCCTCACCAGCATTCATTGTCTCAGGTTCAGGTTTTCCATTTCCCATTGCTCTTGTGTATTCTTCTCATGAGATTGTGAATGATGCATAATGAATTATGAGAGTTTTAATGAGTTTTCACCTTTTATCCTCTTAGGGGAATTTTCCTCATTATGTGAATTCTTTTAATTCATTAATCTCTCAATTCTTTTCTTTAGGGTTTTCCAATTGTCTCCAATAATAATTTCTTCTTCTTATTATTAAGTGGCATTTTCCCTCCAACCTTAGGATACTATGACTCCCTCTTTTATTGTGTTGGTCCACATGGTCAATAGAAACTTCTTTAATAGATTTCTAAACTTTCCTAAGTATAAATGAAATAATACTTAGCATAAAATATCATAGGGGTTCAAAGTCCAAAATAGGGGTATTACATTTCCCCTCCCCTTAAGTTTTCACCGTCCTCGGTGTTAAACATTTTTGCAAAACAACAAAAATTAACATAAACAAAATTCAGTTTTTGTCATGGTCTTTATCGAATAGGAAGGGGTATGATGCCTACATCTCCCTTTTTGTTTCCCAGATAGCTTCATTAGGCTTGTACTACTCCCATTGCACTTTTACCTGAATGATGGTTCGATTCCAAAGTACCATCTCTTTTCGATCCAGTATGCATATAGGGTCTTTATGGAAATCTCCTTCTGATTCCACCTGAATCACATGCCAGTTTACAATATGCTTAGGATAATATACATACTTTTTTAGCAATGAAACATGAAACACATCATGTACTTTAAAATGTGCTGGTAAAGCTATCTGATAAGCAACAGGTCCTACTCTAGCAAGAATTTGGGAAGGACCACAAAATCTAGGTGCAAGCTTGGCATCCTTGCCCAAGCTCAAAGAACTAATTTTTTCCTTCACTCTTAGAAAGACGTGATCCCAAACTTCGAATTCTTTGTTTTCCCTATGTAGATTAGCATAGCTCTTCTACCTATCTTGAGCAGTTTTCAGATTTGTTCTAATTTTCTGCACAATGTTTTCTAACTCAGTTAACATTTCGGGACCCATCACAATCCGATTTACTGGATCGTCCCAAGTCATAGGGGTTTTACACTTTCTTCCATACAACACTTCAAATGGACTCATTCCTGCAGAAGTTTGGTAACCGTTATTGTAGGAAAATTCAGCTAAGTGTAGATAGTTTTCCCACTGCTTCGGGTTGTCCATGAGATACAAGTGAAGCATGTCCTCAAGGACTTGGTTCACCCTTTCGATATTCCCATCAGTTTGTGGATGGTAGGCTATACTAAAACTCAGTTTAGTCCCCAAACTTGCAAACTTGTCTTTCCAAAAGTGTGAGGTGAACTTGGTGTCCCTATCGGATATAATCACCTTGGGAATTCCATGAAGTCGAAAGAATTCCTTCATGAAAACCTCTGCAATATTTATTACCTTAAAAGTGGATTTGATAGGTATGAAGTGTGCTTCCTTAGTCAGCTTATCCACAACAACCATGATTGCATCATGTTGTTTAATGTTTCTAGGCAACCCGGTGATAAAATCCATGGAAATGGTTTCCCACTTCCATTCTGGCATTGGTATGGGTTGCAGCAAACCAGCCGGATGCTGATGTTCTATTTTCAACCGCTGACAGTCTATACATTTAGCAATGTATTCAACAATTTTTTATTTCAGTCTTGGCCAATAATGTTGTTTTTTTGACAGTAGTCAACAATTTCTGGTAGCCAGGATGACCAGAATATGGTCTTATGTGAAATTCATCAGTAATCAATTGCTTTAAGGTTGGTTGATCCAGTATGTACAACCTATTTTTGAACAACAGCAGTCCATCCTTGGACATGCTGAAATCTGTTGCTTGTTGTTCTGAATTTTCTGCAAGACATTTTTGCCTTATATTCAGATATTTTTGGTCTTTTTCAGCTGTTGTCTGAATCTGTGCTATTAAATCAGACTGAAAATTGTTAACTGATACCATAGTTAGTAGATGCATGCATCTACTAAGTGCATCAGCAATTTTATTTTCCTTACCTTTGATGTGCTGAATTTCAAAGTCAAACTCACTTATGAAGGCCAACCACCTTGCTTGCCTTCCGTTTAGATTTGGCTGTTCGAAAAGATATTTCAGCCCTATGTGGTCAGTTTTCAACACAAACCATTTTCCAAGAAGGTAGTGTCGCCACATTCGCAAGGCATGAATGATAGCAGCCAACTCTAAATCATGCGTTGCATAATTCAATTCATGTGTTTTGAGTTTTCTTGATTCTTAAGCAATTATTGCTCCATCTTGTGTGAGCATGCCTCCCAATCCATCCTTGCATGCATCCATGCATACAACAAAATATCCATAAGGATCTACCACTTTTAGGATAGGGGCGGAAGTGATCAACTGTTTCATCTTTGTGAAACATGCTTCAAACTTGGCGGTCCACAGAAATTTTACTTCCTTTCGCTAAAGCGAAGTAATGGGATGGGCTACTTTGGAAAATCCTTTAATAAGTTTCCAATAATACCCGGCCAATCCCATGAAAGAGTGGACATCGCTTACATTTTGGGGTGTAGGCCAGCTCATTATGGCCTCTATCTTGTCTGCATCCACCGCAATACCCTCTGCTGATATAATATGACCCAAATATTGAATTTGGTCCTTATAAAAGTCACACTTGGATAACTTGGCATAGAGATGATTTTCCCTCAAGACTTGCAGCACTAGTCTTAAGTGTTCCTCATGATCCTTTCATTCTTCTAATAGATGAGGATGTCATCAATAAACACCACACCAAATTTATCCAAGTACTTGTTGAAAACATTATTCATTAGGCACATAAATGTGGTTGGTGCATTCGTCAAACTGAATGGCATCACCACAAACTTGTAATGTCATAACACGTTCGAAAAGCTATTTTGTGCAGATCTTCCTCCTTAATCCATATTTGATGATAACCCAATCTTAAGTCAATCTTAGAAAAGACAGTGGCACCCCCAACCCGATTGAACAGATTGTCTATCCTTGGTAAAGGATACCGGTTCTTGATGGTTACCTTGTTCAACTGTGTATAGTATATGCACGATCGGAATGTGCCATCCCTCTTCGACAGAAAGATTACCAGTGCTCCCCACGGGGACACACTTGGGCGGATATAGCCTTTCTCCATCATTTCTTGCAATTGTGCTTTCAACTCAATTAGTTCAGGTGTATTCATTCGATATGGTGCCTTAGAGTTTGGCACGGTTCCTGGGGACATGTCAATGGTAAAATCCAGTTCTCTTCTAGGAGGTATCTCTGGAATTTCCTCGGGAAACACATCCTTAAACTCAACCATCATATGATGCTTTATGAAATCTGCACTTTCAGTTTTCTGATTTTCCGTCATGTGGATAGCATACAGTTTGCAACCTTTTCGGGAATTCCTTTTTAGTTGGAGAGCATAAATTTCCCTTAATTTTACTGCTCCCACGATCCCTTGGATCTTTTCCTGTTGTCCCACTGTTGATGTATATGTAATTTTGGAATGTATTTCATCTGTGTATTTCATATATATTTATTGTACCCTTATAAGAGATGTGTTATTCCTCTATAAGGAAGTGTCGTCATGTGTATTGACAAGTGTCGCAAGTGTGTGAACTTGCCGATGGGTTATTAGACCACCATGTGTGGGGTCGGCCCTAAAATATATATTATATGGTTGATGTACCTATCTAGACAAGTCGGCCCCATAAGGTCACTGGGAAAATAGACAAGTATAAATGGAGATCGAGAGATCTCTATTTTCATCACTCGGAAACTCACACTTCTCTCACTCAGAAAGTGGTGCACTAATGAGGAGGAGGATCATCTGCTACTAGGAGACTATCTCTATGTATTTTGGTTGTACTTTGGTTGAGCCATTGCTCTCTCTATCTCTGAGGAAGTTGTGGGGTTTTTCACCTTAGTGTTTTCCAGACGGAAACTTTGTGTCTCTTGTCTCTCATGCTTTTGATTCTCGTGATGATTGACATGCTTGTTATGAATGATATGCATTGATATATTGTACATGTTATTCTCTCAGTAAAGATCCTAGAGTATTGTGAATTAATGCTCAAAATTTAACATGGTATCAGAGCTAACCTGAGAAGAAGACATTGTGCAGTGACGAAAACTAGGGTTTCTTGTTTATTGGGTTTCTATCCACATATTTTGGAAAAGCAGTATAGTAGATTAACTCTACTCATCAAGGTGAATCTATCTGTCCAATCAGAATTCAATTCTGAGCATTTTTAGATTTGGCCCTAAAAATTAGGGTTTCCACAAAAATATGAATTTCTGAAATATGAAGACATAACTGGAAGCGCCTTGCAATAATCGAAGTTTAGAGCTTTGGATCAAGATTTTTGGCTGGGTAGATCTCCAGGAAACTCAAACCCTAATTCAGGGCTCTCCTTAGTGAATCCGGGAAGACAGAAAAGCAGTTTTGAAGGGTGTAGCTTTCTAGATCTCAAATTCTGAATACACCAGGTTGATCAGCTCATCAAGGCGCATCTTTCTATCCTTTCAGAAAGTTGAAATTCGCATTTTGAATTTTTAGGGTTTTTTCGACAAACCCTAATTTGGGACTAGATCCAGTTTTCAACAATTCAAGTGGTAAGACCTAAATCTTTTCTATTTCTATTTGAAGTACTCTTGAAGATGTCTCACCACACCAATCTTGAGGATAAGCTTGAAGGGGCTGATAACTTCCTAGCCTGGAAGTATAGGATTGGGTTAATCCTGGAAGAGAATGAGTTGGACTTATATGTAAAAGAAGACATCCCTATCCCAGAGGATGAAGAGGCTAAAATATTGCATAAGAAGAACTTGGTCAAGGCAAAGAGAATCATTGTTGATTCTATCAAATACCATCTCATACCACATGTGTCATCCTTGAAGACACCCAAAGGGATGATTGACTCTTTGACCAAGCTATTTGAAGGAAAGAACATAAATCAAAAGATGACCCTGCGGAATCAATTGAAAGGGGTCAAGATGTCGAATGGAGAAACCATTCAATCCTATTTCTCCAAGGTCTCTCGGATCAAGGAACAACTTGAACCTGTAGATGAAATGGTGGAGAACGGTGAAATTGTTATGACCACTTTGAATGGCCTACCTAGGTCATGGGACTCTTTTATCCAAGGGATCTGTGCAAGGAAGAAATTAATCTCCTTCAGTAGACTATGGGAGGAATGTTCCCAAGAATAAGCAAGGCTTGTGGCAAGAGAAGAAAAGATGGGGAATGAAGATCAAGCCCTCACAGTACACACCAAGAAAGGCAAGTTCAAGAGGGAGCCATCCCATCACAAGAAGAATTCTTCTCGTCCTTATCACAAAGATAAGAAAGATCTAAGGTGTTTCAATTGCAATGAGAAAGGTCACTTTGCTTCAGAATGTCCCAAGAACAAAAGGGATTACAACAACAAATCCAGCAAGAAGAAGAAGGGCAGCAAGAGAAAGTTCCATGCTCATGTTGCTAAAGATGATGAACCTCCAAAGAAGAAATCTAGGGCAGAAAGTGATGATGACTCATCAAGTGAAGAAGAGTATGTTCTTATCTCTGCTCTCACAGGTACTATCTCACATGGTTGTAATGATTGGTTAATTGATAGTGGGGCTTCCAAACACATGACTGGGTTTAAAGAATCTTTTGTAAATCTATTTGAACATGAATCACCCCATAAAGTGAAACTTGGGGATGATTATCGATACCCCATCAAAGGAAGTGGTGAAGCCTCCTACAACCTAGATTCTGGAAAATCATTGAAGATGAAAGAAGTCCTTTATGTACCTGGGCTCAAGAAGAACCTACTCTCCATCTCTTCATTGGATGCAAAAGGTATGAGGGTTGCATTTGTGGATGGCCAAGTCCCAATGTGGCCAAAGGGTAAGACCATAAATGATGCAGTAGTAATTGGAGAGCAAGAGGTAGGTTTGTATAAATTGAAAGGACAACCTGAACATGCCATGGTGCATGATTCCATGGAGCCAAGTGAACTTTGGCATAGAAGACTTGCACATATGCACTACAGGGCATTACCAATTGCAAGTAAGGCTGTAGAAGGTCTTCCTAAAATCAAGATCAAGCATGAAGGTGTTTGCAAAGGATGTGCAAAAGGTAAGAACATTAAGAAGGCTTTCCCAAGCAGTGAAAGCAAGGCAAAAGGTATCTTGGAAATCATCCACTCAGATGTATGTGGTCCTATGTCATCCAGTTCTCTAAGTGGGTATGTTTACTATGTCTCTTTCATTGATGACTTCTCCAGGAAGACTTGGGTTTACTTCTTGAAGAACAAAGATGAGGTGTTTGATAATTTCAAGGAATTCAATACCTTGATGGAGAATCAAACTGATAAGAAGATCAAAACATTCAGATCCGACAATGGTGGAGAATTCACCTCGGGTGAATTCAAGAAGCTTTGCAGTGATTCAGGGATTAAGAGGGAGTTGACTACTCCTTACAATCCACAACAGAATGGAGTTGTAGAAAGGAAGAACAGAACAATCATGGAAGCAGCAAGGGAAATGCTTCATGACCAGGATCTACCTATGCAACTATGGGCAGAAGCAACTAGAATAGCTGTATATGTGTAGAATAGAACACCCCACAAGATATTGGACAACAAGACACCAGAAGAGGTATTTTCTGGTAAGAATCCTGAAGTCAGCCATCTCAAAATATTTGGTTATCCAGTATACACTCATGTGCCAAAGGAAAAGAGGACCAAACTAGATCCTTCAGGAAAGAAGGGTATCTTTGTGGGCTACAATGAAAGCTTGAAGGCTTACAGAATATACTTTCCAGGGTTCAAGAAGATTGATGCTAGCAGGGATGTGACATTTGATGAAAACTCAGCATTCATCAAATCAAGGAAGGCACCTATCGAAGTTTATGAAGAACCTAAGGATACTAGATTTCAAGACACTACCATGACTGAAGCAATTCTAGAAGTTGTTCATGAGTTTGAAGATCCGCAAGAACCTGTAGATCCACCTCATGAGGATAACTCTCACAAGAGGAAACTTTCATGGGCTAGAGAGCTCATTCAAGATGCGAAAAGATTTGGCATTCTAGAAGAAGAACACAGAGCAAAGAAGAGAACTAGATCACATACCAGCTATGTTGCTTTACTCTATGACATCATGAATAAAGAACCTTCCAGTTATGAAGAACCAACAGAAAAGAAAGAATGGAAGGATGCCATGGCTGAGGAATACCAATCAATAATGAAGAATGATGTTTGGGATGTTGTCCCAAGACCTAAAGAGAAGTCTTTTGTGACTTCCAAATGGATCTACAAAATCAAGCATGTTGCATATGGCAGCATAGAGAAATACAAGGCAAGATTCGTAGCTCATGGCTTCTCTTAGAAAGAGGGAATAAATTATGAAGAAACTTTTGCACCTGTAGCCAGGTATACTTCCATCAGAAAAGTACTTGCCCTTGTTGTAGTGATGAAATGGAAAATACACCAGATGGATGTCAAGACTGCTTTCTTGAATGGTGTAGTTGAAGAGGAAGTATATGTGGAGCAGCCACTTGGTTTCGAAACACATGATAGGGAGTCATATGTGTGCAGATTGAAGAAAGCCTTATATGGCTTGAAGCAAGCTCCCAAAAGTTGGTATGGTAGGATGGACAGTTTCCTATCTAGTTTGGGCTTTACCAAGAGTAAAGCGGATTCCAACCTTTACTACAAGGTTGAGGAAGGGAATCCTGTGGTTCTACTTCTATATGTGGATGACTTGTTTGTAACAGGAGATGACAAATTGATTGCAGATACAAAGAGGAAGCTTGCTGCCGAATTCGATATGAAAGACTTGGGGATGATGCACTATTTCCTAGGTATGGAGGTGTGGCAGAGTACAGATGGGATCTTCCTTGGACAAGGGAAGTACACTGTAGATATCCTGAAGAGGTTCGGGATGATGGATTGCAAGGCCATGGCCACACCTATGGCATCTAATCTGAAGCTTCTATGTGATTCTTCATCTGAGCTAGTTGATGTCTCTATGTATCGTCAGATGATTAGGTCCTTAATGTATCTGATGAACACGAGAACAAATATTTGCTTTGTGGTGAACACATTGAGCCAGTTCCTGACGGATCTAAGGTACCTGAAGGGTACAGTTGATTATGGGCTCAAGTATGAAGTGAATCAAAATTTTAACCTGCAAGGTTATGTTGATTCAGATTGGGCAGGCAGTGCTGCAGATAGGAAGAGCACATCTGGGTGTTATTTCAGTATGGGATCAGGTGTGATCTCTTGGT
Organism: Larix kaempferi; assembly: GCA_027924585.1. Taxonomy (NCBI): domain Eukaryota; kingdom Viridiplantae; phylum Streptophyta; class Pinopsida; order Pinales; family Pinaceae; genus Larix; species Larix kaempferi. Next base: position 1,706,622 of record BSBM01000797.1, on the reverse strand, counting down.
TTAGCAGGAAGCAGTCCTACGTAGCACTAAGTACAGCCGAGGCAGAGTATGTTGTAGCCTGTTCGGCTAGTTGTGGGGCAGTATGGCTTCGAAAGCTACTGTCTGAGTTATTTGATCTCCCATTGGATGCTACTGGTATCTTCTGTGATAAGCAGAGTTGTGTGAAGCTATCTGAGAATCCAGTGTTTCATGACAGGTCGAAACACATAGAGATCAAATATCACTATATGAGGGATATGTTGCAAAGAGGAGTAGTGAAGCTCCTGTATGTTGCGACGAATGAGCAGATTGCAGATGTACTGACGAAGCCACTAGCTAGAGTGAAGTTCGAGTACTTCAGGGAGAGGCTTGGTGTTCTTCAGATCGATGACACTTCAAGGAAGAAGTGATGGACACATTTAGCCATTCCAATCATGTTGGAAGGAGGATCCTTCACATGGCTGTGGATGTAAGCACTGGATGATGAGCATCAAGACGATGCTCCAGTTACTGCTCTGTATGTGCATCAGGATGATGTTGAATATGATCAGTTGGATCATTTATATGTATATGTATGTAAACATCATGTTGGATGCTGTATATGATCAGTTGGATCATTTGTATGTATTTTGTATATGCATCATGTTGGATGCTTGGACCATGTATCTGTATATGTATCAAGTGGATACTGTGTATGATCAGGTAGATCATGTATGTTGATATATATCAGTTAGATGCATTGTGTGGATCATGTATCTATGTATGTATCAGGTGGATACATTGTATGATCAGGTGGATCATATATGATGATATGTATCAGGTAGATACTTGGTATGTGGTGAGCTCCTAATGTGGATGCCTAATGAGGGCAGCTATACCAAGAGCCTACTTTAAATGTCAACCCGGGGAATGTACAAACTTGAGTGATGCATGCACTATCTGTGCTCTTATAGGATAATCTCTTGTCACAGTTGGATGTCGGTATCGATGTTCTAAAGATTGTCTACTAAATGTGAAAACTGATTATGCTATGGAATTAAATACTAGAAAGCAATAAATCTAATTAAAAGAATGAAAGTGCTGAAAGCAGTAAATCTGTTCTAAGAAATAAAGCAGGGAATCTATTTTAAATAATTAAAATGCTGAAATAATTAGATGCTGATCTGTTCTAAGAATAGACGATACAAAAACAGTAAATCTATTTGAAATAATTAAAATGCTGAAATGATTAAATGCTGATATATTCTAAGAATTGACGATACAAAAACAATAAATCTATTTGAAATAGTTAAAATGCTGAAATTACTAAATGCTGAGAATGAAAATATCATAACAGAGCTATTCTATTATTGGGGAAACAAAGTCTGTAACTACTATCTGCGCACAAAATTGGAGTCTTGATCTAACTTGTTTTACCAATCTAGAATTGAAATACAATCATTCTATGCTTACCCATCTATTGCTAAGAAGTCAAAAGAAACTAATCACGATGAGAAACTGCAGTGAACTCCAGATTTAAACCATGACATTGAAAGCAAAGCTATTACACATGTAATTGTTGATAAAAATATGCGTTGCAAGAAAGAACCTACAGGACTACTCAAATTGTTTTACTATACTACGGAATGCATTCTAAACTACTACAGAAATAATGAATCATTCAATGCTCCCATATATCATAGAACTGTTCATCAATGTAAAACGCATACTTGGAAAAATACCTGCAAATAGGAATCTCCTGACCTACGTGTTGGAGGGGCCCTCCCCAACCCGTACTCAGGAGAGAATAAAAACTCAGAAAGGCTCGCTGGAATTAATCATCAATCTTTCATTAATATATAAAATCCATGTCAAAATAGAAGTCTGTACTTCTCAGTATCTCAATAGTGCAGATAACGTTAAAAATAATGTCTTTCCCTAAAATAACAGCAGGCGCCTCTCACTACCCAAGAGGTCCATATTTATACGATTTAACTCTGATCCTAATTGATTGTCAAAATGCCGATTGATCTTGAAAGTGGGAGTGAGTCCTCTATAAATCAGGAAACATGGCACTGAGCTTGGTGATCCTTTAGTCTTCTACACGTCCATCTTTTAATGACCCTGAACCTGCTCAATCACGCTTGGTTTCCATATAATCAGTTTATTTGATACACATTCTAACATACAAGATTAATCATAAAACAATTTCATTAAATCATTAAAGTTAAACACTTTTCCCACAATTGTGTGCGTTTTGTTACCATTGCTTGAGATGGATTGTGGAAAAAGGGTTATCAAATACCTGAAAAATGGACCCATCAATATGCATCAGGTGGATGCATTGTATGATCAGGATGATCATGATGACGAGCTTCAGGATGTTGCTCCAGATGATATGTACCAGGACGGTACAGTGATGATGATCAGTATGATCATGAGCATCAGGATGATGCTTCGTGCGATGATGATCCATTGGATCATGAGTATCAGGTTGATACTTGGAGGTCAGAGATGATATGTGGAAAGTTGTACAAATAGCATGTAATCAGTCCTCAGATATCCAATAGGTTGAGCTGTGTGCTCATAATTAGTCATGGGATGAGGTATTTCTATGTAGTACGTAATGAGTCCTCAGATATCCGATAGGTTGAGCTTTGTGCTCGTAATCAGTCCTAGGATGAGGTATTACTATGGAGACATGTAATCAGTCCTGGAGATCCGATAGGATGATTTGTGTGCTCGCAATAAGTCCTGGGATGCTCTTTAGAGATCTTGCCAGTGGTGTTGCGGCACATAAATGTTCTTGGGATGCTCTTTAAAGGTATTGTCTATTCACATGTAATAAGTCCTGGAGATTCGAGAGGTTGAGCTGTGTGCTTGTAATAAGTCCTGGGATTCTCTTTAGAGATCTTGCCGGTCGTGCTGCGACACATAAATGTTCTTGGGATGCTCTTTAATGGTATTGTGAAGAAGATGCATGTAATCAGTCCTGGGAGATCTTTCCGGTCATGCTTAGGCACATAAATGTTCCTAGGATTCTCTTTCCGGTATTACATCCGCACATAAAATTAGTCTTGAAAGATCACCTCTATTAGACTGTTTGCACAGATGATGAAGACCTGCAGGTGGTGGGCCTACATCCAGTATGAAAAAGGACTGGCTCTGTAGAAATTCCTATGACGAGTAGATTCAGAGATTGGTTGAGATAGTAGCAGCAGTGACGATGATGATGACGATGATCCAGAGAAGAAGACTTGTGCTAGCAGATTTGTGTCGAGAAATACCTTCCTAGTTAAGAGGGTGTGTTGATGTATATGTAACTTCGGAATGTATTTCATCTATGTATTTCATATATATTTATTGTACCCTTATAAGAGATGTGTTATTCCTCTATAAGGAAGTGCCATCATGTGTATTGACAAGTGTCGCAAGTGTGTGAACTTGCTGATGGGTTATTAGACCACCATGTGTGGGGTCGGCCCTGAAATATATATTATATGGTTGATGTACCTAGCTAGATAAGTCGGCCCCATAAGGTCACTGGGAAAACAGACAAGTATAAATAGAGATCAGGAGATCTCTATTTTCATCACTGGGAAACTCACACTTCTCTCTCTCAGAAAGTGGCGCACTAGCGAGGAGGAGGATCATCTGCTACTCTGAGACTATCTCTATGTATTTTGGTTGTACTTTGGTTGAGCCATTGCTCTCTCTATCTCTGAGGAAGTTGTGGGGTTTTTCACCTTAGGGTTTTCCCCACGGAAACTCTGTGTCTGTTGTCTCTCATGCTTTTGATTCTTGTGATGATTGACATGCTTGTTATGATTGATATGCATTGATATACTGTATATGTTATTCTCTCAGTAAAGATCCTACAGTATTGTGAATTAATGCTCAAAATTTAACACCCACATCGTTAGTAAATGCAACTGATTTCTAGTAGAAGTTTATAACAGTCCTATGTTTTTCCATCCAATCCATACCAATGAGCACATCTTATGAACCTAATGGAAAAACATTTAAATCTGCACTAGTACAAGATTTATTTAACTGCAAGGGACACTGATTTACCACTTCAGAAACCTTCCTATTCATCCCTATTGTCATTTGTACCAACCAAGGTTGCGTGTATTTGTTCTTATTAAGTTTGCATGACACACACGATTTTGGATCTATGTAACTCTTGCATGCTCCAGAATCAATTAAGATAGACAGGGGTGTCCCAGAAAGCATACCTTCAACCTCGATTACCAAAGCTTGATGTTCATCCTTACAGTTGTTCAATGCCGCATAGATTCTTGGACTTCTTGCTATGTCTTGGACCGTAGAAGCCTCTTACAGATTATGCACAGGTTTGCTTATGTCCTTTTTGTGATGAAAATCGTACCATCGATGATTCTCTTTGCAGCCCCAACACTTGATAGGTGGCTTCGATGGTGTTGGTTCCAGTTTTATAGTGCCTTCACTGTTGAACTTTTTAGTGGGCGGATCAAATTTAGACAGTGGCTTGCTGCCCTCAAATTTGTTGTTGGAATGTGTCCGCGAACTTCGGTTTCTGAAATGGTTGGGTTTGTGACCCTTCTGCCTTATTTCAGATTTATGTTTCTTCTTTTCATTACACTTCTTGGACACTTCAGCCTTGTTCTTCCCCTGCTCATAACACAGTCTATCCTTCTTGAATGCATCTTCCAAGGTCTTGGGATCGTCAAACTCTATCCAATCCTTGTACCCAAACGGTAAACAATTCAGGAAGCGTTGAATTCTGACTTTTTCTCCCTGAATGTATGGAACATACTTCAGCAGTTCCAGGAATTTGTTGATCAGCTCTTCCATGTTTTGTTGTCCCAACTTAAGGTCATAGAAATATTATACCAAGAGCCTACTTTAAATGTCAACCTGGGGAACGTACAAACTTGAGAGATGCATGCACTATCTGTGCTCTTATAGGATAATCTTTTGTCACAGTTGGATGTCGGTATCGATGTTCTAAAGATTGTCTACTAAATGTGAAAACTGATTATGCTATGGAATTAAATACTGGAAAGCAATAAATATAATTAAAAGAATGAAAGTGTTGAAAGCAGTAAATATGTTCTAAGAAATAAAGCAGGGAATCTATTTTAAATAATTAAAATGCTGAACTAATTAGATGCTGATCTGTTCTAAGAAATGACAATACAAAAAAAGTAAATCTATTTGAAATAATTAAAATGCTGAAATGATTAAATGCTGATCTCTTCTAAGAATTGACGATACAAAAACAGTAAATCTATTTGAAATAATTAAAATGCTGAAATGATTAAATGCTGAGAATGAAAATATCATAACAGAGCTATTCTATTATTGGGGTAACAAAGTCTGTAACTACTATCTGTGCACAAAATTGGAGTCTTGATCTAACTTGTTTTACCAATCTAGAATTGAAATACAATCATTCTATGCTTACCCATCTATTGCTAAGAAGTCAAAAGAAACTAATCACGATGAGAAACTGCAGTGAACTCCAGATTTAAACCATGACATTGAAAGCAAAGCTATTACACATGTAATCGTTGATAAAAATATGCGTTGCAAGAAAGAACCTACAGGACTACTGAAATAGTTTTACTGTACTACGGAATGCATTCCAAACTACTACAGAAATAATGAATCATTCAATGCTCCCATATATCATAGAACTGTTCATCAATGTAAAACGCATACTTGGAAAAATACCTGCAAATAGGAATCTCTTGACCTACGTGTTGGAGGGGCCCTCCCCAACCCGTACTCAGGAGAGAATAAAAACTCAGAAACGCTCGTTGGAATTAATCATCAATCTTTCATTAATATATAAAATCCATGTCAAAATAGAAGTCTGTACTTCTTAGTATCTCAATAGTGCAAAAAATGTTAAAAGTAATGTCTTTCCCAAAAATAACAGCAGGGGCCTCTCGCTACCCGAGAGGTCCATATTTACACGATTTAACTCTGATCCTAATTGATTGTCAAAATGCCGATTGATCTTGAAAGTGGGAGTGCGTCCTCTATAAATCAGGAAACAGGGTGTCAAGCTTGGTGATCCTTTAGTCTTCTACATGTCCATCTTTTAATGACCCTGAACCTGCTCAATCACGCTTGGTTTGCATATAATCTGTTTATTTGATACGCATTCTAACATACAAGATTAATCATAAAAACAATTTCATTAAATGATTAAAGTAAAACACTTTTCCCACAATTGAGTGTGTTTCGTTACCATTGCTTGAGCTGGACTATGGAAAAAGGGTTATCAAATACCTAAAAAATGGACCCATCATTCTCTCCCCTACTTGAAGGATTCACCCATCCTTGGGTGACTTATTCCATTCGTCGATGACCTCCCTGATATCCCATGCTGCCACCTTAGGTGCCCCTGCATGTCTGAGATATCCAAAATTCTGATCTTCCCCGACCCATGCCTTCCTCTCCTCCACTTCATTAATCTGTTCTTTGAGGACTGGGGAAAGAAAGAATGGGGGATTCAGTCTCATCCCAATCCACCTTAGTTGGTTTCTTGCCAGGGATTCTTTGTAGAGTATGGTTTTGAAGAGAGCATCCTTAAGCTTGAGGGGAGAGTGGAGTTCTCTTCGTTTTAGATCGTTTGCCACCCTGCTCCACCTTTCCCTGATGGACTCATTAACTTCATTTCGTGTGCTACAGAGTGTAATGTCAAAGTGACTCACCGCCTCCTATTTTTTTGCGAGGAGAATGGGTATTAGTTCCTCGTCCTAAGTGAGGATCCTGTGATTATAGATTATTCCCTCAGGGTGAGTTGGCTCAGGTCTGATCATTAATGGAGTTTTCCATTTGGATGCAACATAGAGATGATAGTCCTGGGCTCGCTCAATTTCGTGGTTCATCCACGAACACAATGCCCTTAACTGGAAATCACCCACATATGGGTTTGGTGACCAGTTGGGTGAGCCAGAAACTACGAAATTGTGCAAGAAGAACTCACTCAATTGGTCTTTCTCCAGCTCTGCGGACTTCAATGATGCATCAATAAATTCTTTAGGAGTGCTTACCCCTATAGGGAGATCTTTCTTCAACCTATGGAGCTGTAATTTGCCCCATTTCTCTTGTAAATAAACTGCATAGACCGTCGACGGTGGTTTGAGGTCACGCAGTCTCTCATATATGTCGATAGTAGTGGCAAAAACATCCTTAATTTTGATAATCTCCTGGTCCTTCCTTTCTAATTCGCTCTGTGCTTCGGCCAACTTTTCTTGCAGCGCTAAATTCTTCTGGTCGGCCAGCCGGAGCTCTTCTACATGGTGCATCTTTAGGATTTGTGTCTTCTCGGATGAGAATGGGGGAGGTGTGGCCTGGATTCCTGGCCGAATTCTTAATGTTGCCAACTCATTTATGAGCCTTTCCAATTCTGCTTGTGCTTCAGCGAGCTGGGAAACGACCTCAGGGTCTTCATTACGTTCTGGAGGGTTTTCCTGAAAGTTGCCTTGCTCCTGTAAGCTCTGCCCTTCTTCTTTATCCATTTCTTCTTTTGTATCCTGTTTTTCCTCTTCATTCCCTTTCTCTTCTTCATCCTCTTCTTCTTTTTCTTCTTCGTCCTCTTCTTCATCCGTAGTGGGATCCTTTTGATCTATAAAAGGATCAATGTCATCATCAGACACATTGGTAACCAGGGGGCTGGGTTCCCTTTCTTTCTCCTTGGAGACTCGGATTTTAGATACCTGTGTGAATCTCTTGTTGCGCCTCTTCGACCCCTAACTACTGGTAGGAATATTTGGGTCTGATTTGGGGGAGTCCTCTTTGGAGTGTTTTATTTTGACCAAGGTGTCGGCCACACTGTCCAAGTCAATTTTTCTTTCTTCCCCTGATACAGAGGTGGTCTTACTTTTTGATTCAGGTGGCAAAGGCATAGTCCTCATTCTCTGAACGTCCTCAGTAGACACCATGATGAACTCCTCCCAGGAGAGCTCTGGAATCTGAGCTTTTAGTTCCCCACCAACTATTAGTTTGATTAGCCCATGATGGGCCAAAGCATCCTCTTTTCCCTTAGCCACCTTCTTGCTCATCTATGCTAGGGATTGGAGTAGGAAAAATGGAATGCTAATATTTTTGTTTGATGAAATGTGACTTCTGTGCCTGAGAAGCTCTAAAATACGAAAATGGAAAATGGGAACATAGCTTAATCTTCCAGTGCATGTAATATACCTCAAGACAATTGCAGCCATTTCATCCCATTGTGCTGGCATGGAGGGTCAATTGACTCCATTTTTGTCTTCATCATAAACTTCTCCACGCTCAAAGAATGCTTCTTTTGCTGTGTGGTTTGCCTCCCGGTCATTTCTACTCCAATGCAGGCCCATTGGAAGACCAGTGTGTTTGGCTATCATGTCCTCATCCACTTTTATGCGTAACCCCTTCACCCAGGTGAAGTACTGTTCGTCCTTAATATGCTTGAAGTTTCTTGCGAACTCCTGGGCTAGCCCTGTATGGTATCCTCTCAGTCCAAGGATAAATGGCATCCAACTTGAGTTGCGAATGATCTGCAGGACTCTCGGGATTTGATAAATGGCATTGTGATCTTCCAGTTCACTCTTTTTAAAACCCTTCATCATTTTCGAATCTTCTTTATAACCAGACAAACCAAGGCTTTTGGAATGTAGTTTTACACTTTTAACTTGGTTGGGCTTTGCCTACAGGCTCAAGGAATACAATGGTGGTTTCTTCTCGGGAATTCCGGGTGGTTACTTATTTGCAAAATCATGGAATATGCTGCACCCTAATTCACTGCCTTTCTGCACCTATTCTTTCCATCATATTTGTACTTGCCACTTTTAATCCCCTATTTTTCATGATTGATCTATGCCTTCTCATGATCGACCTCTATACTTCATGTGGTGAAGGTTGCGATCATGATTTGCTGAGGGTGACGGGGCTTTGGTAGCAATCATGAGTTATGAAGGTCATTCCACCATGCCGCCGATTTGAAATTGAAGCTATCCTCAGCTGACTAGAAACAACTGTATTGTGGGAAAGTGCTTTACCATAAAAATCAAATAAAATCATTTCAAAGATTACCTTGGTATGTATGCGTACTTGCATTGATGATCTGGTCCGTTTTTCATACGTGGTGGATTCTGTAGTATATCTTGGCGGTGTCTGTAGTTGATTTATGCATGTTAGTAGTTACGTGTGTAGGGTGCTTTTTCCGTTTTGCACATTTTGAATTCGCTGAGTATGTGCTTTTGAAAATTGTGCCAGTTGTTGATACGACTCAGGCGATTGTGCTTTATATTTGGATGATTGCATGGTTGGATGTGATTGGATCCCTTGAATAACTTGCAGGCTCTCTTGAATATGTTTGAAAAAGGTTGGGGTGGTGTGTCTTTGATGAATTCCATAGTAGATGAAGACTGATTTTTGCATGTAGACGTGGCTGGCTCGCTTGAATTGATTTCAACCTCACTTGAATATATGGCAGCCTCGCTTGATATATTTTGCAGGCTCACTTGAATTGATGGCAGCCTCGCTTGATATATTTTGCAGGCTCGGTTGAATTGATGGCAACCTATCTTGAATTATTGGCAGCCTCGCTTGATATATTTTGCAGGCTCTCTTGAATTGATGACATCCTCACTTGAATTTTTCTGCAAGCTCGCTTGAATAGGTTGATTCCCTGTACTTCCTGTTACCTTTTTCTTTGTTTTTTTCTCTTTTTTTTGTTTTTTTTTCATGATATGTGTTGAATTTTACTGATTTGTAGCATGCTCTATCAGCATCAATTATTGTTGGTAGAGTACTTGTGTAAATTCTTCTTTGGACTTTGGTTGTTTGTAGAGTTTTAGGCGATGTCCATTCACTATCATGGGGAACTCATCATCATCAATTGTAATAATTCTCACAGCCCCATTGTCATAAATTTTTTGTATAATGTAAGGTCCAAGCCATCTAGTGGTTAGCTTTCCTTTGAATGTGCAAAATCTGGAGTCGTGGAGTAGTGCCCAATCACCCTCTTTGAATTTCTTATCCTTCGAATGTTGCTCATGCCATTTATTTATTTGTTGTTGGATGATTTCAGTATGTATAAGTGCTTGTTGGCGGTGTTCATCCTGTTGATTTAGCTGTAGCATGCATTCTTTTTGAATGTCTGATAGGTTCATATTTAGATCGGCCGCAATTCTTAATGTTTTTACTTCAAATTCGATTGGTAGCATGAACTTTTTGCCATAGACCAGTTCATAAGGTGTGAATCATGTTGTTGTTTTCCATGTAGTATTGTAAGCCCAGACTACTTCACTAAGTCTGTCAGCCCAATCTCTTTTGTGAAGTTGGACAGTTTTTGTCAAGATTCTCTCTAATTCCTTGTTGGTTACCTCAGCTTGACCATTTCCTTGAGGGTGGTAGGAGGATGACTGTCTGTGCTTTACATTGTTTCTTTTCATCAAGTCTTCAATTAAATTTGATGTGAATTGTGGTCCTTGATCCGAAACTACTTCTCTTGGCACCCCAAATCTGTGAAAGATCTGCTCAGTAAAGAATTTGGCCACACTGGTTTCATTTGCAGCAGCCAGTACTGCTACCTATGTCCATTTTGTAAGGTAATCAGTGCATACAAGGATGTAGCTCTTCTGATTGGACTGTGGGTTGAATGGGCCAACAAAATCGAATCCCCACTTATCGAATGCCTCTAAAGAGATTTGTGGATGTAGTGGAATTTCTTGTTTTTGTGTTGGCTTTCCCATTCTCTGGCAATCGTCACAATGGGACACATACTCATAAGCATCTTTGTGGAGTGTTGGCCAATAATACCCTATTTGCAAGATCTTGTAGGCTGTCCTTTTTGCAGCGTAGTGTCCTCCATAGGGTTCATTGTGGGTGGCATGCATTATGTCATGTACCTCATCTTCCCTAATGCACCTTCTAAGTACTTGATTTGGTCCCTGTTTAAAAAGCATGCCCTCTATCCATGTATATGTGGCACTTTGTCTTATTACTTTTGTCCTTTCTTTATAACTATAATGTTCTGGAAACTTCCTGGATACCAAATAGTTTTCTATGTCAGCAAACCATGGACTTTTTATTGATATGGCAAAAAGGTGCTCATCAGGGAAGTTATCTTGGACCAATTCATTATCTGTCCCATGTGTTACTCTTGACAAAAAGTCTGCTAAGACATTATGCTTGCCTGGTTTATCTATTATAGTGATGTCGAATTCCTGTAGAAGTAGCATCCATCGAATAATTATTGCACTGGTATTAGGCTTGTTCATAAGATATCTGATCGTTGAGTGGTCAGTATGGATAAAACTTTGGTATCTTGTAATGTAATGCCTGAATTTGTTGATTGCATGTATGACTGCTAGAAACTCCTTCTCTGTGACTGTGTAGTTGAGTTCTGTCCCAGCCAAATTTTTGCTTATATAGTATATGGCATAGGGTTTCTTGTCTTGTTCTTGTCCAAGCACAGATCCGATTGCTTTATCAGATGCATCGGTGTGAATGTGAAATGGAATTTCCCAGTTTGGTCCTTGAAGTATTGGTGCTGTGATGGTTTTTTGTTTAAGACTTTCAAAGGCTGACATGTAGTTGCTTGTCCATATGAACTCATTGTCTTTTTTGAGAAGTGCAAACATGGGGGCAACAATTCTGCTATAATTCTCAATAAACCTTCTGTAGTACCCTGTCTGTCCAAGGAAGCTTCTTACATCTCTTTGTTTGACAAGTGTGGGCAGTGTCTTGATTACTGATACTTTGGCTTGATCCACCTCTATAGCTCTCTGTGATATATGATGTCCTAGAACAATTCCTTCTTCCATTAACATCCTGCATTTGTCATTGCTTAGGCACAAGCTCATCTCAATACCTTTTTTTAATATTAATTCAAGATTTTTCAATGCCTGCTCAAAGCTCTGTCCATAAGGTGTGAAATCATCCATGAATACTTCCATTTTGTTATTCAGAAAATCAGAGAAAATACTCAGTATGGCTCTTTGAAATGTTGTTGGGGCGTTACATAGACCAAAGGGTAGGACCCTATAGGCGTAAGTTCCCCATGGGCATGTGAAGGTCATCTTATCTTGATCAGCTGGGTGTATTAAAATTTGGTTGTAACCACTGAAACCGTCTAGGAATGAAAAGTACTTGTTTCCAGATAATGTATCCAGCACCTGGTCTATAAATGGAAGTGGAAAATGATCTTTCTTTGTTGCTTTATTCAGCTCCCTGTAGTCCACACAAATTCTCCATTTGCCTCCTTTTTTGGGCACTATGACTAGTGGTGAGACCCACTCACTATTATATATTGGATAGATGAACCCTTCGTCTAATAACTTTTGTAATTCCACTTTGACTATGTCTTTTAGTGCAGGGTTCAGCCTTCTTTGTGGTTGCCCGATGGGAGTAGAACCTTCTTTGATGTAAATGTAGTGTTTGCAGATATCAGGATGTATTCCTTTCATATCTGTACATGTCCAGGCAAATGCTTTACTTTGTTGCGTTAGTATCTTCATCAATTTCTCTTCTTGCTCTGGTTTTAAATTGGAATTTATGTTGACTGTTTTGCCAGGGTTAATTTCCATGACTTTTACCTTCTCAATCTGTTCTGGCGGCACTTCTGTCCATAAGTCATCCATGTTCTGTTTTGAACTTTCACCTGTTTCTGTAGAAAAAAATTATTGAATAACATTATTGTTAGGAGTTATATTTTGTATAAATCTATCTATATGTCCATCTTCATCCACTTCCTTTAAAGATATTGCAGCATCAATTGTTAAGATAGGTCGAAGGTTGTGATTTGGTGTGTTCTGGTAATCATCAGTCCAATTTTGATATTCTAACTCTGAGGATTTCAATGCTAGTGGGTAGATTGTTATTTTTTTCCTGATATGTCCACTGGTGATTGTCATATTTCTCGATCGGCAACCTATGTAAGCGTCCGCAGTTGCTAACCAAGGTATACCCAGGATAATTGGATAGCCACTAAGTTTTCTTTTTATTTCGATTATTATAAAATCAGTTGGGTATTCCCAGGACTCGATATTGATCATAATGTCTTCTAGCATTCCTTCGGGCTTCACAGTGGACATGTCTGCTAGTTGGAGTACTGTTGTGGTTGGTCTTACCATTGATTGGAGTCCTAGGTATAACATGGTTTCTTTAGTCATGACTTGATCGCAGATCCTAGATCGATTAAGCTTTTATTTATTTGCTTGTTATTTATGGTGACGCTTACTACAGGACTACCAGGATCAAGATATTTAGGATCTATTATGACACCTAGCATCAAATCGGCCAATTGTCCCACTACATTAATAGTTGGTGGGTCACGCTTCCTCCTTCCTGGCTTCTTTAGGCAATTCTCTCTAATGAATTTGTTGCAGATGGGCACATCCCTTATGGCTTGTAAGATTGGGATTTGGATGTTCAAGTGTTTGAATTCGTTTAAGATTACATTCTCTTCCTATTCTTTTGTATTTCAGACAAGTTTTTCTGGAAATGGAGGGTTTCTAGTTCGTGTGAGTGGTATAATTTCTTCCTCAGGAGGTTCTAGTTCATCAGGATGTTGAACATAGGGTTCTGAGGTGTGGTCTTGAACTTTAGGTACAGGTTGTTGGATGTTGTGTGGGGGTGTATTCTGCAATGTTTTTCCAGGTCATAGTTTTATTTCATTTATTTCTATGGTGTCTACAACATAAGTTGGGAATTGTGTGATATCAGTGTTATAAGCCTGCTGCTGTTGTGGGGGCCTGTTATTATTAGGATTTGGAATTGGTTGGGCTGGAATAGGTGGAGGTATGGGGGGTGGTTGAGGTTGTGGAGGTGGCATAATGAGTGGCTTTTGTAATGGCGCCCTCCAATTTGATGGATGGGGGTACTGGTTTGCATAATTTGTGGTGGAGGGAAACGGTGGGGGGTATTGAGGATAAGACGGTGGATAATATGGTTGTTGATAGGATGGTTGATATGCTTGCTGGTTCTATTGCTATTGATTTTGATTTTGCTGTGCTTGCCATGGAGTCAGTGCAGAGTTCCAATTTGGCTGTCCTTGATTATAGTAAGTTTGATTGCTTTGCTGATATGGCCTAACAAAATTATTCCTCCTCTGATTTATAAAATAGAGTTGTTCTACAGTTCCTTCAGCTGCTGGGTCTTGAATGGCTACCTTACATGAGGGTAAGAGGGGACATTTATCAGTGGAATGGTCATCAGTGCAGAGACCACATACTTCTATTGTGTTCAAGGTGCACTACCCCTTCTCATGCTTCTTCCCACAACGAGGACAAAATACTGCTAAGGCTTGGTTAATTTCATCCTGTTTCTTTTTTATTTGAAGAGCATCAAGTTGCATGGCTAGGGATTGCAGTATGTCAGTTTTCAAGTCATCCAGCAGGTTTCCTAAATCATATTTTGTAAGTGTTGGTGTTGAGGATGATGATCCACTGGTGGTTGTATGTGTATCCCTTGTCCTGTTCTTAGTTTTCCTATATCTTGAGTAGTTTTTGAATATTTGCAGGATCTGGTCAAAATATTTTTGGAATATGTCTCCATCTCCAAGGAGATTTAATACTTCAAAATTCTCCTCTTTTACACCTCTGAGAAGGACAAGCTTTAGTGATTCAAGATCCAATGTGCAATGGCTGGCTCGTTTGTAGCTGAGTTGAAATCTTTGGGCATAATCTTCTAATGACTCTCTATCTCCTTGTTGCATCCTAAATATTTCATCCCTAGTATCTTTGGCCTTGCAGTAGTCCCTATTTTTTTCTAAGAATGACTGTTTCATTTGATCCCAGCTAAAGATACTATTTCCTTCAAGGCTCATGAACCACCGGAGTGATAGGTCTTTCAGTGTGGAAGGAAAAAGCCTAAGCTTTTGTGCATCAGTAGTGTAATCAAATGATTTGCAAACTACCTCAAATTCAAGCAGGAATGTGTCAGGATCTTCTGAAGTCAACCCATGAAAGTTTGGCATATTATTAGGATTGATGTTCTTCATTCTGGCATCTCTGAGAAGTATGCTAATGGGAAAAGTGAAAAGCTCCCTAGGTTCTTCCTCTTCATTTGCCATTGAGGTGTTTGAGCAGGAACTGGTAGTGAAGTTTCCTCTGTTTGGATCGTATGTGGATTCAGTCTCGTTTTCAGAGTGTAGAAATTCAAACTGAGAATGGTTAGAACTGTTATTACCGTTGTTGCTCATGGAATGCTTGGGTAGGAAGCGGCCAAACCTATCACTTTGCCGATGAGGCATTCAGTGGTAGAAGATATTTATGTTTTTGTTTTATGTAATTTTTGTTTTCTTTTTGTGGTTTTTAGGTGATGTCTCCTAAAATATTTAGCACCTCCCCGAAAACGGCACCAAAAAGTAGTGAGATCCTAATGTGGATGCCTAATGAGGGCAGCTATACCAAGATCCTAATTTAAATGTCAACCCGGGGAATGTACAAACTTGAGAGATGCATGCACTATCTGTGCTCTTCTAGGATAATCTCTTGTCACAGTTGGATGTTGGTATCAATGTTCTAAAGATTGTCTACTAAATGTGAAAACTGATTATGCTATGGAATTAAATACTAGAAAGCAATAAATCTAATTAAAAGAATGAAAGTGCTGAAAGCAGTAAATCTGTTCTAATAAATAAAGCAAGGAATCTATTTTAAATAATTAAAATGCTGAAATAATTAGATGTTGATCTGTTCTAAGAATTGACGATACAAAAACAATAAATCTATTTGAAATAATTAAAATGCTGATCTGTTCTAAGAATTGACGATACAAAAACAATAAATCTATTTGAAATAATTAAAATGCTGAAATGATTAAATGCTGAGAATGAAAGTATCATAACAGAGCTATTCTATTATTGGGGAAACAAAGTCTGTAACTACTATCTGCGCACAAAATTGGGGTCTTGATCTAACTTGTTTTACCAATCTAGAATTGAAATACAATCATTCTATGCTTACCCATCTATTGCTAAGAAGTCAAAAGAAACTAATCACGATGAGAAACTGTAGTGAACTCCAGATTTAAACCATGACATTGAAAACAAAGCTATTACACATTTAATCGTTGATAAAAATATGCGTTGCAAGAAAGAACCTACAGGACTATTGAAATTGTTTTACTGTACTATGGAATGCATTCTAAACTACTACAGAAATAATGAATCATTCAACGCTCCCATATATCATAGAACTGTTCATCAATGTAAAACGTATACTTGGAAAAATACCTGCAAATAGGAATCTCCTGACCTACGTGTTGGAGGGGCCCTCCCCAACCCGTACTCAAGAGAGAATAAAAACTCAAAAACGCTCGCTGGAATTAATCATCAATCTTTCATTAATATATAAAATCCATGTCAAAATAGAAGTTTGTACTTCTCAGTATCTCAATAGTGCAGAAAATGTTAAAAAAAATGTCATTTTCCAAAAATAACAGCAGGGGCCTCTCACTACCAGAGAGGTCCATATTTATACAATTTAACTCTGATCCTAATTGATTGTCAAAATGCCGATTCATCTTGAAAGTGGGAGTGCGTCCTCTATAAATCAGGAAACAGGGCGCCGAGCTTGGTGATCCTTTAGTCTTCTACACGTCCATCTTTTAATGACCCTGAACCTGCTCAATCACGCTTGGTTTCCATATAATCAGTTTATTTGATACGCATTCTAACATACAAGATTAATCATAAAAACAATTTCATTAAATCATTAAAGTAAAACACTTTTCCCACAATTGTGTGCATTTTGTTACCATTGCTTGAGCTGGACTGTGGAAAAAGGGTTATCAAATACCTGAAAAATGGACCCATCAGTATGCATCAGGTGGATGCATTGTATGATCAGGATGATCATGATGACGAGCTTCAGGATGTTGCTCCAGATGATATGTACCAGGACGGTAGAGTGATGATGATCAGTATGATCATGAGCATCAGGATGATGCTTCGTGCGATGATGATCCATTGGATCATGAGTATCAGGTTGATACTTGGAGGTCAGAGATGATATGTGGCAAGTTGTGCAAATAGCATGTAATCAGTCCTCAGATATCCAATAGGTTGAGCTGTGTGCTCGTAATCTATCATGGGATGAGGTATTGCTATGTAGTACATAATCAGTCCTCAGATATCCGATAGGTTGAGCTTTGTGCTCGTAATCAGTCCTAGGATGAGGTATTACTACAGAGACATGTAATCAGTCCTGCACATCCGATAGGTTGATCTGTGTGCTCGTAATAAGTCCTGGGATGCTCTTTAGAGATCTTTCCGGTGGTGTTGCAGAAGATAAATGTTCTTGGGATGCTCTTAAAAGGTATTGTCTATTCACATGTAATAAGTCCCGGAGATCCGAGAGGTTGAGCTTTGTGCTCATAATAAGTCATGGGATGCTCTTTAGAGATCTTTCCAATCGTGCTGCGGCACATAAATGTTCCTGGGATGCTCTTTAAAGGTATTGTGAAGGAGATGCATGTAATCAGTCCTGGGAGATCTTGTCGGTCATGCTTAGGCACATAAATGTTCCTAGGATGCTCTTTCCGGTATTGCATCCGCACATAAAATTAGTCCTGAAAGATCACCTCTATCAGACTGTTCGCACAGATGATGAAGACCTGCAGGTGGTGGGCCTACATCCAGTATGAAAAAGGACTGGCTCTGTAGAACTTCCTATGACGAGTAGATTCAGAGATTGGTTGAGATAGCAGTAGCAGTGACGATGATGATGACGATGATCCAGAGAAGAAGACTTGTGCTAGCAGATCTGTGTCGAGAAATACCTTCCTAGTTAAGAGGGAGTGTTGATGTATATGTAACTTCGGAATGTATTTCATCTATGTATTTCATATATATTTATTGTACCCTTATAAGAGATGTGTTATTCCTCTATAAGGAAGTGTCATCATGTGTATTGACAAGTGTCGCAAGTGTGTGAACTTGCTGATGGGTTATTAGACCACCATGTGTGGGGTCGGCCCTGAAATATATATTATATGGTTGATGCACCTATCTAGACAAGTCGGCCCCATAAGGTCACTGGGAAAACAGACAAGTATAAATAGAGATCAGGAGATCTCTATTTTCATCACTTGGAAACTCACACTTCTCTCACTCAGAAAGTGGCGCACTAGTGAGGAGGAGGATCATCTGCTACTAGGAGACTATCTCTATGTATTTTGGTTGTACTTTGGTTGAGCCATTGCTCTCTCTATCTCTGAGGAAGTTGTGGGGTTTTTCACCTTAGGGTTTTCCCCACGGAAACTCTATGTCTGTTGTCTCTCATGCTTTTGATTCTTGTGATGATTGACATGCTTGTTATGATTGATATGCATTGATATACTGTACATGTTATTCTCTCAGTAAAGATCCTAGAGTATTGTGAATTAATGCTCAAAATTTAACACCCACATCGTTAGTAAATGCAACTGATTTCTAGTAGAAGTTTATAACATCGCTATGTTTTTCCATCCAATCCATACCAATGAGCACATCTTATGAACCTAATGGAAAAAAATTTAAATCTGCACTATACAAGATTTATTTAACTGCAAGGTACACTAATTTACCACCTCAGAAACCTTCCTATTCATCCCTATTGCCATTTGTACCAACCAAGGTTGCGTGTATTTGTTCTTATTAAGTTTGCATGACACACACGATTTTGGATCTATGTAACTCTTGCATGCTCCAGAATCAATTAAGATAGACACGGGTGTCCCAGAAAGCATACCTTCAACCTTGATTACCAAAGCTTGATGTTCATCCTAACAGTTGTTCAATGCCGCATAGATTCTTGGACTTCTTGCTATGTCTTGGACCGTAGAAGCCTCTTGCAGAGTATGCACAGGTTTGCTTATGTCCTTTTTGTGAGGACAATCATACCATCGATGATTCTCTCTGCAGCCCCAACACTTGATAGGTGGCTCCGATGGTGTTGGTTCCAGTTTTATAGTGCCTTCACTGCTGAACTTTTTAGTGGGCAGAACAAATTTAGATAGTGGCTTACTACCCTCAAATTTGTTGTTGGAATGTGTCCTCGAACTTCGGTTTCTGAAATGGTTGGGTTTGTGACCCTTCTGCCTTATTTCAGATTTATGTTTCTTCTTTTCATTACACTTCTTGGACACTTCATCCCTATTCTCCCCCTGCTCGTAACACAGTCTAGCCTTCCTGAATGCATCTTCCAAGGTCTTGGGATCGTCAAACTCTATCCGATCCTTGTACCCAAACGGTAAACAATTCAGGAAGCGCTGAATTCTGACTTTTTCTCCCTGAATGTATGGAACATACTTCAGCAGTTCCAGGAATTTGTTGATCAGCTCTTCCATGTTTTGTTGTCCCAACTTAAGGTCGTATAAATATTTTACCTTTTTTTCGAAGTACCTCTCAGACAGGTACTTCTGTTTGAATAATGTTGCAAAATTCTTCCACTTTACTTTCTTCTCGTTGATAGAGTAGGTCAGCTTGAGATCATCCCACCAAGATGATTTCTTACCGTGCAGATTGAAAACAACAAGTCTAGACTTAATGAGGCTGGAATAATTGAACATGCATAGGTACTTCTCCATGTCTCGCAGCCACAGTTCTGCTTCTTCTCCAGTTTTAATTTCTCCGCTAAAAGTAGGAGTCCTGGTCTTCCACAATTCTGAATGTAAGTGTTGTACTTTTCCTGTTTTCTTTTTCTTTTTAGGAATGTAGTCTTCAGAATCCTCGCAATGTGACTCTTCATCACTGACATCCATATTAAAGCTAGCAGAATTTCTTGGAGGTGTAGATTTGTACTCGGAGTTTCTCTTAGTGACTGATTTTTCTGCATGTTGTTCCTCCGGTGTTGGGAGGTGACTGTTCTCCTTTTCCGTCAGTTTTTGCAGTAGGATAACATTAATTTCTCGCTGCTCTTCAAAATTCTTAATGTTGTCTTCTTTGATGCTCATTAATTCCACTTTCATACTTTTCGTTGTTTCCAACATCTCGTTGGATGGTGTTGCTCTTGGAGAATTTGGATTTCTCCCATGCCTGCTGGCCATCTCTCTGTGTTGGATGGATGTTTCTAAATCCATTCTGCCTTCTTGTTCTACAGAATTAAATTCCTCCATTTAAAATTTTAGCTTCTCTATTGTCTATGTGTGGCCAACTAGCGGTTTGTTAGACTTTAAAAAACAACATGTAATTAAAATAAAACAATTACAGGTAGTATGCTGCAAGAAACATATTTAATCATTTTTAAAAATAGATTAAAAAGCATTTAAAAACATAGCATACACACAATGAGCTTAAGGTCCTAGTGTAGTGGCTATGCTCTGATACCAGTTTGTCATGTCTCCTCTTACCATTTTTTTTTGCATGGGCCCACAGTTGTTCAGTACTATTTATGGTTACACCACTAGGTAATAATTATACTTAGAAAAACATAACAACAACATAACAATTTATGTAAGATGTCCCACAATGCTCGTCGCGGTTCTTTACCGAAGTGCTATAGTCCTTTAGACTATACGCAACCTTGCGTCTTAAGTGTGATGACACCAACGTACTAGAGAAAACGTGTGTGACTTAAAGGTACTTTATGCCAACATGATGACACCTGCTACCTCTTGGTACCAACGGTGTAACACTCGATGACATTCCTAAGCAGTGCGCATACAACACTTAGTCTAAGGCCTAGTGCGAGCATTAAAACTTGACACCCCAGACCTGGTATCTTTTCAGCTCACTCAGCCAATACCACCATCTATAAGAAATTTATGCTACACATGGGCATGCCATCCGGTACTATTACCGTCATTAAAGATTTAATGGACTTAGCCATAACTCTCCTCTTGGGAGTACATATGTATTAACTACATACACATATCAATAATTAATACATCATTTTATACTAATGTTATATATTAATATCATATTCCATAAGCAAAGGTCTAAGTTGCAGAAGTCATTTATTAAAACATTTAACAACTATATGATAAAAAGATCATAGTTATTAATACATATGTATATCTATATATATATAAATATATATATATGTATGTATTAATACTTTACATAACCTATGACCAAAGCATACATATCGATATTACCAGCATACTATTATTAACAATTTCACTACCATGCAAATCGAACTATACACACTAACCCTATACATAATAAAGTTAGGGTCACAACATAACATATACATACAAGGGTTACCAATATGTATAATGGTCTATATATATTACATACATTAAAGTGTTCCTTTACAAGTTTTAAGCGCCACCCAACTATGCATCAAGTATGAAATATTAAACATAAGGAACAATTAAACGCATTAGCCTTCAAGCTCAATGCTTGTACTTAACATATATATAAACGTTGATTATAAATAATATGTGGTCGTTGATGGGAACCGACCCTACCACCTCGACGTGGCTCACATCATACATCAACACTTAACGTTTTAAGCTTGTGACCGGACCACACATAACCGTGTGAGGTTTAGCATGCTGCCACGATGGTAAATATCCAGAGCCTACGAATGAACGTATCTCGGCTTCAATCATTAAACGTGGACAGTGATGCATGACTCAGCTGGTTTTCAACCATGTCGTTCCAACGGATGGCCTATGTGGTTTTTGGCTTACGCCACCAAGGCTTACCAATCCACTTCATTGTTTTAACCCCGCTACGGGCTTCCTTGTTGGTAGGTAACAATGCTCACGTGGTTGGAGATGTGTACAAGTGTTGCGTTGGAAGTTTGGTCGATGTGGGGTATACAGTGTCTTGTCCCAATTTATGAACTCTAACAGGAGAGATTTATGCCTGGGCGTACCATACACCCAACTCTGCACAGTGTTTATACCCTCCTTCATTCTGCATCGTCGATCATGATCCGGGACCATGCATGTGAGTTTGTGATGCTTGTAGCACCATCGATCCGGGCATTGGGTTTTCGTGCCCAACCATCTCTACTCATGCAATAACTCTTCCCTTCACTAGCAGTAGTGGTATCCACCTCTCTCTCCAGTATTCAACATTGAAAGACTATCACTTGGTTGTTTGGTTCATTACTGCTTGGATGCAATGTGAGCTTTGGCTCTGCACAGGGTATGGTGGAGGTCTACGGCCAAACCATGGTGCTCCTCTTCCTCAGATGCATACTCCTCCAATGGTTACCATACTTTGTGTGAACACAATACATGGTAAGTGATAAGTTACCGCTTGCACCATCATTAAATTTTGCACTATCGTTGCTTACTTCATTTTACATTTAAGTTAATGTTTGCAATTTTAAAGGCACGGGTTTGACCTTTGTTTCTTCGTGTTGATAGGTGCAAAAGGAGTCTAGCTACACTGCGACTCATTGCTCTACCAGGTAATGTCATTCAACGAGATTCTTATCTGGTCTCGTCGTTACTTGTTTTACTTGCTTTTACAGTCATTTTACGGTTAAGTTTTTAATCCCATGGTGTAACCCCTCAACACATTTTTCTATGCAGGAAAACGATGACATGTGGTGGAGTGAAGCACTCCTGCGAGCTTGTAGACAAAGTTGGGGTCGTGGCGACTTGCCTGCTCACATAGGTAACTCGCCAATCCCACTCCCTCGGGTTTGGTTCACCCCGTTGGTGGGGGAAAAGTTACTAAAATGCTTGTTCTTTACAATTAGGGTTACTCATGTCTTCATCGGTTTTAAGGAGTTCGGCCCTCGGCAGAGAGGATAGAGGCGTGAAGCCATGCTCTGAGAGTGTCACTACGGCCTCTATTTCACTCTACTACTGTTGCAGGGTTAATGGGTGCTCAGCAAAATGAAGTGGGACTTCCCACGGTCATGTGTAGTTTGATAGTCTATCCAACGATGCTCTTCCCCTGATAGAGGTGTCGAGATTATGTACACGACTTCGCAGTAAATTTAAATGGCCATGCCACAGCTCTTTTGATTTCAAATTTGTCTGTATATTATTTTAAAGATTTGAACTCGTGATGTAAACTCCTTTGCAATCCCAACTTGGCTTTGCAGAACCCTCGGCGATTCTCGTCTGGTTTATGGGTTATTTACTTGATATGCATTTTGAAAAATACATATATGGTATGTATAGATGCCCTTGGCACTTTGATATTAATATACAATGAAATCGTTTTTTTTTTCTCCAATAGTTTTGCACAACAAATGAGATTTGATGCATACATTTTTAATGTTATAAATGCATACCAATTCTTATATTATCAACATATGCTTACATTCGTTGTTTTAAATTCTCCCTGGAAGGAATTGACCTCGTCACATTCTTCCATGATTTGTTTGCATTCGAAAATGGTATACTGTAATGTAGTTTTGATTCATGCATTAAAATGTTTAGGGTTGAGGTGTTTTTCCTACCCATCATATGCCCCAAAAGAATATGTCGAGCGTCGAAACATAGTCTCATTCTCCAGCAATGGTTATCACACTACTGTGTTTAAATTCTGCACTCTTTGATTATTAATGTGTGGCTTCGTTTATGCCCATCATTGTTTTCATTTTAATGTATTTCATTAGACTATTAAATAATGGTTGAAAATGCCTGGTTTATAAACAAATGCACAGGTGAATGCTCAATGTATAAAATTACATATTAATCACTATGACATCCATGCTAAGGGTCAAACCCTTGTCCACTTGAATCATTTGCACTCAGCCTTTCAGCACTTCAAGCACATTCAATCAATATGTGTATACATAGGTTAGGCGACCTAGGTTATGTTTGGGTCGCATAAGGCCATCGGCCATTACATTCACATTTGTATTAATAATGCATATTATTATATTGTTTGCATAAGCATTAGCCATTCAATGCAGAATGATAGTTAGGCATATATTTACTCAGAAATATAGCAATGTATCATTTATTCAATACTTCAACAAATAGACTGAAATGCCATTTACATGCATAAGGTTGATTTTAACCAGATCTGAATAAAATACAAATTCTGTCAACAACCATAGTAACTCAGATCTATAACAGGTTGGCATTCTAGCATTTCCAGGGTTATCTTTTTTGCCATAAACTTTAGCATAAAAAGATTTATAAACATATGGGCTAGGCATGTAAACCTTCATGTTTACCTTCCTACCCTATTTACAACATTATAATGCATAGCATAATATTTCATTTAACTACTGGAATGCATTTGAAATACAACAACCTGCAATATGAAAACATGTCTCAGCAAACCCTAGGTTAGCACATGATTCATACTATTATTATATTCGATGCTGCATACATTTATAACTGTATAGAGGTCCTACTACTTTAACTCTACTGCCATTAGAATGTAGATATTAACACAGTCATCCCACAATACAAATATTCCATATCTGTAACAATGGTCATAATATAAACAGAGATCTAGTTTTGTAGTTGAGATTCATGTTCAGAACAGTCAAGAACAATACATATATGGTCAGATCTAATACATTTACATTTCAACAGTAAATCATATATATCCAGAAACACATATATAAATAATGTCCAAAACAAATACTCTGCAAGTCAGATTTTAAACACTTATCTGAATCTGATGACCAGTGGAACCAGGCACAAAACTCCCAGCCTTTGACCATCAAGTTCTCCTTGCTCTCAGGTCACCCTTGAGCTGAGTTCACAGTCCCCTAGGTAGAGTATTTATTTTAGTTACCCTTAACTTGTCATTTACCCAATTTATTCAGGATAATTCAAAGGAAATAGGAAACCCAACACCCAACTCAATACTCTTGAGCTCCAGGATACTCCACGGGATTTTAATCCATAGCCATGGAGAGAATCACTATCACAGTCTATTCAGGTAACTGCAGTACTCCTGCAAGCTTGGGGTAGTTCTCCTACCTGCACACAATTAAGTGGCCAAGCTCATACCAAACTGTATGATTCCTCCCGATCTGAGTCAGTTTGGTCCTCCCAAATCTACACTCAATCACTTAGCTTCAGGACCCATTTGGTTCTCCTAAATATGTCCTCCCTCACCAACATTCATTGTCTCAGGTTCAGGTTTTCCATTTCCCATTGCTCTTGTGTATTCAGCTCATGAGATTGTGAATTATTCATAATGAATAATGAGAGTTTCAATGAGTTTTCACCTTTTATTCTCTTAGGGGAATTTTCCTCATTATGTGAATTCTTTTAATTCATTAATCTCTCAATTCTTTTCTTTAGGGTTTTCCAATTGTCTCCAATAATAATTTCTTATCATTATTATTAAGTGGCATTTTACCTCCAACCTTAGGAGACTGTGACTCCCTCTTTTATTGTGTTGCTCCACATGGTCAATAGAAACCTCTTTAGTAGATTTCTAAACTTTCCTAAGTATAAATGAAATAATACTTAGCAGAAAATATCATAGGGGTTCAAAGTCCAAAATAGGGGTATTACATCGTCTCACTTGCGACAAATACAAGCATCGCTGATATAGAAAAAGCGTTGGAATTGCAGTCCATAAGGGATGGTATGGATGTTAGGTAAATGTTCAGATTGTCACACTTCCGATTCCCACAACTGTCGCTAACATAGAGAAAGCATTAGAGCATTGCAGGATGCCAACGACACAACCATCGCAATACCGTCGCCATACCGTCGCAAATGGGAATCTGTGTTGTTGGAATGGAGAGTCCCTTGCGTCTCCACTGTGACTGCATCCCCTCATCCATGCAACTCAATTAATGTCACAAGTGCGACTCAAGCTCGTTGGCCTTGATATTGCGACTATCGTCAGTTGGTCTTGCAACTGCCTTGTTGTCGCCATTGAGATGGTTTCCCGTCGGCCTTGTGACTCCAATATGTCGCAAAACCGACAATAGTATGCAGAATTTCAAACAGAAATGCGACATATATGTAGTCGCATGACTGATGTCCAAACATTTGGAGGGATGATGCTCTATACATCGTCAGAAGTGTGACGGCATGTAAAACAATGTTTTGGACAACCATGTTTTGTCGGTATCCTGACAATTGTAATTCGGAAGTGAGACGAACATGCCATTGGAATTTGGTCCAAATGTGCTAGTGTCCAGAAGTGCATCCAGTATATCCATAGGTATATCATGCATCATGCATATCCACTTTGAAGAAGTATATACGAAATGCATATCCATTTTGAAGAAGTACATAAGGCACATCTAGTACATGTGGTACATGAAGGTCACAAGTCCATCCAGTCATAGACCTTCAAGGTACAAGCTAAAGTGTTGGCTGGACAAAGGTTTGGAAGTGTGCAAGAAAGTCAAGAATTGATTGGAAAAGGATCGAGAATGTGCAAACAAGCAAAGGAATTGATTGGACAAGGATAAGGAGTGTGCAAGTAATATAAAACCTGAAATGGTTGAACAATTATGCAAGTCTTGAAAGCGTGAAAGTCTCACCAATTGGATAAATATTTAAGTTTTTGAAGTGAGCACAAGTACCAAGAAGGGTGTGGCGGTTGAAGTTATCATATGCGTAGATTCCACAGGAAATGGTACATCAAGAGCACAAGACCACACCGCAAGAGTTAAAGTGCCACTAAGTTGAGGACCATGTATGTGAAATTTCCACAAGAGATGACACATCAGCCGCACAGAACATGACAAGTGGCATAAGGATAAACCATGAAGCAAAGAAGAATGAAAGATGCAACCAACTTGTGGACACACAATCCATGTAGGAGATGTATAAATAGGAAAGCAAGTTGGGGATTTGAAGCAAGATTGATGGCGAGGATGAAGAACTTGTAAGTGGAAGATATAGATTTATATTCAGGGCATCAAGGGCTCATGGAACCAGAACATGATGATCTAGAAAAGATCTGAGTGCACACATGTAGATGAATGGAATAGTTGATGGTGCGCAGAATGATGTTGTATATCCATGATGATTTCTAAAAAATAGAAAGGTAGAATGTAGAGGACGTGCAAGTGTGTGAGAACCGAATGAAAGTATCGCAGACAACATGCAAGAAATCAAAGATGTTCTAAGATAGATTCATACATAGATATAACTGAAGTATATATTGTACTGCATGATGAAAAGAAGTTTCATTAACACACAAAGACTAAGTTGAAGTGTGCGAAGTAAAGAAGTCCATTAGATGCGCAAAGATAGAGTTGCATTAGAATCAAGTATGTACGTTCTTGACGAGGATGATTTGAGATAAGTGCATTAAACTGAAAGGAAAAATCATATGATGCATAACAGGTTGCAAATTATCTGAAAGACTGTGGAACTTAAAGTGAACGAACGCATCTCAGAAAGTGCAGAGTTCCATCTGATACTACTGTGCAATATCATAATAGCAAGTTATCAGTTGATGCGTAGTATCAGTTGAAAGTGCAGATGCACAATAGAAGAATGAAATATTGAATATTGGCATAGTCTATAGCAGTTGAAGAATCACACAATATATGAAGTGGGGTGTTAGTTGAAGTGAAGTGTTGAATTTGAAGTGAAGTAATGTATGCAACAAAGTGACAACAATAATATAGCATACAGAAGGTGTGCACAATAGAAAGAACATCATAAGATTTGAAGTGTGTGCATATCAGAAGTACTGCAAGGAAATATATTATTTTGTATATCTGGGCAGAAGGACGTGGAAAGGAGAAGGAGGCCGTATCCTCCTTCCAGTTGGTGCAGGAGAGCACAGGGAGTTTTATCTTCCTCCAGGTCGGTGCCTATAAAACCAAGGGGTCGGTGCCTCCTTCCAGTTGGTACTAGTAAACACAGGAAGTCAGTGCTTCCTTTAACGTAATCTTTTCATTATAAAAGAGAATTATGTGGTTTTCTCTTGTTTGGGTTTCCACATAAAAAATTTGTATGTTTTGTGTTTTGTGTTTTGGTGCATATGTGAATGAAATTATTTACTTATGGTGGATGCATAATTGAAGATCAAGATAAGTTCAGATTAGTCTATTAAAAATTGTTCATAATTGTGCTAATACTGATTCACCCCCCCTCAGTATTAAATAGATTCCAACAATAGTATTGCCAACAACAAGGGTAATAACATGCTCTTGCATCTTAGTGATACAATGGGCCAATTCTCCTAATAGATAAGTTTGTGAAAGTAGGAATGTGACTACTGGAAGTGGCACTTTCACGAGAGTGTGCTTGCCAAGAATCAAGTGTCGAAAATTTTCAATTTCTTTAACCAATGAATAAGCATGTTTTTTAATTAAGGAATAGGAGGTGGTTGATTCAGATAGGATTTGACTCATAAAGGCTATTGGTTGTTCAATATCATCTTTATTTTTCTACACAAGGATAGCTGAAATAAATTCTTCTGTTGCATTAGTATAGATTATAAAATCTTTATTAAAATCAGGAGTAGCTAAAATAGGTTTCGAAGATGTATCCTTTTTAATTACAAGAAAAACATTTTTAGTTGTTTGGACCCAATGAAATGTTCGATAAGATTTCAACAAATTGTGGACATGTTTGATAATATATGTGAAATTATTAATAAATCTACGAACAAAATTAATTTTACACTTAAATGCTTGGGCGGCCTTCTAAGAGTCAGGAGCAGGGAGATTTTGAATTTCTTTGACCCTTTAAGGATCAATACTTATATGTTCTTTTGAAACGACATGGTCAAGCAACTTACCAGATGAAGTGCCAAAAACAAATTTAGTGGGGTTAAGTGACACTCCAAATTTTCTGCAACACGGAAATACATGACGTAAGTGTTGAAAATGATCTTTTCTGACTTTGGAATGGACAGTAAGATCATCAAGATAAACCTAAATGATTATGCAAATTAGATCATCAAAAGAAACATGCATGGCATGTAACGTACCCTTGTTACACACACAAATAATTTATAGTATAAAACTATAAAACTAAAATTTTCTTTTGAACATCTAGTTAACAACTTCATAATTTTCATAATTTTCCCATAAACATAATTCTACAGCAGGGGAACTCTGCCCTTCCTTCCAAGATTTCCACCTTCACCATACCTACAGATATATTCTGAAACATATCAAGGTTCAACTCAATCTTTTCCTAGAGTTCAGGTGAAGACTAATCATCCCTTAGCAAGGTGAAGGATAATACATAAGCAACATAAAGAATGACACTAAGCTAGATTAACATTTCATAGCCTGCAAAGTTAATCAACAAAAAAAACCTCATTCATGCGAAAAACACCCAATCATGCATTCAGTCCTCAAATCTAGATTTATGCCTATCATTCTATGAACACAACATGAGCCATCCATTCATCAAGAAGGGTATGACAGCATAAGCTTACATGAGGTGCATAAATTAAGTATAACCATTACATCTTCCACATGCAAGATTCATAGTGCATATAACTCATGCAATTGAAGGAAACATCCAACATGGATACATCCATCTACACATGCTTATACATAGCATAATTATGGCTTACATTTATATGCAACCTTCATTCAACGATTTGAACATAACAAGCATAATATATCATATGAACATTAAAATTCATCCACATAAACACTTATCTAAAATTCACATAATTGTGGTAACTGGCTGCATGTGAGCCACGCTCCACCTAACCTTAGAACTTGTCCAGCCTGTGATATTTCAGCTCCCAAGTTCATCCCCGAGCCGAGATCTAGACATTAACCCAAGGTGTCTCACCAACCCCCTAACTCAGTCACAGATTCAAAGGTGGAAATAACAGGGAGAACGAAAATACATAAGGGTTCATCAAAACAACAGTTTGATAACCAATTCCTTGTCAATTCCACAATTGACCCACGAGAGTTCCTTCCCCAGACGCACAACGATACACTTCACTGCAAGCATTGGAATTCACTCGGGGTCTCATGCACAATTTCCAATTGAATGGTAAATGCAACCAAGGAATTCATGGCCAGATCAAGTTAAATCAACATAACGAGGTTCACGTCTCATGACAGGGATTCTTTCCAAGTTTTCCTCACTCTTTGTGAACTCAAAGACACATAGTTATACTCTTCATTGTCTGTGTCTGAATTTCATTTCCCAGACAACCATATCCCCCGCGGTCTTCCCTTCCATTAGTGTCTGTTAGGAACCCATGTCAACCCTTCTCTTTACTATGTTAGTATATTGTTGTTGGATGCATATGCTTTGTAAGTCGTCCCATATTATTTGTTGATCCATAGTTTATATTAGCCCATAGTATTCACCCATAGTATTGGACGCATATGCTTTGTAAGTCGTCCCGTAGTATTATATGTCCCATGGTTTTGACTCATAGTATTGGGCATAGACTTACTATATAAGTGTGTGTTGAGGTCATTGAAGGCACCGTGAAGTTAATTGTATTGAGCTTGCTCAAAGGAGGTTGCCCCCTCGAAGTGGCCCATGATCAATATAAAAGTGATTCTGAGTTCTATTATTTCTAATATCTCATGTATTTACATTAATTAATTATTGCAGGTTCTTCACATTTGGTATCAGAGCACTTTCTTGGGCTTGTTGGGTGGAATTTCTGCCAAATTTTTTTCGCGCTGTTGCAAGTTCGGATCTGGGGATAACCCCTATCCGCTTAACTGTGGGAAGTACTTGGGCATAAGTCCTAAAACTCATTGTGAGGAGTACCACAGGAACCCCAAAGTAGCTGACCCATTGAGAGGACCTGCCAGCCAAAAGGGAAACGACCCCTACCTGATTGACTAGTTCCCACCAGTGAGGTAAACCAAGAGTTGTCGTTTGTGGAAAATCGGTTATCAGTTTTACCTGAGTCGTGGAGTGAGGGGTACTGCCCCAATACGCAAGCCGCCAGACAACATTGGTGGCCGAGTGAATCCCCTGAACCGATAGGAAGCCACACATACCTAGGGTCCATATCTATTTTCAGCTGAACTGTTGTCGATCACTGTTGCGCCGTTTCAGATCCAACCGTTCAGATCCATTCTGAAAGCCATTCCAGATCCAGCCGTTTTCGATCTCTTCCATGCCATTGCAGATCCATTTGTTACGGATCCATTTTTGGAAAAGAAAAAAAAATTATGTTTTTCGGCTATATCTCCCTTGTTTCAACTCTGTTTTTTTTCTGAAACTTCACTGACATCCCTGCAATCCCATTCTGCATATTTCATTCCTGAAGACCCTATCCCAAATTCCACTTCCCAAGACCAAAAATCCCATCCCCCCCCCAAAAAAAACAATTTTTTGTTTTTCAGCTATATCTCCCTTGTTTCAACTCTGTTTTCCCTGAAACTTCACTGACATCCCTGCAATCCCATTCTGCATATTTCATTCCTGAAGATCCTATTCCAAATTCCACTTCCCAAGACCAAAAATCCCACATTTGTCTATTTTTAGGGTTTGCCATAACTCCTTCAATTTTCACCCAAACGCCTTCAACTTTTGCCACCATGTTCCTTTCCTAATTTTGCATCTTTGTCCCTCTCTACCAAATTTTCTCATTCTTTCACCCCGCTTCTGAAATCCCCATTTTTAGCTTCCCTGTCCATCAAAAAGTGTCCAAAACCTAGTCAAACCCCAATTACCCATCCGAGTTTTTCCCAAATCCAAATCTTCCCTTAATAAATAAGTTTTTGTTTGTGTTTTTCTATCCATTCCCCCCCCCCCAAAAAAAAAACTCTTGGTTGTGGTTGTCACCCGCGCAGGAGCAAAAACCATGGAGGAAGCACTTGCAGCCATCCAAACCAAACTCCAAGATCTGGATGAAAAAATTCTTATCCTCCATCTTCAGCATTCAGCCATGAACAATAACCGATAGCCAGAATCTTTTGCAGCCATCGAGCTCTCTTATTCTAGCAATTTTCGTGGGTTGAAGCTTGATTTTCCTCGCTTCAATGGTACTAATCCGACTGGATGGATATACCACGCAGAACAATATTTCAGTCTGCATAATACTTTTGATGTCCAGAAATTTCCACTTGCATCCTTTCATTTGGAACAGGAAGCCCTTCAATGGTACCATTGGTACATCAAAGCTCATCCCGAGCCAAACTGGACAGATTTTTGCCAACTTCTTTTGCCACGATTTGTTCCTAGTGCTTTTGACGACTTCACAGGAGCACTCACTAAACTTCGCCAAACTGGCACAGTGAGAGAGTATCAGACAGAATTTGAGAAACTCGCCAATCACACAGAAGGATTGTCTGATGAGTTTTACAGGAGTTGTTTTATCAGTGGTCTTAAGGATGAAATCCGGTCAGAGGTTAAAATGTTTTGTCCCAACACAATGATGGAAGTCCTAGGGTTGGCTAAGTTGGCAGAAGACAAGCTTGCATCCCAACAACACTCCAAACCCACTTTTGTTCCCTTCCGGAATATGGGTTCTCAACGACCTCCCATCCCGCCATCTCCTCGACCAACTCCTATCAAGCATTTGTCTGAAACCGAGATGCAGGCATGCCGAGAAAAAGGGCTTTGTTATAATTGTGATGAGAAATTCACTCGGGGACATAGATGTGTTCAACAAAAGCTCTATCTCTTGGATGTGGATTCTCTGCCTTCCTTTGAACTTGGTGAAGAAGCTCCAAATACAGTAGATGATCGGGTCGACATTCAGCACCCGCCTATTGACACCCCATCTCAGGACGACCCACTCGCGATCTCTCTCCATGCTGTAACCAGTGTCACAACCCCACAAACAATGCAGGTTAGGGGATACTTAAAAAATTTCCCTCTTACCATACTCATTGATTCTGGTAACACTCATAACTTTATTGACCCTCGGATTGCCAAACAGGTTGATTGTTTTGTCCATCCGTGCTCCTACTTTGAAGTCATGGTTGCCAATGGGGGCACCTTACCTTGCAAGGGTAAGTGTCACAATGTGCGTATCTCTATGAAATATTATAACCTATGCTCTGACATGTTTGTCTTATCCTTAGGTGGATGTGATGTGGTTTTGGGTGTTCAATAGTTACGCACACTTGGCCCCATCTTATGGCATTTTGCTGAACTTTGGATGCAGTTTTCAGTCAATAGGGCACAACACAAATTAATGGGCTTACAACCAGGGTCTCTCTGCATCATCAGTTCACATCGCCTGGAAAAAATCCTTAAGAAGAATTCACATGGTGTCATCACTCAGCTCCATTCCATTCAGATGCACCCATCAACGGTCTCCACTACTTCCTTTGATAGATATGTAGGTGTCTTTGCTGAACCAATGAGCTTGTCGCCTTCAAGAGACCTTTTCGGTAAGAATTTAGTCGCATCTACCTCTCAGCAAGAAATGATGGCTATTTTGCATGCAGTACAGAAGTGGCA
This sequence comes from Larix kaempferi, assembly GCA_027924585.1. Classification (NCBI taxonomy): domain Eukaryota; kingdom Viridiplantae; phylum Streptophyta; class Pinopsida; order Pinales; family Pinaceae; genus Larix; species Larix kaempferi. The sequence continues at coordinate 1,673,475 of BSBM01000797.1, read as the reverse complement.
TCCATACCTATTAGGGAATTATTTCTGCATCAAGACTGATCTCCAGAGTTTGGAAAATTTTCTGAAACAATGGGTCTCCTCCCCAACACACCTGAAATGGGTTATCCAACTCATGGGTTATCCCCATGCGATCACTTACAAGAAGGGTAAGGACAATATGGTGGCAGATGCTCCTTATCGCACAATTGATGACCCAGTTTCTCTTACAGCTATTTCTCTGCTTGTTCCAAATTGGTTGCAATATGTTCAACAGGGTTATCTCTTCTATGAACTCCATGCTTCTTCATCAGCAGGGCACTCTGGGTTCTTCAAAATATATGACTGGGAACAATGTAACTTCTTTTGGCAGGGACTGAAAATGACAATTCAATAGAGAGTGGCTGACTGTGATACTTTCCAGGTCAACAAGGGTGAAACGAAACTCCTTTTGGGATTGCTCAAACCCCTGCCCATCCCTACACAGCTTTGGCCAACTATTTCTATGGATTTCCTAGCAGCGCTCTGGTGGTACAATACCACATCTCAAAGGACACCATATGAAGCAGTCTATGGATAGACACCGCTAGTTCTTCTTCCATACACCCTTGGAAGCTCCCCAGTTCAGGAAATTGACTCGGTTCTTTGAAACCGCGATCAGATTCTTCTCATTCTATGGGACAGTCTTCACATAGCCAGAATTTGCTTGAAACAACAAGCCGATCAGCACCATTCTGAGTGCATTTTCCACGTAGCTGATAGGGTTCTTCTTTGTCTACAGCCTTCCAAGCAATCCTCCTTGACACTCCAAAGGCGTCAGTGGCCCGAAATGCATCCCGAGGATGCTACCGGGGAACCACTCCTTCAAATTCTGTAGCAATTTCTCCAACCAAAGCTTTGAGGACAAATCTTTTTCTAAGGGAGAGGGGATGTTAGGAACCCATGTCAACCCTTCTCTTTACTATGTTAGTATATTGTTGTTGGACGCATATGCTTTGTAAGTCATCCCATAGTATTTTTTGATCCATAGTTTATATTAGCCCATAGTATTGACCCATAGTATTGGACGCATATGCTTTGTAAGTCGTCCCGTAGTATTATATGTCTCATGGTTTTGACTCATAGTATTGGGCATAGACTTAGTATATAAGTGTGTGTTGAGGTCATTGAAGGCATCGTGAAGTTAATTGTATTGAGCTTGCTCAAAGGAGGTTGCCCCCTCGAAGTGGCCCATGATCAATATAAAAGTGATTCTGAGTTCTATTATTTATGATATCTCGTGTATTTGCATTAATTAATTATTGCAGGTTCTTCATAGTGTCCTCCACCTATATTCCCCCCCGTGCATTCTCCCAGAAATCTCCCTTTCTGGTCTGTCTGCACTGCTTCCCCAAAGAAACCCCATGTCCTCCTTTGGGATCCCACATGGCTGTCCCAAAAGAACATGTTCCTCCCATCCATAATCACAATTAGCCACTAAATCTCCAAATTAATTAATAATTAATTATTAATTAATTCCCCACTAAGAATATGGATTAGGAGTATGGGTTTTGGGGCTTTTATCATAAGATTAAGAAAACAAGGCTTAAGGAGACAAGGTATATAGGTACACCTTTCCCCTTCACAACCCTTGGTTAATATTTGGATCTCTTCTTCAATGTATTTCTCATCATGCAGCCAGCTGGTATTTGTATTAAAATCATATCTTGCTATGTACATAATTCATAGAATATTGTTCAAGATATAGTATCAGTACTTTATATGGGCCAGGGGTATTACAATTCCCCCCCCCTTAAAGTCTTCATCATCCTCGATGCTTAACATTATATCAAAACATATACAAATTTTTTTATGTCGTAATGTTTTAATATATACACATTTTCAAAATAAATGTGGATACTCTTCCCGCATTATATATTCCAGTTCCCAAGTAGATTCCTCAGGACTGTAATGGGTCCACTGGACCTTTACCTGTCCAATGACTTTGTTCCTGAGTATCTTGCTTTTGCGTTCCAATATGCAAATTGGTTGAATCTGTATTTCCCCTTCGGGTTCCACCTAGAGAACAAACCAATCAAGCACATGATTAATATCATAAACGTACTTTTTCAGAAATGAAATATGAAATACATTATGTATTTTGATGGTGGGAGGTAGTGCTAGCTCGTAAGCTACCAATCCAACTCTGCATAAGATTTCAAATGGACCACAAAATCTAGCGGCCAACTTCTTGCAGTTTCCCATCCGTAAGGAACTTTTCTTGCCTCTAACCTTTAGGAACACCATGTCCCCAACCTGGAATTCTCTATGCATCCTTCTTTTATCTGCATAACTCTTTTGATGTTCTTGTGCCATCTTTAAATTTGGTTTTATCTTTACCACTTGATTTTCAATATCTTGAAGCATTTTAGGCCCAACGATTAACCTGTCGATAGGTTTGTACCAATTGATTGAAACATTACATTTTCTACCATATAAAGCTTCAAATAGACTCATTTTCAAAGATACTTGATAGCCATTATTATAAGCGAATTCAACCAAATACAAATACTCTTCCCATTTGCCTGGTTTGTCCATGACCTATATCCTGAGCATGTCTTCGATAACTGGATTTACGTGTTCAATCTGCCCATCAATTTGGGGATGATAAGTTGTGCTTAAATTAAGCTTAGTCCCAAAATATTTAAACAAACCTTTCCGTAAATTAGAGGTAAATTTCGGATCTCGATCCGACACAATGGCTTTCGGAATGCCATGTAACATGGCAACTTCTTTCATATAAATTTCTGCAATTTTAGCTGCCTTGAAAGTTGATTGAACTAGAATAAAATGGGTTGATTTGGTTAACTTATCAACCACTACCATGATAGAATCATGCTTCCTCGTGGTTCTTGGAAAACCTGTAATAAAATCAAAAGTTACTGTGTCCCATTTCCATTCCGGAATAGGAAAAGGTTGAAGTAAACTAGTTGGATATTGATGCTCTTCCTTGACTCTTTGACATTCTAAACAACATGCAATGTAATTAGCCACTTCTTTTTCATGTTTGGCCAATGACAATTTTTCTTTACTATTGTAAGAGTTTTCCAATATCCAGGATGCCCTGCATATGGTACATTATGCATTTCACTCATTATTATTTTCTTCAACTCTTCATTATTAGGTACATAAATTATGTCTTTGAAGTGAAGAATACCATCCTCTGTCAATGCATAATTTCAAAACTTTAACGATTTATTTCCTTCTTGCAATGTTGTTGTCACCTGTAGATAAATTTTGTCATTTTTCAATGCTTCATTAAGCAATCTAATTTTTAATTCAGAATTCCAAGTGCTAATGGATAAAACATGCATCAACTGACCCCTTCTGTTGAGTGCATCAACTACTCGATTTTCTTTTCCTTTTAAATACTTGATTTCAAAATTGAACTCACTTAAGAATTCAACCCACCTAGCTTGACGGGCATTAAGTTGAGGTTGATCAAATAAATACTTTAAGCTGTTTTGATCGTTTCTTAACTCAAACTTATTTCCCAGAAGGTAGTGTCTCCACATACGAAGTGTATGAACAATAGCTGCTAACTCCAAGTCATGAGTGGCGTAGCTTTTCTCATGCTCCTTTAACTTTCGTGACTCAAAGCAAATCACATACCCTTCCTGCATTAGAACTCCATCGAATCCTTCAAGTGATGCATCAGTACATATGAAATACTCTTTATCCGGGTCTGAAATTTTCAATACAAGTGCACATGTAAGAAATTCCTGTAGAAGTCTGAAACTATTTTCACATTTCATACTCCAGATGAAAGGTACACCTTCTTTTGCAAAGATGTAATTGAATTGGTTATTCTCGAAAAATATTTTATAAACTTTTGGTAATAACCAGCCAATCCTATGAATGATCTTACCTCAAAGACATTGTGAGGAGTAGGACATTCCAAAATAGCCTTAACTTTAACGGGGTCCATAGCCACACCTTCCTCATAGATGATATGGCCCAAGTATAACAATTGTCTCTGGTAGAATGTGAATTTTCTAAGCTTGGCATACAATTGATTTTCTCTAAATATTTGCAAAGTAATCGTGAGATGTTCTTAATGTTCCTCATCGGTTTTGGAATATACAAGTATATCATCCAAAAACACGATTATGAACTTATCCAGAAACTCTGTGAATATACCATTCATTAAACACATGAATGTAGCAGGGGCATTTGTCAAACCAAAAGGAAGCACTATAAACTCGTAATGCCCATATTTGTTTCTGAATGTTTTTTTATAGATGTCTTCATCCTTAATGCGTATCTGGTGATATCCAGATCTCAAATCTATCTTAGAAGATATTCACGCACCTCTCAATTGATAAAAAAGATCATCAATTCCAGGTAGAGGGTACATGTTCTTAATTGTGGCCTTGTTTAATTTCCTGTAGTCCACACATAATCTAAGTGTGCCATCCTTCTTTCTTACAAAAATAACTAGAGCACCCCAAGGTGATATACTAGGCCGTATATACCCTTTATTCAACAACCCATCAAGTTGCACTTGCAATTATTTTAACTACGGAGTACCCATTCTATATGGTGCTTTTGATGCTGGCATAGTTCCAGGCACCAAATCGATTGTGAATTTGATATCCCTCTTGGGTGGTAACCCAAAAACTTCATGAAATACATATTCAAATTCTTTCAACACTAGATATTCATCCAAACTTGATTCTTTTTCAGTAGGCAACTCTTCTACATGAATCACATACAACTAGCACCTTTTTCTGATGCATTTCTTCATTTGTAAGGATGAAATATGTCTTAAGGATATGGGTCTTTGAATGCCTCTTATTTGTACATTAAGGTTTCCCTCATCATTCAAACATGTAATAACTTTATTGTGGCAATCCAACACAACAAAGTGTTTCTCTAACCAATCCATTCTGATCAACATATCGTATGATCCAAGAGGAATTTATGTCCAAATCTACACTGGTTTGGTTTCCATTCATTTAAAAACAACAACTTTTTACCATAGCTGTGATCTTCCTCTTCATACCAGTTTCCAACTGAACAATTCTAGGCGTAGACAATTTATGAGTCACCAATTTACACCTTTCAACCAAGTTAGTATTAATATAGTTATAAGAAGCTCCAGAATCAATTAAAATAGAAATAGGCACATCTTTTAATTTACCTTCAATCTCGATCATAGAGGATTGATATCGACTTGGTGATTATCCAATGCTGCATAGATGCGAGGAATGCTTCTAGCAACATCACCAACAATAGAAGCTTCTTGCATATTATATACACTGGTTCCCGTATTTATTCTCAAAGGAAATTTATTTGAGAAGTGGTCACCACCACATCCCCAATATTTCCCTTGGGTTGATTTATTTTGTCCTGAAGACTCAACCATCCTCGACTCGCCTTTCGGTATCGGTGGTTTAAAAGAAGAGTAAGTGTCCTTCTTTGTATCCAGAGGCTTAAACCCCTTTCTTCTCTGATCTTGCTTCATTTCCAACTTACCTTTACAAACCTTTTTCACTTCCTTCCTATTCTGGCCTTGCTCATACAAGCATCTATATTTTATAAAGCAATCTTAAAGAGTGCGAGGTTCATCAAAATTAAACTTGTCCTTATAATACGCAGGTAAGCCACTAATAAAACGTTGTATGTTCACCTTCTCATCCTTGATAAACTCAACATATCCCAGCAGCTCCAAGAATTTCTTTTCATAGTCCTCCATGGACATGCTTCCCAATTTGAGCTCAACGAATTCTTGTATCTTATTAATCCTAGTACTGTTGTGATAGATATTCTTTCTTAAAGAGTCTTTGGAATATCCTCCAAGAAATCTGGTTCTCATCCAATTCTTCCACTTGTTTGATATGTTTCCACCATTTATAAGCCCTTCCTTGCATATTATATATTGCAGTCTATGCTTCTTCATTTTCTGAGTAGTTATGTAATTGCAAGTACTTATTCATTTCCATAAGCCATCATTCTGTAGCGTCACCTGACTTCTCTCCATCAAAGGTTGGAGGTTTTAATTTTCTGAGATCACCTTCTAACATCACATCATGCTTTCTCTTTCGCTACTTTCTAGGGTGGTTATCTTGCTGATTACTCTTATTTCCATGAGAAATTTCATTGGACTTACGGTGGAAATATAATCTTCTCCTGCTGTCAGCTTTTCCTTGAGAAAAGTGATACCTATCAGGGATGTCTCTGTTCATGCAATCTTCACCTTTTTCCTCGTTAGGAGTCACTTGATGCATTTGATTTTGCAGCTGGACCAAATTTTTCATTAATTGTTGATTGATTTGGTTCTGTTGTTCCAAACTTTGCAAAATTACATTGTTTCCAAATTACAAATTCCTCAAAGTTTGCAAAACATCCATGGTCCCTGACCCACTTTGGTAACCATTGGATTCATTACCTTGTTCTTTTTCACCAACTTCTTCAACAAAATTAGTAAATATAGGATCCTATGCCATCTCTTTACTTGTCTTTACTGACAGTCTGCAAATTAAATGGCTGAAAATTCCTGTGTAACACTAGCAATCTAAGCCAACAATGATTATTAGTTTCAAAAATCAATTTCATCATAAATTCATGTACATGTATATATCTCTTTTTAAGAAAATAAATTGGAATCCATAGGTTTGAGAGTTGCAACATCCGCTCTGATACCAATCTGTAACGTACTCGCATTACACACACAAACAATTTATAGTATAAAACTATAAAAATAAAATTTTCTTTTAAACATGTAGTTAACAACTTCATAATTTTCCATATTTTCCCATACACATAATTCCACAGTAGGGGAACTCTGCCCCTTCCTTCCAAGATTTCCAACTTCACCAGACCTACAGAGATATTCTGAAACATATCAAGGTTCAACTCTATCTTTTCCTAGAGTTCAGGTGAAGACTAATCATCCCTTAGCAGGGTGAAGGATAATACATAAGCAACATAAAGAATGACACTAAGCTAGATTAACATATCATAGCCTGCAGTGTTAATCAATACAAAACAACCTCATTCATGGGAAAAACACCCAATCATGCATTCAGTCCTCATATCTAGATTTATGCCTATCATTCTATGAGCACAACATGAGCCATCCATTCATCAAGAAGGGTATGACAGCATAAGCTTACATGAGGTGCATAAATTAAGTATAACCATTACATCTTCCACATGCAATATTCATAGTGCAGATAACTCATGCAATTGAAGGAAACATCAAACATGGATATAGCCATCTATGCAGGCTTATACATAGCATAATTATGGCTGACATTTAATTGCAACCTTCATTCAACGATTTGAACATAACATGCATAATATATAATATGAACATTAAAATTCATCCACATAAACACTTATATGAAATTCACATAATTGTGGTAACTGGCTGCATGTGAGCCACACTCCACCCAACCTTAGAACTTGTCCATCCTGTACTATTTCAACTCCCAAGTTCACCCCTGATTTGAGATCCAGACATTAACCCAAGGTGTCTCACCAACCCCCTCAACTCACTCACAGATTCAAAGGTGGAAATAATAGGGAGAATAAATATACATAGGGGTTCAACAAAACAACAGTTTGATAAACAATTCCTTGTCAATTCCGCAATTGACCCACCAGAGTTCCTTCCCTAGACGCAAAATGATACACTTCACTGCAAGAGTCAGAATTCACTCGGGGTCTCATGCACAATTTCCAATTGAGTGGTAAATGCAACCAAGGAATTCATGGCTAGATCAAGTTAACTCAACATGACAAAGTTCATGTTTCATCGCAGGGATTCTTCCCAAGTTTTCTTCACTCTCTGTGAACTCAAAGACGCACAGTGATGCTCTTCATTGTCTGTGTCTGAATTTCATTCCCCGTATTTTCACACACCGTGATTTCCCAGACAACCATATCCCCCACATTCTTCCCTTCCATTCGTGTCCTCCGCTTGTATTCCCCCCGTGTATTCTCTCAGACCTCTCCCTTTCTGGTTTGTCTGCACTACTTACCCAAAGCAACCCCATGTCCTCCTTTGGGCTCCCACATGGCTGTCCCAAAAGAACATGTTCCTCCAATCCATAGTCACAATTAGCCACTAAATCTCTAGATTAATTAATAATTAATAATTATTAATTATTAATTAATTCCCCACTAAGAATATGGCTTAGGAGTATGGGTTTTGGGGCTTTTATCATAAGGTTAAGAAAACAAGGTTTAAGGAGGCAAGGTACATAGGTAAACCTTTCCTCCTCACAACCCTTGGTTAATATCTCGATCTCCTCTTTAGCGTATTGCTCATCACGCAACCAACTGGTATTTGTATTAAAATCATATCTTGCTATGTACATACTTCATAACAAATTGTTCAAGATACAGTATCAGTACTTTATCTGGGCCAGGGGTATTACATGGCCCTTTGGAATGTTGCACTAGTGTTAATTAATCCAAATGGAATTTGTTCATAGGAAAAAGTACCCCACCTGGTGGTAAAGGTAGTTTTATACCTATCATATTTTTTAACCTGGATTTGAGTATATCTGGAAAAGCTATCTAGCAAAGACATCATCTGAGAGCAAGAAACTTGTTGTAAAATTAATTCCATGTTAGGAAATGGGAAATTATCCTTGCCACTCGCTTTATTTAAGGCATGAAAATAAATGCATAAGTGAATGTCACTGTTCTTCTTATGAAGAAGGACTAAATTAGCAACCCATTCAGAGTACTTGACCGGAAAGATGATTTTTGCAGCCAATAATTTATCCAACTCTTTGCATATGGTAGCTTCTAGGGATGGTTTAACACGCCTTTGCCTCTTCCAAATGGGAGAAGCATCAATTCTAATTGGTATAGTGTGTTGAATAATGCCAGAATCGAATCCTCTTAGGTATGAATAAGACCATGTGAAATGTCATGAAATTCATGAAAAAGAACAACAAATTGTTCTTTCTCATGGGCAGAGCAGGTAGTTGAAATGTATAATAGCTTTGGGTTATCTTTAGTTCCAATGTTAACGAGGACAATTTCATCAATTTTGCATTTCGATTCTTCTTTAAGGGATTCGTCATCATAAAAAGCTTTAGGTTAGTCACAAAAGCATGAAGGGATTCGTCATCATAAAAAATATGCTAAGATTCAACATTATCGGGTATGTGAGGATGATAAACTGAAACAATAGGACAATTTGGCTTATCTGTGATTAAATGACTATTCGATGTAGTAGCATAAGTTACTAAATTATTAGCAATAATGTTCAATCCCCACCGAATGTGAGTTATGTTAAAAGCTGAAAATTTCTCATACATTTCAGAAACAAGGGTATTATATCTTCTCATAATTTTATCTGATGGAGAATAAGCCTTTTTGACCAATTTAATTATTAATTCAGAATCCCCAAAAACTGTAATGTTACAACAACCTAAGGAAAGATCAATTTCTAAACCAAGGATCAAGGCTTCAAATTGTGCTACATTGTTCGTGCATGAAAAATTGAGCCGAAAGGAATACAAATGGACCTTTCCTAGAGGGGAATATAGGGTAATGCGCCACTTCCCTCATGGAGGGAGGCTCCATCAAAGTCCATATTCCAAGTTTCATCTTGAAATTGATCCATAGAATGGATTTGAGGAGTGCCAACTTCTTCTTCAGAGAAGATTGAATAACCACCAAGGTCTGTCTCAATAAAATTGATAGCTGGTTGAGGAGCATTTTCAATATAAGGTACAATCCATTCGTCCCTATAAATAATGATATTTTTAGGACCCCTTGGGATTATGACATGAGTGCCATCCATTGAGTAATAGCCACTCGTTAAGGCTTGCCAATATCTCCCTTGAATGATAGAGTAATTACTAACACTCATGTCCATCACTTGAATATTACAAGTAGTGCAGATTTCTGGATGAGAACACATGCTTAACGACATGTATTTTATTTCTCCCATCATGGGTTGACGTTGCTTGTTGACGGAAATCATATTTCTTGATTTTGCATTTGTGCATGAGAGCCCTATTTCTTCCATGATTTTCTTGGACATTACATTCGGATCAGATCCACCATCAATGAGATAGAAATGTAAAATTTTATCCATTATATTTAAGGAAACATAGAAAGGAGGGTTTTGGGGACTATAAGGTGTGAAAACATACACTAACACTTCTTTGGTGTATTCTTATTAATCTGAAATCATGTTTGCACTGGTTGATTTAGGATGGGAAGAGTAATCACTGATTGGTTCTTCAGCCAAAAAAATTTCAATATTTTTCCTGTGTTCAAGGGTTCTGGCGAGATCAAGCAAAATGGAATTTTCTTTGACTTTTGAAAGTTCCTCAATAATGTTATACTTTTCGGTAGGAGAGGATGAGGAAGCTGTAGGCTATTCAAGTGGTGGGGAAACTTGTGTTCTTTCAACATTCTAAGTAAGAACCTATGAAAACCTATTTTTAGAATTATAATTTTGATTCTTGTTAAAGTCACTATTTTTCTAATTCTTGTTAAAATTGGCTTGAACCCTAGTAGTGATAGCCATAACTTCATCATCCTCCACCCAGTTAAGAGAATTTATAACTAATTCGGGCCTTTTTCCGAAAACTTTCTCTATTGTAGTTTTAAGGAGTTGACATGCATTTTGGTCATGATGTTTTTCACAAAAGTTACAATATGGCCGAGTCATTAAGGTCATGGGCTGAGTTGGTTGGGGGTTTGTCGGAGGTGGCATGAGAGGGGAACCAGTGTTGTGGGGAAAATGCACCTATAGTTCAGGGGAGAAACTACCAACTTACAGTGATAAAGATAGACTTACAAGCATTCTGCAAGTACAACAAATAAATGAAGAGATTAGAGTTTAGAGATGTAGGAACCTTATTCAGAAGGTTGATCCTAGCTTTGCCTCCCTCGCTCTTCAATGCTTATCTAGTGTTGCAATGCCCAGACCTGCAAAACAACTTGATACCTTTCTCAAACACATTTGACTACACATATAAGACTGATATTCATAATAGAAGAAGACATCAGATTATAAACAAACTGTAATCAAATCTAAGAAACATTAATAGGTCATATTTGGAAAGAGAAGAACATCTGATCTTTATTGATGAATGAAAGCAAGTACATATAGTTATACCTTCTTTCAAGCTTGGCACTTCACGAAACCTAGATTCAAGGTCTCCTGCTTCTGTTCTCCAAGGATTCCAGCCTCTAATCAATTGTGCTAGGGTTTACCAAAACTGAAGCACAAGAGAGGGGGATGAGGGTCTCCATTCCTCCAGCATAACTTTGTAATTGGGCTTAGTCTTTTCACATGGCCCTTCTACCCTCCTTATATAGTCAGTGAAGGATAGGAAAAGAAGTTATAACCGCTCAAGAGGTTTCCCAACCAACTTAACTTACTTGAATTTCGAGATTTTGACCAAAACAGGGGTGTACGCTACTCTACTATTTCAACAGTGGAGTCGCGCTCAGTAGGGTATACACGCTACTATCATGCCTGTGTACCAGCGCTCATGTTAAAAAATGGCCAAAAACAGGCTTTTCTGCTCATTTTCAGGAGATGGTTTGGTCTGGAAAAATGTTCCTAAGGGTCATATACATCAAATGGGTCAAGAATGAGGTAATTTCAACCATTTTTAGTGTCCCAAATGACTCCTCCATCCACAAATGTCCTGTTGTGTGATTGAACTTGATCTCAAGAAGTGTCGTCATGCGACCAAGGGATGCAAGTATCGTCACGGATGGAGAGGTGTCATTTCAAGCTATAACAGATGCCCCCTAATGCATGAGGTTAGAGGGAGTGCGGGAAATGATGGCCGAAATACATAATAAATAGCAAAGAATTGAATCATGGAGGAACGGAGAAACTAAGAATCATAGGCTCAAATGAAGTACCTGAAAGCAAAGGCAATGTCATACAAACTTATCCTTGGGGTAACTTTCCATGTTCAAATGGTGGAACATGACCTCCAAAAGGATACAATAATGATCCAAATACTGACGCATATATCATGGCCACTAAAAATACAAGTGTGGATCCATGAGGAACATAAGTGTAAACATAGCCACATAAATACAAGGTGGATCTATGTCAAAGCTGGAGAACATAGCCATAGAGAACAAGCTGGATCTATGTCTCATCAAGAGCCAAAAAGTGTGTGGCTCAGTCTTGCGCAACTTGGGAGATAACATAAATGAGGTGATGCTATCGAGGATCCCAAGGTCTTCATCCAAAAACAACCCAAGGTACAAACCTATCCATGCGAATAAATGAGTTGATGTCGAACATGGGAGGTATCATTTGATTACCGGTCATTGATGTATACCGTTAACAAACGCGAGGGTGTCCACCAATAATGAAAATGGAACCCAAGGTACCTAGTACATTCAAGCAAGTGTGAATAGATGGTCTTGCCGTCGAACACTTGAAGAATCCATTGGATAGGAGACATTGATGTATTCCCATCTATCCAATGGCGAGGTAAACTGCCACTAATGACTGCAATCCCCAAGGTACTAACCGAAACTCTAAACTTCATTCCCAGAGCACAATGAGTTGAAGTCGATGGGAAGAAGTCCGTTGGAAGGGAGGCCTCAATGCATCCTCCATCATCCAACATGAGGGACACTCAACAGGTATGAGCTGATTTGGAGTAGGAATAAACACATGATGAAACATACTGACACCAAGGAATGGCCGACACATGAGGTCAAGGCAACTGTAGAATGGCCGACACAGGTTATATCCTTGAATAGTGAGCACGACACAAGAATGACTTAGGCAGCTTTTAACACAAAGGGACCACGATGCAAGTCTGCAATGTAGGAGACATTAACAGATTCTCCATATGATTGGAAGACTAACCAAATGGAGGAGTAAGAACTCTGAGATCAAGTTTACCCTAAGGCCAACACTAGAACCCAACTTGTTTGATGGACTCAAAACAGGGGCTTTGTTCAAGGAGATAGTTGACTTGTTGTTGTCATATTGAAAGATATTTTAACATTCTTCCCTTCCCTTTCCTTTTTCATTTTTTAACGAGCTTGACAAAGAACTAAAGCATCCTCGACGGTATTTTCATATTTAAGGAGTCTGAAAAACCTAGAAGAAAACTCCATACACCTATCCGTGGATTTTATATCGAGCCCGGATTGGTCTGTGCTCGGCGGTGTTTTCTTGCTTATAGAGTTGAAAAACTTAAACAGTCCTCTATACACCTATCCGTGGATTTTATATCGAGCCCGGATTGGTATGTGCTCGGCGGTGTTTTCTTGTTTATAGAGTTGAAAAACTTAAACAGTCCTCTATCAACCATCTCGTGGATTTCACATCGAGCCCGAGTAGGTGAATGCTCGCTTGGTGTTTTCACATTTCGAGAGTCTGAAAACCCTAAAGACAACTCCAAAGGTCCTTTTTCGTAAAGTTAGTTTCCTTCCCCGAAAAAGTGTAAAATAATGGAAGAAGAACTCTTCTAGCACCACCAGAGTATACCTAGAGTATACCTTTTCCGTAAATTATCCACCAAGGCCCGGAAAAGGGGTAATTCTATACCTAAGTGGATGTCGGTTCAGTTATTTTAATGATCCCGAAAAGACAACTATGCTCGGCAAACTTTTCCTATTTAAGGAGTCTGAAAAGGGATTAAAATAACTCCATAGGGATCTTTTCCGTAAAGGTTTAATGAGTCCGAAAAAGTAAACTCATGACCTCCTTACTGTTTTTAATGAGCTCAAAGGAGATACAGAAAAATGCTCATAACTTCCATACTGTTTTTAATGAGCTCGAAGTGAAGATGAAAGAAATTCTCATAGCCTCCTTACTGTTTTTAATGAGCTCGAAGGAAAGGTGGAAGAAATGCTCGAAACCTACTTACTGTTTTTAACGAGCTCGAAGTAAAGGTAGAAGAATGATCGTAACCTACTTACTGTTTTTAACGAGCTTGAAGTAAAAGAAGAATGCTCGAAATGGGAGGAGACGAGTGTCAGGGACATGCAAAACTAGCTCCAAGCGCATGGAACAAAGCTATGCCTACTACAAGGAACATGAGCAAGATAAGGACACTCGGGGTGTGTCTCCTCCAGGTATAAGGTGTCAAATTGCGAAGGAAGAATGATACAGGGCTTAGAGGAAATGAGATCAGAGATGGAGGCTTATATAACGAGCTAAAAGCGTGGAAGCCGGCTTCAGGCTCATTAGCGCAAGCGGGATCATAACGGATGCATATGCAATTTGAACACAAATATGGGAGCCTTATCAGGGATGGCCAGAAATATATGAGGAAGAAAGATATGATGCTTCTTCTCAAAGTCATGGTAAATCTAAAAAGGCTCCCAAGCCTATGAAAAAAACTCAGCATGGGCACCAAAATGGCATAAGGGTGCTGACTAGGGTGACCCATGTTAGGTAGGCTCTACTGTCGGATTGGTGCACGATGCATAAAGAGATGGTTAACACACCAATATCCAACAGGTTCGACCCTATGGCGAATTCGGATGGCAAAAGGTTCAAATGCAACATAACAACGGGGAAGCCTAAACCTATATGCAAGGTTCCGAATATACCTGACATGGTCGCACAAGGTGTCGAAAAGGACCAGTAAGCAAGTATGCATCCAGCTAAGAATCCTGTCTCCAAGAAACATCAGTACCAAGATCATATCTAAAACATATGTAAAGAAAGACCCGATACAAGTCACTGTGGTAGAAATACTTTCAACTTCACTATCATCAACAAAAAGCATAAACAAGGCAGAGTTTTCAAATGAAGGCTCTATGGTACCCAAGCCTGAGGACTTACAATCGACAAGATCAATTTCAGGATGAAGATCAAAGTTGAAGGACATGATGGAATCTGCAGAAACAAATTCATCATCACGGGAGTTGAAAATTCTAGAAGCATAATCAAACTCAGCAGGAACACCGATTTGTGGATCTATAGGAGAGTCCAAAGACTCAACAGTAGGAAGATCAGACTTTAAGGTCAAACCGGGGCTGGACATAACTGCGATTGGATCAACATCCAAATGAATGGTAGACTGTACTATGGACTCCAGGAAAACTTCATTGGAAGGAAGTATATCATCCCAAATAGAATACATATCTAAACATTCAGATGGAGGTGTCACTTGCTCAAAAGCTGGGACCAAGTCTCGAGAAGGTAAGCATGAACTTAGAGACTTCTTCTCAGTGGTAGTTGAACTCAAGGAACAATATGCCACATAAGGCCCCTGTGACATAGTAGTGCCTAATGACGAGGGATCAGACTGGTCTACAGTTGGGTACTAAGGAGGATCAATGAATGCAAGCTGGTCGATAGTGACGATGCTTTCGTTATGAGGGAAATGCATCACATGAAAGAGCGTATACACCACAGCATGCATAGCATAAACGTAATCACACCCGAGGATCATATCAAAATCCACAGGGTCCTTTAAAACCATAAAATCAACTAAGACTGTTTTTCCACCCAAAGTAACAGGTGCCTGACGGAGGAATCCGATCGGTTCACTAGGTCTTCTATTGAAGGTCAACGGCCAATTAACAGCTAGAATAACATTAGAGAAACCCAAATCTCTCCAAGCATAAGTGGATAAGATACTAACATAAGCACCTTCATCAACAATGCATCGATCAACCGTATGGTTCCCAATATCAACCTTTATCTGGAAAGGTGTTGAAGAAGGAAGACTAGGCTCGACTAGACTATTCCAATCAAAGGAAATGGTCCTAGGGCTTGGTAGGGGTTCACATGGCATAGATGAAGTGCCCCCTTTTTCAGGAACATCCAAACTGGTAGTGTAGAAGACTTCAGTAGTAGGTGCATCAATCTCTGAAGGACTGATGGGATCGGTCAAAGATTGCATCGATTCGATCACTTCACTCTCTGAAGGAAGAGTGGGGTCGACCAAATATTGCATTGGTTCAACCAATTTATCAACCAAAGGTTGATCTGACTGTAAGGAATCTATAGACAACTCAGGAACAGAGGTTCCTTCAGACATGGACCACACTCTTTGTGCCTCTGGAATGGCAGGGCATCGGTGAGTAAGGTGATCTCCCTTACAAAGTTTACAAGGGAACTTTGGTTTCCGTCCTATAGGTCGAGACTCCTTTACAACATCAGTACTCTCAGCATGACTAGCATTGGTTGACAACTTGTCCCTAGCATGACTCATAGAGGTTGGTTGCTCAGAAGCATCAGACTTTTGAACTAAGGACCACACTTTTTGCACTTCTGGAAGTACAGGGCGCAAGTAAGTAAGGTGATCTCCCTCGCAAAACTTACAAGGGAACTTAAGCTTCTGTTTGTTTGGTTTGTCGATAATGTCAACTCCCTCAGCATGACTTGCAGTGGTTGATCTGGTGTCTCCAGTATGACTCATAGGAACTGGTGACTTATCATTAATATGACCAATAGTGATCAATGACCTGTCTTCAACATGACTGACAGTGGTTGAAGACAAACTTTCAGTGTGATTTTCGATGACTAAAAGTTTTCTCCCAGCATGACCTCCAGAGGCTGGGTAGGTTCCCCCTACATGATTTGCAGAGGCAGGGTGCTTGCCCCCAGCGTGACTTACAGAGGCTGGGTTGTTGCCCCCTTGTTTTGGCATCTTCTTCCTATTCTTCCTCCGTCTATTCCTTTTAGATTGTTGGCTACTAGTATTGCTTCTTTCGCCACATGAGGTAGAAGGAGGAGGATAAGATGTTACTAGCAAAGGAGGCATAGGGTTCTGATGCTCTTGATTTGAGGTGCTCACAAAAGAAGCGCCAGGAGCATGCATGGCATTCAAAGTGGAAAACAACCAAACCGGCATCCCAATAGTGAATCCAGGAAGATTCAGAGTAGCCATTAAGGGAGCACCAATGTTTCCAATGAATGGAACAACACAAGGATCCCCTGGAACAGGGGTACCTTGATTGGCACTCGCCGGAACGCTAGACATAGTTTCCTACTCGAATAAACAAGAAGTTCTCTAAGGCAAACTAAAACGAGTAGCACAAAGAGCACACCACTAAAAAAGGTCCTAGGTAAATCAAACCAGGCAAATAGATGCCTTCTGGAGAAGAGTCTGGGATGATGAGGGCCCAGAACAGATCAACGAAGGATGAAGAACATTTACCTGGGGTCCACAATACAATGACTAAGGGTGCAAGTGCTGGAATCACCCAACCGCCCTCCCAACAACTTGCAAGGGATTTCCTCCCACGTCTGTCCTAGGTACAACAGATATACCCTCCGCTGTCACCTATGTATGAACTTATGGTTAGATACTAAGGATACCACAACACTGAAAGCTCCTGGGGGAACAGTCTCTGGTCGAATCAGAAGGCGTGGGAAGGGTAACTAGTCCATAAACTTAAAAGAGTCCCCATACGCGATCCAATCCTGGTATATGCTCGAAACAGAAAGTAGGAGGAGTATTCCCAACAATCTGATCTCACAAGACCTACTGCATAGATCCCAGGCAAGCTTTGAGTGAAGTGGGTTTACCTGTAATAGTCAAACTACGATTTTTGCGTAATGTGTGATCTTGGGTGGTTTAAGGTGTTTTAAACCCAAGATCCTATCCAAGACTAGTTGGTGTAGTGTAACCTAGAAAAGAAAATGTTACTAGTAAATTTTATTAGGGTTCATTTTAAAGGTTACTTGCTTACTCAAAAAGGGTAGTGGGTGTGTGAGAGTGGTTATAATAGAGATAGAGTACTGAAAATGAAATATTTACCACCAAACAAATCTTTTTCTTTCCAATGCAAGTCTTAAATTCTAATCTAGAATGCATATGCAAATGCAATTTTTAATCTTTTGAATGCAAAAAAGGTAAACATAAAGTCTAAACTCAAAACCTAAGAATGCAGCTACTCAAACAAATAGGTATGCAAAAAAAAACTTGTTCTTTTTTATGCAAAGCACTCTAAAATATTTTAAGCCACTTGCAAGGTACTCTATTCAGAAAATGAATCAAAATTCTTTATGCTTTCAAAGGTAAGAAACAAAACTGAAACTAACCTATTATCAAAGCAAAGCAAAGAAACTTTTAGGTTCTCTCTATGAAACAGTAAAAGCTACCAAATATGACTTTAAAATTCTTATTGATATAAGCATGCCAAACATTGGGAAAAGAGTACGAAAACTACTTTTAGACCCAAACGAAGAAAATGACCTACGAAGAAGTATGGTTTGGTAAAGTCAGGTCTGCACATAAAAAATGCAAACAAGGTCTTGAACAACAGCCAAAACACTTGATCTTTCACAACAAAAGAAAACTTAAAAGCATAAGGGAGGATAAGAAACCAATCTAAAAGAGAAATTTCACTCAAATAGACACAAACAGGTTCAAGAAGACTCAAGAGGTTTCAAATCCAGTGGAAATGGGGTAAGCAGGTTTAGTCAGACTCAAATTAGGGTACAAAACACCAAACAGGTCCACAACCCCCCAACCTGGGTCAACAAGCCCCAAAACTTTCCAAACAAGCCCAAATTAATCAAAAGAGGTTCAAATCATGAATGTAGGATCAATGCAAGGATGGGAGACCACTTACAGGGGTTTAACACAGACCTAGGGTCATGAGGGAACCCAAAAAATGCAGCCACAGCCCCCAGAGTTGGGTCCACAACCCGAAAACTCAAAAATTTCAAACCCAGATTTTGAGCGCTACTGTGTATGAGGCATACCAGCACCCATAGCAAGATGGGTGCTATTTTGCAGAGGAAAAGTAGCATATGGGCGCTACTGTGTTGTACAAACAGTAGCGTACAGGTGGAAAAAGTTTGAAAAATAGGGTTAAAACCCCCACACCTGGGTCCACAAGGGTTTGCAAGGGCTGGAAAGGGTCTGTAAGAGCCAAGGAGGGTCAAACAGAGCCTACTAACTGATCCTAATCAAGAAAATGAACAAATACCATCAAACAAGACTGAAGAAATGACCTTGGATACCCCTAAGCAGTTAGGCTTTCCCTAGCGGAGTCGCCATTCTGTTGTGTGGAAAATGCACCTATAGTTCAGGGGAGAAACTACCAGCTTACGGTGATAAATATAGAATTACAAGCATTCTGTAAGTATAACAAATAAATGAAGAGATTAGGGTTTAGAGATGTAGGCACCTTATTCAGAAGGTTGATCCTAGCTTTGCCTCCCTCGCTCTTTAATGCTTATCCAGTGTTGCAATGCCCAGACCTGCAAAACAACTTGAGACCTTTCTCAAACACATTTGACTACACATATAAGACTGATATTCATAATAGAAGAAGACATCAGATTATAAACAAACTGTAATCAAATCTAATACACATTAATAGGTCATATTTGGAAAGAGAAGAACATCTGATCTTTATTGATGAATGAAAGCAAGTACATATAGTTATACCTTCTTTCAAACTTGGCACTTCACGAAACCTAGATTCAAGGTCTCCTGCTTCTGTTCTCCAAGGATTCCAGCCTCTAATCAACTGTGCTAGGGTTTACCAAAACTGAAGCACAAGAGAGGGGGATGAGGGTCTCCATTCCTCCAGCATAACTTTGTAATTGGGCTTAGTCTTTTCACATGGCCCTTCTACCCTCCTTATATAGTCAGTGAAGGATAGGAAAATAAGTTATAACCGCTCAAGAGGTTTCCCAACCAACTTAACTTACTCGAATTTCGAGATTTTGACCAAAACAGGGGTGTATTCTACTCTACAATAGACAAAGTGGCGTACATATGGAGTTGAGTGCTACTATTTGAATAGTGGAATCGCGCTCAGTAGGGTATACACGCTACTATCATGCCTGTGTGCTAGCGCTCATGTTAAAAAATGGCCAAAAACAAGCTTTTCTGCTCATTTTCAGGAGATGGTTTGGTCTGGAAAAACGTTCCTAAGGGTCATATACATCAAATGGGTCAAGAATGAGGTAATTTCAACCATTTTTAGTGTCCCAAATGACTCCTCCATCCACAAATGTCCTGTTGTGTGACTGAACTTGATCTCAAGAAGTGTCGTCATGCGACCAAGGGATGCAAGTATCGTCACGGATGGAGAGGTGTCATTTCAAGTTATAACAACTAGTTTGTACATGTGTGGGAGCTATCCTTCTCTCAAAAGAAATCATTCGGTTATTCATGTCTTGCATGAGCTGCAAGACAACTATCATTTCTACATTTTTTGAGGTATCAACCAAAGGTAATCCAGTATGAAGAGATTTCTCTTTAAACTCAAGGTAAGTTTGTAAGGCTATATATATATATATCATTATTGTCATTTTCTTCGAGCCTATTCCGAAAAATAGGAGACAAAGCATTATAGTAATGGATTACAATAGATTGGCTGTTAGGCCTAATTATCTCCGAGATTTGATTGTACAACTTTGTGAAATGTAAGTTAAATGACTTTATGGATTCACTGGGATGGTACACAATATTGTTGAAATCTTTGATCCACTCAGTAGGGTTTTGAGGTTGTCCATAGGTGGATTAGAACCAATAACAAATTTCATTCCAAGTCGAAAAAGACTTTGGTGGAAGATCAAAGAAATCAAAGGAAACTTTCCCTTCCAAGGAGTTAACAAACAAGTGCATGTACACATCATTACCATTGGACCCAATTTTATTAAACTAGTTTGAGAAAGCACTGTGGTGCTCTTCGAATGTGGAAGTGCCATTGCCAAAAAATTTAGGAAGATGATCCTTAAATTTAGGCAAAGGCATACTGGCTAGATTTAAATTTAGGGGTGAAGGTACACGCCACGACGCAATATTCATATCTTCTTTGAATTCAAACAAGCCGATCTTCTTGATTATTTTATTAGGATCATTACGTGAAATGGTGGGGTTGTAACCACCGTACATACTTCCCAAAGTCTGGGAATAAGCTGGTTGAGCATCCATCTTCTTAATGATTGAAGGAGAGGGTTTGGTGAGTGAAGGAGGAGATTCATATTTTTGATATGTGAACTAGATGACTATGAGTCTGAACAATATCGTATAAATTGTTGACGAAGTTTCTCTAGCTATTTTCTTCTTCTCCTAACCTCAGAAAGCGAATCAAACTCAAGAGACTTGCCTCTAACTCAACGAGAACGCCATGAGGTGTGAAACATAAAGCTAGGGTGCGGGTATAAGGTTCTTATCTTGTAAGATTTCTCTCTCACGTTGTTCTTCCATATTAATGTCCTCTCGGATGACTTCCCAAGACTGTTCTAATTGTTGGTGTTAACACCAAAAAATGACCATGCATCATCATATAGACCCTATTCCTATGTTTAGACCCTCAACATGAAAATTACTGCAAAAAAAAACAAAATGTATGGTATCCTAAGTCCTAAAATCCACTTTGGACAAGCTCCCCCCAAAATACGAAAACTCCACCAAAATAGGGGTTTCCCCAAAAATAGGGAAGTCCACCAAAAGTGGAGGATGTCCGCACAAAATCAAAACTCCCGCCCACATTCGAATTTTATCGGCGGCAAAAGAAAAAATCCACCATGGTTTAGGGTTCTCAAAAAACCCTAAACCACACCTACATATATTGGGATTTTTACCCTCATTTGAAGATACATTTATCATTTCTTCGAAAACCTCCAACCCTTGGAAGCCACCCTTTGTAAGTTCCCTTGTTTGAAGGTTGAACACCTCTTAGTTCCCTTCATGCCCATTCAGTTGAGACCTTTCCCATTCAACCCCCGTGGTCGCTCGGTGGAGGAGAAATATTCGTAGAATGAGAGAGTTGATCCAACTTCAGGCGGACACACGAGCCCTTTGCTCATTGAGGTAATCTGAAACCGTTTAGAGTTCAATTATTGGAAATACAAAGAAAATCAATTATTTTGCAGATATTTTTTATTAATGCGAATGAAAGAATTTTTATGTGTGTGTGTTTTGATTTTCACTTCGGTAAATGTTGTTTTAAATCAAATAGTTACTATTTTACTGTTACTTGTTACGACACATACATATTGTTGCTTAGAATATATTTGCATGCATAGTTCAATCTAGATTTTACTTATTTTCGGTATTATTTACCACACATATTTCACACACAGAGCCGCAAGAGATATTATCTTGCATGCTCTCTACCTTGGCTTCCTCTAGCTGGTAGACCACCCATCTTCGCATGTTGGAGTGTGAAAGCACTAACAATATTTGGGTTGTTTGAGCTATTTTGAGAATAAAGTCAAAAATACTTGAGGTGATAGTTACTTGGTCCCTAAAACCCACTCTAGTGTTTGGTTGTTTCCTTGAAGGGACTATCATTAGTTAAGATAGAACAAAACTAAAACAGACTTAATCAACCTGCATTAAAGGGGGTAGTCTTCCATACCAGTACCAAGCCAACAAGATTTAAAAGGTATGAATTTGATAAATATCGAAATATTCCCCTGTTGTTTCAATTGCATTGATTAATAGAGCTCCTGCAGTGTTACTTTGGCCTGTTGTGTCACGCTATTCTAAAAAAGGTCGAGTCATGAATACCAGTTAAGAAAAATATAAAAATTACAAAAAGAATAGAACCAGTCATAAAAGAAACTTGTAACAACCAAAACAAACTAACAAAACCAAATAGGAAAACAAAAAAACAAAACAAGCTACTAAGGACAAATGTCCCCAGTATGGTCGCCAAAAAATATGTTGATGATGTAAATGATGTATTCCAGATCAAATATTTTGGGCTTCAATGTCGGCTAAACTATGAAGAACGAGGATGAACACCCTGAATTTAAATCCTATCAAAGAGTACACAAATCTCCATCTTCATGTAGGTCTCAGAGGCATTTTGTTATGTAGATATTTATTATTATTTTTATTTAGATAAATGCAAAGAAATAAATTTATACAAATAAATTAAGGAAATAGCAATAACAATTTCAACACACAATTGTGGTCCTATTAGTGTAAACACACCAATCATAGGTCAATATAAAAAATACATATTACTAAAGAACACGAATGCTCACTCATTTTTCTACAAGATTTACAAATAAAGTGAATAAACAAAAATAAAAAACAATAAATATGATGGCAAATAAACAAGAAAATATGGCATCTAAGATATTTTTTTATTAAATATTTCTTCAAAATTACACCAATAAGATTGTCTATATGTCTAGACCGGAATTTCTCCTTTACCACTGATTAATGTTTCGAAGACTGCTTAGTCATGCTATAGTGGTAAATACAATGCACAATATGAGTTGATAAAGTTGTTTAGGAAGGTTCAACTAAAAGCACCAGAAGGTTGGAATGGATTCATTGCAACCAAGATGACCAGTCAATCACAGGTGACAAAAAAAACCTTGTATTTAATCATCAACAATATCACAGGTCACAAAAAAAACCTTGTATTTAATCATCAACAATCAGCTGGAAAAATTACCTTGTACAACATTTATTAATTCTAAACCTCCAATTTACCACTTGACAAGGACTCCTTCTATCACAAAAGTATCAAACATTAAGTTTAAATCATAACTTTGAAAGGATCCGAATTTGAAACAGAATAACATACTCTGAGCGTACCATAGCATAGGTCTCATTAGACTTTTCCTTTGATAGAGAGCTTCTTAAATATTCTTCTCCTCCAAGAAATAGTTAAGCAATCGATTCTTTCAAATTAATTTCAAAATAATAATAAAATCCAGATGGGGGCCTTATCATAACACGTAACTTTTCGAGAGGAATGGGAGAAAGACTCCATAATTTTTAAAACTTTTCCAAAACATGAAAGGGCCTAACAAGTGTTTAAGGATAGCTAACTAAAGGGGGGACACACTATTCATTTACAATGTTATCACTTGAAAAAACCCTTACGCCTCCCAAAAACCTGTGCATAATTATATTTATGAACCTGTATAATATGAAATTAAAATTCATTCATCACATGCATGCCACCTGTATATATCAAAATTTGGCATCTATCCACATAACTTGTTTTAAATAAAATTTGTCCATCATAGAGAACTCAACCCTGTAGCAATCACAATGTTATCAAAATAAATTACACAATCTGTTCATCAAAACTAAGATACTTTCATCCACAACGATTATGCCAATATAAACTAATATGTCCTTCCAAATAACTTAGAAATGAAATGCCTAAAGGGAAGGTGAAAACCATTGGACATTGGATTTGGTACTGCAGTTGTTGCGTCTTATGCCTCTAAGACTAGAGTATCATGCCTCACTCCTTACTTTTGATGCTCTGGGGTTGGAATTGGAGGAGGAAGAGGGATGTTATCAACTATAGGTTCCATCTTTGTGGGATGCTCAATAGGTGATGTCTGATTTTTAGGATGATGAAGAGATTTTGGGTGATTTTCGGATGATGCTAAGCTAGCAACAGATGGCATAGGACGATTTGGTTCAATATCTCTTTAGCCAGTATATTTTTCACATGTATAATGGGGACAAACATCTCAACACGAACTACGAACATAATAGCGATGAAGAAGTTCAATTGAATTAGGAAGAGGTTGGTGGGATTCATATACATGCGGGGGAACAGATTGGTAAGAAGGAGGCATGCACCGTGGTCCAAGGTAAAGATGTAAATAGTTTGCTAGCTGATTAAACTCATTGGATCTAGCATCAAAAATGTACCAAGAACTTGACTTTTCTATCTCCTCCCTACTACCAAATATATTGTCTTATGTTTCCTCTTCCTCTCACTGACCTTCTTGAGCCCCTGCCATGAAAACTCATGACTAAATTGAGCATACCAACAATTTGTATATAGTGATAGCAACTACTCATTTCTCTTTTGTATCTATCGATGCAAAATTGCTATCGTTTTCATGCAGATACTGTCAATCATACACATGAATAAGTCAACATAGTGGATTTACACATGGAGGGATAGGGTAATATTGGGCTGGGAAAATATATTCACAAAGATATTATACAAATATATCACCTTGACATATTCGACACATTCATCACTAAACAACACTTGAAACAACTTGATGACCGAATCATAACCTGCATCCTCCATCAACACTAAACCGTTTCTTAATTTTGAACTCTGGAGATATATATCGTGTTTACTTACTTCAACAGGGCTGAATTTAGCCTTCCAACATTGTATAATAATTCACAATCCATGACCGAACTTATAAATTGCTTACTCGAAAAAACCATGATCAATATTCTGCTGAAAATAACATGTTCCTCTACAAATCTTGAGCATCAACTCGTTTGATCTAGGTGGATATTGGTGGCCACCCACCTTTCCAATTGGCTCAAAACAGTTTTATGGCAATTTTGGTATTGTACTATTTTTAGCAGTTTTTCGGGTCCTGAACTTCCGGGGCCATTTTGAGGCCCTAAACGACCTTTTTTGGCAATTTGGGGGGCCAAATGGTGGCCTTCGGCATGCATTTGGCCCCAATTGAAAGTTGTAAATCTCGGATAGACCTTTCCAACGGGCTACCGAGCGCCCCAAACGGAGATCGTATGCAAAAGTTACGACCCCGGGAAGTTGATGTACTAACTTACCCAAACGGGGCCCACATGACTTTTGGCGCTTCATCTCCTAGGGTTAGGTTTTTGGATGTCTAGGGTTTTTGACATTCCTGTTTATTGTAAAAGGCCTTGAGAGCCTCAGTGTAACCATCTTCCTGCGAAATGAGCGCAGCCGTCACATCTCTTCTCAGAGATAAGCCGCCACCATTCCAGCAAGCTTGTTTTCCGCAGCATTTTACAGTTCTAGCTTATTTCCTTATTGAATAGAAAACCAGTTTTACTGTATCTCTGCTATTTTGTGTTAAGCATCTAATAATAATCTGTATTCATTTCGTTCTGCTCATAAAATCCGGATCAGTGGTATCAGAGCGGTCTGCTCCTTGTCGTCTTAATGCATGTCCCCAATGAGGTCAGGGTACAAAGAATTGGGTCTCGAGCTTGTTTCTCTTGAGGACAAAAGCTCTCGCACGCCCAAGCGACCTCTCATGGCAGGAGAAAAGAAAGATGACAGGATAGGAGATCCTATCAAAATGTTGCTTGAGGAAGCCCTCACGCAATAGAGGAACGAGATGATGGATAATTTCGCGCAAATCCTTCGGCGACTACCAACAAGCGACGCATCTTCCTCGAGCGGAGGCGCCGCCCCCTTCAAGGTACAAATCAACTTCGATATCCCTATATTTGAAGGATAGATAGACGCAGATGCTGTAGATAAGTGGTTGAATCTACTAGAAGGGTATTTTTCTATCCATAACTTTTCGAATAAAGAAAAGATTACTTTTGCGCTCCTCAAAGCCGTTCCCCATGTCAAAGATTGGTGGGAAACATTCTACGAGCAAAAGGACGCAGAAGAAGCCTCATTATTTTCAGTGACGGCCACCTGGGAATCCTTTAGGGATGCTATTAAGGAACAATACTACCCTGTTGGAAGTTATGACGATTTGTATACCAAATGGACCACACTACGACAAGAAAGAGACCAAGTAGTGCCAGAGTTCACAAATATCTTCCATACCTTGCACACCAAGCTGGGTATCAAAGATTCAGAGCGACATCTGGTGCTCAAGTATCGCGGTGGTTTGCATAGATATCCAGACCGAAATGGAATTTCTGGACATCTCTTCCTTGGGCGCGGCCTACCGATATGCCGTCAAAATTGAGTAGAAGCTCAAACAAAAGACACGGCAATTTGGGCCTGGGAACCCTTCACAGCAAAAGACAGGAAAGGGTGACCCCAACCCACAGAATAAAGGACAGAGCAAAGATGGACAGTATCAGGACAACCAGTCCAAGCCGCAAGCAAAGAAGGACACCGGAAAAACAAAGAAAGATACCGGAAAGTGGTGCGACTTCCATAAGAGCCCTTGGCATAACACTGCTGATTGCCGTTCAAAGCAGTCGCTGGTGGCTGAAGTGAAAGCATCTGAATCAGATGCGGGTTCTGACTTTGAGTCTGAACCAGAAAGGGGAAGATGGATCATTGACGCGGAACCCAGTGCCACCATTGCCACCGCCAAGCTCCAGCCTGATGAACCAGACAAGCTAGAAGAAGGAGAACGCCTCTTCCATTCACAGATGTGGGTAAAAGGTGCCCCGCTGCATTTCATCGTTGATAGCGGTAGCCAGAAGAATCTCATCTCAGCAGAGGTCGTCAAGCGCCTGGCCCTGCTGACAACGCCGCACCCACAACCCTACACCATTGGATGGCTCCGCAAAGGAAGCAATCTCCGCAAAGGAAGCAATCTCCGCGTCAGCCAACAGTGCCGACTGCCATACGGCATCAAGCCCTTCAAGGACGAGGTATTGTGTGATGTTGCTCCTCTCGAAGTTTCAGATGTTCTTTTGGGCCAACCTTATTTATGGAAACGTCATGCTATATATGAGTCTAGGCCTCGTAGTGTTATTATTTCTTTGAACAGGAAATTGTACAAGATACCCGAGGCAGTCTCTCCTAGTGCTATTTCCTTGATCTCTGCCAAGCAATGCAGGAAGGTCATCTATCAGACCGGGAAATTTGTCTTCTTTGTGATTCGCTCTCAGAGTGAAAGAAAGATCGCAGCCACATCCCGGGCCTCCACGACTGATCTATCCACACAATAGAGGCAAGTGGATAAGGTGGTGGAAGGATACTCAGATATCTTCTCCTCTCCAACCGAGGTACCTCTGCACTGCCAGGTCAAGCATCCCATCGATCTGACCCCAGGCTTACCACTACCCAATGGGCCAATTTATCGCCGCTCTCTGTTGGAAAACGAGGAGATCAAGAGGCAGATCCAAGAATTGCTCCACAAGGGGCACATCCGTCCTAGTTCATCACCTTGTGGGAGCCCAATCGTGTTGGTGCAGAAGAAAGATGGGACCTGGCGACTCTGCATTGATTATCGAGCCCTGAATAAAATCACAGTCCGTAACCGGTACCCGATTCCCTGAATCGACAACCTCCTTGATCAGCTCACGGGGGCCAAATACTTCAGTAAGATTGATTTGAAGTCTGGCTACCACCAGGTCCCAATAGAACAGACAGATGTATGGAAGACTGCCTTCAAGTCAAAAGAAGGTCTTTTTGAATGGTTGGTCATGCCTTTTGGTTTGACAAATGCTCCAGCAACTTTTATGAGGATGATGGACGATATCCTACGACCTTTCACCAACAATTTTGTAGTGGTGTATCTGGATGACATCCTCATCTACAGCAAGACTTGGGAGGAACACTTGCAGCATATTCAGCAGGTTCTGCACACCCTGCGGAAGCACAAACTATATGCAAACTTGGAAAAATGCTCCTTCGGCATGGACAGGGTCCATTACTTAGGCTACATCGTTGATCGACATGGTGTGCATGTGGATCCAGCCAAGATCCAGGTCATCTGTGACTGGCCAGCCCCAACCACACTCACTGAACTTCGGAGCTTCTTGGGCCTCGCCAATTTCTATCACCGGTTCGTGCTGGGATTCTCTCATATTGCATGGGCCCTCAGCCAAGTGACCAGGGGTGGTGGTAAGGCAAAATTTGTGTGGGGCCTGTCCCAACAACAAGCCTTCGATGACTTGAAGAAGTGTTTGTGCTCGTCGCCGGTACTCTCATTATCGAACCTGCAACATCCCTTTGAGATCGAGACAGATGCTTCAGATTATGCTGTGGGTGCCATTCTCACTCAACACGGCCACCCCGTGGCATATCATAGTGAGACACTATCAGATGCTGTCTGCAAGTACCCTACCTATGACAAAGAAATGTACTCCATTGTACAAGCCTGCCACCAGTGGAGACATTACATTCTTGGGAAGGAGACAGTCATCCACACTGATCACAAGCCACTACAGTTCATGCAGACCCAAGGAAAGTTGCAGAATGACCGCCATTAGAAGTGGTCAACATATTTACAGCAGTTCCACCTCAACATCAAATATAAAACAGGGAGTACCAACCAAGTTGCTGACTGCCTCAGTCGACCTCCAGTTGCAGCACTTACCACGGTGCTGGACTCTTGTGGCCACGAGACCTACGGATGGCCCCACCTCTACGAGACAGACCCTGACTTCTCCGCCACCTATCAAATGTTGGGCACCAACTCAGTGGTTGCTAATTTCCATCTTCAGGACGGGTTGTTGTGTCATCTGGGCCATCTCTGCGTTCCATCAAGCGAGCATGCGAAGCTGATTTGGGAATCTCACTATAGTCGGGTGGCAGGACACTTTGGCGTCGAAAAGACAGTGGCAGTGTTGTAGAAACATTTCTACTGGTTGAAACTTCGACAGGATGTCGGCAAGTATATCAGGTCCTGTACCGCTTGTGTTATTTCCAAACCGACCACTAAGAAACAGGGCCTATACACCCCTCTGCCTACTCCTGACAGGCCGTGGGAATCCATCTCAATGGACTACATGTCGGGCCTCCCGTCCACCAAGAGGGGAAACGACTGTGTTTTTGTGGTTGTCGATCGCTTTTCCAAGATGGCGATTCTAGCCGCTTGCAAGAAGAACATCACAGTAGAAACCACTGCCAAGCTCTTCTTTGAACGAGTATGGGTACATTTTGGGATCCCACAGACCATTATCTCAGACCGTGACAGTCGGTTCCTCAGCTCATTCTGGTCAAGCCTCTGGTCACTGCTGGATAAAAAGCTCACCAAATCCACTGCCGGATACAAAGCTCACCAAATCCACTGCCTTCCACCGCCAGACCAATGGACAAACGAAGGTCGTCAACCGGATGGTCGTACATATCCTGCGCATGTACAATTCAACACACCCCCGCACATGGGATGAGAGTCTCCCCTATGTCCAACATAGCTACAACCGAGCCCTGCATAGCTCAACTGGCCACAGCCCCTTTCAGGTGGGGTTGGGATTCCAACCATTGCGCCCCATGGATGTTGCACTTCCCCTTGCGACCACCTCGGCTAACTCGTCCCCAGAAGATGACAAAGCCGCCCGGTTCATTGAACGGATCCAGCATATCCGCCAATAGGTTCAGGATATTCTACAGAAGTCTAATGCCAAGTACAAGCAGCGCCATGATCAACATCGGGTGCCACATAAGTTTCAGGTGGGCAACAAAGTTTGGTTGCATTTGCAGAAAGAACGCCTTACTGGGCCCCATCGAAAGCTTCGCCCACTCCATTATGGGACGTACACCATCACCAAGGCGGTGAGTGACAATGCTTTTGAGCTCAACATTCCCCCCTTCCTGGGTCTACATCCAGTCTTCAACGTGGCTCTCCTTCGGCCATATTTCCCACCACTATTAGACACCTCAGAGATAGCAGAGAAGTTGACACCAACAGAGCTCAACCCTGACTGCCTACAACAAGCATCCAGTGATCATATTGCAGACACATAGATTAAGGGCACTCGACATCAAAGGATCCAGCTTTATTGAGTTGTCAAAGCAGGGCAGCTCCTGCACCAAGGCAAGTGGCTCACCCGAGGCCAAATTCAGCAGAAATTTCCTCATCTGATGGGGGAACTCAACGCAATGGAGACCATTGCTTCCTAAGGAGGGAGGATTGATCCAGGTGGATATTGGTGGCCACCCACCTTTCCAACTGGCTCAAAACAGTTTTATGGCAATTTTGGTATTGTACTATTTTTAGCAGTTTTTCGGGTCCTGAACTTCCGGGGCCATTTTGAGGCCCTAAACGACCTTTTTTGGCAATTTGGGGGGCCAAATGTTTGCCTTCGGCATACATTTGGCCCCAATCGAAAGTTGTAAATCTCGGATAGACCTTTCCCACGGGCTACCGAGCGCCCCAAACGGAGATCGTATGCAAAAGTTACGACCCCGGGAAGTTGATGTACTAACTTACCCAAACGGGGCCCACATGAATTTTGGCGCTTCATCTCCTAGGGTTAGGTTTTTGGATGTCTAGGGTTTTTGACATTCCTGTTTATTGTAAAAGGCCTTGAGAGCCTCAGTGTAACCATCTTCTTGCGAAATGAGCGCAGTCGTCACATCTCTTCTCAGAGATAAGCCGCCACCATTCCAGCAAGCTTGTTTTCTGCTGCATTTTACAGTTCTAGCTTATTTCCTTATTGAATAGAAAACTAGTTTTAATGTATCTCTATTATTTTGTGTTAAGCATCTGATAATAATCTGTATTCATTTCGTTCTGCTCATAAAATCCGGATCATCGTTGTCCAGTATATATAGGGTTATCACATTTCATTTGAAGTACAAAATGGAAGAAGCATAATTCAACGACGAGATCACCCTTATAACGTCTATATAACAGGTCTTTTGCAAAATTATGAAAAGAATATGAGTTTGAACTGGTTTTAATAGCTGGTAGGAGAACGATTTAGAGCAAGGCATGAGTAAAATGGAAATAAATGAATTAGGTTATATTTTGAAATGAGATAGGCAGGGTTAATAACAACGACTAGAGCTCATTCATATGACTATGGCGTAAGAAAGACCTATAATACTTTTGTTAAAATTGTGACAACTAATTACAATAACTATAACTAAAAATGGTTTGTCTAACCATTGGTTGGTTGGCAGTTCCTCTAACCGGTGGTAGTTCTTCATATACGTAACTCCTTCATCATATATTTATATGTAATCTTGGAAAGGAGAGAATGTAATCGAGGAGAATCGGTGGGTGAGGAATGCCTTGTATGTAATCACCATTATTGAAAGGAATAAGATGTTGATACTTTGCCGGGTGGATGTTTACCCAAGTGTTGGGGTTTTACCACGTTAAATATTTGTTTTAGATGTGTGTTATGTTTCTTCATTATTATTTATTACTATTTTTCCAGACTTGATTAATAACAAGTGGTATCAGAGCTTTGGTGTCTGACTAGAAAGAGAGGCTTCCTGCAAAGCCAGTGCTACAAAGAGAACCACGTCCAGTAGGAGAGAGGAGAAGATCCGTGTCCAGAGGAAATCCGTCCAAGGTCCTGGAGAGCCGTCATCCCTGCATGCTGGCCTAGTAGAGTGACTGTGCAGTGGAAGTTGTCACCAAGAGAGATGCATGAAGCATTTCGTGGGGGAGTCCACGACTATCATCAGAAAGGTTGTCACCAAGACTAGAGCTCATAGAGCCATGAAGGAGGTTTTTTGTTGCAGAGGAGAGAGCTCGTGGAAGAGTTGTGAGTTCATAGAGCCGCCGGTTTTATTTCTACAGAGGAGAGAGCTCATGGAAGAGCCGTTAGCTAGCTAGTGCTGTAGGAGTTCCATGGTGAAGGGTGGGAGCCCGTGAGCCAGAGAGCAGCCTGTGGTGGTTGCAGCTAGTAGAATTGGAGGTCGAGTCCCATGGTGAAGGGAGAGAAACTCGTTTCAGCAGAGCCTGAGCACAAAGAGAGGTGCCCGTCGAAGAGTTTTCCTACGTGAAGAGGCCGTTGGCTGATGCACTAAGATGTAAGCTTGTGGAGTCGAGGCCGTTGGCTGATGCACTAAGATGTAAGCTTGTGGAGTCGAGGCCGTTGGCTGATGCACTAAGATGTAAGCTTGTGGAGTCGAGGCCGTTGGCTGATGCAAACGAAGAATTCCTATTGCTGTCAAAAACCCTGATCATGGTGCTGGTGAAAAGATAAGAACCTTAGAGGTATTTTCGGGTTATTGATTATTCTGGTAATATATAATATTTTTTGTGAAGTCTGTGAATAGTGGAGTTGGTCACTCCCGTAAAGCAAAAGTAGCTATAGGTATTCTTTCTTAAATATTTTGGACATATATATATTATATTGGATATAGATATCATTTTTTGGAAAGTCTGTGAAGTTTGTAATAAAAAGAAAATAATGATGGCAAAAGTATCTAGTTTTAAATTTGAGATTGAAAAGTTTAATGGCAAGAATAATTTTGAATTGTGGAAACTTAAGATGCGATATCTCTTAGTTCAGCAAGGATTGCAGAAGGCCTTAGATGGCAAGAAAAAATAGTTGTTGTCTATGATAGATAGTGAATGGGAGGAGCTAGATTCCAGAGCACTTAGCACAATTCGGTTATGCCTTGCGGATGATGTCTTATTTAATATCATTGGAGAAAAGACAACAGTGAGTTTATGGAGCAAATTGGAAAGCTTGTATATGACAAAGTCTTTGACAAATAGAATTTACTTGAAGAGACAACTATACGGCATGAACATGAAAGAAGGTACGAAAATTGCAGAACATTTGAATGTGTTTAATACTCTTACTTGCCAGTTGAGTAGTATGGATGTTAAGATTGAAGATGAAGATAAAGTAGTAAATCTTTTAGTCACTCTACTTGAGTCTTGGAATCATGTAGTGTCTTCTATCAGTCTTAGCACAACTTTGGAATTTGACACCGTGGTTGGAGCTTTGTTGTCTGAGGAGTTAAGAAATAAAGCCAAAATTGAATCCTCTACACCAGAAGCTTTGTTTGTTAGAGGTCGATCCAAAGAAAGAGGGGAAAAATCAAGAGGTTTTTCTAGATCTAAATCAAAGGGAAAAAAGAGCAAATTCAAATGTTGGTACTGCAACAAGAATGGTCATCTCAAGAAGGACTATTGGAAAAGACAAGAATTCAAAAAGGAAGACTCCAAGTCTGAAGCAAATTCAGTTGAAACTGATTCAGGTATGGTTGATGAGGTGTTGTCTATTTGTAATATTTCTGATTACAATGAAGAATGGTTGTTAGATTCTGGTGCTTCACACCATGTTTGTCCTCATAAAGAATGGTTTACTTCTTATCAAACAGTTAATGATGATATAGTTCTTTTGGGAGATAATTCTTCATGTAAGACTGTTGGTTTTGGAAGTATTAAAATTAAAATGTTTGATGGAGCTATAAGAACACTAACGGATGTTAGACATGTGCCTGAATTAAAGAAAAACTTAATATCTTTGGGAGTGTTGGATTCTTGTGGTCATAAGTTTACAGGTTTAAATGGGGTAATGAAAGTATCTAAGGGTGCTTTAGTGGTTATGAAGGCATTGAGAGTAGGAAACCTTTACAAACTGATTGGAAAAACTCAAGTTAATGAAACGACATTAATATCTGAAGTGGCATCAGAATCCACTCAATTATGGCATCAACGTCATGGTCATATGAGTGAGAGAGGACTACAGGTATTAGTGAATCGTAAATTACTTCCAAATATGAAATCTTTAGATTTGATGTTTTGTAGACATTGTATATTTGGAAAGTAGTGTAGACAAAAATTCAAAGTAGGGATTCATGCAAGCAAAGGTGTGCTTGATTACATACATTCTGATGTATGGGGTCCATCCCCTACTATTTCTTATGGAGGAGCAACATATTTTCTGTTGTTTGTTGATGATTTTTCAAGAAAGGTTTGGGTCTTTATTTTAAAAAGAAAGGCTGATGTGTTTGATACTTTCAAACGTTTTAAAATTATGGTTGAAAAAAGAACTGGCAAGACGATCAAGTGCTTCAGAACAAATAACGGAGGTGAATTTAATTCTTTAGAGTTTGAAAAATTTTGCAAAGAAGAAGGGATCGTAAGACATAAAACAAATGTATACACTCCTCAGCAAAATGGCATTGCAGAACGCATGAAAAAGACTCTTCTAGAGAGAGCAAGGTGCATGCTCAGTGATGCTAATTTGGGTCAAGAGTTGTGGGCAGAAGTTGTTTCTACTGCTTGTTATTTAATAAACCAATCACCTTCAATCGCAATAAATTTTCAAATTCCGGAAGAGGTATGGACTGGTCATCCTTGTAGTTATTTGAATTTGAAATTTTTTGGTTGTGGAGCTTATGCACTTACTCCTAAAAATCAGCGTTATAAGTTAGACCCCAAATCAAAGAAGTGCAGGATATGATGATGTGGCGAAAGGTTATCGGTTGTGGGATCCTACTGCTCGTAAATTGTCATTAGTAGAGATGTAATTTTTTATGAATCTTCTCTCACTAAATCAGAAAATGAAAAAGTTGATGTGGAACAGGAACAGGTATCGTCAAAACAACTAGTTCAGTTGAAGTTTCCATCTTCTAATGACTTAAAGAAACAAGAAGAAGTTTCTGGTGATAAAGAAGTCATAGAAGATGAAGAAATTGTGGAAAATCCACAACCTACACCACCTACACCAATAAGATATAAGAGGGAGAGAAATCCTCCTAAAAGGTATAGAGATTTTGTTTCATCTGTTGCTTTATTTACTGATGACGGAGAACCTTCTTGTTTTCAAGAAGCCATTGATTGTGTTGACAATGCTAAATGGAAGATGGCTATGGAAGAAGAAATGGATTCTCTGAACAAGAATGAGACATGGAATCTGGTTGAACTTCCCAAAGATAGAAAAGTTGTTGGATGTAAGTGGGTCTTCAAGTTGAAGAAAGGTATTGATGGTAAGATTGAAAGATACAAAGACAGATTGGTCACAAAAAGGTATTATCAGATGGAAGGTGTTGATTATCATGAGATTTTTTCACCAGTTGTTAAGCTTGTATCTATTCGTATTGTTTTCGCACTTGTTGCATTGCTTGATTTGGAGTTAGAGAAACTAGATGTTAAAACTGCATTTTTACATGGAGATTTAGATGGGGATATTTTTATGGAACAACTAGAGGGTTTTGTGTAGCATCATAGAGGAAAATTAGTTTGCAAGCTCAAAAAATCATTGTATGGCCTGAAACAATCACCCAGGCAATGGTACAAGAAGTTTGATTCTTTCATGGTGAGCCACGGTTATACTAGAAGTGAATATGATCATTGTTTGTACTTCAAAAGTTTGGGTGACATATTCATTGTATTAGTATTGTATGTTGACGATATGCTTATTGTGAGTAAAAGGATGAACGAAATTGACAGGTTGAAGGCTCAGATGGCTATGGCATTTGATATGAAAGATCGTGGTGCTACAAAACAAATTTTGGGTATTGAAATACACAAAGACAGAAGAAATGGTAAGCTTGGTTTTTCACAGGAGAAGTATGTTGAGAAAATACTTGTAAGATTCGGAATGAATAAGGTAAAACCTGTGAATTTTCTGTTGGCTTCCCATTTTAAGCTTTCTTTAGGTTTATGTCCTAGTAATGATGAAGAAAAGGATTATATGTCTCGTGTTCCATATTCCAATGCAGTAGGATGTTTAATGTATGCGATGGTGTGTACTAGACCTGATATTTCACATGCAGTTGGTATTGTCAATAAATACATGGCAAATCCGAGAAAAGAACATTGGAATGTAGTGAAATGGGTGCTTCGTTATCTAAGAGTCACAAGTGACTATTGTATCACTCTTAATAATAATAGTGATTCTATATGCGGTTTTGTTGATTTAGATTTTGCAGGTGATTTGGACAAGAGAAGGTCTACTTTTGGATATGTTTTTACTCTTGCAGGTGGAGCTATAAGTTGGATGTCAAAGCTTCAAGAAAAAGTTGCTTTATCCACTACGAAGGCTGAATACATTGCTGCCTCACATGCTTGCAAAGAGGTGATTTAGCTGAAAGGTCTACTTGAAGAAATTGGAAGGTTGCAGAACAGTGTGCCTGTTTTCTGTGATAGTAAAAGTGCTATACATTTGGCTACAAATCCTGTTTATCATATAGTAAGACTAAACATATTGATGTAGAGTATCATTTTGTAAGACAAGCAATTAGTGAAGGTGGAGTAGATCTGAGAAAAGTTCATACTCAAGAAAATTCTGCAGACATGTTTACAAAACCAGTGTTGTTAAAGAAGCTACGATGGTGTGTGGCTTCTCTTGGTTTGAAAAAGAAGTGATGAATAGTTTCCGACAAAGTATCAGACAATTTGTTGTCAAGGTGGAGATTGTTAAAATTGTGACAACTAATTAACAATAACTATAACTAAAAATGGTTTGTCTAACCGTTGGTTGGTTGGCAGTTCCTCTAACTGGTGGTAGTTCTTCATATACGTAACTCCTTCATCATATATTTATATGTAATCTTGGAAAGGAGAGAATGTAACCAAGGAGAATCGGTGGGTGAGAAATGCCTTGTATGTAATCACCATTATTGAAAGGAATAAGATGTCGATACTTTTCCGAGTGGATGTTTCCCCAAGTGTTGGGATTTTACAATGTTAAATATCTGTTTCAGATGTGTGTTATGTTTGTTCATTATTATTTATTACTATTTTTCCAGACTTGATTAATAACAACTTTGAATAATCCAAAAAAAAATTATCTTCCACAAATTTCATCTGTCAATAACAACTTAACCTCTGATTTCACTAGGGTTTTAACGTATCTTGTCATAATTCTTTGTAAGACCTTCACTTCATAACTAAATGATGGCTATCATTTTGATAATTTAGTAACAATCATTTAGCAGCAGACAGTTCAAATTGGAAGTCAAATTCCATCTTTGAGTATTGCATAGCTTAGGGTTTTGATAAAAGAGATTCTTCTAAGACTCGAGTGAAAGAAGAGTTCCAATAATAACAGCACATTTCACTAAACATCTAAAACCTTGAATAATCAGTAAACCCTGGATTCATCCTTCATGTATTTTGGAAGAATGATTTTATCTATCTTTCAAAATAAAACTCTTAATTAATTTAACTTCAAATTCGATGTATTCGTCAAAACCCTATGAACCGAATACTAACAGATCAGTCCAATGAAAATATGATCACACTTTTTCCATTAAAATTTACAAAAACATGCACAGTTTTACTATTTACCTCTGTTAACTTCCTTTATAACATTTTCCATTTCACAACTTATTGCTCCAACTACTATAATATTATGAAAACAAGGGATTGGAGATTAAGGTAACCAATGTTCAGGACTTCAAGGGTTTCATGGTATTAAGATTAGTAAGGGGCCAAAAATCAACCCAGCTAGGCCCACTAAACTATATCTTACACTAATTCAGAGATAATGACACCTTGGATTCAATGGGCTGACGATAGATGTTTAGAGGGAAAGCGTAATGAAATTGATCACACATACAATCAAACTCAATCAACATGCAAAGTAGATAAACCAACAATCATTGCACATACCTTTCAAGGAGACATTTACTGTGGGAAGTTTGCAACAAGATAATCCCGAGATTGCATCTCTCAAGCACACTAGTTCTTCATGCTTGAATGTTTGTAAACATAAATGGAAACTAAACTCTATCGTGATTAGATTAAGTTTATTATAAGTTTGCAGAGTAACAATTTGGTCAAGTTTAACTCATTTAATCCGTCCCATACCATATCATTAGAGAAATTTTGAGGTAAAAATGGGCCTCAAAACAATGATATTGTGCAACAAAAATCACCAATAGTATTCAAGATAATGATGTCAACCATGGGGGATGAATCACCATTTTTGGGTAAAAAGCTAAAAAGGTAAAAAAGTAAAAAAATGAAAAAACTACTTTTTCAACTCATATATTTTCAACTTATCTCCCTGTAAATTCACTTAAATTTCGAGCAGGAGCACTCGTTGGATGGGGAATTCAATTCCGCACATCACGTTTTTTTCATGAATTTCTTGTTTTTTGAGGAGTGAGATCCATCAAAAGTATGACGAGTGGGTACTCATTGGATGCATAATTGAATTCCCCATCCAATGAGTGCTCCTGCTCGAAATTTGAGTGAATTTACAGGGAGATAAGTTGAAAATACGAGTTGAAAAAGTGGGTTTCTTTTTTTTTCTCGTAAATTTGATGAGGTATGCTAATATTATTTTATAATTTTCCTTAGGAGGCCCATTTTAGACCTCAAAATTTCTCTAATGTCACTCCACATTAAATGCCATTTTTGTTGGATAGAACACTGGAATGCTTGAGAATCGAGCATAGAAATCTTACCATATATCAAATCTAGTTTGCTTTGCATCAACGATGGATAATTAGATGCAATAAATAAGCATTTTTCCCAATTCCAACGACATCCAACATGATTGTAGCTGATAAATGCATTTTTATTTTTGGTGTCGGCCTAATTTTCATTTCAATCATTATACACCACCTCGTATTGGCCTAATTTGTAACCAATAAATGCAAAATAGATCACCAAGAGCACTTTAAATGGTATGTACGCAACATAGGAACCAATAATGCAATGAAATACCTTCAAATAGAACTAACATTCCACATTTTGGGCCAATGAATTCAATAATAACATGAAATCACATCTTTTTTCCTTGAATATTAATGTTCTTATGCCCTCTTTTGTTCTTAAGTAGTTCCCCCCTTAGTGAGCTTAGGCCAATTTCTTGGGAGAAGTTTCTTTTATTGTGGAGTGAAAAGCATAGGGTTGAAGACTCATTTTTTTTATCTTGAACAAATAATGTAGCAATTGTGTTTTTTCGCAATACTTTGCAAAATTTTTGGTAGGTGTAAAGTTAAGTATCAATAGAATGCACATTTGTGGGCCTTGAATTTTTCTTTTCTGCATAAGGTCCCATGTAAGGACTCTATTGCAAAGTGTCAAACACATATGGATTCTCGATTTGAGAAGAACATTGAAACACCAAACATTAGACCACCACTATTTTTATTTTGAGACACACATTAATGCATGGCTTGGTATCCCAATTTAGCACTATAGCGACCCACCAATTTGTTCTTGGACCAACATATTTAGTTTCCTCCTAAATTTGGATATGCCCTCTTTGCATCTAATTTATGAATAGATTTGTCACGTCCACATCTAGACCCTATCACTTTAACATTTTAAATGATGTAATATTTTTATGAAATCATGGTGAGGAGCTCAAGGCCAAGGCCCTGCCATCGATTTATTGATGCATATGCTTTGCGTGCTAGCCAGGCACATTGGAATTTCAACATCATGTAAAATGCATTTTAATAAAATACCCACAACTAGCTATGCAATGCAACAAAGAGATGGGGGCATGATTTCACAAGGAATTGGGAGGAAAAACATTCAAACCCTTGAGCCAATAGAGTCAAGCCAAGGGTCAATGAGGGAACCCATCAAACCCTCAACTACCCATGTTGACTTTTGTACCCAACCATTGATTTCTCCCAAGAGTTGGTTGGGGTAGTTAATGCCTTAGGAATGGAGAGGTATGGCTGTCCAAATTCGGGTATGGACAAGCCACCCTTTATGGAAAAACGCGTTGGTCTCCTTAGGCAAGAATAGAGCCACGAAATTGCTCTATAAGCCATTATGCAACCATCAGTCTTGATCCCTCACGCAGCTCTAGCTTCCTGGGCGTTTTCATCCATGGTTTTTCTGGGTTTCCCTTCATCT
This sequence comes from Larix kaempferi, assembly GCA_027924585.1. Lineage (NCBI taxonomy): Eukaryota > Viridiplantae > Streptophyta > Pinopsida > Pinales > Pinaceae > Larix > Larix kaempferi. Next base: position 1,633,439 of record BSBM01000797.1, on the reverse strand, counting down.
TTTTACCTGGGAAGGGGCGTTTTTGTATTGATTACCAGTGGGGAAGAAAACAGAACGTTTTGGGGCTTCCTGGAGGTCATTTAGGCCATTGGAAAGGATCCTAACCAGTGGGGAGAAGTCGGTTTTTCTCCCTGGGGTTGAAATCAAAATCCCACAGTTCGCTTGGGTGAACCACGAGTTGGGAGAGCCAATGTGGACCCTGTTTTGCGAACACCTCTGTTGTAAATGTGTAACCCTGTCAATGATTATTTTTGGCTGTGAGAAGAAAGAGTATGTTGGGGTATGGGTAATGGGTAATCCATTGTTCTGGCTTGAGCTTGAGAATAAGCATCCATTGTTCAAGTGTAGCCTGATAAACCCAGTTGGACTGGCTTGGCTGAAATGAAATGGCTAAGAGGGGGTTGTGTGTGAGCTGGAATTTTCCCTTTCCTTGTGAGAATCATGCCCAGCTCGGGGGTGGCCTTCGGACGGACTCAGTATAAGTTGTCGAAGAGCCTATGGTTGGGTGGAACGTTGCAACGACATAGCTAGTTGCTTGGGGCAGTTGCGTAATGAAGATAAGTGTTTTTATGCCTCTATATTTACTTCTGCACTATTTTAATTCAATAACTGTTGATATGCTGTATGCATGAGTAATGCGTGTGGATGTTTTAATTCCGCCATGCATAGTTGATTGTTTTACATATGCACATTCATATTTTTATTTATATGAATCTAACTAATGGGCTGAGATCATGCGAAAGCCCTGAATTTGGCATCATGTACCCTGCCTTGCATTGGTTGAATGGGTGGGTACGTGACAAGATTCCAAATGAGTGCATGATCGTTTGAAAGGCCAGTAGTGCCATTGGTCATCTAACCCTGATGCCAAACATCAAAGGAGGTCTTGTCAGCCACCTAGGCAAGATGAAAGTATGTTTTATTATAGAGAGTCAAAATTATGTCATATAAAGGACCAATGTTGCCCCAAAACCCAATATGGCATTGAAGCCAATACTTACAACTTACCATTACCAACTTTCCACAAAAAAATATTTTTTGATGTTGGGGTTGCTAGGGTATGTACCTATTAGATGGATATAAATGTCATGGTGTAGGGGACTTTGAAATTATTTTGTTTAATTATTGATATGTAGACAAGGGGATTATAGTCCACTTGCTTAACCAACACATATACTATATAGAATAAAAGTTTTATATTTGATATTTGATTTATTCTAAGTGAAAATTTCTTTGTTTCTAACCTTCAATAGGCATACAAATATGGATTTGTTTCTTGAAGGGGTTTCCACTCTTATTTTTTTCAAGACCAAGAATCAACTAAGGATACAAGATCCTTGTAGAAACAAAATCTCTTTGTCATTGAGACTCTATTTCTAGACCCAATTTCATGACATGGCACTCATAATCAATATTGAGTGACAAACAATTTACTCCATTCAATTAAGAGGTGTACAATTGCGTGTAAGAAATAGAACTATTTATTGAATGCAAAGACACATTGTCTCTCTAAGGAATCGATTTCTCTTTCCTAGGCAATGATATTGATGTTTAACCAATGTTTTCTTTCTCCGAGGCAATGTTGGTATTTTAGAATGATAAATAGAATCAAATCCTCAATAGACTGTCAAATTGGTTGAGATAGAAGTTGAATAGTTATATGGGAGGTCAAGTTAAATTTTGGGAATGTGGAGAGAGGCCTTTCAAATATTCTAGCGTTTAGATAAATTACCTACTAGTTGTAATGTAATCACGTATGACATGTATTTATATAGAAGTAAAGGAAAGAGAGTATAAATACCTTTGGATAGAAATGTTAAAATGTTGCCCAACATTTGTCAATAATATTGTGAAGAGAATTAGTTGAATGAAAGGTTGAATATTTATTTTTCATGTAAATCCTATTCTAAGAGATTTTTGAATTAATCTAACACTCTTCATACTACTTTACCTACCTCTTCACCTATATCCATCTATAATTTTTGTTCTTGTATGTGTAATGGAATATAGTGTGTACACAGAGTATGATTATGACCATTCTCCTCTTGAGAGTTTTTTTTAATGTGAGGGTCACTGTTGTCTCCTTTGTGCACTTATAAATTGGTATCATAGACTTCAATCAAGCCTTTTTGAATCTTGATTCTATTGCCTCTTTTGCTTCAATAGCTCATCTAGGATATGTTATGTCCACTCTAGTTCATTTTGGTAACATAGACTTCAAACAAGCCTCTTTGAATCTTGATACCATTGCCTCTTTTGCATATTGTTTAGAGACTAAAGAAGTGATGCAAAGCACATGGAAAACAAACATAGGGGGAGGATAAATTATCAATGTTGTATAAATGACTTTAACTTGCAAGGTTGTTGAAGAAGAAGAGGGTAGTGAAGATTGAAGTTATATATTATGTTGGAAGCTTGTAGGAATATCAATTGATTGATTGGGTTATAAAATGGAGAGATATTTTAAACTTGACGGATCGAAGAATCTGAAAGGGTGAAATTCATTAGTACCAAGTTGAAAGGGTCCATTTTTATTTGGTGGGATTTTGTGTGATGCAAGAAAATTTGAAGGGGGAAAGAGAAAGAATGGAATTGGAGCAACATTGAGAAATTTCTGTTGGCTGCAAAAGGAAAATGATGTGGTAGGTCATCATCCATAATGATGGAGGAAGGACGGTGCTGATAACATTGTCTGCACAAGGTTTTGGCATTGTGAGGGTTGTCTTTGCCATGAATTTGACCAAATTATTCCCTTTTTGAAAGGTAAACCTTGCTCACCTATTTTCCTCTCTTTAATTTTACATTGCATTGCATTACAGTCTCTTTATAAATGCATCTGTGATGGTACTAGTTCGATTCCCATGGGGTCTCACTAATACTCACCTCTATTGTAGGAGTATCACATGCCTTTCTATCAACAAGATTGATAAAATAAAGGTCTCTCTAATGGGTCAAATACCTTGTTTGCAGGCGGAGGGACAACAATCAATAATTGCAAAATTTTGCAGTCAAGGGTAAATTGATTTAAAGGGAACAAGGATCAACTCAATAAATTGATATGGAACTATTTTCATGTGACCTTAAATTTATAGGTTTTCCATTAACACCCAATAGAAAATGTCTTCTATCAAATCATTTTTCAAATTTTCTATTATTAGAATATGGATCAAATAACATTATTCCACATTATACTCCATTTATAGGACTGGGAAAAAACTCATTTCATTATGGTTCCACAATAAAAATACTATCCCATGATATGCCCTTGATCTTAAACCTGGAATGGATAAGGAACCACTAAATTACTCCATATAGAAAATCCAAGTCAACTAAAAAAGACCTGCTATAAGGGCATACTCATATCTTCTGTCACCCATCACAGTCTACCTGCAATCTACATATCCTCAATGATTCCCCTGCAATAAAGAAGATTAACCTAACAAATTCTTTTGAGACCTATGCATCATCATCTTGTGCATCGAAGAATATGAATAATTTCTATGAGATTATTGTGCCGAGAGGCGCTCTACAACCCAGTATGAGGGAGATCTTGTAACATGTGTGTGTTTGTCGAGTTTGTCGAGTGTTTCTGAGTAACAAAATAATACAAAGTAAACAAAAAAGAATAATACAAAGTAAAAAATAATAAATATTATGTCGGCCATAAACAAAAAAGAATAATACAAAGTAAAAAGTAAATATGAGACTTAAACTAAAGACTTTAGAGCTTAGGATTATGTGATAAATATTATGTCGGTCATAAACAAAAAAGAATAGTACAAAGTAAAAAGTAAATATGAGACTTAAACTAGAGACTTTACTTTTTACTTTTAATACAAGTAAAAAGTAAATATGAGATTTTAGAGTGTTTGTCGAGTAACAAAATAATACAAAGTAAACAAAAAAGACTAATACAAAGTTAAAAGTAATAAATATTATGTCGGCCATAAACAAAAAAGAATAATACAAAGTAAAAAGTAAATATGAGACTTAAACTAGAGACTTTAGAGCTTAGGATTAGGTGATAAATATTATGTCGATCATAAACAAAAAAGAATAATACAAAGTAAAAAGTAAATATGAGACTTAAACTAGAGACTTTACTTTTTACTTTTAATACAAGTAAAAAGTAAATATGAGATTTTAGAGTGTTTGTCGAGTTTGTTGAGTAACAAAATAATACAAAGTAAACAACAAAGAATAAACAAAGTAAAAAGTAATAAATATTATGTCGGCCATAAACAAAAAAGAATAATACAAAGTAAAAAGTAAATTTGAGACCTAAACTAGAGACTTTAGATCTTAGGATTAAGTGGCTCATGTATTGCACTCAAGGAGCTATTCAAGAAGAGGTTTGCACCTCGGAAGATTTGATCCCTCTCGACGCTTGATAGAGCCTAGGATTTGGATCTACGGTGGTCTTAACTTAAACTACTGATGTGATGTTGTCACATTAATCCACCCTTCTAAAATGTCAAAAAAAAAAACCATTTAAATGAATATTTTGAAATATTAGATGTTTGTCATGTGATGTCAATCTATCTTTTCACGTTAATCTATCTTTTTGAAATGCTACATATTTTTTTTTATTATAGCCTAAGCATAAACTAATATTTATAAAAGTTGTATTTTCTTTTATAATTTAAGTTCACATTAGTTTTAATATTAACACACTATTTTCTTTCAAATAATTGAAGTAGTCAATTTAATATTTAAAATATTGATTCTAAATTTTAATTTGTTATTCTTAAAATTTGTTTTTTAATGACATACCTCTCCACCTTTAAATCAACACTAATTTTAATTTTAAAATTAATTATTAACATAAAAATTGAAAAAACTCATTTTACACCAAATTCAAAAAACAAAAAACCCCAAATTCTGTATGGGTGTCAAAATTTGTCAAAACTACCTGTTATTGTCATCTTCATCTTCATGGAAGAATGGTATGCAATCCTGTAGATCGATTTGGGGGCCGGAGAGGGAATCATCAAGAAGCACTACAAGAAAGTGGCCTTCACGCTTCATACCAACAAGAACAAGAGGCATCTTAAGACCAGAGAGTTCTATTGTAAATATTACAGGGATGCAAGGCCTTTTTTTTTAGGTCTTGCTCTTGTGTTCAAAGGAGAAGAGTCCATGGTATCATCTATTTCAAAGAATCCACAAATCTTCAAGGGACAAATAAAACAAGGTGAGAATCACCCCAAACAACATTTTCTAGCAACAACTACCTTGCATCTATCCAATTCAACCACCAAAATTTTTAGGGTTTTCCTTTTACAATAAAACAAGGTGAGAAGTTTCTCTACCATGTCTATGTGAAGAAGTAGCAAGTGATCATAAAGGGCACTAGGTAATTGGTTTGATACATCCATTTTTTCTCTCCTGGAAAAACCTTTGAACCAATGGAGAACATGGTTATCCAAGATTTGGGTGGGATTTTTTCATGGAATGAGGCGTGGTTCAATTTGCATAATTTAAATGATTATATCTAATTCCAGTGATGATTCACACTCAAATTCTCAGGACTATTTCACATTTGCATGTGTGTATGCCCTCTATCTTGATGAGCACCTTGATTGCTCTATTTTGTGGAAATGCCAATTTGGTGACATATCTAATAAGGGTTAGCTGGTGCACGTATTGGTTTTTTAATTTAGCTCCCATAATGACTATTAATATAGTGATGGGTGTTGTGGTGGTAGAAAATGCTACAAATCTAGCCCCAATAGTTATTAATCTAATTAAAGGGGTTTACAGAGCAATGCTTACATATTTTCTCATAGGTCCATCGAGAAACAGTTACAAGGCTTCAATCTTTCCATTGCCTGCTCAACCCACACAAGCGGGAGGTGTTGTGGGAAAAATAGCACAAAGGTGTGAAACTCTTCCCACTTGAGGGGTGAAAGCCTTAAAGGTTGTTACCAAGGCCCAGTATTGTGTTACTAAAGAAAAAGTGATAACTCCAAATTGATCCTACAAGCTCTTGTTATAAAATAAAATAAAATAAAAACAAATAACATGAAATAAATAAAAGGGAGTAAGATATGCAAACCACAACAATAAGAAGATTCTAGAACCAAGTTAGATTTCCCAATGGTCAAGCTTGTTACATGTAGTGTCACCTAGAAGGTGCAAGCTTCAAGGGAAGCCAACAATATCCCTTAGGGAGGTCCTTTTTGTCCACACTAAATGCTAAATAACTTGAAGAACAATGAGAGAAACACTTTCCCCTTGGAGGAAGGTGGAAAGGGAGCTTGGGGAATGCCAGTAGGTGGAGGAAGAGGTGAAATATGAGGAAGTCTCAACAAAATTCCAGCATCATAATCTTGCTATGATTTTCCCTACTTAGATGCATACCCATGGCCTCCTTTTATAGGCAAAGAGGTTTCCAAGAAACATCTAGATCCAGGTGTGAACTCCTTCACTTCATGAACTAGCTCCAAAGTACACAATCGGGGCTAGTCAATGCTCCCAAATATTTGAAGAGCCAAATTCAAATTTTTGATGGTGAGGGATCTTTCATGAGATTTCAATGCACTACGAGTGGTTGAGGTCTTGCCATTTTAACATTAGTAGGGATCTCAAAGGAAAATCCGCATGAGGCTCGCATGGGCACATAACTGATAACATGCATCGTAGCGCAGGTGAATAGAGATTTAACTGTGTGACCTCTTCTTTTTACTTTTTTTTTGGCATTTTTGGACTCATACTGCTTTTCGAATCTGACGAGGATGTATTTTGTGAGTTGCATGTTATATGTTGATGACACCTTACTACAAGATTAGTTGAAATGTCGCATGTGTGTGAAATTTAAGTGTTAACAGGAGGTGCCCTAGTTGTTGTTCCATTTGGAGGAGACCCATTGCTTGTTTCAGTAGTGGTTCCAAATCCTTCATAGGTGCAAATGGAAAAAATGGCTAAGAAACAACGACTAATGGTGCGAGCTACCCCATGTTAGTTACATTTTTACCTTCATGGTTGCCACTTGCCTTTATGTTTACTAATCATGATAATGTTTCCTTATTGAATGAACATATTCTTCTTCATTGTCTCAATAAGTTCCTTAACCCACCATATTTTAAGAACATGTTTACATTCATGTAGCATTTTAGTTTTTTTTCTTTTTTTGCTAGTGAGGGGATGTTTAAGAAACAACAATTGCAACTTCTTAACAATCACCTTCATGTAAGCATTTTCTTATCTTGATGGAAAAAATCACAAAATTCAAAAGCACCTACTAATGAGGAAACATGGGTTCCTATATCTATAAGTAATATTGTAAATATGTAGGTCTTTGAGAAAGCACTAAGGAAAACCATACACACAAAAGGAAAAGGTCACCACTGATCTACTTCTACCAGTATTCATATTCACTAAAAATTAGAAATATACCTTGTAACCCTCCCTTGCTTCCTGTAACTTTTGAAATGGCCACTTAGTGCTCTTGACATTCAACCTATAAGGTGTGAAAGGATCACCATGCAGGACATCTCTCTCGGTGTGCATATGAGAGAGACAAAAAGCCATTTATACACTAGTTCTCCATGTCACCACGTTAATTATAAAGTGTAGATTCTCAAAGAATACATTAGTCATTATGTTTTGTGCATAATGGGGATTAAAATGGCCACAAGTAAAGTGATGTGAGGTAAATCTAGGTTCAAGTACCTTCCATGGTTGGGGTCAAGATACTAATGGATTTTACTTTTCCTGGCTATATGAAAAATTGTATATGGATCTAAAGGTCCAAGGGAATGTAGTGTCTCCTCCACAAAAGACTTGGTATGGATTTGATCTTGTTGCTACAAAGAAGGATAAAGAGATTTGGCATTGACTGGTTTCAGTTTGTTAAAATAACATCTTCCCTTGGGCGTATAGTCTAGCAACAAGGTTCAAGGGAATCAAACTTGTATTAACACTAGGCCCTAGGTTCAACCCCCAGTAGGTGTAGATGAGGCCAGTTACGAGTAGAGGATGATTTTGATAGGCATAGAAACACCTCTCATAAAGGTGCCACTTAGTGGAAGGACATCTGTAAGCTACTATAAGAAGAATTTCTAAATAAAGGCTAAAGGATATAAACAACACAACAAGCTACAAAGGAAATAATTGTTCAGGGAAGATTCTTTCATTACAGGAAATTTACCCACGTGTTGCATGCTAAGAAAATAGATGGGTCTGTCTTACCAATTAATATCATTTGGATACAAAGGTCAATGTTGCAGTGACTATGTATCATAATGGTGTGGAGTACAAATGCACACATATTCATTAAATGTTGGAGAGAAACTATTTATATTCAATGAAGTCACAAATACTAATTTAAGGAATAGAATATGCATAATGTGATGCTTCTTCGATTTGTGGCATGATGTAAAGATACATGTCTCGACTCCTACCACAATTGAAAAAGATAGCATATTAAACTATTTGGCAACACTTCCTTCTTCTTGTCCTCTTCAAGTCACTTCAAACATTTGAAAAGGCTTATTGGAAACTCAACCCAAAAGATTTCATACTCATCCCTACTATCATCACCATATAAAACTCTACATTTCTTAAAGTTCCATCCACACAGCTCTACTTCCTACATGATGGAACCTTTCATCCTACTTTCAAACCGATCATAAATTCACAACTTTAAGAATCTCCATCTCATCCTACATGGGTCCCTCCATTATAATAAAGCCCTAGAAATAAAACATTTGTTGGCTCTTTTTTGGAGATTAGGGGTTTATTAGGTGTCCAACAAAGGTCTAATGTAGTTTAGTGTTTGCATTTTAAATCCCTATGAGGAGAAGGTCTCACTTGAAATAGGTGTCGAGACTAAGCATAAGCATGAAAGTTGCAAAATGAATGATTAACCATTAAAACATAACAACGATTAATAACAGAATCTGCAATTCTATAATACTAATATCATAAACATATTCATTACATGACCTAGATCTAATATAATAGAAAGTAAATAAAGCTATCAACATACCAACTATCCATATAAAGTAAACAAGACACCATTTGAAAATGAGAGGACTTCAATTATTCCATACAAACATTCCTATCCAATACATAATCACACTTGCAATAGGAACATGTGTGGCTTATGAGAACAACATGATTATCAAATTTTTATATATAATTGCTACTATTATATTATGATAGAGCTACATTAAAATACAAAATACAGATAACAAAAACATAAAAAAAAAACAAAATATAAAAAACAAAAATAATAAAAATATATAAAACAAAAACAAAAACAATAAAAATATATAAAACAAAAACAGAAAATACAAGCAAAACACTACAGAAGTATTCATTTGCAAAAAACTGGAAGATCACTCGGATGTTTCACAGGTAGCATGTATTCAACGACGAAGACATAGATGCATTAATTTGTGTCAAATGGTGGGAATTTTTTAGGGTTCTTGTGTGATTTATGAGGGGTGCTCTGATATTTGAGGACGAGCTTGCTTGGAGAAGGGACCAGGACCAAAGTTGATCTCTTCATTGCCATATATCACTACTTGATTGATTGCTGGGCGATGGTTGTTAGGAGGGGTTTGTTTTCATCAAATCGTGGGCAGAAATGGAGGGCATAGAGGCTCAAGGAGGGCGTAGAGCCCATCCATATCCTTGTATCGTATTACAACTGCTCCCTTCTGTGAAGAGGAGGATCGTGGACTGCTGGGCAAGTTATTGGGGGTGATCTGCTACTCTCAAACAATGGTTGTTCTCATCTTCCTTGAGACTTGCCCATAACCATCAAATCATATTCATTACTGAAAACATATCGATTTGAATCGATTTGAAGAAGGGTGTGATCTTCCGTCAAATCTGATTGAAATTAATCGATTTCCCTTGAAGAGGACATGTTCATCAGTTGAAGGTCGATTCTTCATTGTGGAGGCCATAGGATTTTGCAGAACCATTGTTTTGTTGGGAAGAGGGCCGTGGATTCAGATAATAGGGCCGCATCTTCATCTGGAGGGCCGAATCAGGTTGGAAGGGAAACAAACTGCTCTGTGGAGGTCGTGTTATGCCTCTAGGACCAAGTATTCATTGGGAGGTTGCATGCTGCATTGTGGGGTGACTAGAGGAAGGGCGTTATCTCTGTGGGTGAGTTTGTGAAGCGATCTAAAGTTGTATATCTTGTCTCTGTTTCCATTTCAAGAGGATATGATTGTTACAATATTTCTAGGTGCATGTCTAAGATATGTCCAATTTCAGCTAGCTTCTACATCATTTCCAGGCTATAGGAGAAGGTTTTTACAACCATAAACAAAACCTACTATCTACTGCTTCCATCTATAACAAGAAGTTCCATCTTATTCTCATCAGACCTGGTCATTACCATTGCTAAATCGTGGGGGGCGTTCTAGAGATACAATCATTTATGATCTTCTGTTCATACATATGTTGGAAAGTTAGTTATTTGAAATAAAACAGATCCGATTTGAGCACTTACTTGCTGTCATAATATATAGATCAGATTTGTTTGTTTATCCTTTTATGTATTCCAAGTGCAAAACCATATGCAAAACCCAAGCAAACATACCAACAAACATACCAACAATTCTTAGGAAAATAAATCAGTGAATTGTTTGACGAAAACATTAAGCCAAGAAGCACAGAATACATAGTAGCAGTAGGAGAGGAAACAAATTGGCAGTTAAAGGGGGTTGTGGTACAAGTGTTTGACAGAAGTTCTGAACCAAATGAACTTATTTAGTAGTAGTAAAACTTAGAAACTTATCAACAGTTTAGTATAGGGTCATTACATCCTCCAACCTTTCACATTGGGTCAAAATCCAATATTGTTGAAACTAGGGAAAGGATAAAAACCTGATATATCACCCTAGTATACCGTATTTAGGGTTTACAACATATCCATAGTCCTGTAACTTGTAACATGTAAATTACCAACACCATGCATGGATTTTTCTTGGTAGGGCGTGCATTTTTCATCATGCCCTGTTTTCATGCTTTGTTATGCATTTTTTTTGCATTTACTAGGCAGTTTTTAGCATCTATGCACAAATGAGGGATTTTGGTTTGAAAATGAACAACGGCATGTATTACATGATGAAAAATGATAAAATAGAAACTCTACAATTTGAATCACTCAATTTGGAGGTCATATGAGTTATGGGCATACATTTTACAAAAAGACAGTTGAAGCATGCAATGTTCTACTACAAGAGTTATTTTCATTGCTCTTGATGTTTAATAGATCCAGGTTAAGATGGCTCCATTCTAACTAACTGATTTGGCCTAAGGTGATATTCTTATTTCAATTACATAGCAACTATTATAGGGTGCTTTCTTATTGTTCACTTAATAGTTAAATTTACTAGCAACCAATACTTCACCATTGACTCTCTTCTCTTGCACAGTCAATTCTATCCATTTAATTGCATTCCGTTTAACCTTAGGTTTCTGTAAATGCTTGCGTCTTTTCATATCTCTTTTCTTCCTGAAATTCTGTTTTTTTTTTAAATTGGTAATGGGTAAAATGCCAACCATTCATCAAGGTAGCTTGAAAGCAAGATGCATGAATTAAGAAATGTAATTTGTTGGCCCATTCATATTTCAATGGGGATTTCTCCTTGCATGTATATAAGAGGAGTATGATAAGAAGGTAAGAAACTATCTTTTTGCCACATGTTATAGTCAGCCATTTCTTCTATTTACAGTTTTCCTTGCTAAGGAGTTTACTCAGCCTGTTTTAACTTTTATAGTGATCCTGACTTCTCTCTACTTATGCAATCTGATATTTTCCACAAACCTCAGGTTGTAGTACATGGTAACTTGATAAGTGCTTTTGGATGTGCTGTTCTTTACTGAAAGACTTGAGTGTATGTTTGCACCGATACTAGTGAGGTCCATCTACAAACTAGATGGATGTGTCACCTCTGTAACATTGATAAATTAAATAGAATATTTTTTTGCATTAAGAGCAACGAGTTGCATCTACAACCTAGTATATGTGTTATGCCCGTAACATTGATAAACTAATTTGAGAAAATTTGAATCCCATAAAAATGAAAATTAAAATCTAGCTCACATTAATAATAAAATCTTAAAAAAGGACCATAATAATTATAAACACTTATCATAAAGTGAACTAGCATAGATCCATCTTAACCCCAAATATTTTAAGCACTGAAAGAATTGTCTTTGTTTTGTTTGATCCCTCTTGGTGCTTATTAGACCTGGGGTTAAGATGGATCTACACTCATCATAAGTAACTCAAATGTCCACATGTTTAGAGATCCAAAGTCTCTATTGGCTGTGGGCCTGATGTTCTTCCCTTTGATTTTATATTCGGTGGTGTGTGTGGACTATGAAGGTGACTGAGGGAATCAAACTAGTCTGTATTTTCTTTCCCTTCATCCCTAAAGAAAATCCCCTCATATATGTTTTGCTAGATTGATGCACAGTATCGTTTTTTCCACAGGTTCTGGGAGCTTAGAAAACCAACTTAACATTGATCTCCATATTTATTTGAAATTCAAATTGAGCCCACTATAAGAAAAGTAGTTTGAAATGCCATAAGTCATATCATAGCTGTGTTTTTATCGTTACATCAAAAGAGTGAAAACACACTGGTTTTTGATGCCAATGATCCGTTTTCAATTATATGATAAAAAACGTACAACTGTGATGTTGACCTAAAAAATTGTAAAATTTTAACCTTTGAATGTATTGTTATTGATGGAAGTGTGTATAAGAGGGATATCTAAAATCTCTTTTGTTTCTAGATATTAGCTAATTGTGGAAACTCCACTTTTTCTAAATTGGTATTTTGCTCACTGATCGTGTTTGTTCTATATGCTATTATTCTATTTGGTATTTGAATTTTGAACATTCCGTCCTTGAGTCTGCTAATTTTCTCATATGTTGTTTCCTTTGATCAACTTCTCTGAAAAGGTTATTTTTTCTGAGTGACAACATTTGACGAAGAACTATATATTGTTACAGGTATTGTATCCAGAGTGACAAAAATGTCGTAGTCTGCAGTGTCCATCCATGAGACCTAGCCAATCTACCGTGCTTGGTTTGTGTGAAGGCTAAGATACATGTTTCAAAGACTTATCTTTGTTCACCAAAGTGCTTCTTAGATTCATGGCGTCACCACCATGCATTGCATGCACGAGCAGCCAGTGCAGTGCATGAGAATGGAACTGAGGATGATGAATTGTTTGGGAGATTTGGCGTCACAGGGGGGTTGGTTGGTTCAACTTTGAGCACAAGAATTCAAAATGCAACTCTAAGCAAGGGTTCTGCCTTGTTAATTTTCTCATATGTTGTTTCCTTTGATCAACTTCTCTGAAAAGGCTATTTTTTCTGAGTGACAACATTTGACGAAGAACTATATATTGTTACAGGTATTGTATCCAGAGTGACAAAAATGTCGTAGTCTGCAGTGTCCATCCATGAGACCTAGCCAATCTACCGTGCTTGGTTTGTGTGAAGGCTAAGATACATGTTTCAAAGACTTATCTTTGTTCACCAATGTGCTTCTTAGATTCATGGCGTCACCACCATGCATTGCATGCACGAGCAGCCAGTGCAGTGCATGAGAATGGAACTGAGGATGATGAATTGTTTGGGAGATTTGGCGTCACAGGGGGGTTGGTTGGTTCAACTTTGAGCACAAGAATTCAAAATGCAACTCTAAGCAATGGTTCTGCCTTGTTAATCCCTCTAATGTTTATGAAGGGGGTGGGGGTGAGACATGGTATGCATTTGGACATTCAAAGACATATACACTAACAACTTATGATGTTGGACATGCTCTGAAGCTGGAATGTGTGGCAGTTGATGTAGCCACAGGAATACTGGTAGGTTTTTTCCAACACACTCCATACTTCTTGTGTTATCACAACCCCTTCCCCTACTCCGCGACGTATGATTCCAATGAATGCAGTTGATGGAATTTCAAATCCTGAGTTAGAAGGACGCATTGCAGTTTTTGGAACCTTCACTGTACTCTCATATAATGTACTTTCCGATCTATATGTGACCAGTAACATGTACAACTATTGTCCTCCTTGGGCTCTTTCATGGCCTTATATGAAATTTTTGCGTGAAATTTTTGGTTATTGGGAGGATATTCTTCAATGTTCTCATAAGTTTATGGGACGCGGGAGCACGGGAGCGGGGAAACGCATGTTGGGGACGTGTGGAGACCACCCCCAAATTTTAAGGAAATTCGAGAGGGATGGGGGCGTTGGGATCATAAAAATTATAAAAAAAATATAAAAATTATAAATGATAAATACTAAACATGTAAATTAAATCTAACAAATTACTAATACAATTCAACATTGTGCAATATAAATCATAAACCAGCCTAGATCCAAATCCTAGGTTCTATCAAGCCCCGAGAGAAATCAAATATCTCGAGGTGCAAACCTCTCCTTGAATAACTGCTTGAGTGCAATACCTGAGCCACCTAATCCTAAGCTCTAACTTTTTACTTTGTATTATTATTTTTTGTTTACTTTGTATTATTTTGTTACTCGACAAACACTCTAAAGTCTCATATTTACTTTTTACTTTGTATTAAAAGTAAAAGGTAAAGTCTCTAATTTAAGTCTCATATTTACATTTGTCTCATATTTACATTTTAATTTGTATTATTATTTTTTGTTTATGGCCGACACGATATTTACCACCTAATCCTAAGCTCTAAAGTCTCCTAGTTTAAGTCTCATATTTACTTTTTACTTGTGTTATTCTTTTTTGTTTATGGTCGACATAATATTTATTACTTTTTACTTTGTATTATTTTGTTACTCGACAAACTCGACAAACACTCGACACATGTTACAAGATCTCCCTCATACTGGACTGTAGAGCACCTCTCGGTGCAATTAATTGTGCCGAGAGGCGCTCTATAGCCCAGTATGGGAGAGATCTTATAACGTGATGTAACGTTAGTAACGGATGTAACATAGTAACGTTAGTAACATGTCGGCCAAAAATAATAGTGATAGTGAATATTGTGGGAGAGATCTTGTAACGCGATGTAACATTAGGAACGTTTGTAACATTAAAGTAAAAAGAAGTAAAGTAATAGTGATAGTGAATATTATGGGAGAGATCTTGTAACGTGATGTAACATTAGTAACGTTTGTAACATTAAAGTAAAAAAAAATAAAGTAAAGTAAAGTAAAAAGAAGTAAAGTAAAGTAAAGTAAGTATGGGGGAGATGTTGCAAAGTTTGTGATGTAATGTTTATTACTAACAAAATAATTAAAAAAATTCATGTTGGCTCATAAAATAAAAAATTATGGAAAGTATTTAAAAAAAATCCATGTTGGTTCATAAAATAAAATATTATGAAAAGTAATTAAAAAATAGATGTTTTTTTATAAAATAAAAACTTAAAACTTAAACCTAGATCTATCAATCAAGAGAGATCACATTTCTTGAGTTTAAATTTTAAAAAAGAAATACACCTCAAGAAATTGGATCCCTCTCGGTGCATGATAGATACGGGTTTAAGATGAATCTATGCTGGTGTAATTCAACATTTAATTAAATCATAAACTATTTGTGCAATGTAAATTAAATCTAACAAATTAGTAATTACTAATGTAATTCAACATTTGTCATTTGAATCTTGATAATTCAACAAATTAAAAAAAAAAACAACCTCAACAACAATGTGGGCTCTCTATCAGTCGTGGGATTTCCTATTTGCACTATTCACAACAGCCGACAACTACAACACCTCAACAGCAGGTGGCTACAACACCTCAACAATCATCATCGGGCTCTCCACCTCAACACCGGGCTCTCCACTACTCAAAACCATGGGCTCTCCACAAGTCAACTACTCTCCACCTCAACACCAGCCTCTCTACTCGTCAAAATCATGGGTCCTCCACTCCTCAATGCTGTCAACCTCTCCACTCCTACACATGACGAGCTCTCCACTAATACACACAACGACGATCTTCACTATTCAAAGTGGCATGGACTTCAACTGGTGGCTTTGTCTTTACTCATAGGTCAACCAAATGAATGGTAAAAGGTATATTCAGGTTTTAGTAGTGTTTTACATTTTTTTTTTCTTTTGTTTTTTTAAACCCACATAAGCAAAATCGTGGAGCGGCATCTAGAAGACCCCCACTTGTCGAAGGAGCGCCTAGGCACCCCCACAGTCAGAACGAGCTTCAGGAGGTAGGGGCGTGCTCCCCTATGCGTTTCGGCGAGTTTCATTTTTTTTGGGGCACAGAGAAATGTTTTGGAGGAAGCCCCCAAGCTCACGAGGCGTGGGGAGCGAGGGGGGTGAGCTCCCGACCTTGGGGGGCGAGTCCCCGTGGAACACTAATATTCTTTGCCTTCAAGGGGTATTATTATTCTCTTGGCATAATACTAAAACATTAATAAAGAATGAATGTGTACATGTGATGCCATTGTTTGACATGCAAGCTATGGCATGTACTTTTGACTTTGACATTCATGAATTGTATTGGATTGAATGGTAGTCTAGATGATTGTCTAGAAAAGGTTTGGATATATGATGCCATTTTTTGGCATAAAAATGCAAAATACACTTGTTCACTTCGCTTTTCTTTTATCTCTATGGGAATTTGAGTGTATAGACGCTGCAACTCTAGCATCTCTAGAATTTTCCTTTCCTTTTTCAGATTATATAATTGATTTAGATTTGAGTTGATTTCTAGTTTTTTATAATGGTGTAGATTTGTAGTGATTGTTTTGAGGAGTTCTTTGCACCTGAATTAGAAAACCATGGGTACACAGATGTTTATAAGAAAAAGTCAACAGAGGTTTGAGTTTTGATTACCTAATATCTTTTGGTGAAAGTTCCACATTTATTGAGATATGGGCCAAACAATGAAATAACACATCTATTTGGATTACAGGTTTATATTGGCACAACCTATGCAATTGATGGTTGTGCAACTTTTTCTCGACAAGATCACTTTTCACTTGTTAATAAATATGAGGTATTGGTTTTTTGTGCTAGTAGTCACATTTATCATTTATGTGGCTTATTTATCAGTTGCTAAATTTTTTGATCTCGTTAGTTCTTCTGGCTTTAGGTTGCAATCAATGTAGTTTCATAGTCTTTGACATAAGTTGTAGTTCCATCAGCTCATAAAAAAGGCTACTCTCAGTTGGTTGCTCAAGGTTGGTCGGGCCCCTTGTATTTTTTTGATGAGTTTTTTTTGCTCTCCTTTGATTTGTGGATATTTGATGTACATTGTATACTAAAATCCTTACTAGATGGAATGTTGACTAAATCTTATTATGTAGGACAACATTGTTCTCATTGTAGTTTTGGAGGCAAAGACACCAACCATGGGATTGGTGCCCTTACACTGGGAAAACATCAACTTCTTTGTGTGGTATGTGGTATTCCTTTTGGGTTGTTGGATTCATGCTTTGGAGAGTAGTTTAAGAGAAACATAATATGTGTCTTATAAGCGAATGGAATCCTATCACACCTACGATGGATTTGGCAGTTTCACATTTGCAAATGTTGTTGCTTTGATATGCATTGATGATGAATAGCTTGCTCATTTTTTTATAATTCAACATTTATGTAGTCTCTCAAGATGAAAATATGCTAGGTTTTATGGGAACTATGTTGGCATTATGTGGCTAAGGAAGCTCCATTGTCCAGTTTGGAAATAGATATGGAGGTAGAGGAGAAAGATGGAGGCACCCCTGTTGCACCACCAACCACAAGCCAATATGTCTGGCAGTGTACTCAAGGGAGAGTCTAGGGTTGAGAGGCCTTGATTGTGTAACCCAAGGAGGGATTTAGCAATGGGTTATTGAGATTTTCCCAACACTTTATGTAATACCCCAATTCTGATTCTCCTCTCATAAAGGGTACCTCTCCCTCCTTGAGGTTGAGTCTCCCATAGTTTGGATCCTGTGGAGGAAAAAACAACTCTGAAAATCATGTTGAGGCTATATGATGGGCATCAAACTCTGATTAAATGATGGCCTAGGGGACCATCCATTTGTAGTGAATCATGCATTGCGACATAAGCAATTTGGACTCTCAACCTTAGATCTGCCAAGTGAAATTCAACTAGCCCCCCATATCTTCGATATATAAAGGACAATGGAACTGCTAATCAAGTCGAAGAGATGTATCTTGAAAATGCATCTGAAAGTATTGATGCTTGAGTATGGCGAGGAATCCAAATCCCTTGATGAGCTAGGGAAATAATTTTTTCCTTAAAAAGTACCTTCACCCTATGAATGAAAACCCCAAGTATGGATATTTTGTGGTCACCTTGATAGCACCCCTATTGTGGGAAAAAAAAGGGAACGCATGAGGGACCATTGAGAAGCAATAGGTTGTGACTTTCTCCTAGCTAGATTAGATGTCGATAGATAGGACATATTACAAGGAGAGGGGGGTAACCCCTTTTTATTAAAAAAATAGTGAAACCCTTGTGTACTAGGCCCCAAGCTACTTTTATGATGTAATTAGGTCCCTATTTGACTAATTATTTATTCCTAGCCATATTTCACATAAGTAGTTTCCCAAGATAGTAAAAACAAGGAAGATATTTATTTATTCAATTTTTAGTGGTTGGTTGAGAAATAGATTAGTGCCTAGGGTATCCTTGGGCATATAGATTCTATAAGGAAATGGTATAAGAGCTATTTACTCAATTACAAGGAGATATTAAGGCTGGAATAAGAAAGCTACAACACCCTTGTACTGCTGTCCACAAATGCAAAAAACATAATTTAAAGAAGAACCCTAAGGAAGGAAAAAATCTAAAACATGCATGAGTTTATGCTTGCAACTTGATGAGGTAAATTCAGGCAATTCAAATTAAGAAACTTGTCCTTGAATTACATTTCCAAAAACAAATATAAAAACTTAGAAGGGGAAATCAACCACAATTGAATTTTTTAAACAAGGAGGAAAACTACTTGGTTTCTTCCCTTCGTAACATATCGATGCAATCATATTTCCAGCATTCATCTTCAACTCATTACATCCAAAATACATGCCTCAAGCTTCAAATAACCTTCAAGTAAAACTAAGCAAGTCTCTAGTTTATCCATAATTTTTTTTAAACCATTACAAGGTGAGTACGCCTATCTTATATAGATCTAGGATTCAAAACCGTCACTGAATAAATTAATAATAATAATATCCAAAGTTTTATCCATGATCTCTCCTAGGAATACATAAAAATTATATATAGCAACTAACTCCTAATTGACAAACCAGGTTGATTAGCTCATCAAGGTGCATCTTTCTATGCTTTCAGAAAGTTGAAATTCAAAGTTTGAATTTTTAGAGTTTCCCTGACAAACCCTAATCCAGCTCCAGATCCAGTTTCTACAAATCAAGTGGATTGGGTTAATTCTAGAAGAGAATGAGTTGGTCCCCTACATAAGTAAAGAAGTTCCAGTTTCAGAGGGAGATGAGGCTAAGACCTTACATAAGAAGATTACAAGCAAACTCGACAGGTATGACTTATGGGTATGTTTTGAAATCTGTTCGTGATTAAGTTTATGTTTGTCTTCATTAAGATTAGTACAATCTTGATTAATTTTAAACTTGTCGTATCACCTTAATAAAAATATGAATGCATGATAGAAGATATTCATTGATTAGGTTTTTGACACTTATGATTGTTCTAATGCATTGTGGTGTTGTATGAGGTTGATGTTGCCTGCTAACATGAAAGGTACATCAAGAAAGACAAATCATGTTCTAGTTCAAGAACATATGACCATGGTGACATGAAGACAAAGATTCATCCATTGTCATGGATCACATAGAAGATCTACTTACGAGGTATGTATAACTTGGTTCTATAATGGTTAACCTATGAGATATGCAGGTTACTAGCACAAGTCATTGAAGAGAACAAGAAGACATTATGCGGGTATGTTAGACATAACTAGCTAGCATGCTAATCCAGGTATGTTTTTCCTATATCAAGTTAGAATCCTACCTTGTGTTAGGATCTCTTATATAAGTATACATGGCATGATTGATAATGATTATTCATTGAAGCTAGTAATCATGGGTTTAGGCATATTATGCTTCTTACTTTGATTGATGAGATGACTAACCAGAAAAGTCATATGGTCAAATAGGAATATGCATGAGGAAAAGAATTGTAATAAATTATCTGTGTATGAAATGATCTTGACTATACATGTTTAAAATTGTCTTGTTGTATGATTATGCATGAGATCTTGAGGATGGCACAATCATGACACTAGTGCACATTTAAGCATGCATAGTGGTCCAGGATGGATAGGACAGATAATCCAGATCAAGAGGGAGCACACTCTAGTAGTTCTTGCAAGGAAGCAAATATTGAGAGGGAGTCCACTCAACAAACAAACAAAGATAAGTATTTGAATTGTCATTTCTTGTATATTTGATTGTTTAAATAATACTGTTCAATGATGTATATATTTATGTTCCTAGACTTAGGTTGTGTGTCATGCATATTAGAATAATTGCATTAATGAACATTATACCACTAATATGCATGTAATGGGTAAGTGGCCTATGGCACTGTGCAACATTCCATTGCTACTTATCTAGAATGAAACCTCTTTGCTGACATTTTGGTAGTTGTGCACACTCTTAACAATGTTCTGGTAGAGATTGGAAGGCATCTAGAAAGTCACGGGATATGGATAAATGTTGTATTGAAGCATTGGCTAAAATAATTGCATGACTGTATGACATATTTCTTTATGTGTAAGAATTTGTTCTGGAAACTATGAGATGTTTCTAATCATGCAATTTAACTTGTTTTGTAGGAAAGATTGTATACAAAAGAAGGACTACAACATTTGTTCCAGCGACGAATTTCAAACTATCTATTGAAGATATTGAAGTTCCCAGGATTTGGAAAGAATGCCATGATCGAGGAGTACCAGTCGATCATGAAGAATGATGTTTGGGATGCAGTCCCAAGACCTGAAGGGAAGTCTGTGGTGACTTCCAAGTGGATCTATAAGATCAAGCATGCTGCAGATGGTAGCATAGAAAAATACAAAGTGAGGATTGTAGCTCATGGCTTCTCTCAGAAAGAGGGGATGGACTATGAAGAAACTTTTTCTCCTGTAGCCAAATACACTTCCATTAGATCAATACTTGCTCTGGCTGTAGTGATGAAATGGAAGATACACCAGATGGATGTCAAGACAACTTTCTTGAATGGTGTAGTCGAGGAGGAAGTGTATGTGGTGCAGCCACTTGGTTTTGAGACACATGACAGAGAGTCATATGTGTGCAAGTTGAAGAAAGCCTTGTATGGCTTGAAGCAAGCTCCTAGGACTTGGTATGGTAGGATAGACAACTTTCTATCCAGTTTGGGCTTTACCAAGAGTAAAGCGGATTCCAACCTTTACTACAAGGTTGGGGAAGGCAATCCAGTGATACTACTTTTATGTGGATGACTTGTTTGTTAGAAGTGAGGATAGACTGATTGCCGACACGAAGAGGAAGCTTGCTGCCGAGTTCGAGATGAAGGACTTGGGATGATGCACTACTTTCTAGGAATGGAGGTGTGGCAAAGTGCAGATGGGATCTCCCTTGGACAAGGGAAGTATGCAGTAGATATCCTGAAGAGGTTCAGGATGATGGACTGCCAGGCCATGGCCACACCTATGACATCGAACCTGAAGCTTCTGTGTGATGCTTCATCTAATCCGGTTGATGTCACTGTGTATCATCAGATGATTTGGTCCTTGATGTACCTGACAAACACAAGACTAGATATTTGCTTTGCGGTGAACACATTGAGCTAGTTCTTGATGGATCCGAGAGGTGTTCACCTAGTTGTTGTAAATCATATTCTGAGGTACCTGAAGGGTACGGTTGATTATGGGCTCAAGTATGATGCGAATCAAAAGTTTAACCTCCAGGGTTATGTTGATTCAAATTGGGCAAGAAGTGCTGCAGATAGGAAGAGCACTTCTGGGTGCTGCTTCAGTATGGGATCAAGTGTGATCTCTTGGTTTAGCAGGAAGCAGTCCTGCGTGGCACTGAGTATAGCTGAAGCAGAGTATGTTGCAGCTTGTTCGTCCAGTTGTGAGGCAGTATGGCTTCGGACGCTACTGTCTAAGCTATTTGATCTCCTATTAGAGGCTACTGGTATCTTTTGTGACAACCAGAGTTGTGTGAAGCTTTTTGAGAACCCAGTGTTCCATGATAGGTCGAAGCACATTGAGATCAAATATCACTATATCAGGGATATTGTGCAAAGAGGAGCAGTGAAGCTCCTATATGTTGCGACGGATGAGTAGATTGCAAATGTGTTGACGAAACCACTAGCCAGAGTGAAGTTCGAGTACTTCATAGAGAGGCTTTGTGTTCTTCAGATTGATGACACTTCGAGGAAGAAGTGATGGACACATTTGTAGGAGACATTCCGAGCATGGTGAGAGGAGGATCCTTCCATGACTATGGATGTAAGCGTTGTGTGATGAGCATCAGGACGATGCTCCAGTTACTGCTCTATATATGCATCATGTTGGATGCTGGATATGATCAGTTGGATCATGTATATGTATATGCATCATGTTGGATGTTGGATATGATCAGTTGGATCATGTATATGTATATGCATCATGTTGGATGCTTGTTATGATCAATTGGATCATGTATCATGATATGTATCAGGTAGATACATTGTATGATCAGGTATGATTAGGTAGATACATTATATGATCAGGTAGATCATGATATGTATCAGGTAGATCATGTATGATGATATGTATTATGTTAAGTGGTTAAGTTGAGGCTGACCTAGTAAAGGTTATTAGGCAAGTCAAGTCATGTATAAATAGAGTGCGGGAGGCACTCGATTTGATCATTCCATTATTCACACACACACTTATTAGAGAGTGGTGCACTAGTTGTTAACACCTAAAAAGTGCTCACTAGCTCATTCCCTTACTCACATGACCCATTTGTCCACTTTTCCACCATCTGAGCCTCTGAAACCAACAAAAGGTCACCAAAAGACCTTAGTACACCCCTTTTTCCATTAAAAAAGATTATTTTTCCAAGAAAATCATAAAAAACCCTCAAAAAGGTTCCAAATTCCCAAAAATATTAAAAAGGGAATTAAAATATTATTTTTATTCAAAAAAGGAAAAAGGAGGGAAAATTACCTAAACCATGTTGGTCAATACCATTGGTTTCCACAAAACCACAAATGGTATTCCTCACCACCAAAACCTATAAAAAGGTGGTAGGGGCTCCTCATTTCACATCCTTCCATTATCTCATCCTTATGCTGCTGAAATCTCCCCTGAGCACTTTTAGCCATTGAAGCAACCTTGGAGAAAGAGACCTATTGGAGTTTGGAGCTACTCATCTTGGGAGTTGCTCAACACCAACCTTCACCATTGAAGGTAATATCGCAAGCACTTGCTTGCCCCCCCACTTTTCAATACAAAAATTATTTCTTATGTTTCTTGTTCTTGATTTTTGAAATATTTAAATTATTTGCTTAGATTCTTGCTTAGATCCATGAAAAGTATTGTTTATTTAGTTTATTGTTTTTATTTCTATTGAAACTGCTACTACTAGTTAGTAGGTGCCCATAGCACTAAGCTTGGTTGCAAAACCGAGCCAACAGTTTTTGGCGACTCCGCTTTGGTTTGAACTTTAGATCTCTAGCTTTGCCATTAAATCTTAGTTTTTATGAATTTTTAACCTTTAGATCCATAGATCTACCATCTTAGACAGCAGATCCATTGCTGTTCTGAGATTTGGCCCCATTAACAGCCCGAAATTTTCAATTTTCGGGTTCGTTTCTCGGTTTCCGTGCACGACTTCCGCCTCGCGGATTTTTTACAGACAGTCGCGCGGTCCATCGCGACTTTTCTGCCTTTTTCCGCGCGGTCCATCGCGGATTTTTTACAGACAGTCGCGCGGTCCATCGCGACTTTTCTGCATTTTTCCGCGCTGCTCATCGCGGCTGTGCGGCCAAAACCTGCGCGGCTCATCGCGACTGTGCGGCCAAAACCCGCGCGGTCCATCGCGACTGTGCGGCCAAAACCCGCGCGGTCCATCGCGACTGTGCTGCCAAAACCCGCGCGGCCCATCGCGGCTGTTCGTCCAAAACCCGCGCGGCTGAATTTTTTCATTCGGCCATCCCGATTTTGAAAAATATTTTTTACTGTACTTTCTGCCCATAGCACATTTTTTACAGTACTAAATTCTGCATAGTTTACAGATTTGAAAAAAAAAAAAAAATTTTACTATTTAAAAGTGCATACCTAGAAATCTTTTTAAAAATTTTCAAGAAAGTGAAAGAAAGACTCATTTTGCATTCTTTATCTAGATTCAAATTTTTTCTTGTTTACTTCTATAGAATCTTGCCCTTAGCAATTTTTATTGAAACGAAGAAATCCATTTATTTCTTTCAAAAAGGAGTTTATTATTTGCTTTAATAAATCCAAGAAATCCTTTATTTTTTGAGTTATTTTTTGAAAAAGCATATTAATTCCTTTTAGTGAAAAAAGTCTTAAATATTTGCTTGTTATTTTTCGAAAAATCCTTTATTTTTTGAAAATTTCCCTTAAAAGCATTTAATTTTTCCAAGTTCAGTTTATAACACCTCACGTGCACTCACACGATCACTTAATTGAACTAAGCCTTAAAACGTACCTTAATTTGAACACACTTTTAACCCCACTTGGGGAACACTAAAAGAATTCTTGTAGCTAGGTAGTATTGGGGGGATAGGTGTTCCAATAACACCCCTCAGTTCATACATCTGAGACATAGAAGTTGTCCAATTAGGGAGCTAAAATCTCTTAGTACTTTTTGGCGCGGTCACAACCGGTTTGTGGGAAGGCCTCTCCCTTAGGAGGGTTGAAGTCGCGAGGATGGTTCCGGAAGCCTGAGTGGGATACCGAAACCCATTCAGTAACCGAAGGGCTACCATTCGCAGTTCTCGGGATATCCCTGTATAGGGATATTGCGATCAAAGGACCAAACGGCAGATTTACCTTTTCTCGACGCGTCATGAACGGAGTATCCTAGTAGCCTGTCTTTTTAGGATTGATTACCCGGTGTCCCTCCCGGTAGGGGGATATCTAGCCGTTGTCTCTACATTCATATTGTCTGACTTGGATTTCATCACCTTGCAGAGGATATCGTCTGTTTGAGTCACAATACTTTTAGATTAGGTGTTTGCATGATCTTTACCACCTTTTGAGTCTAGTTACACCTATTTTTTCTAGGAGCCGCTTGCATGTTGGTATTCTGACCGGTTGTTGCATTCCTCCACTTATTGTAGCACAGCTGCTGGGATAAGTGCATTTTTTGAGGATTGATTTTTTGGCCTGCGAGCCTTATTTTTTCACTCCCCTTCTTGCACCCTTGGTTGCATTAGGGTTTTGAGTCTTTTACATATATATCACCACCTGATACTTAAAACAATTTTTTACATAAAAAACATATTCTCACCATTGAGAATTCTAGACGTTCTCGTCGTCTACGGGGCGAACTCCCAGAGTTTAGTCCACTTGGCTCTCCACGTCACGGACGCAGAGCATCATCCCTTGATTCGACACATCGTCAATCAATTAGACGGTCATCCGATTCTGACATACCCCACTTCACCTTTGATTTGGAGGTAGAATCCGAAAACCCCACTGAGTTACCACCAACCACAGTTATGTCTGGAACACCAGATGATCCACAATTTACATTAACCATAGGTCAGACATCCGCAAACCCTTCTGCGGTAGTACCATCCATGGCAACAACCACCCCCTTGGGTATGCCCAATATGGGTACCACTCCACATTCAGGAATGCCTAGCACAGGACCACCACCTGTCATGGGCATGCCCAACATGGGGGTCATACCCCCTTCGGGTTCCACAAACCCTATCCCAGGAATCCCTAGTGCGATTCCTAACCCAAGTGTAACTCCTGTTGCACTTGGGAGTGCTATCCCAGGAATCCCTAGTGCGATTCCTAACCCAAGTGCAACTCATGTTGCACTTGGCAGTGCTATACCAGGAATCCCTAGTGCGATTCCTAACCCAAGTATAACCCAAGTTGCACTTGGGAGCGCTAACCCATATCAGGCCACACCTTTTGGAGGGCACATACCCTCCATACCTAGCATACCTATAGGCGCTACTGGACCCCTACACCATACCACAATGGCTAGGCAGGTCCCGGTTCCGGTCACCACATCCGCTAGTCTACCATACATGGCAAGTCTCAACCTGCCAGATTTAGCTAGGCTCACAAATGACCCCATCAGGCATGATCCTGCTTGGCCCCATATGCCCACTAAGCTTCCCTCTGATATCCCTAAGTTCGAGGGTAAGGCTGGAGAAGACCCCCAAAATCACATCATGTCCTTCCATTTATGGTGTTCCTCAAACTCCATAGTGGATGACTCAATCCGCCTACGGCTTTTACAACGCACCTTCACTGGCTCCGCAGCCAAATGGTATATCGAGCAACCCCATGGGACGCATTCCACATTTACCTCCCTTGCCTCGACCTTTCTACAATTCTTCCAGCTACCTGTCCGCTACGATGCGGGCATCGAGATCCTACTGTCTTGCAGACAGAACACGGCCACGCATATCACTGACCATATTCATGATTGGCGTCGGCGCCGAAGCCTATGCAAGATCAAATTGGACGACCGAATCTTTTTAGACTGGTTCCTTAAATCCCTCCTTCCTCTCATTGCGAAGGATGCAGCATCCGAAAGACCCCAGTCTGAGGAGGAGGCCATCCTTAAGGCCCAACAGTTTGATCTTATCTATGCCCAGTCAGGTTACCTATACACGATCATACCTGACGCCCCACGAGGTGACTCTGCACGCGGTGACACACCGGGGGCATCACATGCCGCTGATGGCATTATTGGCCAAATTACACCGCAAGCAAAACCTTTCAGTATGGTGAGCACCATGCCCGCCCCAGACCTTTCTAGGGCTACATCTAGTTCCGGGGCGACAACTTCTTATGCTCCAACAAACCAGACCCATCACGTTCATGGACCCTCTTGTCCACAACATTGTTATGGCCAAGCGCCATCAGCATATGTACCCCCTACATACTATGCTCACCCTACGATACAAAACCCCATGCAGTTCCAACAACAGCCCATGCATTACCCACAACCGGTTGCACCGGCTAACCTCACACCTCCACCAGCTCAGGGGTACCAACAACCCCAGCAGGCAACTGGACCACCTCCAGCTCCACCTGCATACTATCCACCGCAACCTGCTCCCGCACCTGCGGCTCCTCAGAATCCCCCTAATGCTCAAGGGCATGTGTACGCACAACAACATCAGCCCCAGTACCAAAATAACCAACGCAACCAGGGTGGGCAACCCAACCGCGGAAAAGGACGCAACCGTGGAAACAATCAAAACCGTAACCAAGCTCCACAACCTACCCATCCTCCGCAAGACAATAACGCGGCGCCCGCTCATCAGAATCCTGATCGGCCACCTAAGCAACCCAAAAATGCTAATTTACGAACAAACCATCCTTGTTCCATTTGCGGTGTCTATGGCCACTATACCCACGCTTGCCCACATCTGGAGCGAGCTCGACAACTATGGACAAATGACGCCCATCGTCAAGGGCAGGCGGCTCCTCAGCCACCACCCAACCCCCCACCACCCCCACAACAACCTTTGGTCCTCCAAAACCCTTTTCCAACACAGGGAGTGGTAAACACTCAGCCGTTAGCCCCCCAACAGGGCAACGTGCAACCACAACAAATAACTTACACAGCTCCTGATCAACCCATGTTTGATTCAGGCACCCACCACTTATTGATGATGTCCACCGCTGACGTCAATATCCAAACCCGTCGGAATCAATACGGACCGACTTCTGAAGCCCCCCCCGCTGAAAAGGATACTAATGCTAATCCCACTGATCAGACATTGCGTATACCTCAGGTTCCACTTGATGGCGCTTCTAAAGCACCTCGCTTCCCCCTTCGCCGAATCAACAACAACCCCAATGCACGGGCTGCGTCTAATTACAACATTGTAGATGACTTAGCTCAATCTCCCGCAGCCATGTCTGCCTTAGAAGTCTTAAAAACCTGTCCTACTCAGCGCAAGACTTTACTTTCCGCCATTGGGGCGATTGACCCAAATGATTCGAACTTGATGACCTTTGATTTAGACCAATCTGAACCACAGCTGCCTTCTACCATAGCAGTCCAAGTTTCCGTTTCTATTCGGAATCTTGTCATCCATCGATGTATCATCGACGAGGGTGCCTCCACATGCGTCATGTCCACTTTTGTTTGGCAGAAGTTGGGATCCCCTGCTCTCCAGCAATCCACCACTGCATTGCGGGCCTACGACGGCCGGTCAGCTCAACCTCAAGGTTTATTACCCAAGGTGCCCGTCCAATTAGGTGGGAAAACTGTGCTCATCGACATAGAGGTCATTAACGCCCAACTCGACTATAACCTTTTACTTGGCCGCAGTTACATGTACGCCATGAAAGCGGTCGCCTCCTCCGTCTTCCGCACCATGATGTTCCCCCACGAGGGACGCGTGGTCAAAATTGACCAACTCACCTACTATGATCCCAACGCCCCTGCAGCACCCGAGAATGTTCTTCCCATGGTTGAACAACCCGCTTCTAGTGCAGTTACCTCCTTTGTGTCTTCCGTGGCACCCGGACTTTATTCCGATACACCAATGACCTCTACATTTCAGGCCATTCCACCACCGTCACCGGAGACCCAAGTCGCAAACCTCTGTACTCTTTCGCAGAATACGCAAACGTCCGGTGGTCAACCACCATTGATCCCCAGTCACATTGGTGTTACACCCATCCACACCATACCCTTCCTATTTCCTCCTTCGGGTGTAGTAAGCGCCCCGGTTATGGATACCCTTAGCCTACCCGGGCTAACATTGGGATTACCCGTGTGGTATATTCCGCCTCCCGTTCGACCACCCACACCCGACGTCATCCTCCAACCGGTACAACCTATCGTTACCACAAATCAGCCTCCTCCTGGTGTTGCAATCTCTTCGTCGTCAACAAAACCTCCCCCTGGTCTCACAATTGCTTCGACGTCAAGAGACCCCCCTCTTCTTGCTAAGCCCACTGGGGGCAGAGGTCCACAACCATACACTGCTATACCACCTCCGAAGGCAGTTAAACCCCCACCAGTGTTTCGAGCTCCCCCCAAATGTTCATTATGCGATGAAATTGGCCATCCAACTCATCAATGCCCACATTTACCGGCACTCCAAGAGCATATGAATATGTTGGACGATGACATCGGCATCCCAGTAATCAGATTAGAACCACCTCTACAGCCTCGTGACAAATCGCTGCGCACTAACCATCCTTGTGCTATATGCAGTGTTTACGGCCACTACTCTCACCATTGCCCTGATCTACCTGACTATAGAGCAGCGTTGTACGAGTTAAACAATGCCGACTTAGAGATATCTCCTCCCCTCATCGAGGAGATCCACCCCCCACCATCATCCTCGTCAGAAGAAGTCAATATGATATATATGATTTCAACAACCTTCAAACCAGAACCCCTTGATTTATGGTCTGATTACTTCAATACTGATGAGCAGATTTTGGAGACACTCACTGCACCTGACTACCCTTGGGATGATATGCATCATCGCTCGTACTTCCTCCCGGAAGCATCTACCTCCACCGCATCCAACCAGCTATCAGTCGAGTCGAAAGACTTCATACCCGCTAAGGTCGATTGGTTAAAGGACCCCATCCCAGCACCGGATGCCTTTGAAGAAGGGAACATGTCAAACATTTCCCCCTCTATACAGATAGACATTTCCACAACACCAGGGAAACCTGAGCTCATCTCGCTGGGCGCATCTTGCACTCAAGCAGAAACTCAGGCATACAAAAAGCTCTTTCAAGAGTTCCGTGATGTCTTCGCCTGGTCCTATACCGAGATGCCTGGTCTCGACCCCGCCATTATTGAACACCACATCGATACATGGCCGGAAGTACCCCCTGTTCGTCAGAAATAGCGACCTATTCACCCTGCCAAGCTCCCAGCTGTTAAGGCTGAAGTCGAGAAACTTCGAGAAGCAGGGTTCATCTACCCTATTCCGTACACCACATGGGTGTCGAACCCCGTTCCTGTCAACAAAAAGCAAGGCACCCTTAGAGTATGCACTGATTTCCGCGATCTAAACCACGCTTGTCCAAAAGACAATTTCCCCACGCCATTCATTGACCAACTCATTGATGAGTGTGCGGGCCATGAGGTCCTATCCTTCATGGACGGGTTTTCCGGATATAACCAGATTCACATCCGCAAGGAGGATCAGTACAAGACTTCCTTTACCACCCCATGGGGCACCTTTGCCTATCGCGTCATGCCATTTGGCCTTAAAAATGCTGGTGCCACTTTCCAGCGAGCCATGACCTATTGCTTTCACGACTTGGTCCATATCCTGCGAGTCTATCTTGACGACCTCACAGCTCGTTCCCGAAAACGATCAGACCACCTTAACGACCTCCGGCAAGTTTTCCTACGTTGTCGCAAATATAAAATCCGCTTGAACCCACACAAGTGTGTCTTTTGCGTCCCGGCGGGCCGGTTATTGGGTTTCATTGTTTCCCAAGATGGAATCACTGTCGATCCCCTGAAAGTCAAAGCCATCTTAGAACTTCCCCCTCCTCGCACGCTTCGACAGCTTCAGAGCTTGCAAGGGCGGTCCAATTTTCTTAGGCGCTTTGTCCCTGATTATGCCACCAAAGTCCACGGGTTCTTACGCTTACTTCGTACCCACATACCCTTTGTTTGGGACGAGCAAGCAGACACGGCATTCGAAGCCCTCAAGAAAGCTCTCACACAAGCCCCCTTGATATCCCCACCGGATTTCTCCCAAGACTTCACCCTTTACGTCTCGGCATCTGAACATGCCGTGTCCGGAGTTTTGGTACAAGAAGATGCTTCCCACAAAGAGCATGTGATTTATTACGTCAGCCAGACCTTATCTGGCCCACCTCTACGTTACCCATACGAGGAAAGATTAGCACTAGCTGTAGTCTTTTCCGTACAAAAACTGCGACATTATATTTTACTTAGTCATACCACGGTTGTCGCCGACTCCAACCCCATGGTCTACCTCCTCACCCGGCGACTCCTTCAGGGTCGTGTCGCTAAATGGGTCATTATCCTCCAGGAATACGACCTTACTTTCAAGACTCCCAAAGGCACCAACAGCCCGCATATCCCACTCACGTAGGAACTTCAGACTAATAGAGCTGTTTACCAAAACAGCGTCATCCACACAGAAGGTCTGTAAGAGGTCCTCCATATCCACACCTGGAGGCAACCTCAGAGAAATATCACCCACCTCACCCAAGCGAGGCAAACCGGTCAAAAAATATACATCAGTGAGAGTAATCTCCAACCTCTCACCACCGATAATGAAGGCACCCTCTGCCGGCACCCACCACTGCACGAGCTGGTTCAGGAGTCTCCTCACTGAACGGATAGGAGGTATCTGAGCGAACTTCAAGAGTCCGCTCATGGCTAGGGTCTGTCTCACCCCTCCATCATTCTCGATCCTCAACATAATCTCGGCATCAATCTCTCTCTCCCGCCACACGGACTGAGCTCTCCGCAACATCCTGCCAAGAAAATACAAGAAATTTTTTAGCCCCAGCATAAAAAAAAATTTCGCGGCTTTTACACAAAAAGCCGCGATGCCCATCGCGGCTTTTCCACAAGAAGCCGCGATGACCATCGCGGGATCCATGAAAAAACCCGCGATATCGCGAGTTTTCACCAGACAGTCGCGATGAACATCACGACTGTCACCCATGAACACGCGATGAACATCGCGGGTTCCGAACTCACAGTCGCGATGAACATCGCGACTGTGAGCCTGAAACCCGCGCGGTTCATCGCGGGTTCAGCCCCGAAACCCGCGCGGTTCCACGTTGGAGAGTCAACATGGAGTTTCGCGGCCTTCGGGGGCCCACCGCCAAACAAAAAAGACATAATTGACAAGGTTAAGGCGAATAGAGTTACCTGCAACTCGCTAAATCGAAAACCAACGGTGAAATCTCCCGGAAATCAAGAAAAAGCTCTGACAGCTCTATCAAACTCGCACGTAACAATGACATGTCATATTGGGCCCCACGTCCTATTTATAGAAATTCCACAAAATTCAAACAACCATTGCGGTGTCATACGAAGTCCATTTCTCAAACCATTGGTACCGTTGGGATCAGCACAGCGAGAACTTCATAGAGGTTCCTTCTGTTTCCCGTTTTTCACGGGGTCCATTTTTTGACCATTTTTTAGCCCCCCTCGTCGCCTCGGTTTGCGTGCCACATCGGCCGTTCTTCGTTTTCGATGTGTCTTATATCGCCGGATTCAGTTTTCCGCGCTCGTGATGATGCTTGAGATCATTTCTCGCTCTCACCTTTAGATTTTTTCGGGCATTTTTTCCACGCCCCCTCGTCGCCTCGGTTTGCGTGCCACATCGGTCGTTCTCCATTTTCGATGTGTCTTATATCGCCGGATTCAGTTTTCCGCGCTCTTGATGATGCTCGAGATCATTTCTCGCTCTCACCTTTAGATTTTTCGGGCATTTTTTCCACGCCCCCTCGTCGCCTCGGTTTGCGTGCCACATCGGCCATTCTCCGTTTTCGACAATCCTTATGTCACCGGATCCAGTTTTCCGCACAGATGACGATGCTTGAGACCTTTTCTCGCCCTCATCAATCCATTTTTGTTCGGTATAATTTTATCCCTTTTTCGGGCCGAGCAACCCCTCTTACGAAAAAGGCACTTAGGGAGTTTCTGTTAAGCTCTTTTCTGACTCCTAAAACAATGAAAAGATCGCCGAGCAATCTTGCTTCCTTTCATGCTCGCTTAACGTATCTGAAAGGGCGTCTACCTGGTATAAGTTTACCCCTTTTCCGGACCTCGTAGACTAATTACGAAAAAGGTATACTCTAGTCACATCGGCTAGAAGAGTTCTCCATCCGCATCATTTTATGCTTTTTTGGGCCTTGGAGACTAAACTACGAAAAAGAACACCAATAGAGTCCACTTACCGCTTTCAGACTCTCTAAACATGATAGCAACCATGAGCATGCGCCGTCCTGGGCTCACAAAATCCACAAGACAGTACCATTTCAGAGCACACTTTTATCCCTTCTTGGAGCTCATTAAAACTACGAAGAAGGAAGAAGGGTGCCTCTTGGCGCCACGACATTTCATATCTACTCACATAGCAACTTCACCATTCTGGTCGCCTTTGTTCAGAGTATTCTGCAGTATGTCACCCGGAAACTCCCTCGACAGCTACCATCAGCTTCACCCCCCCAGAGTCAGTACATACCCTTCAGTCCCTAAAAGATGATCCCCACACCTACAAGTCAGTTCCCTACGCTGCCAGGTCAACCACGTCATCTTGCTCTGAACAAAGGAAGTTTGAGTCTACCCATTTTTGACCCAGTTATTTCCCATCCCCACAAGTATGTCAGTCCTACCAGCAGTACTACATCACTTCAGTTTACACCTCGCGCTCCCAACAAGGAAACATCATTGCCTTGTTAGTTGCTGGTCTCCCTCTGTCGACGACAACCACATTGATTCCAGAGGATAGACCTAGAGGCCCCTGTGTCTTGGACTCGTTACCATTTATGATGAGTGCCTACGAATCATTTCGAGAGGAATCCTCAGTGCCTCTCCCAATGGTTGTTTCTCACATGCTCGACTTCAACACCTTGATCGCATCGTTGAGACTCGCACAGGGTATTCGTCCGTTCAGTTATTAGTCGAAGACCCTGGATACCTCCTGACTGCTCCACATTTGAGAGTCTTCCTATGGATAACACCAGTTACACTTTTTCTATAGATATCCGGGCTGCGCATGGCGACAGTATTCAGATTTACCCAGGTTCCATACTCCCTTGAGTATACAGTTACAATACTCCCTAGAGATGGCTCACAGTCATTGAGTCCATACAGATGTTGGACACCTTCAGTTTCAGCAGTTCAACAGTTATTCCAGTGTATCAGTTATTGAGATCAGCCATGATCATGAGTATATCCCACAATCATGTCCCCTCTGGACCATTATGATGTACCAGTATATTTCTTTACGTATTAGATCCCCCTTCTTGGGACTAATTGTTTTGTATATGTCTTGATACGAGCATGGGAATGCCCGCCTCGTCCTTTATCAGAGATTATACCTCATTCATATTGAGGCAATGTAATATTTTTTGTTTTTGCAGCTTCCAAGGGCCGTGGCTCCAGTCTCCAACCGGTCTCTTCCCTCCCCTAAAACCCAGAAAAAGGACAAAAGAACTATGATGTCTATCGGCCATACGATGAGCTCCTGCCCTCACACATCAGGGGGCAATCTGTTAACACCTAAAAAGTGCTCACTAGCTCATTCCCTTACTCACATGACCCATTTGTCCACTTTTCCACCATCTGAGCCTCTGAAACCAACAAAAGGTCACCAAAAGACCTTAGTACACCCCCTTTTTCCATTAAAAAAGATTATTTTTCCAAGAAAATCATAAAAAACCCTCAAAAAGGGTCCAAATTCCCAAAAATATTAAAAAGGGAATTAAAATATTATTTTTATTCAAAAAAGGAAAAAGGAGGGAAAATTACCTAAACCATGTTGGTCAATACCATTGGTTTCCACAAAACCACAAATGGTATTCCTCACCACCAAAACCTATAAAAAGGTGGTAGGGGCTCCTCATTTCACATCCTTCCATTATCTCATCCTTATGCTGCTGAAATCTCCCCTGAGCACTTTTAGCCATTGAAGCAACCTTGGAGAAAGAGACCTATTGGAGTTTGGAGCTACTCATCTTGGGAGTTGCTCAACACCAACCTTCACCATTGAAGGTAATATCGCAAGCACTTGCTTGCCCCCCCACTTTTCAATACAAAAATTATTTCTTATGTTTCTTGTTCTTGATTTTTGAAATATTTAAATTATTTGCTTAGATTCTTGCTTAGATCCATGAAAAGTATTGTTTATTTAGTTTATTGTTTTTATTTCTATTGAAACTGCTACTACTAGTTAGTAGGTGCCCATAGCACTAAGCTTGGTTGCAAAACCGAGCCAACACTAGTGGAGGAGGAGAAACTGCTGCTAGGAGGACTATCTCTTGTACTTGGGTTGTATCATTGCTCTATCTATCTCTGAGGAAGTTGTGGGGTTTTTCACCTTCTTGGTTTTCCCCGGTGAAACTCTGTGTCTCTTGTGTGCTTGCATTATTGTGTCCATGATTGATATGTTGTATATATGTTGTGCATGTTATTCTCTTAGTTAAGATCCTAGATTAGATTGAAATTTCTGAAAAACTAACACTTCTATCCTTCTTTCTTCCTCTCTCCTTCTTTCTTCCTCCAGTTCTTGACGGTGATCTAACAACTCCTCCTTAGTTACTCTGTGTCCATTGATTTGATCAATCTCTTCTCGAGCCACTGCACCTGTAGCACTTCCCTTTATCTTCAAGAGGTCTCTTCTCTGGAATGAGAGTTGAAGGTCCTGTTACGTTCTCCACGATTGATGCAGACTTTTCAAGCGTAGGGATAATGGAGCATCCTCTTCCTAAAGATGTTCGTGGTAGTCTAGTAGAGGAATCAGCTTTAGTGATCATTTCATCAATGAATGTCTGTCTTCCTAAACCCCGGTTACTGCCACGACCTCTTCCACTTGTAGGATTAGTATTTTTGGGGGGTTCCCGAATTTTTCTTCTCGTATTCATGCAAGCTTCAAATAATTCATAGCTAATGAAATCAAATTAATCAACTACCATCTATGTCTATCAATTACCTTCCCTGGTAGTGATGCGAAAATGTTGGTCACCCTATATGCTCACTAATTACAGTTAACAAACATAGTGCTCAATATAAATTGTCAACCTAGGAAATTCTAATTGTTTCAAAGGTAACTAAGAAAAGTATATGCATAAACACTTTAGTAGTTGACTAAATAAATAAAGAACATTCATCCTACCTAAATGCCAAGCCAAACTCAACTCATTGTGAAAGCAAGTCTAAATTATCAATCTAAGAGCTCAAGAGATTCCTATTGTTAGGAACCCATGTCTTTACTTTGTTAGTATATTGTTGTTGGACGCATATGCCTTGTAAGTCGTCCCGTAGTATTTGTTGATCAATAGTTTATGTTATTGTTGTTGGCGCATATGCTTTGTAAGTCGCCCATAGTATTGTTGATCCATAGTTTGTAGTGGCCCATGGTTTTGACCCATAGTATTGGCGCATAGACTTAGTATATAAGTGTGTGTTGAGACCTATGAAGGCACCGTGAAGTTATTTGTATTGAGCTTGCTCATACGAGGTTTCCCCCTCGAAGTGGCCTGTGATCAATATAAAAGTGATTATGAGTTCTGTCATTTCTGCTATTTCGCATATTTTTATTAATTAATTGTTGCAGGTGCATCACATCTGGTATCAGAGCACTTTCTTGGGCTCGCTGGGTGAAATTTCTGCCAAATTTTCTTTTGCATCTGTTGCAGGTTCGGATTTGGGAATAATCCCTATCCGCTTAACTGTGGGAAGTACTTGGGCATAAGCCCTAAAAATCATTGTGAGGAGTACCACAGGAACCCCGAAGTAGCTGGCCCATTGAGAGGACCTATCAGCAAAAAGGGCAATGACCCCTACCTGATTGACTAGTTCCCACCCGTGAGGTAAACCAAGAGCTGTCGTTTGTGGCAAAGCGGTTATCAGTTTTACCTGAGCCGTGGAGTGAGGGGTACTGCCCCAATATGCAAGCCATCAGACATCATTGGTGGTCGAGTGAAACCCTTGAACTATTAGGAAGCCGCACATACCTGGGGTCCATATCTATTTTCAGTTGAACTGTTGTCGATCGTTGCTACACCATTTTAGATCCAGTCGTTCAGATCCATTTTCCAAGCCGTTCCATATCCAGCCATTTTCAATCCATTCGACGCCGTTTCAGATCCCTTCCAAGCCGTAGCCACTCTAGTCTGGAAAAAAAATAAAAAATAAAATAAAATTCAGTTTTTTCTCCATATCTCCCTTGTTTTCACTCTGTTTCCCTTGAAATTTTCGGGGAACCCCTTTCATCCCATTCTGCATATTTCATTCCTGAGGACCCTATCCCCAATTCCCCTTCCTAAATCTCGAAATCCCACATTTGTCTATTTTTAGGGTTTGCCATAACTTCCTCAGATTTCACCCAATCACCTTCAAATTTTACCACAGAGTTCCTTTCTGAATTCTTCTTCTTTGTTCCCCTCTTCCAAATTTTCCCATTCTTTCACCCCGCTTCTGAAATCCTCATTTTTGCTTCCCTATCTATTCGACAGTGTCCAAAACCTAGTCAAACCCCAATTACCCTTCAGATTTTTTCCCAAGTCCAGATTTTCCTTTGCTGAAGTCGTTTTTGTTTTTGTTTTCCTACCCAGTCAACCGAAAAAAAAAAACTCTTGGTTATGGTTGTCACCCGTGCAGGAGAAAAAACCATGGAGGACGCACTTGCAGCCATCCAAGCCAAACTCGAGGATCTGGATGAAAAATTTCTTGGCCTCCATCTTGAACATTCAGCTATGAACAACAAACGGCAGTCCGAGTCTTCATCAGACAATGGGTTCTCTTCTTCCAGTAATTTCTGTGGTCCGAAGCTTGATTTTCCTTGCTTCAATGGTACCAATCCAACTGGATGGATCTATCGTGTAGAACAGTATTTCAGTCTGCATAATACTTTTGATGTCAACAATGTTCTGCTGACATCCTTTCATTTGGAACAGGAAGCTTTTCAATGGTACCGTTGGTACATCAAGGCTCATCCAGAGCCCAAATGGCTAGACTTTTGCCAGCTCCTTTTGCAACGATTTGGTCCTAGTGCTTTTGATGACTTCACAGGAGCCGTCACTAAACTTCGCCAAATTGGCACTCTGAGAGAGTATCAAACCGAATTTGAGAATCTAGCCAACCACACCAAAGGATTGTCTGATGACTTTTACCGGAGTTGTTTTATCATTGGTCTAAAGGATGCCATCCGCTCTGATGTCAAAATGTTCTGTCCCAACACAATGATGGAAGCCCTAGGGTTGGCTAAGTTGGCAGAAGACAAGATTGTAGCCCAACAACGCTCCAAGCCCACTTTTATTCCCTTCCGAATTATGGGTTCTCAACGACCACCTATACCGCAGGCTCCTTGACCAACTCCTATCAAGCGTTTGTTTGAAACAGAGATGCAAGCACGCAGAGAAAAGGGGCTTTGCTATAATTGTGATGAGAAATTCACTCGGGGACATAGATGTGTTCAGCAAAAGCTCTATCTCTTGGATGTGGATTCTCTGCCTGCCTCTGAAATTGTTAACGAAGATCCAGAAACACTAGATTCTCCGGTCAACATTCAGGAACCGCCTATTGACCCTCCATCTCAGGATAACCAACCAGAGATATCTCTCCATGCTTTAGCTGGAATCACCACCCCCCAAACAATGCGGGTTAGGGGTTACTTCAAGAAGCTTCCTCTTACAATACTCATTGATTCTGGTAGCACTCATAATTTCATTGACCCTCGGATCGCCAAACAAGCTGATTGTTTTATCCATCGTTGCTCCAACTTTGAAGTCATGGTTGCCAATGGGGGCACCTTACCTTGCAAAGGGAAGTGTCGAAATGTGTGTATCTCTATGGGAGATTATACCTTGCGCTCTGACATGTTTTCCTTGACCTTAGGTGGATGTGATGTTGTTTTGGGCGCTCAATGGCTACGCACACTTGGCCCTATCTTATGGGATTTTGCTGAACTTTGGATGCAGTTTTCCCTCAATGGCCAAAAACACACCTTGACAGGATTACAACCAGGTTCTCTCAGCATCATCAGTTCACATTGCATGGAAAAACTCCTCAAGAAGAATTCCCATGGTGTCATCGCTCAGCTCCATTCCATTCAGATGCAACCTTCAGCGGTCTCCACTACTCCTTTGGATCTACAACAAATTCTGGATCGATATACAGGTGTTTTTGCTGAACCAGTGGGATTGCCACCTTCCAGGCCAGAAGACCATAGTATTTAGCTCCTTCCTGGCAGCGTTCCTCCCAACATCAGGACCTATTGCTACCCATTTCACCAAAAAACGGAGATTGAAATGCTTGTTCGG
Source organism: Larix kaempferi (assembly GCA_027924585.1). Classification (NCBI taxonomy): domain Eukaryota; kingdom Viridiplantae; phylum Streptophyta; class Pinopsida; order Pinales; family Pinaceae; genus Larix; species Larix kaempferi. The sequence goes on along the minus strand of BSBM01000797.1, from coordinate 1,594,247 downwards.
GACTTATTAAAGCAAGGTATTATTCGCCCAAGCACTAGTTCCTTTTCTTCTCCAGTTATTCTTGTCCGTAAAAAAGATGGGTCATGGCGCCTCTGCATTGACTTCCGAGCACTTAATCACCTCACCATCAAGGATAAGTTTCCAATTCCTGTTGTTGATGAGCTTCATGGGGCTCACTTTTTATCCAAGTTAGATCTTCGTTCTGGGTATCATCAAATTCGGTTTCATGAGGATGATATCCCTAAAACAGCTTTCTGCACACATTATGGCCATTATGAGTTTTTGGTCATGCCCTTTGGCCTCACTAATGCTCCTTCCACATTCCATGCATTAATGAATAAAATATTTCGACCCTACTTGTGGAAATTCATGCTGGTATTCTTTGATGATATCCTCATCTACAGTAAAACATGGGATGAACATCTCCAGGATCTGGATCTTGTCATGCAACTTTTCTCTGACCATCATCTCCATGCCAAGCAGTCTAAATGTGCTTTTAGGCAGAAGGAAGTTGAGTATCTCAGGCACATTATCTCAGCACAAGGGGTTCACGTGGATCCTGCCAAAATCGATGCCATGAACAATTGGCCGCATCCTCAGACACTCAAGATCCTTCGTGGTTTTTTGGGGTTGACTGGCTACTATCGCAAGTTTGTCAAGGATTATGGGAAGATTGTAGCTCCATTAACTGCTCTATTGAAAAATGATTCTTTTAAATGGACACATGCTGCTCAGTGTGCATTTGACAAACTAAAACAAGCTATGTGTACTACACCTATTCTAGCTATGCCCGATTTTTCCAAGCCCTTCACTATTGAGAGTGATGCTTGCAGCAATGGACTTGGTGCTGTTCTCCTTCAAGATGAACACCCCATTGCGTTCACCAGCAAAGCCCTTTCAGGTAAGAATTTAGCTGCCTCTACCTATGAGAAGGAAATGATGGCTATTTTGTATGCAGTACAGAAGTGGCACCCATACCTATTAGGGAATCATTTCTGCATCAAGACTGATCACCAGAGTCTGAAATATTTCTTGGAACAGTGTGTCTCCTCCCCGGCACAACATAAATGGGTTAGAAAACTCATGGGTTATGACTATGAGATCACTTACAAGAAGGGTAAAGACAATATTGTGGCATATGTTCTTTCTCACACATTTGATGCCCAAGGTTCTCTTTCAGCTATTTCTATGCCTGTTCCAAATTGGTTGCAATCTATTCAACAGGGTTTTGTCAATGACTCTTCCTTATCTCAAATCATCCAACGCTTGACCACCAACCCTTCTGCTGCACCACATTACTCTTGGGATGGTTCTTGTCTGAGATACAAGGGTCGTCTGGTGCTTCCCCAGAGCACAAATCTTCAACAGGATGTCTTCTATGAACTCCATGCTTCTCCATCGGCAGGGCACTCTGGGTTCCTCAAAACATATGAACGAGCACGGCATAACTTCTTTTGGCAGGGCATGAAAAGGACAATTCAACAGATGGTGGCCGAATGTGATACCTGCCAGTGCAATAAGGGTGAAACAACACTCCTTCCAGGATTGCTCGAACCCTTGCCCATACCTACACGGATGTGGACATATATTTCTATGGATTTCATTGAAGGGCTCCCTAAATCCGACGGGAAGACAATGATTCTCGTTGTGGTTGATCGCCTCTCCAAATATAGTCATTTTTGTGCTCTCAACCATCCCTATACAGCCTCTTCAGTCGCTCAAATTTTCCTGGACCAAATCTTTCGTCTTCATGGAATCCCTTCTTCCATTGTCTCGGATCGTGATGCGACTTTCACCAGTCATTTTTGGACTGAACTATTTCACCACACTGGCACCAAACTGAAGATGAGTTCAGGGTATCACCCACAAACAGATGGCCAGACTAAAATTATCAATAAATGCTTGGAAACTTATCTTCGTTGCTTCACCTCTGAACAACAACATCAGTGGGAAAAGCAGCCCCCTCTCGCTGAATGGTGGTACAATACCTCTTACCACGCTGCCTCTAAAATGACCCCATATGAAGCAGTCTATGGTCAGACACCTCCAGTTCTTCTTCCATACACCCCCACCAGTTCACCAGTTCAGGAAGTTGACATGGTTCTTCGAAACCGTGATCAGATTCTTCGCATTTTGCGGGACAATCTTCACATGGCAAGAAATCGCATGAAGCAACAAGCTGATCAGCACCGTTTTGAGCGCACTTTTCAAGTCGACGATATGGTTTTTCTTCGTCTCCAGCCTTACGAGCAGTCCTCCTTGAAACTCAAAGGGCGTCATAAGCTTGCTCCAAAGTTCTATGGGCCATATCGGATTCTTCAGAAGATTGGGTCCGTTGCTTATAAATTGGAACTTCCTCCTTCTTCCCGCATTCATCCAGTCTTTCATGTCTCTTGTCTGAATAAAGTTATTGGCACCAACATCAGTGGACAAACGATTTTACCTGAACTAGATAGTGAAGGATACATCCTTTTGGAGCTGGAGGCCATCCTCAATCGGTGCACTCGTCCGCTTCGCTCTCGCTCTATCACAGAGGTCTTAATTCAGTGGCACAGGAGGCAACCAGAGGATGCTACATGGGAACCACTCCTTCAGATTCAACAACAATTTCCACATCTAAAGCTTTGAGGACGAAGCTTTTTTTAAGGGGGAGGGGATGTTAGGAACCCATGTCTTTACTTTGTTAGTATATTGTTGTTGGATGCATGTGCCTTGTAAGTCGTCCCATAGTATTTGTTGATCAATATTTTATGTTATTGTTGTTGGCGCATATGCTTTGTAAGTCGCCCGTAGTATTGTTGATCCATAGTTTGTAGTGGCCCATGGTTTTGACCCATAGTATTGGCGCCTAGACTTAGTATATAAGTGTGTGTTGAGACCTATGAAGGCACCATGAAGTTATTTGTATTGAGCTTGCTCATAGGAGGTTGCCCCCTCGAAGGGGCCTGTGATCAATATAAAAGTGATTCTGAGTTCTGTCATTTCTGCTATTTCGCATATTTTTATTAATTAATTGTTGCAGGTGCATCACACCTATTTTTTCACAACATCAATCCTATAACAACTGATCTAAGAATGAATTGACTAGAATTTCTTTTGCAAGAAGTTAAATCCTAAAAATATCATAATTCAAACCATGACCTATCTTAATTCTGCAAATTCTAAGAAAGATAAATAACAAATTCTAAGTAATTTCCAGAAATTGAGCTCGACTGTAACAACAAATATGAATTAACACACTTGCATAGGAAATGAAACTATTCTACACAGTGGATTGTTCACACCACACTATTGCAGCAAACCAAAGGAAAACTAGAATTATGTGATTATCCAACTAACTACTGTTGCAGCAATCTGAAACACTACCTACTGTAACTCCACATTAAACAAAAATAAATTAAAACTAAACATCTACTTAACTCGGCAATCTCTATGAGAAGGCAGGCCCTAGCCTTCCAATAGAGACGTCACTGGAGGCTACCAAACAAACTCGACAACAACGAATCAGAGAAATATTTATTCTTTCATTAATGAATAAGTTTGGTTACAAAAGACTCCCAGCTTCCTACTACAATTATCTTGAAATTAAGCCTAACCTTTTGTATGATTTTGTCTTCCTTTATATAGTGAGGCAAGACAGTTCAAATCCCTTAATCCAGGCAGTAATGAAGATCTCTGATCTTCATGCTGCCGAATATACAACATAAAATAGAAACAGTTACAAGATTTGTTACATTGAAATGGACTCTGTTTCATAATCAATTTCTCCCTTACAATCTGGAACTGATTTAGTGCTAAGTGAGTCACAACTGGCCACGTAGAGGAGTATCCTGAGTTGTTTCAGCAATGATCAAACCACGCTCTAGAAATATGAAACTACTGCCAAGTGTTTCAGTACTTATGTATATCAGCAACTCGAGATTCCTGGAATTCATGAGGTCTCTTACTCACTTCTCATAAACTCATCACAAGTTAGTATTACAAGGAACAAAATCCATAATCATAAGCAATTCTAAGCATTAATGTAGCAAGGTAATAATGAAGTATACATGTTCGAATACATGCCTGATATTGGAAAAGATAATAACTTGTTTGTAAGATAAAAAGACAAAATGAGAGAAAAAGGGCTGAATAGGAGTGAGCAAAATGGGAATTTCTAGCTCCCAATAGTATTAGAGCGATCTACTCTTTATTTTTTTTTATATGCATGTCCCCAATGAGGTTAGGGTACAAGGAGTTGGGACTCGAGCTTCTTGATCCTCTAAAATACCTTCCTCGCCAACACTAGCGACCTCCCATGATGGAAGAAAAGAGAGACGAGGGAGGAGGAGATCCTATTGAGTGTGAAATATCAAGCACAACAGATCTATGCACTAGGTTTTTTGAACCCAAAATCCGACGGCATAGATGTTCAATTTTTGACATCATGTTGTTGACCATCTGACAAGCACCATATTTTTTTAACATCGGTTGCACATCATCGGATATCCAACATTAAAATAGGATGTCGGATATCCGACATCCTCCAATCGAATATGTGTCATCTCATGTTTTACCATTCCCATCGGATATCTGACCGATATTTCTTTATAAGAGGTTGGATATCCAATGAATATTCTTTTACCATTCCCATCGAATATCTGACCAGTATCTCTTTTAAGCAGTCAGAGATCCGACACCCCTCTTTTACCATACCCGTCATATATCCGATGGATATCTCCTTATAATAGGTCAGATATCCGACATCCTTTACATAGAAAAAAGTCCAATATCCAAGGCCTTTGGTCGTCGGTGGTATGGAAAAGGCGTCGGATTTTTTGTAAGGATGCGTCAGATATCTGACATCCTTTCCATAGAAAAAAGTCCAATATCCGACGCCTTTAGCCGTATGTGGTATGGAAGAGGCATCAGATTGTTTGTAAGGAGACGTCATATATCCGACGTCCTTTGCATAGAAAAAAGTCCAATATCCGACACATTTAGTCATTGGTGGTATGGAAAAGGTGTGGGATTGTTTAGGGGTGATGGTCTAATATTCGACAGATATTTCGTATTTTTGTTTTTAAACAAAAACTTCCATATTTTTCTAATAAGCATACCCAACATGATGTGAAATAATCTTGCTGAGGTCTCAAGGTTCTTCTCCATCTTTACTCATCCTTTGTTCAAATATCTAGACCTTCTCCTTCAAGTGCTTGTTATCTTCATGTAGTTGCACATCATGTTGGGTATGCTTTCTCTTCAAATTTTTAGTAGTTGCTTCACAATCAATGATTGATATGCTATATATGATAGCTTATGAAAAATAAACAAGGGATTTATAGCCTACTCATTTACCCAACAATGGTACTTTATGGAATAAATATTTGATATGTTTTCTTAGTCTTGTGCATATATCTTTGTCTTTTGAATGGATTAAAAGGATTTTCTGCTCAATACAATTTTAAATGCAAATTACTCTTATCACTATCCTCCAATGAAAATAAAATAATGGTTCTATTTCTAATGCTCTACTTTTGGGCCAAATTCCTTCACATATACTAGGTATTGTACAGTAGAACCACAATATGTCTTAGCATCAACTTATCCCAAACTCTTCATTAACCAATATACTGGCACTTTAACCAAATGAGTGAAACATGAGGCAATATTACCCAACAATATAAATGCATTAAAATGAAGACTAGAAGTGTAAGTGACATACACATCTCAATTGTTGGCTAGCTTTAGTAAAGCATAAAACGGATTACTTTCAATTGCTTACAAATTGTACAAATCGAAGGTGTATGGTTGAGTTGAGTGACAAAGTGTTAGGTTCTAATTTTGAAAGAAATTCTTGTAGCTAAAAAGTGATACATTAATTTAGTTGTCCAAGTGTGCATACATAGAAAAAAACAAACTAAACATATCTTATATGAAGAAAACACACACACATCCCCAGGGACCGTTGATGATGTCTTCAATATTGGACTTTTGATTGGAAACAAGGAAGTGGAGATCATAATATGACATGCAACTGTTTTTAAATTGAAGTGGCTAAATCCCATCATTGCTCAAAATAGTATTTTCATACACCATTCACTTCACAATACTCCAAGATATATATATATATCTTCAACCATTCATTGAGTTTAGGGTGGACCTATCTTTAGGTTTAAGATGCATATACTTAGTATTTAATGAATACATCCTTATTTATATAATGTACTCCTTGAGATGATAAAGTATCATAGATGATTCTTTTACTTGATAGTAAATGAAATGTCATATGCAATACCTCCTCATACAATGATTTTTTAAGTATTAAGATTGATATGAGTTGACTTCATGTGAACATGGGAATGTGACAAATATAAATAATGCCAAAATTATTAACCAAGATAAGTTCATATAATTTGAACCATAAGATGAAAAAACAATGGAATGAAGGAATGGTGATATAATTTATGGTTACAATTCATTAAACTTCCCAATCAACACACAATCCAACCAACTAAAGAAAATGCCACAATAACCAATTGACGTATGACCTATAGGAAACAAGAGGTAGCCTACTAGATTGCATATGACCACCCACAAATTGTAGCTATCTTCTCAATGATGTGTTTTGATTGGTGAGGTTGGTACCAGCTCTAGCTCAAGGAAATTACATGTGTATGTCACCTCTATATATAATTCATCTCATGGCTCTATGGCCATCCAATAATTTACATAGTTGGGTTCTTGTGTTATAATGTCAAATAAGATAGTTATGATGTCACAAGACTCATAAAATCCAAGTTCAAACAGTGAATGAAACAAACCAAACACAGTTGCAACTTTGCTAAGGGATGTCAAGATTATTGTGTAGACAATATACAGAAAATGATGAGTATGTAGGTGCTAGTGAAGTAATGACCTAGTCCTCAAATGGTTCAATGTGTCTACCAATGGATCTTGAAAATCAAGCAAAGAGAAGGCTTGGAGGCTTGGATTTCATATTCATATATTTGATGGAAAACTTCGAACTACGTGGTTCCTTGTTGCAATAATATAGTATGATATTTTCACAATTTTATTTATTTTAAAATTTTTTCTTAGTAAATATGCTTCTTATATTATCCCAAGAAAATAAAACATATGTACAAATGTATCATTTTACAAGCAAAATGGGTGGCAAGATCTGAAGACCAAAACCATATACCAAAACGGGGTGTAAGAGTCCTTTGCAATATCAAAATGCAATAATAAAAACAATATGCCAAAAAAGTGCACTAGCTTCAACATTGTGGAACATCACATAGATAAAAACCAAATATTCAAAAGGCACCCCAAGGCATGAGACATGATGATTGACATTGTCAGTACCAAAGGAAGGGAAGATGCTACCATAACCTCAAGATGCTACCAAAGTAAGCCACCATAACCTCAAGATGGTAGATACTCGTTGCTGGTTTTTATTCTTCCTTGAATCTCTTCAAGAATGCACCCATAATTGTTAATTTAGTGTTGTTTACTATTGAAACTATGCCCAAGAGTGCCCATATATGCTCTTTACTCTTCCTTTCATTCTCAATTCAGCCCAAAATCTGAGACGATGTGATGTCATTATTGTTTTCTGTTGCAAAATATCATGAATGGACCTGAAATCTACTTAGCATGACCAGGTTTGGACAAACAACTGATTTGGAAAGCCAAAACATGCACATGGACCCTTTAATGCACATAAGTACATTTGGTTTTTAGAGATGATGCCACCGAAAATGTTCCACAACTGAAAATATTGATGTCCTTGAAGGTGAAATTACACACAGAAATTCCCATAAGTGCTTAGAATTGATCATTAGGCTAATTTATTGTTGTCCACAAACTTTTGGTCACTAAATGATGGAAAAAATTCCATAGGTTTTACCATAATTTCCTAAAAACAGGTTTTGAGACTGCTTCTTTCTACCTAGCTGTCATACATAGGTGCATTTCTGACGTCAAACCAACATGAGGAAGATATTGTATGTTCTAGTGCATGTGTTTTCAATTGTTAAGATACAATACATTGGCACACCTAACTCATATAATCTATCACTTAGAATTAGTGACAATTCAAATTAGTTAAAATCAAGTTTTATAATACTCAACTAATATTTATGAAGAGGTCTTAATTAAAACCCATAATGGGTTTTCTCTAGTTTAAAATTGGTTTGCTTTGTGTGAATCAATGCTTGTGAGACTGTTGTTATGTTTCTCTAATTGCTTTACAGCATAGGACAACAATAAGACTACATAAATTTCGTAGAAACCAAAGCAGAATCAAATTCTATATTACAATTTGTTCTGGGTTCCACTGGGAGATTTTTGGGTCCAGTTAATTGTAGATAATAATAAGTCCCTCATGAAATATATTTACAATGATACCAAGAAACTTTGCATGATGAGGACTCAAAGGGTATTGCATATGATGGATAGTGAAAAACCCTTAGTGCGTTACTATTGTGAGGCCAAGGATATGGTAAAGCAGGCCAATAGAGCCACCCATGAAGGCGATGATGCCAAATACATGCTACTATGTTAATGAGGGCTTGGTTAGATGGTAAAGCGAGGGTGTTGTATACTCATCAAAGGTTCAAATATCGTCAAATACATGTGTCACCCTTTTTTATTGGTCTTGCTTTGAAGTGCCGATTTGTTATGTTTTAGGCTATGCTCACTCAAATGTCATAGAGGAGTGCAATTAGGGTGATAACATTCCCCCCCCTGATGTTTTAGGTTAGGAGCATTTTGTATAGCCAAAATACACAAAGTTTTCTTTAACCAAAAGTTGATAAAATGATAATATAAGAGAGAGAGTCAATGAGGGTGGATTTCTGAATAAGACAAGTCGAGACCACCTATGAAACAATCAATAAGGAGGTGATTCTCATGATTATTTTTTTGAATGAGGAAAAAAACCCATACATGTGAAATTGTTAAAGTATTGTACATTATCAAATCATAGGAAGAGATGCTACATTTAAATCATTTGAGAAAACAAATGTTGCTTACGTCATAGCTAGAGCTTAAGAGTATACATCCTGTTTCCACATGCACATAGGTCATTTACATTACCAACAAAGATGCATGGTCGATATGTGAGGGAACCATGGTGCCCTTGGGGAATGAGAACTGTAGGAGAATTGTAATATACCTAGAGAGGTATCCAGAGAGGATAAATAATGTAATAATAGTTACCTAGGGAGGTACCCAAAGGAAATTCTTGATGTAATGTGGCCATAGTCACGGAATAAGGTCCACATGGTAGTTGAAGGGTAATAAATAGGTCCAACAGGGAGTTATAGGGAATAATATAATAATGAGGGATAATTGACATAGTACCCAAGGAAGACTCGTCATATATATATATATATATATATATATATATGAGTCTCATTGTATTGGACATGTTGAGGATTGTATTGTAGAAATCATGGCTTATGGAGTGATTCCTTCCATAAGTAGTGAATGGCATTACCTTACCTTAATGTTTTTCTATATTTTCTTGGTGTTTATTATTGTGTGGATGTATTTTACTATTTTAAGGGTTTATATCTTTTATCTACTATGGTTTACCACAAAAATAATACCCATGAGAGTTTGGGGTATAAACATGTGAGGAGTAGTTGAAAAGTAAACTCCCTCTTGAGCATTTTAAATAATGTTGGAAAGAGCTCAACATGTGTGGGGCCTTCAATTCGATATGGAACATTAGAACTGCCAATGAGTAGTAGTTGGAATATGTATGGGGTCACCTAGTGGGTGGCTCCTACTTAACGGTTTGAAAACAATTAGGTAAACAACTTGACATTTTTTGGTGGTCTTCAACTTGAGCTAATACACTAGAATCGGCCCCCAGGGTGTAGAGTAGTTGGCAACCGTGCGCTTGTTAAGGCATATGGGCTGTTAAGCATGTCGCTGGTTCAAAACTTGTTGCAGCCTTGAGGGTGTGCAACGGGGCATGCGTACTCTCCTAGGGGTATAGTGGTAGCGATATTGGACCCCTGGACCCCATGTCACACAAGTACCAGCCCAACTCCAGTTGTCGATTCCCCTAGATACAAAAAAAATACACTGGAATCAATAGACGAATCTTCACTATGTTGGTTGTGGAGCCAGATCTTCTAGTCTGATAGATGATATTGTATTAGCCTTGTTTGTACCCCAGTTTTATATGATATGTACAATCACCCCAGCGGGGGGGCATCGCCCCCCCACGGGGTTCCAAGGGGGACCATCCCCCTTGGCTGGGGGGTTCGGGGGAAACGCCCCCGAAGAAAATTTTTGGGGCTGTTTTCGCCAGCTGTTTTGCGGGCCCATGGTTTTGGGTATCCCGTGGTATTTTCCCATTGTATTTCCCTTATAAAATAAAGACATTGTAATACGGCTAGGGAGGATGATGTATTAGGTTTTATGCATTGTAAAGATCTTTGAGATCAGGAGAGAGACTGTAAAAACAGAGAAGAGGAAGTGCAGCGGTTGTGCTGCAGGTTGTATCCTTTCACCTTGCTAGACAGTAATAATAATAAGGACTGGCAAATTCAGTGTGGATGTAGCCCAAGTTGGGTGAACCACGATATTTCTGTGTCTCTCTTGTAATGTGTATGTGTGATTATATTTGCATTTATGTTTATTGTTATTGCTCTGCGATCCTGTTTTTCTAACAATTGGTATCAGAGCCAAAGGTCTATTTGGCAGTTAAACCCGCAGGAAGTTAGGGTTTCTGGTTCAAGTGGGAGCAATGGCAGAAGAAGGAAAGTTTAAGGTTGAGAAGTTTAACGGCCAAAACTTCAGGTTATGGAAGATGCAAATGGAGGACTATCTGTACTAGAAGGATCTATTCCTACTGTTGGGAGGAAAAGCAAAGCAGCCGATGGCTATGAAGGACGAAGAATGGGAGGTTCTTGACAGAAAGGCTCTGGGAACAATACGGTTGAGCCTGGCTTCATCGGTGGCTTTCAATATCTCAAAAGAAACGACAACAGAGGGTTTGATGAGCGCATTGGGTAAGCTGTATGAAAAACCCTCGGCCTCCAACAAGGTATTTCTAATGAAGCATTTATTTAATATGAAGATGTCTGAAGGTGGATCTGTTACTGATCATTTAAATGAGTTTAATACGGTTACAAATCAGCTAAGTTCTATAAGTGTGAACTTTGATGATGAGGTTAGGGCTATTCTAATCTTGTGTTCATTTCCAGAAAGATAGAATAGCTTGGTCATGGTTGTAAGTAACTCTGTCTCTGGTTCAAACACCTTGAAATTTGATGATGTTATTGGTGTTATTCTTAGCGAGGAAATGTGAAGAAAAAGCACAGGAGAGACATCAGGTAATGCGTTGACCATGGAGAGCAGGGGAGTACAAAAGGAGAGAGGAAAGAGCCAAGGTAATCGTGGAAAGTCTAAAACGGGCAGATCCAAGTCCAAACTGGGAAAGATAGAGTGTTGGAACTGTGGAAAGAAAGGACATCTGAAGAAAGACTACAAATCTCTAAAGAAGAAAGGAGATGCACAGAAGAAAACTACCCAGGAAGCAAATGTAGCAGGTGATGTGTTACAAGATGCTTTGATTCTTGCATTAGATAATACTAGTGATTATTGGGTAGTAGATTCAGGAGCTTCATGTCATGCTACACCCCATAGGAAATACTTTCATGAGTATGTTCCTAGCGACTTTGGACATGTTTTATTGGGTGATGATGAGCCATGTAAAATTGTTGGAATGGGTAAGGTATGGATAAAAGTTAAGAATGGAACTGATTGGTTGTTGAAAGAAGTTAGTCATATTCCTGCTATGAAAATAAATCTGATCTCAACAGGGCAGTTGCGAGATGGTGGCTGTCTATCTACGTTCGGAGAAAAGTGGTGGAAGATCACTAAAGGATCAATGGTGATAGAAAAAGGAGACAGAGTAGGTACGTTGTATTTATGTACTCATAATACTGACCATTATATCTCTTTAGCTTCCACAGGAACAGATACAGCATTGTGGCATTATAGGCTTGGCCACATGAGTGAGAAGGGGATGCAGATTCTCCACTCAAGGAAGTTGCTTCCGGATTTGAAGTAGGTAAGTTTGGAATTCTGTGAAAACTGTGTTTATGGAAAACAGAAGAGAGTCAGATTTCTCAGGGTTGGGAAACAGAAGAAGAATGAAAAATTAGAGCTTGTGCATACAGATGTATGGGGACCGGATCAGGTACAATCTCTTGGTGGCTCTCATTATTATGTTACATTTATTGATGATGCAACAAGAAAAACTTGGGTTTATTGCATTGGACAGAAATCTGATGTGTTTGCTACTTTTAAGAAGTGGAAAGCTTTGGTTGAGAATGAGACAGGAAAAAGATTGAAGTGTCTCAGATTTGATAATGGAGGTGAGTACTGCGGCAAGGAGTTTGATAGTTACTGTTCATACCATGGGATTCGTAGAGAGAAGACAGTCCCAGGAACACCACAGGAAAATGGTGTGTCAGAAAGGATGAACAGAACGATCATGGAGCGTGCAAGGTGTATGAGACTACATGCAGCGTTTCCCTTACAGTTTTGGGCAGATGCTGTAAACACTGTTGTTTATTTAATCAGCAGAGGACCTTCAAGTGCTTTGGATGGTGGTATTCCAGAGGAAGCATGGACAGATAAAAAGGTAAACTACTCATTTCTGAGAACGTTTGGTTGTGAAGCATTTGTCCATATTGATAAAGAAAATAGAACAAAGCTTGAAGCTAAATCCAAGAAATGTACCTTTATTGGATATGGGGTTGATGAATTTGGTTATCGTTTATGGGATTATGAAAATAACAAAATCATCAGGAGTAGAGATGTGATATTCAATGAAAAGGTCATGTATAAAGATCAGTTGCAGGGAAAGAAACAGGAAAAGGAAAACACAAAGTACATAGTGCTTGATGAAATTAAAGAAAATGAAGTTCCGAAGGTGCCATAAAATCAAGAGCAGCAGCAAGTACCTGAAACTCCTGCAACTGTAAGAAGATCTACCAGGTTAAGTAGACTCCCTAAACAATACTCTCCTTCAATGTATTATTTATTGATGACTGATTCTGGTGAACCAGAATGTTATGAAGAAGCAATGCAGGTGGAAACTAGAAAGAAGTGGGAGCAAGGCATGAATGAGGAGATGGACTCATTGGTAGGAAACTAGACTTGGGATTTGGTTCAGTTTCCTGTTGGTAAAAGAGCATTGAAAAACAAATGGATTTACAGGTTGAAGGAAGAAGAAGGAGGTAAGAAGCGGTACAAGGCCAGACTTGTTGTAAAGGGGTTTGCACAGAAGAAAGGTATAGATTTTGATGAAATATTTTCTCCTCTTGTTAAGATGACTTCAATTAGGACTATCTTAAGTCTAGTGGCGGTAGAAGATTTGCATCTTGAACAGTTAGATGTAAAAATAGCCTTCCTCCATGGGGATTTGGAGGAAGAAATATATATGCAGCAGCCACAAGGGTATGAGGTCAAAGGTAAGGAGGATCTGGTATGCAGGTTGAAAAAGAGCTTGTATGGCTTGAAGCAAGCTCCAAGGTAATGGTATCTAAAGTCTGACAGGTTTATGACAGAACAAGGTTATAGTAGATGTCATTCTGACCACTGTGTTTATTTCAAGAAGCTAGACAATGGAAGATATATTATCTTGTTATTGTATGTGGATGACATGCTTGTTGCAGGGTCTGACATGCAGGATATAAATGTACTCAAAAGGAAGCTAGCTAATTCATTTGCGATGAAGGATTTGGGTGCTGCAAAGCAAATCCTTGGTATGAGAATAACGAGAGACAGGAAAAATTGTAGATTGACATTGTCTCAAAGTGAGTACATACAAAAGGTGTTGGAGAGGTTTAGAATGCAGAATGCAAAACTTGTAAGTACACCTTTGGCTAGCCATTTCAGTCTAAGTAAGGAAATGTGTCCCAAGACACAAGAAGAGACAGATTACATGTCCAAGATTCCCTATCAATCAGCAGTTGGCAGCTTGATGTATGCCATGGTGTGCACAAGACCAGATATTGCACATGCAGTGGGAGTTGTGAGCAGATATATGAACAATCCAGGTAAAGAACATTGGAAGGTAGTACAGTGGATTCTCAGGTATTTGAGAGGTACTACCACTGAGGCATTATGTTTTGGAGGTTCAAACACTGTTCTACAGGGATATGTTGATGCAGATATGGCAGGTGACAAGGATAGCAGGAGGAGCACCACAGGGTATGTGTTTACTGTAGGTGGAACAGTAGTAAGTTGGATTTCAAAACTACAGAAGGTTGTTGCACTTTCAACAATAGAAGCATAGTATGTTGCCATTACAGAGGCTAGTAAAGAGATGATTTGGTTGCAGAGGTTTATGGAGGAAGTGAGTAAGAAGCAGAAGGATAGCAGATTGTATAGTGACAGCCAGAGTGCCATTCACCTTGCAAAGAAATCAGCATTCCATTCCAGGACTAAACATATACAGCTCAAGTACCATTTCATACGCTCTGTTCTGGAAGATGAACTGTTAAAGCTGGAAAAGATACATACTAGCCAGAATCCTGCAGACATGTTCACAAAGGTAGTGACCAGAGAGAAACTGAGTTCATGCTCGGTTTCAGTTGGCCTTCTAGCATGAAGGTGAAGAGGAGAAATTTTCCAAGTCCAAGTCCAGCAAGTGCAACAACGGTGGAGTTGCTGTGATCAATCTCCAAGTGGGAGATTGTTGGTTGTGGAGCTAGATGTTCTAGTCTCATAGATGATATTGTATCAGCCGTGTTTGTACCCCAGTTTTATATGATATGTACAGTCACCCCAGCGGGGGGGTGTGGGGGGGCATTGCCCCCCCATGGGGTTCCAGGGGGGACCATCCCCCCTGGCTGGGGGGTCCAGAGGCAACACCCCCGAAGAAAAATTTTGGGGTTGTTTTGCGGGCCCATGGTTTTGGGTATCCCGTGGTATTTTCCCATTGTATTTCCCTTATAAAATAAAGACATTGTAATACGGCTAGGGAGGATGATGTATTAGGTTTTATGCATTGTAAAGATCTTTGAGATCAGGAGAGAGACTGTAAAAATAGAGAAGAGGAAGTGCAGCGGTTGTGCTGCAGGTTGTATCCCTTCACCTTGATGGACGGTAATAATAATAAGGACTGGAAAATTCAGTGTAGACGTAGCCCAAGTTGGGTGAACCACGATATATCTGTGTCTCTCTTGTAATGTGTATGTGTGATTATATTTGCATTTATGTTTATTGTTACTGCTCTGCGATCCTGTTTTTCTAACACACTATGCGAGGATGGGTTGAATTCAAGCATGTGATAAATGATTGGGTTATGAGGCAATTATGACTCTCCCTACATGATCCAATTCCACCCATATATGAATTCAATGGGGCCCTCGATATCGAAACCTATAAACGATAAATGAAATGATCTCAATAGGAGAAATTTCATTGGTAACCGGGACTAGTGAGACCCTTGGAATCAAAATGAGGCACATATTTTAAAGTAACAAATGTAGCCAATTGACACTTTGACATGGAAAATGAGTTGGCTAATGTGTAGGAGACTTAAGAATTCCCTTGTACGAAGCATAAATGACGGTTGGCCCAGGTAGGAACCATAAACCACAATGACATAATGCAACCAGGTGTCGAGTTTAACAACTTTAGGGTTTAGGAATTTAGAAGGTGGGAAAGAGACCATGCAAATGAATACAAACCTAGGCCATGAGGAGTCTCCTGGACAAGGATGATAAGTAAAAAATCTTGGAAATTCCCATGAGGAGGCTCGTGGATTACAAAAGTGGGATACAATGGACCAACTATTATGTAGACATGAACCGACATGGATGAATGAATACTAATGAGCCAAACAAGGGAGAACAGACTGTTGCCAAAATAATGAGAAGAAATTCAATGAATTGATGCTTCTCCATTTATGATTTTTTGGTGTTATATATATGTGTGTGTTTTTTCTTTTTCTTTTTATTTGACAATGAATAATTCATCATAATTAGGGAAGAGTTTGGTTGAGGAGACATGGTTACTTTCATGAAAGGGAGAAAAAATAAGTTTTAATTCGTGCAAGGGTGGAGGAATTTTCCTAGCCTCCAAGTTGATGTGCTTATAGGGTGGTTCTAGAGGAATGGGATTGCACTCAATGGATTTGATGCTCCACATCTAGTGGAGGTGGATATATAGTGCATGGGTTCAATGTGACAAATACAAGATGAGCTTCTTCCATGTGAAATAGGAGAGGGGGATTCCAATGCGAGACTCAATCAATGGTGATGATGCACCCATCAAGAGGGAATTTAATGATGTAAAAGAGTAAAGACACCATAGCATTAATGGCATATATATAATTGCATTCAAGGAAGATATTGTATTCTACCAAGATAATCAAGATTACTACATCAATCAAAATTGAAATGTTAATACCCCCTTCCAAATCTACCAAATCTATTACTTGAATCCTTTTGTAGTGTCCCAAGCTTGGAGGAATTTCCCCACCTAAGTCATTTTTTCTTAAATCCATAAAACTCAAAATTTTAAGCCTTCCAAGAGTGATTGGCATGATACTTGTAAAATGGGTTCCAAATAAATCTATCTCAGTTAAACTAGAGCAATCACCCAATTCTATAGGGATGTTACTAGATAGTTGATTTTCATAGAGAAGAAGCAAGCTTAGGTTTTTCATTTTTTTGAGTTCATGAGGAATTGCACCAGTGAATTTATTGTAATATGGAGAAATATTTTTTAGGATGCTAAGGTTCCTCAGTTCATGAGGGATGGTTCCCGAGTCGCACATGAAATATAATGAAAAATGGTTCTCAATTTCTTGCTAGAGGAAATATAATAAAACCCTATCCCCAACTGAATTCAACTAATGTGCCAAACGCGTGTGCAAAATTGGCAGTTGATCAACTTACCGGATTTCTTGACATTGTGAGGCTATTGGAGTATCCTCCTCTCGATTCTGGATGAAATGAGGGGTAGCACAAGATCCTCTTATCGCCCCTGTCTTCTTTGCTCAGATGTTTGCAAATGGAACCCGCGGTTCTGGTTAACTGTGAAAATGGAACCCACGGTCGTCTCCTAGGTTATTTGTGAAAATGGAACCCGCAGTCTCCTGGGTTATTTGTGCAAATGGAACCCCTGACCTCCTTTTCGGCCTCCTCAACATCCTCTATGGCCTCCTCAACCTCCTCTGCGACTGCCTCGGTGACCTCTACGACCTCCTTAGTGATGGCCTCTGTGACCTCTAGTATTGGTTCTTGTAGGGTGAGGTAAGTGAAATGTGTTCATGTAGGCTGGGAGGGAGGTAAGTTCTATATTTTGAAATGCTTTTTTAATGTGTTATGTCTATTATTGTTTTATGTTTTTTATTTTGTTTTATTTATTATTGTTATATATATATATATATATATACATATATATATATAGTTAGTATTTATGTATTATTATTTATTTATTTATATATGTATGCAAATGTGTGTATAAAACCTAAAATAAAGAATACAATTAAGTTTGAAAATAATTTTTGATTAAAAACCCATATTAAAATTGTAATGATGATGTTAGTGATGATGATGCTAACAATAATTATGTCGATGACAATCATCATCATCACCATCACCACCATCCTGATCATCATCATTAACGTCATCATCATGATAATCATTGCCATCATTATCATCATCATCATTGGGAACATCATCGTCATCATAAGCATCATCATCATTGTCAGTAATCATCATCATCATCGCAAACAACACCATCATCATCGTCACCATCATCATCAGTGATGATGATGATGATGATAATTAAATCATCGGTGTCATCGTAGTCAACATGACCATAATCGCAACTTTCAACACTATCTAATCAGATTTAACTGGGCCCTCATAGATAACTAATGAGACCACAATCCTAAAATTATTTTTCTCATTTTCCCATTGGGTAAGAAGGATTACAAAGGTGTATCCTTTCAAGATTTGATAGTCAATTTTACTAAAGTCTAAGTTGCTAAATTTTATTTTGCATAGTATATGGAAGCCTTGGGAGGCCATTAATCACTTCTATCCTAGAGTGAGATCTCTCCATTTGAATTGGATTGTTCTTCAATGATCATTGTCTATGGTGATCCTTTGTGTGACTACATGAGGGTAAGAGCTTGGTAAAATTGACTTGGTTCTTAGTTAAGACATTGTTTAAGAAGGGAAACTAGTCTTCAAATGCCATGATTGACTTACAATAAAGAGAATTGATGCCAAGGTCAAATCTTAAGTGAAAGTTTAATTTGGCCACTAATAACAATTTTAGTTTAGAATGGGTTTAATGCCTAATTGTAGAGGATCCTGTACTTAAGCTTGGCTCGTAAGGCCCATGAGGTGGGTGATGCGAGTATAAGTGGCGGAGTGTAACAACCTTCACCGAATATAAATTAGACCTCGTCTATTTCACCAACAGGGATCCTTAATGAATGAATGTCCAATCTCTTCAATCCTTGTAAATGTTACTAATATTGTGAGACAATAAGTAATAGTAAACTCTCAATAACTTGAACTTGGAATCACTTGTTACACATGTTTAGAATCGACCTCTTTATCAATGATATTCATACACACACATTATCTACTAAATTCAAGCCAACTAAGGTTCATGTTTACCAAACATTATCTACCATCCATATATTATACTCCATTCTATAATGTAAAGTAAAATTTTGTGTATGGTCCAAAGGTTAAACAAAATGCCTAGTAAAATAATGAATTGACTAGATAGTGAAGCATATGATGTGTATGCTCCAAAGGTTAGGCAAAATTCCCAACAAATTGATGCATTGACCAAATAGTGATGCGTATGATGTGTACAACCAAAATGATAGGAAAATTAGCATTGTCCTTGATAGTATGAAGTCATCAAACCAAGCCTTAAACCAAATCAGAACTAGAAGTTTCCATATATGCCATTGAATCTACATCAAGAATCATGACCTCAATGTGCTTGTAATTGCAAAGGCCTTACTTTTTTTTTTAATTATGCAATGTCAATCTATGTTGATAAGATGAACTAGCCATAGGCCTACCATTTATAGATCATATTAGTATCAAAGTAGTTGAATCCATGACCTTGAAGAAGCTATCAACACTTTGAGGGAAAAACATACCCGTAATGGGTAAAGCACTAAAAAGAGAAATGTTGGAATACCTAAAGGCCTTTGGATCCAAGAGGACAATTAAAGGAGAAATACAAAGGTTTGACAAGATAATAGAAGACCTGAAGAAGGATCACGATACTTCTACAAAATTATTACCTTTGTTAAATAAAACTTGGTTGAACACCAAGAATCCCTCACCACTATTACAACAAATTGAAACAAGAGCAACATATCACTCTTGCAATTGGGAGAAAAAATAATTTACAAGTCGGATGATTATCAACAAATATTACCTCCTCTAACCTGACCAATGCTAGAGTAGAGAACAAGGTAAAAGATCTAAAGTTTCTAGGATATGGGGTTTTCAACTCAATGGACAATGATTTGCGTAAGAAATTAACTACTTTAGATGCCTATAAAACTGATACATATTTGATACACTCCAATTTCCAAGATTGAGGCCCTGGGGACACGAGATACAACAAATATAGTTGTGGGAGTGCTAGGCACTCATGGCCCACACAAGATATCCAATGGGTCTTAGTGGATTTCATCCAAGAGGCCCTCCCACACATTCGTGAGCTATAAGTTTCATTTTCCATGTTCCAATCACACAATAAGATGAAGCATGATGATGAAGGTGATGACGATGATGAAGAAGATGATGATGATGATGAAGATGATGAGGATAATGATGATGATGATGAAGGTGATGATGAAGTTGAAGATGGTGGTGGTGATGACGACGACGACGTCAATGATGATGATGATCATGATTATGATGACTATGATGATGATGATGATGATGATGGATCTGATGACCTCTCCATACCACCGATGGCAAGAGGCATCGAATATTAGACTTATGACTTCAAAAGAATCCGATGACGACAACGTCCATGATGAGGAGGAGGAGGAGGAGGAGGATGATAATGACGATGATAATGATGATGAGGATGATGAAGATGATGATGAAGAAGATGATGATGATGATGATGAGGATGACGATGATGATAATGATGATGATGATGAGGAGGAGGATGATGAAGATGATGATGAAGATGATGATGATGATGATGATGATGATGATGTATGAGCCTGGAAACCCTCCCACACCATCAATGCATGCATCTAGTTTAACCATGCCAAATTTCAGTCCAAGCCAACACATATTTAAAAAATTTCAACGTTGGCCCCATGTAGCACATTAATTAATCTATAGGTATGGTTTTTGATGCTCCAATGGTTAGTGTCCTTCATGTTTGAGTCTGGAAACCCTCCCACACCGTCAATGCATGCATCTAGTAGAACCATGCCAAATTTCAGTACAAGCCAACACATATTTAAAAAATTTCAATGTTGGCCCCATGTAGCACATTAATTAGTCTATAGATATAATGATGATGAAGAAGATGATGAGGATGAAGAAGATCATGATGATGATGATGATGATGAAGGTGATGATGATGTTGAAGATGGTGGTGGTGATGATGATGACAATGTCAATGATGATGATGATGATGATGATGATGAGGATGAGGATGATGAGGATGATGAAGATGATAATGAAGATGATGATGAAGATGACGAAGGTGATGATGATGACGTCGATGATGATGATGATGACGTCGATGATGATGATGCGGATGATGATGAGGAGGAGGAGGAGGAGGATAAATATGATGATGATGATGATGATGATGATGAACATGATGATGATGTTGATGATGGTGGTGGTGATGGCGATGACAACGTCAATGATGATGATGGATCCGACAACCTCGCCATACCACCGATGGAAAGAGGTGTTGGATATCAGACTTATGACTTCAAAAGAATCCGACAACGACAACGTCCATGATGATGATGATGATGATGATGAGTATGATGATGAGGAGGATGATGATGATGATGATGATGATGATGATGTTGATGATGATGATGTTTGAGCTTGGAAACCCTCCCACACCATCAATGCATGCATCTATTTTAACCATGCTGAATTTCATTCCAAGCCAACGCATATTTAAAAAATTTCAACGTTGGCCCCATGTAGCACATTAATTAATCTATAGGTATGGTTTTTGATGCTCCAATGGTTAGTGTCAGTCATGTTTGAGTCCAGAAACCCTCCCACACTGTCAATGCATGTATCTAGTAGAACCATGTCAAATTTTAGTACAAGCCACCACATATTTAAAAAATTTCAAGGTTGGCCCCATCATAGCACATTAATTAGTCTATAGGTATGATGATGATGAAGAAGATGATGAGGATGATAAAGATCATGATGATGATGATGATGATGATGATGATGAAGGTGATGATGATGTTAAAGATGGTGGTGGTGATGAAGACGACAAAATCAATGATGATGATGATGGTGATGACGATGAGGATGATGAAGATGATGATGAAGATGATGATGATGACATCAATGATGATGATGAGAATGATGATGATGATGATGATGATGATGAATAAGATGACGAGGAGGAGGAGGAGGATCATAAAGATGATGATGACGATGATGATGAAGATGATGATGATGTTGATGATGGTGGTGGTGATGGCGACGACAACGTCAATGATGA